>CM062804.1:1631490724-1632164041 GCA_031772625.1 Pinus tabuliformis | reverse complement strand
GGGCAGACCTAGCATAGTTACTCTACAGGCCTTTATGAGTAATAGAGTCTTTAGAGAAAGTGTAAGAGAAAAGAACCAAGCTACAAAAATAGTTAGAAGCCATGCTGGAAAATAAATTTGCATCTCTTGAAGACATGATCCAAAAACAATAAAAAATAAATTATAACTACTGGAGAATAAAATGGAGGCAATGGAGACTAGATTGCAGGTTATAGAAAACAAAACCAAGATAGTAACCAACCATCCCAGCAAGGAGATGCTGATACTTTAGAGAGTCTTAAAATGAAAGCCATGAAAAAGAACTAGAAGAAAAGTTAATAGCCGCCTCACCCTAAATAATGTAGATAAGTTAGATATCAAACCAATTAAAGATGAAATGAAAAAATTAATAGAATTAGACCACGAACGTAACAAAAGGGCCTTGAACCTTATAATCTTCGGTTTAAAAGAGGAAGTAGATGAGGATACTTTAGCCTTAGCCCAGACAGAATTATATAATAGATTACAAATTGAAACAGTGTGTCTCATAGAAGCAACAAGGTTGGGGAAATTAACAGAGAATAAAGGAGGACCAATCTGCATAAAGATGAGCTCCACTGTTCATAAGTATGACATACTTAGTAAAACCTCAAGTCTAAAAGGAACGAGAATATTCATAAATGAAGATCTCATTCCAGAAGATCAAGAAGAATTAAGAAAGGAGGTTCAAAAGGTAAAAGAAGCTAGAAAGGAAGGAAAATGGGCAATAATCAGAAATAGAAAAGCCTTTATTCGAGATAGAAACCAAAAAGATAGTAATCAATAGCAATTAAACATGCTCCGAATCCTTTCTTGGAACTGTCGGGGCTTCCCATGGAACAAAGGCCCCAAGCTAAGTTGGATTTCAAATTATGTTGATATTATTTTGCTTGTTGAAACTTGGGAGCACGAAGAATCTAAGGTCCCTAACATAGATGGCTTTACGCTATGGTATACCTGGAACAAGCAATCCTCCCGTAGAGGCATTGGGGGAATAGCTTGTTACATTAAGAAGAACATCTCCCCCCACGCTAGGATTTATAAAAACGAACCTCACAACCAATATAGTTGGATAGGGATCAGAGACATTAATAATAAAAATTCCTACATAGCAATATGTTATTCCCCCCCATCAATTTTAACTTCTATAAGAAGAAGAATCTAGATAAAACTAACCCTTACAGTGGTTTAGAGAATGATATTTCTAGCCTAAGGAATGACGGTAATATCCTTTTGATAGGTGAATTTAATGCTCGAACTTCAAACAACCAAGCTATTATTCTAAGCAATCATTCAAACCCTAATCCTCTTTGGTTAGACGAAGACCCTACTCTGGCTAGTAGGTACAAAAGGAGCTCTGAAGACCTCAGGGAAAATTTGTTTGGGTCGGAGCTAGTCAAGCTCTGTAGTGCTCAGGATCTCATAATTTTCAATGGTCTAAAGAAGTGTCCCAATTCTAGCAAGATGACCTGCATCCATGGACTTGGTAGCAGCGTGGTAGACTACGCTATTTCCAATCTCCCATTATACAACTAAATAATAAATTTTGACATCTTAAACGACCACGAACCTGACTCTAATCATACTCCTTTACTTATAACTCTCAATTTTGTCATGCATAGAGTTCCCACAGAAAATAATACTTACAGCTAAAAGAACTTAATATTTGATAGAAATAAAAATGATCTCTTTCTAAATGAATTAAAAAGTAATTTTCTTCCTTTATCTAGTATAGACAACATAGAAGACCTCTATCATAATTTTACTACAACCCTCTCATATTCTATTAACAAGTTCTCAATTGAAGTTTCAAATAATAAAAGAAATAGAAAAACCAATCCATGGTCTGACAAAGATTGTAAGAGTTTGAGGAGAGCAATTAAGGAAGCTGTTGATGAATCTCTTAAAATGGACAAGATAAAAATATACAAAGTCCTAACTAAAAGGAAAAAGAGGTAATACATTCGTTAAAGACAGGAGAATCTCTTACGCCTCTCTAAGGTAGCTCCTAAGAAATTTTGGAGGCAGATTCTGACTAGGAAGACTAAAGATAATAATAAAATTGCTCTTCACGATTGGAATTCCTATCTTAAAATGATTTATGAATCTCCAAATGTCATGGATAATTTGGAAACCCTGCTCACAATGAAAGAAGTTTTCTCTTTAGAAGACATTAAGTTTGGGGTTAATCGCCTCGCTAATGGGAAAGCTAAGGACATTGAAGGTTACCAGGCGGAAATCTTAAAAATTGGAGGTCCTGTCCTCATCCCCCACATTCACAAGCTTTTAAATCAAGTAGTCAAGCAAGGGTTCCCTAAACCTTGGACTGAGAGCCTCATTATCCCTATTTTTAAAAGTGGGGATACAAATAACCCCTCTAATTATCGGACAATTATGATCAACCCTCTCTTAGCCAAGTTATATGGTAGTATTTTGGAAAAGAAGTTAAGCATATGGCTTGAAAGTGAAGGTAAGCGGGCTAAAGGCCAAGCAGGTTTCAGAAGGCATCACTCAACAACAGACCACCTCGTTATGCTTAGGATCATTGCGGAGGAATGTCGTAATGATAAATCCAATTTATTTTGTTGCTTTGTGGACTTTAGAAAGGCTTTCGATACAGTTCCTAGATACAACCTTTGGAATAGATTAGAAGAGCTGAAGGTTCCTCTCGAGTTGAGAGCTGCCGCTATAAGGTTATACGAGAATGTAATTGTCAAGCTAAAGAGCAATGAGGGGTGGTCGAAAGATATTAAGTGTAACATCAGAGTTAAACAAGGTTTCCCCCTCTCCGCTACCGTATTTGGCATTTACATCGATAAGCTTGAAGGCTATTTAGAGGAAGCAAGATGTGATGGCACAATCTTAGCTGGGATAGTCATCATCCTTCTTCTCTATGCTAACGATATTGTTCTTTTGGCAAGGTGCCCATCTGATCTTGATAAGCAACTCAGGCTTCTTAAGGATTTCTGCTCTACCATGGGTATGACTATTAACACTGACAAAACAAAAGTTATGATTATCAAATCCAAGAAGGACACTTACGCTAATTTTATGTATGACAATAATAACTTGGAGGAAGTGTATTCTTACAAGTACCTAGGAATTGATATTCTTCACAAGCTCAACTGGAACCATAACATTGAGAAAAGGATTAATGAGGGGTGGAAAGCTTATTTTGGTCTTGAAAATAATTGTAAAACAACAAAACTTGTAATGTGGGATAAAAATAAGTTCCTCTTTGAAACTTTAGTCACTCCTGTTATCTTATATGGCTATGAGGTTTGGGGTTGCAGCATCTCCAGAGAATCATGGAGAAAGATTGAGAAAATCCAGAAGCATTTTATAACTTATAACTTGAAAATTAAAAGTAATACACCCTATCATATTCTCCTTATAGAAGCAGGTCTTTCCCCTATTGAGAGCCTAGCTATGATTAAGTTTCTAATGTACAAGCACAAACTCAATAACATAGACGATCATAGACTTCCTAAGCTAGCTTTAAGTTCTTGCCAAAACCACCTAAGGCTCAATCGGGGGTGGTATAAAGACACAAGGGCCTGGTTAAACTATTGGGAGATCAGCTAGAATGATGCATTGCAAAACATATTTATAACATTAAAGATATTGTTACTTCTAAGTTCAAAGAAAAAATGTGGTGTGAGAAAGATTTAGCGGCTAAAAGAAAATTAAGTTATTATAAGAAGGTCATTAACCCCACCTTAGAAGATCAAAAGTATCTCTCTATTTTAACTAGCTCAAAGAAGAAAATTAATATAGCAAAGATAGAACAAATTCTCATGAGCTCCATAGTGAAACAGGTTGTTGGGCAGTTCCTAAAACGCCATGGATGGAAAGGATCTGCCATATATGTGAGGATAGGAACATCGAGGATGAAAACCACTTCCTCTTAGAGTGCCCCGCGTATAACCACATTAGATCTCAGTTTCACAATCTTTGTTACAATACTGACCTTCCTAGCCTTTTATAATGTCAAAATTATAGTGAGCTCGGGAGGCTTCTCTCCAAGCTTTTTGAGCATAGGAATAAGATCTTAAATCAAAATAAATATTTTGTTTCTTTAGGTCCGATAGACCAATGTTTGGTCTCAGCGGACGTTAACCACCACCACCACCACCACCACCACCACCATCATCATCATCATCATATTTAATACCATTAAAAAAGTTGAAAATAATTAATATTATTTTGTATTAATGGAGAAAATGGTTACATAGTTGTAACGTTCTCCCTAGTTTAGGATTAGTTCCTAGAGTTTAGGGGTTTGGTTGCAACTTCCTAATTCCTAGTATTGTATTTAATGATGTAATCTTTCATTGATGAATATAGAGTGTACGAGAGTGATCACTCTGTTTTTGAGTGTAGTCTCCAGGTGCAGGCCTCACCTGTGAGCTACATCTCCTTCAATTCAATTCTGTTCACATTTTATCTTGGTATCAAAGCTCAGATTGGGTGAGCCTGATCTTGTATCACCTCTTGTGACTGAAGTGCCTTTGTGTCCATCTTTCCCTTGTGGCAGAATTTCTTGTGTGGTTTGAGGTGCCTCTATGGCCGCATGTACACAAAGAGCTGTGTACTCAATTAAGCAGGTGGACTGCAGAACAACTGGCTCGGACTGGATGTTTTTTATTTTTCTGAATAGAAGGAGATTGGTGCGCTTTTCGCGCTGACAGTAGCGCCAGGAAGTGGAATTGGCGCGGGTGTTTGGCTATTAATCGCGCCAGAGCGCCAAATTACCCGATTGGCACGGAAAATTCGTGCCAGCAAACTTTACTCTAACTGATTTTTCATTGGCGTGGATTTTTCGCTCGGGAACGCGCCAATACGCTCGGGGACGCGCCAATCCACCTTCAAGGAGATCTGCGGGAAGCCTCATCTTCGTTTGGCGATTTGCAAAGGGAACAGATCAGAGAAGTTGCAGATCTATCAGGGAGAGGCAGATCAGATCAGTTTTGATTAGATCGATTTTTTGGCTGTATTGAAAAACAACGGATTTGCTCATCGGAGTGCGACTGATTTTGCTGAGTTATCAGATATTGGCGGATCTGAATCGGTGACAAATTGAATTGAAAGGTATCGATTTTTTGTGACTGTTGGGTAGTTTAATTTTTTAAAATCTGATCAGGATGAGTAATACGATGGAATCTTACCTCCATGAGTCTGGCAAACTTGATGGATCTAACTTCACAAACTGGAAGTTTAAGATCTAGACCTTGCTTGAGGGTGAATGCTTGGTCCATAGTTACAGGTGATGAGCAGAGGGCGAATGCGGGGACGTAGGAGCAAGACTGGGATAAGCGAGAGAACAAGGCGAAAGTTTTGCTGAAAATGTCTGTGAAGGACAACGTTATTCCGCACATCAGAGATTGAAAAACGTTTGCGGCGATCTAGACGACCATCAAAATTCTGTATCAGACCCAGAACACAAGCCGAGTTATGGCACTTAAAAGCAAGCTATTTTCGATGAGGATGAATGAAAATGAGACTGCTGCTGCATTTGTTGCGCGAATCAAAGATGTGAAAGATGCATTGGGGAACATCAGAGAAGCGGTGTCTGACTCTGATCTTGTTTCAATCACACTGAACGAGATGCGAGATGAATTTCAAATGTTCATCACTGGATTGGCGGCAAGGGAGAAAGCGCCCACATTTGATGATCTGACAGGGATCTTGCTGCAAGAGGAGGAGCGGCGGCAGAACTTGAACCCCCAAAGTGATGATCTTGCGCTAATGGCGAAACAACGATCATTTAGAGGGAAGCAGCCACAGCAGCAATCACAGCAGAGAGGAGGAACATCGCAGAAGCATCCACACAAAGGTATGATTGCAAATAATTCCGTAAAGAAATTTTATTATTGTGGAAAGAACGACCATATACAGAGTGTATGCTTTAAGAAGAAGGCTGATGATGCAAAGAGGAAGCAGGCAAAGCACAAAGGATACTTTGTTGAAGATGATGTTGAAGAAGATAAAGATTTCAGTCATGAATTTCGACTGTTCATAGTCGACCATGCCCTTTCAGCATCTGATGAGGACGATATATGGTATGTTGATTCCGGAGCATCCTCTCACATGACAGGTAAAAAGGAATTTTTTGATAGTCTTGAGGAAAGTACATATGGATCAAAAATCTTAGTAGGTGATGATAGTGGATATGAGATTAAAGGTTATGGGGTTATTCCAGTCAAGTTACCAAATAGAAAAATTAGTCATCTTCAGAATGTTTTATATGTACTTGGAATTAAGAAAAATCTGATATTTGTATCCATGATAACTGATCAAGATATGCAAGTCAAGTTCTTCAAGACTCATTGTGTGATAAAGGATTGCAGGGAAGAAATAGTTGCAACAGGCGTGCGTGTTGGAAGCCTATACAGACTAGATGTAAAGAGTATATCAAAGCGAGCCATGGTTGCAGGAGGATCGACAGCCGAACAACTCTGGCATCAGAGATTCGGTCACTTGAATTTGCAGGAACTCATGCTTTTGCAGAGAAAAGGTATGGTTGAGGGGTTCCCTATCTTTCGTAATATTCAATTAAATTGTGATGGATGTGCCTTAGGTAAAATGCATAGAAAACAGTTTCCTGTGCATGATAGGAGGAAGGAAATAGATATTTTAGAACTAGTGCACACTGATATATGCGGACCTATGCAGACAAGGTCACTAGGTGGAGCATATTATTTTTTGCTATTTACTGATGACTGCACTAGATACTCATGGGTTTATTTTTTGAGTAAGAAAAGTCAGAATTTCCAGTGCTTTAGAGAATTTAAAACCTTGGTGGAAAAACAGTTTGGTAAGAGTATAAAAATTCTCCATTTTGATCAAGGGGGAGAATACAAGCTAGGGGAATTCATGAAATTTTGCAAATCTCACGGGATTGTTCAACAATTTACAGTGCCACACACACCACAGCAGAACGGAGTTTCAGAACGCAAAAACAGAACCTTAGTGGAGTGCGCAAGGAGAATGTTACAAGGTAAGGATCTATCTAAAAGCTTTTGGGCAGAGGCTATTAACACTGCTGTATATTTGAAGAAAAGAAGTCCTACCAGGTATCTTAGCTTCAAAACCCCTTTTGAAGCTCTATATGGATTCAAACCAGCAGTAAATCATCTAAGAATATTTGGGTCAAAAACATTTGCTTATATACCCAAAGCTGATAGGAAGAAATTAGATCCTAAAGCTGTGAAATGCATCTTTTTTGGTTATGGCACAGAATTTAAAGCATATAAATTGTTCAATCCTGAGACTCATAAGATATTTGCAAGAAGGGATGTAGTGTTTCATGAACAGGTACAGGAAGGGAAAGATGACATTGGTGATGATTGGCACATTCCATTGTTGATGGATGAAAGTAGCGAGGATGAAAGAGAGCAAGAGCAGAAAGAAGAACATGAAAAAGGTGATAAAGCAAGCCCATTTAGAGCTGACAAATTTGAGGTAAGTCCCCTACCAAGGAGACCTGGTAGGAAGACTCAAAAACCATTAAAATTGAGAGACTATGCTTTGATGTCAAATGTTTTGAACATTGTAGAACCCTCTAATTACAAAGAAGCTAGTCAATTTAAGGAATGGAGAGCTGTAATGAATGAAGAGATGGAATCAATTCTTAGAAATGACACTTGGGATTTAGTTGAACTGCCTAAGAATAAAACACCCATAGGATGTAAATGGATGTTTAAACAAAAAATGAATTCAGATGGGAGTATAGAGAAATTAAAAGGATATTCACAGCAGGAAGGTATAGATTTTGATGATACTTTTGCACCTGTAGCAAAGTTAAATACAATCAGAATGCTTATTGCTTTAGCTACTAAATATAATTGGGAGCTACACCAGCTTGATGTCAAATTTGCATTTTTAAATGGTGAGTTAAAAGAGGAAATTTATTTAGTACAGCCAGAAGGGTTTGTAAAGAAGGGGCAGGAACATCTTGTTTGCAGATTGAAAAAGGCTTTATATGGTTTAAAACAAGCACCTAGGTCTTGGTACGAAAAGGTTGATTCTTTCTTCCTAGAGTATGGCTTTCATAGAAGTTTAAATGACCCAAATTTGTATACCAAGTACAATAATCAGGGGCAGATTATTTTGATTTCTTTGTATGTAGATGACATGATTATAACAGGAGATGCAGATGATTTAATCAGAGGAATCAAAAGGCTTATGGCACAAGTTTTTGAGATGAAAGATCTTGGAAGACTTCATTACTGTCTGGGATTAGAAGTATGCAGAGATACTGGGCAAACTTTTCTTACCCAAGGGAAGTATGCCAGAAATCTGTTAGAAAAGTTTGGTATGGATCAGTGTAGATCAGCAGCGACACCTTTGCAGCAGAATCTGAAGTTGAGCAGTGACGATGGCACTAAAGAAGTTGATGCTACAATGTATAGACAGCTGGTTGGTAGCTTGATATATCTTACAACAACTAGACCTGACTTAGCATACTCTGTTAGTGTGTTGAGCCAATTCATGTCAAAACCGCTTGAAAGTCACTGGGTAGCAGCAAAAAGTGTGTTGAGGTATCTTTGTGGTACTGTTAATTATGGCATTTTATACACTGACGCATATGATGTTATTCTAGCAGGCTTTTCAGATTCAGATTGGGCAGGTAACTTGGATGATCGAAGGTCCATCACAGGTTACGCATTCAGCATAGGATTCGGGGTCATAGCATGGAGCAGTAAGAAGCAGAGTAATGTAGCCTTGTCATCGTGTGAAGTTGAGTATCAAGCATTGTGTGCAGTGACGTGTGAGGCGATCTGATTGAGTAGGCTTCTCAATGATGCAGGAAAAGAACAGAAGAATTCCACTTCCATCAAAAGCGACAACCAAAGCACCATTAAATTGGCATACAATCCAGTGTTTCAAAAAAACACCAAACATATAGACACTCAGTTCCATTTTGTCAGAGAGAAGATACAATCAAAAGAAATTACTGTTGAATATTGTAAAACTTGTGACAATATGGCTGATATTTTTACAAAGCCACTTGCACGTGTGAAGTTTGAATTGTTTAGAAGGATGCTAGGAGTCCAGGAGAACCCTTTCTCCATTAAGGGAGGGAGTTGAAAATAATTAATATTATTTTGTATTAATGGACAAAATGGTTACATAGTTGTAACGTTCTCCCTAGTTTAGGATTAGTTCCTAGAGTTTAGGGGTTTGGTTTCAACTTCCTAATTCCTAGTATTGTATTTAATGATGTAATCTTTCATTGATGAATATAGAGTGTACGAGAGTGATCTCTCTGTTTTTGAGTGTAGTATCCAGGTGCAGGCCTCACCTGTGAGCTACATCTCCTTCAATTCAATTCTGTTCACATTTTATCTAAAAATTAGATAATTGAATCAGTGATTTTTTTAATAATAGAAAAATAATAAGAAAAACCTTACCAAATATTTACAGCATCCCTCTTTAGCATGGTTACTTTTATTAAAATACTTTAAAATTTTTGAAATAAAAGTAAAAACAATGACACATAATACAAAAATAAAAAACACGTGAAATTAAAAAATAAGGCTTTGTTGAAGATGTACCATGAAATAATTAATCAAGTGTTGTTTCTATTGTTTTGCATTTTCGTAGTGAAAGGAAGTGGCTTTGCAGCTAATGATTGATCATACGTGTCGAAGATGGAGAATCAATTGGGATTCGAACTACTGGTCTCAAGGACTGTTAGGAGAACGAACATTTAGTGTGAGATAGATGTCACGCGCAAAACAAAATGGGAGACGAAAAGGTTAGTTGAATTGATTCAAAAGAAGGCCCATCGGCCTATGTATAATGTCATAGATCGATGGTTGAATTTTTCATCTTTGGGGCCCATGATATAATACTCGTCGATTTTGTGCATGCCATAATATTATCTCCACACCATTGATGTTTGTTTGAGAAAGTCCATTCCCACAGATTTTACAACGGCTTGAACCATTCTATATTAATCTTATTCTTCTATCGGCACTCCAGTACCAAATATATTCCACTGCAACTCCGTTCAAATCATTTGACCGCTAAAAAGAGTCCTCAAGGCCGCTCGAAATCGTATCATATTTATTATGCATGGGAATAGTATTGTACCATATCTCTCACCGCCACTTAACCCATCTCTGTGGTTTTGAGCATCGTCGGGCCTGCCATTTTGATAAAAATAAATGATGTTGTATTTGTAGCCTGCTAACTGGAATAAGAGTGCAGCAAGGACCATCACAAGCTCTGGGTGTCTCTGCACGAAGGGCAAGCAGAAGACCGTCATCAATGCCTCCTAGTCTCCCTCTAGTAAAATTTGATATCCCATGGAATCAACCTGGACAATTATGGACAAGTGGTCTACATCATCAATAGCGTTTTTCAGCGGACGATGTCGATGGAGCATCTGACTGAGGGCCTTCACGGCACCCGTTAGGGTAAATGTTGTTGTTGAGAGCTATATGTGGCTTGAAGAGCCTAATCAATGACCGTGTTGCTAATGTTATGCCTTATTCGTTTGAATCATGTAGCATGTACACAATTCGCTACAAAACCCTATTCTTAATAAAGGTTTATGTTGTTAGATTAGGACTGGCAGTTACCGATTCACCATGTGGTTAAAAAAAAAAAAAAAAAAAGGTTTATGTCAAAGCAAACTGTTTTTATTTTCTTTTGCGATGCGATCTAATCGCAAATAGCAAGTCGCATCCCTCCCTATTTCTGTTAAGTTCCCTTGATGTCTTCCGAAGCGATGTTGCGATGCAATCCGATCGCAGATCACAAATCACACCCATTTGTTAACACTCCGCCCTGTGTTCTTATGCCGATTGCGATTCCGCGATGCAATCCGATCGCTATCGCAGATCGCACCTTAGTCAAACTGATCCATTTGTTCAATTTGCGCGATTTCTTGGACGCACGAAGAAGCAGGTTGCGATTCAGCTACCTGCGCAATGAATTCTCAACTACCGCAGTTAAAGAGCAGCATGGCTAAGGATGAGTAGGACAGCCTCGAGCAGTTCGTAGCATGGGACTCCATCTTGTTCAGATTGAATCAGAAGACCGGAAATCAAATTATAAATGTGGTTGGTAGATGTAGGTAAAACCTTTAATTTTATTGTTTTTTTTATTATTCACGGGAGTATGGTATAGTAAATATGTATTTTCATGTTTTTTTTTGAGTGGTGTCATTGAAATGTTAGTGAAGAACGCAGCAGCGTGTATGTGAAAAAATACACAGCAGTGTAAATGTAATTTTCTCTTGGTAATGCACAGTAGTGCAGAGAAGGTTTTTGTTGTTGAAATGAAATATGCAACAGCATGAATGAAATGAGAAGCTTTCTTTTACAACGGTGAATGTAAAGAAATTTTTATACACAGCAATGTAAAATATTTGCAAGGAGACTAGAGTAATTTTTTTTTGTGTGGAATTGAAGTTTTCCTGTGTAATCCCTCTGATAGAGGAAGATCTTTTTCTGTAATAGTTTATTTTAATGAATATAAAGTTTTATCTATGCATATGTAAAACTTTGTTCTTTAGCAAACAGTCTTAGCTTCCCTGTGCAAAACAGAGCATTATTCTCTGTTCAATTTTGTTTTGAAATCACGAGAAATTCCCAACATGGTATCGGAGCGTGTCCAGGCTCTTTGAAGGTGTCAAAGAAGCTGAAGGAAAGATTCTTGTTGCAATAGCTTCTCCAGCAGAGTGAAGACTCAGTCAAAGAATCCAAGGTATTTCTCAAGCCAATTATTTAAATACTTGATTGTATTTTGAAGCATAGTTTAGAGTGCAAGAATGGTTGGCTCCAGCACCAGCATTAGCACCAACACCAGCATGGGTATCTGTAATACCTAGCTCCCACAATTTAATGGGAAAAAGTATGACTATTGGGCAATAACCATGAGAGCCCTGTTTGCTTCTCAAGATTTATGGGAATTTGTTGAGGATGGTTTTGAAGAACCAACAGATGAAAATGAGTTTAATAGGTTAACTCAGGCAGAGAAATATCTGTTGAAGAGCTATAAGAAGAAGGATTCCAAAGCCCTCGTATTCTTATATCAAGCAATGCATGAGAGTGTGTTTCCAAGGATAGTAGCAGCCAAGACATCCAAAGAAGCATTGCAAACTCTCAAGACAGCCTATCAAGGCATGGAGAAAGTGAAGACAACAAAACTACAATTGCTGAGGAGAGATTTTGAGAATCTATGCATGAAGGAGTCAGATAATATTGACTCATTCTTCACACATGTGATTGGTCTGGTCACACAGATAAGGTCTCATGGAGAGATTCTTGAAGAAAGGAGGATTGTGGAGAAACTATTGAGGGTCCTACCCTCAAAGTTTGATGTGATTGTCACCACCATAGAAGAGACAAAGGATCTCACAAAATTTTCAGTTGATGAACTACATGCATCATTGATAACACATGAGCAGAGATTGAGTAGAAATGAAAACTCATCTCTAGAACATGCCTTTAAGACCCGATGTCCTTTGGAAGAGGAAGAGGTCAAGGCAGAGGAAAAAAGAGAGGAAGAGGAAGAAGCCAAAACAGAGGTGGAAGAAACAGTCCAGCAAATGCTCAAGGAAGAGGCAGCAATCCAAATCAGAACCAAGGCCAAGGCAGTAGCCAACAAAGTGGACAACATCATGCTCAACGACAAAGGTATGATAAAGCCAATGTCCAATGTCATTATTGTAAAAAATATGGGCATTATGCAAATGAATGTAGGAAGAAGCAGCATGATATGAATAATAGATCTAGTGCAAATCTCACTAGAGAAAATATCAACCAAGATAATTTGTTGTTAGCTTGTAATATGGCTGAAACAAAGAGTGATGTTATATGGTTTCTAGACTCCGGTTGCAGTAACCATATGACAGGGAACATAGCCCTGTTTTCTAAGTTAGATCAAAGTGTGAAGTCACAAGTCACACTTGGGACTGATAGTAAAGTTTCAGTTATAGGAAAAGGAGAAGTAAGTATATTAACAAAGAAAGGCGAAAAGAAAACCATAGCAGATGTTTATTATGTTCCTAGAATGAAATGTAACCTCTTAAGTATTGGACAACTTGTTCAAAAGGGTTACAATGTTTTCTTTGTGGATGATGTATGCATCATCATGGATAGAGCACCTAGAAAAAGATGTATTGCTGAAGTGAAGATGACAAGGAACAGGATGTTCCCTCTCAGGATAAAAGCAGATTTAAAATATGGAGTAGAAATAGCAGTAGTTACACAAGAGGCTTTCCAAAGTGAACCAAAGGATGAAAATTGGTTGTGGCACTTGAGATTTGGACATCTCAACTTTGGAGGTCTTAATTTGTTGAGTAGAAAAGGAATGGTAAGAGGATTACCATTGATAGAGAAACCAGACAGCCTTTGTGAAGGTTGTATCTTGGGGAAACAACACAAAGAAAGTTTTCCATCCGGGAAAATCATAAGGGCAAAAGCACCCTTAGAGATTGTCCACTCAAATTTATGTGGACTGATGCAAACTCCATCACTAGCAGGCAGCCAATAATTTTAACATTCATTGATGATTTTACTAGAAAAACTTGGGTTTATTTCCTGAAGAACAAAAGTGAGGTGTTTGAAAGATTTTGCAATTTCAAAGCACTTGTAGAAAACCATTAAAGTTCTAAGAACTGATAGAGGAGGTGAGTATATCTCCAAGGAATTTCTACGTTTTTGTAGAGAAAATGGAATTCATAAGCAGTTTACCACTAGATACACTCCGCAGCAAAATGGAGTTGCCGAAAGGAAGAATAGGACAATCATGGATACAACGAAGAGTAGGTTAAAGGCAAAACATTTGCCAAATGATTATTGGGCTGAAGCTGTGCACTGTGCAGCGTACATTTTGAATAGATTCCCTACAAAAGCAGTCATAAACAGAGTGTCGGAAGAAGCATGGAGTGGGACAAAGCAAGGAGTCACCCACATGAAAGTTTTTGGATGTGTGGCTTATGCACACATTCCAAATTAGCTAAGGAAGAAGTTGAATAGCAAAGGGGAGAAATGTATTTTCATTGGATACAGTGAGGAATCCAAAGCTTATAGATTGTATAACCCATCCACCAAGAAGTTTTTTGTGAGCAGAGATGTTCAGTTCATTGAGGAGGAAGCTTGGGATGGAAGCATAGAGAAAACAGTGAATGTTAAAAACTGTTTGTCTCATGATGAAGATGATGAGGAGATGGCTGAAATACATCCCCAAATAGCAGCACCAACACAAGGGCAGCAAGAGACACCCTTGAGGAGAAATGAAGGTGCTTCTACAAACACACCACAAGGAGGAAATTCAAGTGCTTCTTCAAGCACTTGCACACCAAATGAAAGAGGTAAGAAGTTCAGAAATTTAAGTGACATTTATGATGACGGTATGAATTCTTTGTTTGCTTTATATTGTCATGTTGATGACCCTATTCATTTCGAAGATGCTATTAAGGATAGGAAATGGATAGAAGCTATGGACGAGGAGATCAATGCCATAGAAAGAAACAAGACATGGGATTTGGTTGAACTACCAAAAGGAAAAGAAGTCATTGGAGTTAAATGGGTCTACAAGACTAAGAGTAATGCTGAAGGCAAAATAGAAAGACACAAGGCAAGACTTGTTGTCAAAGGATATAAGCAGCAGTATGGGAGAGACTATGAGGAAAATTTTGCACCAGTTGCTAGAATGGAAACCGTGAGAGCAGTGCTGTCCATAGCAGCACAAAACAAGTGGAAAGTTTACCAAATGGACGTGAAGTCAGCATTCCTAAATGGAGTGTTAAAGGAAGAGGTTTACATTGAACAACCTCTAGGCTATGAAAAGAAAGGCCAAGAGCACAAAGTGTGTAGATTGAAGAAAGTTCTTTATGGGCTGAAGCAAGCACCAAGAGCGTGATACAGTAGGATAGATTCCTATCTACTAGAAAATGGATTTGAAAAGTGTGAGGGAGAACCCACCCTCTACATCAAAGAAAAGGATGGTAAAATTATAATTTTTGTGTTATATGTTGATGATGTTATCTTCACAGGCAATGATGATTATCTAATTGAATATTTCAAAACAGTCATGAAAGAAGAATTTGAAATGACTGACATGGGTTTGCTGAGATACTTCTTAGGAATAGAAGTAGAACAAAATGAAAATGGGATTTTTATCTCACAAGCAAAATATGTTAATGAAGTGTTGGAAATATTTAATATGCAGGAGAGCAAGGCAGTAATCACTCCCACAGTGATGGGATTAAAACTTAGCAAAGAGGAAAACAACAAGGATTTTGATCCTAGTTTGTACAAGAGCATAGTTGGCAGCCTCATGTATTTGACTGCAACTAGGCCGGATATAATGTTTGCTGTTAGTTTAATTTCCAGATTCATGGAGAGGCCAAAAGAAGCACATTGGTAGGCAGCAAAAAGGATTCTGAGGTATGTTAAAGGTACAGAAAGGTTTGGCATTTTATATACTGCTTCAGAATGTTCAGATTTAATTGGATACACTGATAGAGATTGGGCTGGAAGTGTAGATGATCGGAAAAGCACATCCGGTTATGTTTTTCACATGGGTTTAGGAATTGTTTCATGGGCTTCTAAAAAACAGCCTATCGTAGCATTGTCTACAACAGAGGCAGAATATGTGGCAGCTACAACAGCAACGTGTCAAGAAATTTGGATGAGAAGGATGCTAGGAAGCTTATGCCAAGAGCAAGTAAAATGAACTATGATTTTTTGTGACAATAGCTCATCTATTGCATTATCCAAGAATTTGGTGTTTCATAAGAGAACGAAACACATTGACACAAAGTTTCATTACATCAGGGAATTGGTAGAAAGTGGAGAAATTGTTTTAAAACATTGCAAAACTCAGGAGCAAGTTGCTGATATTTTGACTAAGCCATTGGGGCAGAAAAGTTTTGAGTTTTTGAGGAAATGTCTGGGTATGACTGATAACCCAACAGTTGAAATTAAAGGGGAGTGTTGAAATGATAATTTCAACTGCAACAAAAATTAAACAGCGAACAACAAACTATTTTTCTTTTCTTTTGCGACGCGATCTAATCGCAAATCACAAGTCGCATCCCTGCCTGTTTCTGTTAAGTTCCCTTGATGTCTTCCGAAGCGATGTTGCGATCCGATCACAGATCACAAATCGCACCCATTTGTTAACACTCCGCCCTATGTTCTTATGCCGATTACGATTCCGTGATGCGATCCGATCGCTATCGCAGATCGCACCTTAGTCAAACCGATCCATTTGTTCAAGTTGCGCGATTTCTTGGACGGGCGAAGAAGCAGGTTGCGATTCAGCTACCTGCGCAATGAATTCTCAACTACCGCAGTTAAAGAGCAGCATGGCTAAGGACGAGTAGGACAACCTCGAGCAGTTCGCAGCATGGGACTCCATCTTGTTCAGATTGAATCAGAAGACCGGAAATCAAATTATAAATGCGGTTGGTAGATGTAGGTAAAACCTTTAATTTTATTGTTTTTTTTATTATTCACGGGAGTATGGTATAGTAAATATGTATTGTCATGTTTTTTTTTGAGTGGTGTCGTTTAAATGTTAGTGAAGAACGCAGCAGCGTGTATGTGAAAAAATACACATCAGTGTAAATGTAATTTTCTCTTAGTAATGCACAGCAGTGCAGAGAAGGTTTTTGTTGTTGAAATGAAATATGCAGCACCGTGAATGAAATGAGAAGCTTTCTTTTACGGCAGTGAATGTAAAGAAATGTTTATACACAACAGTGTAAAATATTTGCAAGGAGACTAGAGTAATTTTTTTTGTGTGGAACTGAAGTGTTCCTGTGTAATCCCTCTGATAGAGGAAGATCTTTTTCTGTAATAGTTTATTTTAATGAATATAAAGTTTTATCTGTGCATATGTGAAACTCTGTTCTTCAGCAAACAGTCTTAGCTTCCCTGTGCAAAACAAAGCATTATTCTCTGTTCAGTTTTGTTTTGGAATCACCAGAAATTCCCAACAGATGGAGCATCTGACTGAGGGCCTTCACGGCACCCGTTAGGGTAAATGTTGTTGTTGAGAGCTATATGTGGCTTGAAGAGCCTAATCAACGACCGTGTTGCTAATGTTATGCCTTATTCGTTTGAATCATGTAGCATGTACACAATTCGCTACAAAATCCCATTCTTAATAAAGGTTTATGTTGTCAGATTAGGACTGGAAGTTACCAATTCACCATGTGGTTAAAAAAAAATAAAAATAAAGGTTTATGTCAAATCATGATCCTCATGTTTGTTAGAAAATTTTTAAGAGGGCAAAGGAACTCAGAAATCGGTTGCGGTAAAGTAGGCAAGTTCAATTTTAGTTGCAGAAAGGTAAATCTTAGATTGCTATGGGGATATCCCAACCACACAGGAACTTATTAAAACATAGAGTTCCCTCATGGCAAAACAGAATAAAATAAAAAAGGTTGTGGAAATTTACTTGTGTAAGATTAAAACCATAACACAACTAACCACACTTTATATTATATGTCAAAACATAAAGAAATTACATTCGTTTGATAAATGGAAGCTGCAGCTCCAAGCGAAAAACATAACAAACTTACTACAATTTACCCATTACTGGGTTGCGGAGTAAACTTCTGTAAAACTCTGTAAAAATGGTTTTCACGCGCCCACCAATATTTCCTTCACGATTTTCTCCTCACTACCTCACAACTCTGGCTCTCTAACTTGTCCAACATTACAAATGACTTTTATTTGCATATTTATCTTAACATACAATTTTGAAATTAATTACATGACAGAGAAAATATTTAATACACAACATGGGCGATTTTACATAGTAAATGATTTTCTGAACTTTCCTCGATTTCTCCTCACTACCTCATAGACTCTCGCTCTCTAACTTGCCCAACATGCCCAACATTACAAATGACTTTTACTTGCATATTTATCTTAACATACAAATTTGATATTAATTACATGATAGAGAAAATATTTAATACGCAACATGGACGATTTTACATAGTAATGATTTTTTGAAGTCGCAGGGGTTATGGAGTGTGGACAATATTAGCAGAGTAAATGTTTTCCCATATATATTTACCAAAATTTATTAAATGCCTGAACTCCTCTACTGTGTTGCAGAATGGTTAGGGCTGTACTTTTGCTCTGACTTCAATCCTTTCTTCTGCAAACAAAATCGCAACCGTGCAGTGGTTGATTGGGAAAATCATGGTGTTTTGTCAGTGTGTTTAAGGTGGTGGTTGGGATTATTATTTCCAAAACTCCCCCTTAATAACAATTGCCGCCATTGATAATTCCCAAACAATATCTAATATAAAAAAAATTTTCACGTGCCAATGGCTTTGTGAAAATATTAGCACACTATTCCTATGACCTGCAGTGCTGCAACACAATTTCATCATTGTTAATCAATTCTCTAATAAAATGGTATTTAACATCAATATGCTTGGTCCTCTTGTGAAAGACCAAATTCTTTGACAATGCAATTGCGGATGTGTTGTCGCAGAAAATAATTGTCATTCCCTCTTGGTCGTGGCGAAGATCCCTCAACATCCGTCTCATCTAAACTGTCTGACACACTGCTGCTGTTGCGGTGACATATTCAACTTCTGCTGTTGACAATGAAACTATTGGATGCTTCTTGGAGGCCCATGAAATGGCTCCGGAACCCAAATGAAAAACATATCCTAACGTGTTTTTTCTATCATCGACACTTCCTGCCCAATCACTGTCACTGTAACCAACCAGCCTGAAATTGCTTGTTGCGGTATACAAAACACCATACTGTTTTGTCCCATTGACATACCTTAGAATCCTTTTTGTTGCTTTCCATTGTGTCTCCTTGGGTGTCTCCATGAACCTTGACACCAAACTCACTACATATATTATATCTGGCCTAGTGGCAGTTAAATACATCAAGCTGCCTGTCATAATTTTGTATAATGTCAGTTTGACATTGTTGCTGCAATCTTCTTTGCTCAAGTTCAACCCCATGAGAGTTGGAGTTGGTGCAGGCTTGTTATTCTGCATTTTAAACCTCTCCAAAATGTCTGCTACATACTTTGCTTGAGAAATAAAAATTCCAATTTCTGTTTGCTTCACTTTTATGCCCAAAAAATGATCCAGATTTAAACAGGAATGCAACAAATTATAGAGATAACCATAAACACAAAGATGCAGTGGAAATAATACTTCATTTCATTAATGTAAAATACAGAGATATGCTTACAAACAGAAAATGGAAATAAACAGCTAGGGCAATGGTAGCTTATCTCTGAGAAGAGATGTGGTGGCTACATGCCTCTGAACTGTGTTACAATGAGGCTTGAAGGCCTATTTATTGTTGAGAAACAATGGAAAACCCTTCACATCCCAAAACCTAACCCTAGAAGATGAAATGCCAAATGGTGGGCCCCGTTTGGGTAAATTGGTACATCAATTTCCCAGGGTCGTAACTTTGGCATGCGATCTCCGTTTGACGCGTACAATAGCTCATTAGAAAGATCTATCCGAGCACTACTACTTTGGGAGGGGCAACATCAATTCATTGACCCATGTTGCCCCCAGATTTCCCAAAAAACGTCGTTTAGGGCCTCAAAACAGCTTTGGAAGTTCAGGACCCGAAAAACTGCTAAAAATAGTAAACTATGCTACAATTTAGGAAACTGAAAAAGTTGAAAGAGACAGTTGTGGGGGTCCAAATGGGCTAGGTGGGTGGCCACCAACATCCACCTGGATCATTCCTCCCCCCTTAGGAAGCAATGGTCCCCATTGCATTGAGTTTTTCCTTGAGATGAGGAAGCTTTTGCTGAGTTGGGTCTCTGGTGAGTTGTTCTACAATCTCTGATGTGTCCAACAATGGTGGGAAGCATGGTCGACGACGGTCCACATTGAACACTTGGCGCACGCTAAGGAATGGAGGAATGCTGTGCTCCAAAACATTGTTTCCCATAGCCTTGGTTATGCTGTAAGGAACATGTCGGAGTGGTCGGAACTTCTGATGGGCTCTTGTAAGGTGTTCTTTCTGCAGATGCAACCAGACTTTGTTGCCCACCTGAAACTTGTGTGGTACCCCTGTGGGTGAGGAGAAGTTGTTCCTGTGTTCTGTCATGACCGTATCCCTTTGCTGCTGCTGCTGCGTGGAGGAACCCTTCACGGGGGTCATGGATGTGGTGACGATCTTCCCCTTACTTTGGGAGTGAACCAGACAGATGAATTTCTTGGTCTGGGAGATGAGCTTGCTGCCTTTCTTAGCAGTGATCAAAGAGGTGGCGGTAGGTGGGGCTACCTCCGGTATCCTGTATAATGAATTACACAAGGAAATAATGACAGCACGAGGCCTTGACTCATACACAGCATGTCGCCTCCACAAGTATGGCTGGCCTAATAGCACATCACAAACATCCAGAGGTGTAACATCACACAATACCTCATCTGTGAAGGGCTTGATGTTGTAGGGAAGGCGGCACTGCTGGCGAACTTTGAGTTCTCGTCCTTCATGAAGCCATTCGATACTATACGGCTGTGGGTGTGGTGTAGTTGGTAGGCCCAACCGCTTCACGACCTCTGCTGAAATGAGGTTCTTTTGGCTGCCAGTGTTGACAATGAATTGCAGCAGTGAACCCTTCACCCACATCTGTGAGTGGAAAAGACGTTCCCCCTCCTCTGGATCTTCAGGTTCATTCTTCTGGATCTTGGCGGTGGCAACAGTGGCGCTGGGATCCGCATCAATGATCTACTTCCCTTTTCCATTTCCCTTGTCGGGTTCTGGCTCAGGTTCGGAATATGCATCTGATTCGGAAGCCTTCAACTCGGCCACCAACAACTGCTTGGTCCGACACTCACTTGTGTTATGAGTGGGACTCTTGTGGAACTCACACCACTTTCCTGTGTCCTTCTTTGGCTTCGTGGTGTTGTTCTTTTCTTACTGCTTCGACGGGTTGTCTTGGGTCACCCCGCCTTGGCTTTGTCCTTTGGGCTTCGAATTTGCAGATCCAAAGTCTCGCTTCTTCTGTTTGAACTTTTGCTCAATTTTGACAGCGTATCAGTACGCCGTGCCGAGCGAGGAGATGTTCAGGAACTCCATCTCTTCCTGGATGTATCTGTGTAGGCAGCCATGTATTTGAGTACCAGATGCAGATCAGAATCTTTGATACCCAACTTTGTGCGAAAGGTATGAAAAATGTTTGTGAACTTCGTCACATATTGGTCCCTTCCCTGCCGCAGTGTGGTCCATTTGATGTATTTGTCCTCATAGCTTTTGATAGGGTAGTACTAATCCTTGACGATATCCCGGAATGAATCCTAAGAGGGTGCGGCTGAAAATAGTGAACCCGTACTTTCATTCTTCTCCTCACAGTAGGTTTCCCACCAGTCCTTGACGTGGGGGGCTGCTTTGAGAAGAGCGAAAACAATATTTTCCCGACTCGAAAATTCATGAACAGAAAAATAACCCTCTAGCAGATTTAACCATTTGTCTACGACATCTGCATCTATTTGACCCTCGAATATGGGGATTTCAAAATTAACTTGTACCTTAAACGGTGTGGTGTTTCCAGAGTAGTTGTTGGAAGCCGATGCGTTGCCTATGTGTAGCCGCTAAAGGATCTGCGCAAAGCTATCCATCATCGTGTTCCTTTGCCGATCGAGGGCTTCTTCGAGCAAGAATTTGATAGGATCTCCTGCCCCCTCGTCTTTCTTCTCATCTGCCATGGGAGGCGGTCTTGGAAAGGTTCGACCAGTTCAAGCCCTAACTCCTTATACCCGACCTTGTTGGGGACATGCAAAGAAAAACAGAAAAAAAAGCAGATTGCTCTGATACCACTGTTCCAGATTTAAACAGGAACGCAACAAATTACAGAGATATCCATAAACACAAAGATGTAGCAGAAATAATACTTCATTTCATTAATGTAAAATACTGAGATATGCTTACAAACAGAAGATGGAAATAAACAGCTAGGGTGATGGTAGCTTATCTCTGAGAAGAGATGTGGTGGCTACATGCCTCTAAACTGTGTTACAATGAGCCTCGAAGGCCTATTTATTGTTGAGAAACAATGGAAAACCATTCACATCCCAAAACCTAACCCTAGAAGATGAAACGCCAAATTGTGGGCCCCATTTGGGTAAATTGGTACATCAATTTCCCGGAGTCGTAACTTTGGCATACGATCTCCATTTGAATCGTACAATAGCTCGTTAGAAAGATGTATCCGAGCACTACTACTTTGGGAGGGGAAACATCAGTTCATCAACCCATGTTACCCCCAGATTTCCCAAAAAAACGTCGTTTAGGGCCTCAAAATGGCTCTGGAAGTTCAGGACTCGAAAAATTGCTAAAAATAGTAAACTGTGCTAGAATTTAGGAAACTGAAAAAGCTGAAAGAGATAGTTGTGGGTCCAAATGGGCTAGGTGGATGGCCACCAACATCCACGTGGATCAAAAAATATCTTAACAACCCCAATTCAGTGATTTCAAATTCATTCTTCATGACTTGTTTGAAATCAGCGATGAGGAAATCATCACTGTCCGTAAAAATTAAATCATTTACATATAAGACAACAATGAGAATCTTACCATCATTCTGTTTGATGTAGAGAGTAGGCTCACCATCACACTTGTTGAAACCATTGTCTAATAAGTAGGCATCTATCCTATTGTACCATGCACCCGGTGTTTGCTTCAGCCCATAAAGAGCTTTCCTCAACCGATCCACTTTGTCTTCTTGGCATTCTACCTCATAACCAGGTGGTTGCGCAACATACACTTCCTCTTTCACCACTCCATTCAAGAACGCTGATTTTATGTCCATTTGATACACTTTCCATTTATGTTGTGCGGCAATCGCCACAACTGTATGCACTGTCTCCATCCTCGCGACTCGCACAAACGTCTCTATATAATCTCTTCCATGCTACTGCTTGTATCCTTTGACAACTAGCCTTTCTTTGTGCCTTTCAATCTTTCCCTCAATGTTGATTTTGGTCTTATAGACACACTTCACTCCAATGACATGTTTTCCTTGCAGAAGGTTCACTAACTCCCATGTGTCGTTCTTTTTTATTGCTTCTATTTGTTCCTCCATTGCAACAACCCATTTTTCTTCTTTGACCGTATCTTCAAAATGGATTGGGTCATCTACTTAACAAAATAATGCAAATAAGGAATTCAGACCAACGCTGCTATCAACTTCATCTTGCTCATAAATTTCATTTAAATTTCTGAATTTTGGTCTTCTTATGCTTGCTGAAGATGGGCTTGACATGTCACTTGGTGTTGCGCTTTGTGGTGTGCTTGGAGAAGCACTTGCTTGACTGCGTGATGTTGTCATATTATTTATTGATGGCATTCCTTGCTGCCTTCTTTTTTGTGTTTGAATAGGAGTAGAGGGAGTCACTGTTAAGGAATTGCTTGCTGCTACCAATTCCTTTTTCTCCTCATGCGGTATGCATGCTTTGACATTGACTGCCTTCTCTAAACTTCCATCCCATGGTTCCTCTTCTATGAATTGCACATCTCTGCTGATTATGACCTTCTTGGTTAATGGATTGTAGAGCTTGTCATGGTAAATTTTAGGGGCGAATTATAGCCCAAAGGCGGAATTTGAGGGTTTTTACATTTTAAGAGGGCGAATTTTTTATTAAAAACCCTTTTCATATAATTAGCCCCAATTTTATTTAAAAAATAATTAATTTTTTTATTTTAGCCCAAAATAAAAATGGGTGGATAAACTAACTGAACCTTCATTTTGCCCGATTCACTGGTTTTGGGAAATCTTATTCCCTTAAAATCGTTGAATTTTGGTTTGGGAGATTAAAATGATTTAATACCTTACATTGGGCACAATTTCTTTTTAATACCATGGGCCAATACCACATGCCTAAAAACCATTTCTCATTTCACAATCAAAATATTTATAAATATTTTATTTGAATTTAATTTTATAACATTTTTTAATTAAATCTAAAAGCAAAAATATTATAATTACTTTTAAGATATATCTAAATCCCTTATCACATTCAAATATATGGGATATAAATAATAGTTATAAATTAAGATCCATTTTACCATATAAGTTAGTCTAATAATTTTGTAACCATATTTAAACTTTATTAATAAGCACATAAAAATTTAATATTTATATTATAACAATTTTTTTAACCATGGATATTCACCCCCACTTTACCATGGACATTATTAAGTTGTGAACATGCTTTGTTACAATACCATGGGCCAATACCATGACTTATCAATACCACATGCCCAAAAACCATCTCTCATTTTACAATCAAATTATTTTTATTTTTTTTAATGTTATTACATTTTTGGTATGGAAAAGATATTATAATGTCGTGTTATGTTATCTAAACATTATGACTCAATCAAATTTAAAAAATTGATCAATTAATTAATTAAAAATTTAAATATTTTGACTTAGTGAAATTACATAAAAATAGAAATTACATTAAAAAAATAAAATTAATATTTATAATAATTAATAATTAAACAAACCTAGATCCATTTTAACTTTGGATCTATCTAGAGATTTGATAATTAATAACCCTATGTTAAAATGAAAAGTCTACGTTGTTATTTTATGTAAAAATTTTAGGTTATTATTTTTTTTAATCAATTTTTGTTGAGTAAAGGTAAATTTGAAATAAAAATAACTCTATGTAAAAATGAAAATTCTACATTATTATTTTTTTGTTTTGTCCATTACTGGTTTTTGAGCTCAAGGTTTATAAGAACCCATGGTATTCATGTGGAATATAGTCTATTTAAAGGGGGAATTATACCATCCTAAATCCATCTTCTCATTCTCCCTCTTTCTCTCTCTCTTCCTCAGTTTTGATTCATATTTCGCATTAGCCTTAACTGTTAATCTCTCAAGCTTAGAGAGGGATGGATCTTGGCTCGTGTATATCTAAAGAGAGGTATGCTATGAATTCTTAAAGTAGTATACTTGGATTTGCAAAATGTAAGATTTTTTTTACATAGGGATATCTTAAAGTAGTATACTTGGATTTGCAAAATGTAATATTTTTTTTACATAGGGATATCATTTACTTTTGATTATGGTCTTGCCTATTAAGTGCCCATATTCTGGTTTTGATGAGTTTTCATTATGGTTTTGATCAGGTGCAACGTCTATGACCCTTTCCTATTAAGTGTCTATATTCTAGGTTTGATCAGGTGAAGCGTCTATGACCCTTGTCTATTAAGTGCCCATATTCTAGCTAGCATTTGGGAGGTTTTTTTTATCGCATCCAAGAATGTTGTCTTGTTCTGTGAAGTTACCAGTGGTTTTTGAGCTCCAGGTTTATGAGAACCCATGGTATTTCCCATGATATTCATGTGGAATATAGTCTTTTTAAAGGGGGAATTAAACTAGGCTAGATCCATCTTCTCCCTCTTCCTCTTCCTATGCGTCGAAACCATCAGTTTTGATTCTCATTTCCCACTCTCTAGGTTTTGATTCTCATAAAATAGCCTAGATCCATCTTCTCCCTCTTCCTCTGGGTATCCCTTGAAACCCTCGTTTTTTATTCTCATTTCCCACTCGCTAGGTTTTGATTCTCATAAACTAGCCTAGATCCATCTTCTCCCTCTTCCTCTGGGTATCCCTTGAAACCCTCGGTTTTGATTCTCATTTTCCATTCACCTTAAATAAGTATGGATCTAGGTTGGTGTGTATCAAAAGAGAGGTATATTGTGAATTCTTAAAGTAGTATGCTCTGATTTGCAAAATGTAAGGTTTTCTTACATAGGCATATAGTTTATTGGATTTGCAAAATTGAGGGTTTTTTTATATAGGGATATGGTTTACTTTTGATTATGGTTTTGATCAGGTGAAGCATCTATGACCGTTGCCTATTAAGTGCCCATATTCTACATATCACTTGGGAGATTTGCATAGGTTGATCATGATTGTGAAACCCTATTCCAAAAAAAAGACATCTATCCACTTAATTAATCTTTTTTTTTTTCATTTTAAATTAAAATAAAAATCAATAATATGAAAAATATCAATTATGGGGCTGAAGAAAAGCTAGAAGCACTAGTAGTTGTTAGGATATTTCAGGTTTTCTAATATCATGAGAAAAATGTTTTTTTTGTTGCTTTATATTTTATAGTTTGTGTACTAATATGGTATATTAATTTTATTTCTATAATTGGTTATTTTTTTTAAATTCATTTAAATTATATTAATTAACTTGATATAAAAATTATTGATGAGACAATATTATATAAAGGGAAAGTGATTTGATAATTATAATTACAAGTTGTCCAAATTTGTGAGTGAATGATTATATTCACTTTCAATTTCTAAATTGAGATATAATTAAATTTGTAATGGTTTATTTATATAATCATCACTCAAACATGATATTTTTCCACAAGGAGGTCACTCACAAAACATAATAAAAAAATATATTATTTAATTCCAAAACTAAAGAGGTCATTTCAAGTTACAAGGGTTTGTCTAATATATGTATATATATAAATTAACCATCATGCAATATAATATTATGTTGACTCCGTTAAATTAAAACACAAATTATTATTTTATATATGTCCTTAGAGGTATCCTAAAGTGTTGTTAGATTCTAGATAGTTCATTTTTTATCATGTTAAGGAAACAATCATAGTACCTAAGGTGACCATGTATATTCATTTTAAAATTTAAATATTTTGTAATAATTTTTGTCAATATAGACAATTTTAAAATTGAAATTCACTAAGCAAAATCATAACAACACTTATCTACTAATCTCTCTAAAAACTACATCTCTCCCTAGACTTTTGTAATTAATATACATTTAAAAATAAATATTCAAAACTGAAAACTAAATCTCTCCTTAGTTTCAAATGTTATATAAAATCTTTTTTAATTAGTACATATTTAAAAACTAAATATTCAAAACTTATTTTTATTCACACCGAGCCAAGTTTTCCAATGATGGTCTAAAATCCAAAACCCTAGTAGAAAAAAAGATTCCTTGCCACATGATAGGCTTCTTTGCGCTCAGATTGTTGGGAGGATGATACTAAGATGTAAAAATTGGCAATTCAAAAAATATTGTAAGATAAAGAATAAATAAGTTAATTACGTTATAATCTTTTTGAGTTGAATTGCAAGCCGCAACCCTTGAAATTTAACAAAACATTATTTAAATCATGATCAGGCTATTTACTTGCTCGCAAATAGTAAAATCTCATCTTCTTTCTTAGCTCTTGCGAATATATGTAGGGATCTACATTTTAAGGAAGTCTTTTTGAAATGTTGAGCATTTTTGCAGGGAAGAAACCTCTTCTTTGATTGATGCGAGG
This sequence comes from Pinus tabuliformis, assembly GCA_031772625.1. Classification (NCBI taxonomy): domain Eukaryota; kingdom Viridiplantae; phylum Streptophyta; class Pinopsida; order Pinales; family Pinaceae; genus Pinus; species Pinus tabuliformis. The sequence goes on along the minus strand of CM062804.1, from coordinate 1,632,136,708 downwards.
GGTTCTCACTTATTTTCAGCTAGGGCTTTGCGTTTTGGGGTTTCATCTTGATACATAAAATTCCAAGGGAGACGCGGGCTTATTATCATTGTTTTGCTTGGCTGCAGGAGTTTTAAGGCTGATTCTATTGCAAACCTTTATGCGCTATAACCTTTCATGCTGATTTTCACCATGCAAATTTTATTAACATGTTGTTTTAGTATGTAATTGATCTAAAAATCACTTGTGAGTGATCTCAGTTAATTAATTAATGTAGGTATTACAGACTCATGTGTTGGTGTGTGTCTATGTTATCTTAGGCAATGGATCAATAAGATTGCAAAATATACAGACACTGGAAAACAGTAAGAGAAACACAAAAAGCAAATGAAAGAACACAACAATTTAATAAGGAGTTCACCTAATCCTCCTGGGCTACGTCTCCGATCCAGCTTTCAGTGGTGGCCTTTTCTTATTGTGTCTTTAAGCAGAGTCTTTTTTACAATGAGGAGCTCAATTTTGAGTCTCCTGGAACAGATGATGCTTAGTAGGGTGGTACTTGGATTCCCCAAGCCACTAGAGTGCACAGACTCCCCCTTACCAAGTCTCGACCTCAACTGGTCTTAAACAGGATGAGTCCAACTTGGTACTCAGTTCCCAACAGATATCCTTGCAGGGATCACTTGAACCTCTCAAGCCTGGTTTGTCTGCTCGATGCTGCCTTACCTCTGCAGGTCAGCTCGTTTCTTTGCTTCTTGCTTCGCTCTCTATTATGTCTCTCTGTCTCACTGTCTCCTTGTTCTCTGTTCTCTATCTGTTCGTGGCTTAAAGCCAATCTGTCTCATGACTGTTCGCTTCCTCTTCCATCCCTTCGGATCACCTTCCTTTGTCTGTTTGGAATTCCCTGCCTCTGCGTCATCGCCACTATGTAATGATTCACAGGGAGGTGGCCACTTGTCCTCTCATGAATTGGGCACCAGCTCTTCCTCGACGGTTCGTTATTTCGATTACTTTGTGAAATGATTCATCCTCTAGCTCAACGGTCAAATTGAATTTCAAACCTTCATGCGTCGTAGCTTATTTCTTCCACCAAATCGATCTCCCATCGGGTGCAATCTCCATCGTTAGATCTGGGGCCTCCAGATCCTACAGTTATCGCTCTTATCATGCGGTTGACTTACTCGAATGTTAGCCCGTGATGAGAGCAGTTTTCTCTATCATCCTCCGGACATGCGTCATTCATCGTATGGAATCACTGGGTCTTCGGCCAAACACGCTTACCACCCGAAACGCCTTCGATATTCTGCCAGTTTTGGAGCATGGGACCCGCCTATTGTTTCAGTGCTTTTCTCATGATTTTTGGGTTTTCCTTGTGACCATGCACTCCGGGCTTTTCCTTCTCGAGGGGTTTTTCCCAGCGATGCGCTAATCGTGCATCAGAAATGGCCTCCGTTTTCTGATTTGGATTTTCCAATTGCTAGTTTGCGCCACTTTGTGGTCTCCATGGGCCTCGGTCAGCACGCTTTGATCGAGGTCCTTGCCATTCCATGCTGGCTACAAACTACCACTGTCCAGAGGCCCTTCCTGATAGCTCATTATTTACAAGTTTTTGAAGTCTGTCATGATTTGATACAATCATAGAACTCTGATAATTTTCAAGGATCCAATTCAAATCATGACCTTCTCACTGAAAAAGCTTTTGGACCACCAAAAGTTGGTTTTCAAGCATCGACTAAGTGAGGGTACAATTGTCTTAGTTGTCCAATCTCTATCCATTTTTCACTTCTCGGCTTTGAACCCTTGAGCCCAACTTTGAGGTACTCAACATCTTACTTGTGTGTCATTCTCACCTTGTTGTCTAGAACTATGTCTTCTTGCAATTCATTAAGATATTCAGGTAGTAGGTCATCAATAGGAGGCAATTGACTCTCTTCTTCAGGATATTCAATTAGTGAAGGTTCAAATAATCTCAAGCTGTCTGCATTTACGACTGAGTAGATGTGCATGTAAGCTAGTAGATCAAGGCGAAAATCATTCTCACCAATCTTCTCAAGTATCTTGAAAGGACCATACCTGATAGGCTTTAGCTTTTTACCTTCACCTTGCATCCTTTACTTGCTGATATACAACTAGACTTGGTCACCAACTTGGAAACTATGCTTCATTCGATGCTTGTCATGCCTTGCCTTGTATTTGGCTTGGCTCTTTTCCAGCTATTCCTATACTGACTGGTGGATCTCTTGGATTTGTTCAATGAACCTAGTTGCCCTGTCCACATCGTTGTGTTCCTCAACTATTGTGTCCTTACCAAAGACAAATTCCAAGGGAGAACTTGGTGTGAAACCAAAACAAGTCTTCAAAGGAGATCTCTATGTAGAAGAATGTTTGGCTCTGTTGTAAGCATGCTGCACATAACACAAATGTTCATCCCAAAGCTTAGGATGCTTGCTGCAATATCCCCTGAGCAACTGGATCACTGTCTTGTTGACTACTTCTGTCTGGCCATTGTTTTGTGGATGGAAAGCTGTGCTTTTCTTCAGTTTGGTGTCCATCAGTGCCCACAGACTTGACCAAAACTTTCCCACAAATCGGGTGTCTCGATCAGATACAGTAGAAGTGGGTAATCCAAAATGAACCCATACATGTTGAAAGAACAGTTTTGCAATTTGTTCAACTGTAATCTGTTTATTACAGGGTATCAAAATACACATTTTGCTAAACCTATCCACAACAACATACAGATAATCATGAAATTTCCTAGATTTAGGCAGTCCTCCAACAAAATCCATGGAAACACTTTCCCAAGGATGAGAAGGAACTGGTAATGGAGTGTATAAGCCTAGTTTTCTATTGCTGGGCTTGCTTTTAGCACACATAGTGAACCCTCTTACATATCTAGAAACCGTCTCATTCATTTTTGGCCAATAACAAAACCTTTGCAGCTGTGCAACTGTTTTACTTACCCCAAAGTGACCTGATATTAGAGAAGTGTGTGCTTCTCGAATTATCTTTACTCTTTTAGTTTGTGGAATGCATAACTTCCCACAATGATATAGGAGTTGGTTCTTTACATGATAATCCAATTCTTCTACTCGTTTGCCTTGACTTAAAGTTGCATATACATCTTTCAAATCTATATCTTGAGCATATTGTTCAATGTAGCTCTCATGTAACATAGAATTATGCTTAAGTATAGTAGATGAATTTATAATGGGTCTAGATAACATATCTGCAACCTTATTGTGTATGCCCTTTTTATATCTGATGACTAAATGAAACTGTTGTAGAAAACCCATCCATTTATAGTGTCTTGATTGCTGCAACTTAGTTTGGGAGTGTAGATATTGAAGTGGTTGATAATCAGTATGTATTACTGTCTCTTTTCCCATTAAGTAATGTTTCCACTTTTTCACACTCTGTACTAATGCATATAATTCTTTATCATATGTGGGATAGCTAACTACTACATAATTAAATGTCTCAGAATGATAACATATGGGTTTACCGTATTGTGTCAATGCTGCTCCCATGACATAGTCACTAGCATTCGTTTGGATCTCAAATGGTCTTTGAAGATTAGGCAGTGCTAGTACTGGTGCTGCACTAATCTTTTCTTTCAAGATGTCGAAGGCTTTCTGCTATTTGCCTCCCACTGAAACACCTTGTTCAATCCTGTTACAACATGTAAGGGAGTTTCAATTAAGGAAAAGTTAGAAATGAACTTTCTCCAATATTGTGTTGCTCCTAAGAAGCTCCTGAATTCTATAGCAGATTTGGGTTTAGGACAATTTACAATGACTACCACCTTAGAGGGATCTATCTTCAATTCACCACCCCCTACTATATGTCCCAAATAATTCAAAGATGTTTTGCCAAATTCACATTTTGAGAGTTTAACATAAAGTTTTTCTCTTTTCAAAACATCTAGTGCCTGCTTAACATGCTTTAAATGTTATTCCCATGTTTTTCTAAATATCAAAATGTCATCCAAATACACAATAACAAAATCATCAAGAAAAGTCTGAGTACATCATTCATTATTCTCATGAAAGTAGCAGGAGCATTAGTTAAGCCAAAAGGCATAATCAGCTACTCATACAATCCCTGCTTTGTTTTGAAAGCAGTCTTCCATGCATCTTGTTCTGCAACTTTGACCTGATGATATCCACTATGCAAGTCTAACTTGGAAAAATAAACAACTTGTTTCATTGATCTAATAGATCATCTATGCAAGGAAGGGGATAACGATTTTTTGATTGTTATCTTATTCAGTGCTTGGTAATCAATGCACATTCTCCACGAGCCATGTTTTTTTCTCACCAAAACGATTGGTGACCCGCATGGTGATGTGCTAGGTCTAATGAACCCCTTCTTGAGCAACTCCTGCACCTGCTTCTTGATTTCTGCATTCTCTAAAGCAGACAACCTTTTATACTTGTGGCTGCAATGGTTGTTTCATCTCCTGAGTCTGACCCCAAATCTTTCTGAATAGCTATAGCAGTCTTCTTATTCTTGCCCTTGAACTTCTTAGGTCTCAGCTCTGGATGCAGAATCCAACAGTGCTCATCATCATGCCCATCCTTCTTATAGTGAGTGCATGAAGACTTGCTTTTCTGTGCAGTGTTAGCCTTCCTTGCTTTCCATTTCTATTTTCTTTTCTCCTTAGTCTTGCTTGTAGTGGGTTGGGATGATCCCCCAGCTTCTGGGTTTCCATTCTTTCCTCTAGCTTCTAGATGAGTAGCTTGAACAGATACCTCATATATACTAGTGGGATTAAACATGATGATAGTGTGCCTCATATAGCTGTGTAGATCACCAATGTACTTCAACAGAGTCTCAGGTGAGTCTAATGAAATTCCTAGAATCAGTGCTCTCTTCCTAAATTCTTGGGTGTAACCTTGTACACTTTTCCCTTTCAACTGTCGAAGGGTTTGCCAGCTCATCATGGCTTGCTGCATATAGGCCAGTGGATAGAACTGCTTTTTGATTGCAAAAACAAATTCACTCCAGACAGAAATAGTCTTACCATGTCTCTTCATGTCAGCTTGGGTCCTGCCTTCCCACCAAACCAAGGTAGTGCCTCCAAGGCGTAGGCTTGCTAGATGAATCTTGCTCTTGTCTGAATCAATACTCTGCACTTTGCAATAAACATCAATTTGTCTAATCCAATTGTCCAACTTTTCTGTATTCAACTCTCCATCATATACTGGTAAATCAAATTTAACATTTAGTTTAATCAAAGATGTCTTCTTTTTATGTTCAGGGCTATTAGGAGGTGTGAGAAAGCTTTCTTCTTTCCCTTTGCCTTTTGAATGGTCATGAAGGAGAGACTTATCTTCTCTTTTGTATTGTTTGGAGCTTGATGAATCTTCATCTTTATGTTTTCTAAAGTCCTCATACATTTCCTCTACCATGGACCTTATTGCTAGGAAAATATCTATGAATTGAGGGTTTGGCCCCATAGAACCTTCCTTTGACATTGTCTTTTGAGGATAGACTCTCCAAATTTCATGATTAGTTTCGACCAACTCTCCTTCTCCTTATTTGAGCTTTGATCTAGTTACCATTCAAGAGCTAAATCTAGCACAATCTTATCTAACCTTAATAACCTAAAGCTCTGATACCACTTGATCTAAAAATCACTTGTGAGTGATCTCAGTTAATTAATTAATGTAGGTATTACAGAATCATGTTCTGGTGTGTGTCTATGTTATCTTAGGCAACGGATCGATAAGATTGCAAAATACACAGACACTGGAAAACAGTAAGAGAAACACAACAAGCAAATGAAAGAACACAACAATTTAATAAGGAGTTCACCCAATCCTCCCGGGCTACGTCGCTGGTCCAACTTTCGGTGGTGGCCTTTTCTTATTGTGTCTTTAAGCAAAGTTTTTTTTAAAATGAGGAGCTCAATTTTGAGTCTCCTGGAACAGATGATGCTTAGTAGGGTGGTACTTGGATTCCCCAAGCCACTAGAGTGCGCTGACTCCCCCTTACCAAGTCTCGACCTCAACTGGTCTTAAACAGGATGAGTCCAACTTGATACTCAGTTCCTGATAGATATCCTCATAGGGATCACTTGAACCTCTCAAGCCTGGTTCTGTCTGCTCGATGTTGCCTTAGCTCTGCAGGTCAGCTCGTTTCTCTGCTTCTTGCTTCACTCTCTATTCTGTCTCTCAGTCTCACTGTCTCCTTCTTCTCTGTTCTCTCTTTGTTCATGGCTTAAAGCCAATCTTTCTCATGACTGTTCACTTCCTCTTCCGTCCCTTCGGATCGCCTACCTTTGTCCACTTGGAATTCCCTACCTCTGCGTCATCGCCACTGTGTAATGTTTCATAGGGAGGTGGTCACTTGTCCTCTCACGAACTGGGCGCCAGCTCTTCCTCGACGGTTCGTTATTTCGGTTACTTTGTGAAATGATTCATCTGCTAGCTCAGCGGTCAAATCGGACTTCAAACCTTCATGCGTCATAGCTTATTTCTTCTGCCAAATCCGGTCTCCCATTGGGTGCAATCTCCACCATTAGATCTGGGGCCTCCAGATCCTATAGTTATCGCTCTTATCGCGTAGTTAACTTGCTCAAACGTTAGCCCATGATGAGAGCGGTTTTCTCTCTCATCCGCCAGACACGTGTCATTCATCATATGGAATCACTGGGTCTTCGGCTAAACCCACTTACCACCTAAAACGCCTCTGATATTCCGCTGATTTTGGAGCACGGGACCCACCTATCATTTAAGTGCTTTTTCCATGGTTTTCGAGTTTTCCTTGTGACCGTGTGCTCGGGGCTTTTCCTTCTCGAGGGGTTTTCCCCAGTGATGCACGATTAGCATTAATCGCATATTAGAAATGGCCTTAGTTTTCTGATCTGGATTTCCCAATTGCTAGTTTACGCCACTGCGCAGTCTCCATGGGCCTCGGTCAGCGCGCTTTGACCGAGGTCCTCGTCGTTCCATGCTGGCTACAAACTGCCACTATCTAGAGGTCCTTCCTGATAGCTCATTGTTTACAAGTTTTTGAAGTCTGTCATGATTTGATACAGTCATAGAACTCTGATAATTTTCAAGGATCCAATTTGGATCAGTAATGTTGGATTTTTTGTGCTTTTGTACTAAAAAGTTTTTGGTTTGGGAATATTGTTGATACAGTTGGGGCATACTTAATGATGGACATGGCTATACCTGTATAATTTGTTACAACAAAAAAATGGGAGAATTCTATCTCCAATACTCATATTTGTTCATCTCCATCTAAAGATAGGTAGGATGACTAAAAAACATTTCACAAAATCCATTCTCTAACATAGCTACTTGGCAACTATTTTACAAACTAATTATATAACAAGATACATAGATAGATCATTCCTAATTTTTCAATAGGCCTCAAAGGAAGTACCCAAACTCAATGAGCAAGGATTGTGATCCCAATGCTTTGTTCCATTTAAATTCTTGTTCTCACATTTCTTTCCCAGATTTCCTCCCCCTCATGACTGGAATAGAGCTTAATGTTTGTTTAGATACACTTGAATAAGTGAGAGTTCCAATGTCTACCTTTGTTAGCCCTAGGATGAGGGAACATCTTCCCTCACTATCTCTAATCATTGTTCCTTCCATGGATTATTAATTTGTTGTTTCACCATTTTTCCCTTGTATTTCTTCTCAATTTTTCCATTTTCACCTTTTTTATTTTTTTCACTTATCTTCTTCATGTCAATTTTCTAAGGACTTATTGTGGATCATTTCCCACTCCTCACTCATATATTTATATTCCAATACATGAGAAATATATTTATATTCCATATGAGTAATATACATATTTCAGTCCTCGAGGGATTGCTTAGAAAATAAGGCTCATAGTCATTACAAGAAATACTCATTATGAGTCCAACACATTGTCACATGTAGGATTTCTCCCTACCACCTGCGCTAAATGTAATTGACTTTCCATGAGAAATATCTTTATATTCCATATAAGGAATATACTTATAAGGAATATACTTGTTTTGGTTCTTGATGGATTGATTAGCAAGGCTTCAAGCCATTACAAGAAATACTCATTGTGAACTTTGTTACCCCTTAACAAAGACTTTACTATTCAGTGAAATATTCACCAAGATCCTACAAGATTTTATAATCCAATGAAAGATTCACCATGATTTTACAAGATAATATAATTTGGTGAGAGATTCGCCAAAAAAATTATATACATATTATATTATTGATAAAATCGCCTTCCATTTTTCCTATGTCTCATGGGGATTCGCCCATTTATTATATATATAAATTTAGGGGGGTTCTTAAAATTTTCCCTGGAGCTTGTATGCCTTGGATTCATCGCTGTATCCAACAAATATACATTTCTCCCCCTTGCTGTCCAATTTCTTCCTCAACTCATCTGGGACATGGGCATATGCCACACAACCAAAGACTCTCGTGTGAGTGACACTATGCTTTCTTCCATTCCATGCCTCTTCAGGAACTATGTTCTGAACGCTTTTGGTTGGACATCTATTCAAGATATATGCTGCACAAGTGACAACTTCAACCCAATAATCATTTGGCAAATGCTTTGCCTTCAACACACTCCTCGCCATCTCCATAATGGTCCTATTCTTCCTTTCCACTACACCATTTCGCTGAGGTGTATACATTGTTGTAAATTGCTTGTGAATTCCATGCTCCCTGCAAAATCGAAGGAAATAATTTGAGATATATTCACCACCTCTGTCAATCCTGAGGACTTTGATGTAATGTCCACTTTGCTTCTCAACAAGAGCTTTGTACTGGCGAAAGCGCTCAAACACTTCACTTTTCTATTTTAGGAGATAGATCCATGTCTTCCTTGTGTAGTCATCTATGAATGTCAATACATAGTGGCTGCCACCAATTGATGGTGTCTGCATTGGTCCACATAAATCGGAGTGGACAATCTCCAAAGGTGCCTTTGCCCTTACCGACTTTCCTGCTGGAAATGTCTCTCTATGTTGCTTTCCCAAGATGCATTCTTCACATAGGTTGTCTAGTTTTTCTATGAGTGGAAACCCCTTCACCATGCCTTTCCTATGCAGCAAATTCAAACCTCCAAAGTTGAGATGTCCAAATCTCAAATTCCATAACTAGTTTTCATCTTTGGCCTCTGCTTGATAGTTCACTTGTGTGACAACTACCTCATTTCTTCCATCCTCTTGTGAGTTAATTGATAGTTGTGCTTGTGCACCTTCTTCCTTCAAATTTGATCTTATCTTTAGAAGAAACGTTCTATTGTTTGTCATCTGAACCTTTTCAATCAGCTGTCTGCTTGGAGGCCTATCCAAAATTGTGCACAGATCATTCTTGAAAAAGACATTATAGCGCTTTTGCATGAGTTGTCCAATTCTTATGAGGTTATGCTTGAGACTAGGGACAAAGTAAACATCTGCGATGTACTTCTTCTCCCCCTTCTTTGTTAGGATATTAACTCTTCCTTTGCCCATGACAAATACTTTGCTATCAGTCCCTAATGTCACTTCATATTTCACACTTTCATCTAGATTGAAAAACATTTCTATGTTCCTTGACATGTGGTTGCTACACTCTGAATCTAGATACCATATATCACTCTATTTTTCTTGTGCTACATTACAAACTAAAAACATGCTATCATGGTTTTGATTTTATTTTGTGAAATTTACACTTGGTTTGTTACTAATTTCATATTGCTTCTTTCTACATTCATTTGCATAATGACCATAATTCTTACAGTAATGGCATTGAACTTGAGATTTATCATACCTCTAACCTTGTGCTTGATTTTGGCTTGGGCCTTGACTTGGATTTTGATTGCCACCCCTTCCACTTGAACTTGAAAGGTTGCTTCTTTCACCTCTGTGTGGGCTTCTTCCTCTTCCTCTAGCATATGATCTTCCTCTGCCTCGACCTTGACCAAAGGAAAGTTGTTTCTTGAAGGCATGCTCCAGTGAGGAGCTTGTTGCTCTATTCAGTCTATGTTCATGAGAAACCAGTGATGCATGAAGCTCATCCACTGAGAACTGTGAGAGATCCTTTGTCTCTTCTATGGCCACAACTATGGCATGAAACCTTGCTAGAAAACTTTTCAAAACTTTCTCAACTATTCTCCTTTCTTCAAGTGTCTCACCATGAGACCTGATTTGAGTAACCAACCCAATTACATGTGTAAAAAATGAGTCCACATTCTCAGACTCTTTCATACAAAGTGTTTCAAAATCTCTCCTCAGCATTTGTAGCTTTATTTTCTTCACTTTTGCCATGCCTTGGTAGGCTGTCTGGAGGGTGTCCCATGCTTGTTTGGACTTTGTTGTTGCTGCAAACCTTGGAAAAATGCTTTTATGAACTGCTTGAAAAATATAGAATAGGGCTTTTGAATCCTTCTTCTTGTTGTCCCTTAACAAATCTCTTTCTGCTTGAGACAGGGCATTGTATGCTGTTGCATCTATTGGTTCTTGAAAACCATTCTCCACCAAATCCCAAATGTCTTGAGACGAAAACATGGTCTTCATTGTGATAGCCCAATAATCATAATTTTTTCCATTAAATTGAGCTATCTGAGGATTAGTCAAGCTTGTGCTTGATGTTTCCATTTCTGAGTGTAAAAAAAAAATTCTACCTGCTGGTAAATTCGCTCCAAAGGAAAAACCAATCTGCCCTCAAAACAATTTCTTTAACTGTTAGTAAAAAAACACTTGTTTTTACACTAACAAAGTTTAACCCACTCCGATACCATGTTAGAAAATTTTTACGAGGGCAAAGGAACTCAGAAATCAGTTGTGGAAAAGTAAGCAAGGTCAACTTCAGTTGTGGAAAGGTAAATATTTGGTTTGGGCGAGGATATCGCAACCACACAGGGACTTATTAAAACACAGAGTTCACTCATGGCAAAACATAGTAAAATAAAAGAGGTTGCGGAAATTTACTTGTGTAATATTAAAACCATAACGCAACTGACCACACTTTATATTATATGTCAAAACATAAAGAAATTATATTCGCGTGATAAATGGAGGCTGCAGATCCAAGTGAAAAAACACAACAAACTTACTGCGATTTAGGCATTACTGGGTTGCGGAGTAAACTTTTGTAAAACTCCATAAAAATGGTCTTCACGCGCCCACCAATATACACTTTATATTATATGTCAAAATATAAATAAATTATATTCACGTGATAAATGGAGGCTATGAAAAAACACAACAAACTTATTGTGATTTACGCATTACTGGGTTGCGGAGAAAACTTCTGTAAATATGGTTTTCACGCACCCACCAATATTTCCTCCACGATTTTCTCCTCACTACCTCACAGACTCTCCATCTCTAACTTTCCCAACATGCCCAACATGCCCAACATTACAAATGACTTTTATTTGCATATTTATCTTAACATACAAATTTGACATTAATTACATGACAGAGAAAATATTTAACACGCAACATGAGATCAATTTTCAAATTTTTGACCTCCGGATTGTTGTCATATCATCAAAGTATAGTGCAACAAAACTCTCATGATTCATACATGATTCATTCTATCTTGAAATAAATAAGCACATCATCCCATATGTTCCAAAAATCATAATCCTAAAAGAAGTCTCTGATCAATTTTAGTGTGACATATTCCATGATTGTTTTGCTACGATATGTTGTAGAGTTCATAACGCCGAGCATGATAGATAATTTTTTTTTGTATGAGACAAATTAAAATTAGCTATACGTGAAAACTTATATATCTATGTGACATAATTTGACTTTTGTTGGAAAGTTGCTCCAATGCCAAGCTTCCTGGCTTTATTCCCTGTTATGTTTGCATACAATCCTATGGCCACTTTCCATGGACTTCAACAAAATCCTCTTACTCAAAGTAGTCCATCTCTTGATAGGGGTAATCCTTGTTGACAAATTTCAACTTTCTCAAAAGGGTATAATTTTGAGTAGAAAGTAATCAAGCAGTCACAAATTGGCCACTTTTAACTTTACAACTCTTCCTTGAAGCTGTTAGAAAAATACAATTTACGCAGAGAGGCAGAGGGGATAGGCAGAGGAAAATTGTTTCACGCAACTATACAGAGGCTTAATAAAACACATAATTCACTTACGACAAAAACACAGAGTAAAACGAATTCGCTTATGACAAAAACACAGAGTAAAACAAAGTAAAGCTTGGAGCAACACAATAAAACTTAAGATTAAATTCTAATTCATAAAAATACATTCATATGAGATTGTGGCTCATTCACCAAGTAAAAACAAGGTTTACAATGATTTACACTTCACAAGGGGTTGCAGAGTAAAATAGAGTAAAACACAATAACTGTTGTTTTCACGCGCCCACCAAAATTTGCTCCACGATTTTCTCTTCACTACCTCACAGAATCTAGCTCTATTTTTCTCTATATACAAAATGAATTTTATATCCACATTTATTTCAACATACAATTTTACATTAATACATGGCAGAGAAAATGATTAATACATTGTTGTTGTTGAGTGCAGACAATAATCGCCTAGGTGTTTGTGGAGTATGAGCAATAGTCGCGCAGTAAATGCTTGCCTATATTTACTAAAATTCATTAAGTTCCTTAACTTATGCGATGTGCTGCAGAATGGTTCGTGCGGTACTTTTGTTCTGGCTTTAGTCCTTCCATCTTCAAACAAAGACGCAACCTGCAAAAATACTTCTAACAAGTATGGCTACTGTCAAGGTGTTTAACGCAGTGGTTGGGATTAATATTTCCAACAGAAGTGTCTTCAAGCCTCTAAATATTATTTTCAAATATTTTTTTTAACTGCATTTTGATTTATTTTGATGGTCTTTGCAAATTTGAGCCAATTACTTAATGTTGCATTGCTTGTGGTTCCAATGCATTTATTATTATTATATATCTTCCTTTTGGGCCATTGCTACATCCTTGGCCTATGCCATTTCTACCTTCCTCTTTCCACATAACTGCTTTCATTTTTACATTTATACTCTTCTTTTGTTGTTGTTACATTTCATTATTGTTGTTGCAACACTTAAAAGGTTTGATTTCATGAGAAACTCCCCCTGAGACCATGATGACTTCATTAAGTCATTAAATCATAGACTGCTCATTTTTCTTCCTCTTCCATACTTTAGTTGGTTGCTTTCTATTGTCTACATTTCCTTTTGGCTGCTTGTTTTTTCTGCTTGCAATGGCCTCCATCTTCTGTTTAGACTTGTTTAGGGTATATGGAAGCTTATATTCTTTGGATTTGTGCCCAAGAATATTACACGCATAACATCTTGTGTGGCCAATAAATGGAAGTTTTGGTGTGTTTCTTCTTGAGCACATGTTTTTATTTATGTACATTTTGTATTCAACAACTTTGTGTCCAAATCCATTGCATAAATGATAGTAACCATAGAAATGTTGTGTACTTGGTGGATGGTTGTCTTTTGTGTTTTCTTGCTTGAGGGAGTTGTCCTATTTGTTGCATCTTCTTTTGATTAGTTTTGATATGCTTTCTCTTAGATTCTGCTACAACATGTCCGGGTTCATGACAAGAAAAACATGTGATATTTTTCATAGGAGCAAAGAATCGCCTTTGAGATATTATAAATTTTCTTAGTTCATCTCTAGGAGAAAATGGCCTTTTTGTAAAGAGAGTTTTCTTCGACTCATTCTTTTCATTTTGATTTTGTTGCTTTCCTTTGTTTGTCTCCTTTTTAATCACATTGCTTGTCCCTTATTCTACACGTGTTTTAAAGATTTTCCGTTCTTGAATAACTTATTTTTCATAATTCTCCATGGAAGCATTCTCTTATTTTAGTTGTTTATGCAATCTATTATTTTCTTCTAACTCACTTCTAGCTGAATTAGTATCAACCTCTAACCTTTCACATTGTTCTTCTTTCTCCTCTAGTCGTTTTCTCATTACTTTTTTTATTCTTCTTGCTTCTTCAAACTGTGTCTTTAGGCTAATGATTTCCTCATTGTATTCATGCTCTCTTTCATCACATATCTACACCAATTTATTCAAATCTTTGTTTTCATTTCTCAGTCTTTCTATTTCAGTTAGGTCTAAATCAAACATAACTTGTTCTTCAACTAAGTTGTTTCTAGGTTCATTCACGCATACAAAGGTATCATTTGAATGAACACCTTCCTTTTGACAAGGATTTTTCTTCATCCTCTTACCCTTCTCTTTTTCAATATTGTTGATACTAGTATCTCCTTCATGCATGAGTTGTAATATATCCCATATTTCCTTTTGCATAAGTTAAATCTATTACTATATCAAGATCCTTATTATGAATATTATTATACATAACACATTTTTCCTTAGCATTCCACTATTTTTCTAGCACAGAGGGAGAGTATTTAAAGTAACCATTACATACAAGCTTCCATACACTAGATCCATAACCTATCAGTTCTATTTTAACCTTATATATCCACTCATGAAAGTTTGATGTACTAAGAATGGGTACATTTTTATATTCCATGACTCAACCATATTTACCTTCAAGTTGTTATGCTTACACTAAAGGAACCAAATCTTATACCAATTGATGAGAACTTGACTAAACTGAAGGGGGGTGAATCATTTTTGTCCATTCATGGACATTAAAATTATTTTCTTTAATCTCATTAACTGAAACATTAAATGAGTGACTTAACAAATAATTACTAGTAGATTGAATATGTGAACAACAAGTAATAAGGAAACCAAAACATCACATCAACACATAATAACAACACATATTGACACGAAATATAAGTGGAAACACATAAAGGGAGAAAACCACAATTTTTTTATTGTTGTGATGCAAAGGCAAGCTCCTACTCCCTTATTACATCTGATTTTTTGTAGGCTCCAATCTACATGAGGTTTCTACCTCAATTTTCTGCAAGATGCAACATGCAAGGAAGCTCCCATATGGTTTTTGTAGGCTACAACACATAGGAGGCATATATATCAACAGGTTCCAACTAGATATTTATCAAGCCACTAATTTAAATGAGACTACAATCCCCTGATACAAACATGAAACAACAATGTGTTGGTTTACGTAGTCATCAATTATGCATACCTCCATCTTCATCTCTGCCTCTTCTTCCCTTCAAATATGCTTCACATAAGCTTCATAAGTTTCAGGTAACTAATGAATAACACCCCAATCGGCTCTCAAACCGTTCTTGCTGCTTCAATGTCTTTAACCTAACTATGATAGTATTAACCTAATGGTGATAAGCTATAAATGAGTTGTCGCAAGAGGAGTTTCCGCAAAGTACAAAGATTTTCCAGCACTATCACAAGGAATTGTTGCAAAGTAATTTCAACAAAGAACAACTACAACTGCATTAATAACTATAAATTAAATAATTGAATTACCCAAACACCAAAAGTACACAGAGACACAAAACATCATGAGTGAATCCCATGAATAACATGATTGTCTTTGCAACTTTCGAGAACTGTGTTTACATCAAGACTCGATCTAGGCTGAATGCATTCGTCATATCTCATTTAACTCCTCTCTTCTACAAAAATTATTGGTAATGGTGTAACTTTCGACTATCCTAAAGAATAATCCATTACCATTCTGCCTTGAAGATCCCATAGATTTATCTAAATAGTAAATAATATAAGGAGTCTACAATTGAATGGAATAAATGAATCGTTAATGCATACATGTTGATTCAGGGGCTCCATCAATGGGAACGAGAGCGAAATAATCTCTCCCTGCATTTCTCTACTCTTGATTTCCTTTCGTAGTCGTGGTACTGGTAGGTACCAAATCCATGTTATGCCTTCTGCCATTATTCACATTGCCCTTGTTTCGATCCCCAACATCCTCACAGGTGCTCTTGGTGAGTTCTTCTTCTCCAATACCATGCAAGCAAGTACCCCTCCAAGCAGGAGACCTAGCCGATGAATTTTTGTTCAATAAATTGATCAAGTTGTTAGTATCAACACCCTAGGCATTGGAATTAGTCATGGTCGCTGCAAGAACATTGTTAAATTTTGTGTTCAAGCTTACACTTTCGTTGTTGCTAGTATACGAACAATCCATGGAAGTATCAAACCGGGTAAACAATCACTAGATTCAAATTTCAAATATGTACTTTCAAGCCCGATGTTAGGGTCCTATAATGATAGGATTCATAATTTTGAATTGACCATGTAAGTTTTGTATTATTGTACATACCTTTGCTTTTTGCAAATGTTTTCCCATATTTAAAATATTAAAAAATGTAAAGAGGGTATGTCGTAAAAGAAATATCAAAGGACAAAAAGAATAACAAAAGATAAAAAAAGTGAAAAAATATGAACCCCAAACAAAAACAGATCATGAAAGTGTGCAAGTCCAAATGCCAGTACTTTTTTATTTACTGTGCAAAATAATGGTTGTGTGCAACTTGTAATAAATGCACAACCCATGATAGTCAAAATAGTTTAATCTTGACTAGTTCATGCTTTAAATTTTATGTTTATAGTTAGAGAATAAAGATCTAACCAAACTGTTTAATCTTGGTAGATCAATAGTCAGGTAGAGAAATAAAATGTGCTCAACAGCTTAATCTGAGCCATGGGAAGATATAAGGTTAGAATTAGATAGTTTTTTTGACAAAAAAAGGGAAAGAAAGGGTCTGCTAGCTTAAATGCACCCAATAAAGTGAAGAAAAAATGTTAGGGTAAGTAAAGGATAGGTAGAAGAAAGGTTACAGAAGTACAAGGTTGTTAAAACATAAGCACACTTATCATGCTTAACCATATATTTTAGTGTGCATGGGTAGTTATGAGAGTAAAAGGATGTTTACAAGCTTATTTGATTAAATTCCCCTCATTTCATTTCACCCCCACTACGTACTTACTAATTTAACCCTTACCCCTTGGTTTCATACATTTCCCTTTAAAAATCATCCCCCCTTGTTAATTTCCTTTTTCCCTTGTAAACCCACTAAAACCCCTTATCCTAAGTTTTAATAGTGTATCAGGCCCCATTAAAAAAAAAACCCTCCTCTATACCCTTTTAACTTATATCCCTAATAGAAAAAACGAGGAGCCGGTGGAGGAGAACAACACAGAAGCAGAGCACCAGAAAGCAAATCAAGCTCCCCAGGCGGAAGAGGACATGCAGCGGGAGGAAGTGATCCCGATTCGTGATGATGATGACCAGTCTCTTAAGGAAATCCCCTTGGACGTTCCAGCCGGCCCTTCTGTGGACGTTCAAACCGGTATGCAGTCTTCTACACTTAATTTCTCTTTAAATTCCGAATCATTTATCGGTGGCTTTTCTTCGGATCTTCCTATGGCCTCAAATTTAGATGATCCTTTACAAAACATTGAATCACTCTCAGAAGCTATTCCTTCATTAAATTTGAACTGTGAGGACCTCTCTAAGATGAGTCAGATCTCGGGTAGTTCGTCTCCTGTCCGCCACTATAACCTCAGATCACACAGTAAGAGACCTGCATGTCATCAGATTGTCCCGGAAACGGTTGGTGGTCTCTGTTCTGAGTCGTCTAAGAGTCTCTTAAAAAAAGGTAGAGGGCGGAAATCTCTTTTATCTAAAGCTCAAGTTAAGGCAAAATATGATGTAGCGGATGGTAAACAAATGTCGATCCCTGGGGCGCTTAGAGCAGCAAAACCCCCTGAGACGGTTATCAAATGATCTGTCTTTCATGGAACTGTAGGGGTTTAGCTAGTAAACCCAAAAAACTAGCTCTGAAAGATTTAATCTCCCGCCACAACCCGGATATGGTCTTTCTCCAGGAAACTCTGGGCAAAAGCGCTGAAGTTGAATCCTCCCTCTGCTCTCTATTTCCGGGTTGGGTTTTCACAGCCCTGGATGCTTCTGGCCATTCTGGCGGTCTTGCTATTGGTTTTAAGGAAGGAAGATTTAAGGTTTTAAATTCCTGGGGCCTGCCCCATGCTCTTGGTTTGGAGATTCTTTCCCCTGATTTTGATTTGCCTTTTCTGTTCATCAATGTGTATGGACCCTGTCAGGGCCGGGCCTCCTTTTGGAATGACTTTCTCTCGAAAGAGCTGTTAAAAAACAAAAAGCTGCTTATAGGGGGAGACTTAAATTTTTCATTGGGGATCGCTGAAGCTTGGGGGCCCTATGCAAGGGAAGATCCTCTGTCGGATTTTTTCCTAAAAGCCCTTCAGACTCATAATCTGATTGATGCTAATATCATAAAGGCTAAACCGACTTGGAGAAACAGAAGAACGGGAGAGGAGAGAATTGCTAAAAGATTGGACCGCTTCCTCATAAATGAGTCGTTGGCTTCTTATATCCCTCTCTTCAGGCAATGGGTGGGTGAAGGGGGAAATTCAGACCATTTTCCCATTTACCTTGAGCTCACAAAGACCCCTCCCAAGCCGGCTTCTCCATTTAAGTTCAATGCTACCTGGCTTCAGGAGGAGTCCTTTCTTCAGCTGTTCAGGAATACATGGAGGCATCCGGGCCCTACCCCACCGGAAAACAAAGGAGCTCACTTTATGGAGAATCTAAAAAGGCTGAAGAGAGCAACCATTGAATGGGCTTCAGACAGAAGGAGGAAATTAAACGAGGAATTGGTCAAAATTGACGAGGCCCTAAGTGCTTTAGAAGATCCTGAAGCTGATTCTTATATTTCTCAAGAGGCGAAAGAAAGAATTCTGGTGTTAGAGAAGAGCAGAGCTAAGATTCTACTGGACAAAGAAGAGGAGTGGAGGTTGAAAAGTAGGGCTATTTGGTTGAAAGCGGGGGATGAAAATACAAAATTCTTCCATAATTATGCAAAGGGGCGGAAAAACGCAAATACTATTTGGAAATTAAAGGACTCTGACGGAAGGGAGCATTCCACCTTTGAGGCTGTTGCTAATTTGGGTAAGAATCACTTTCAATCTCTTTTTGCTGACCCAGGGGGGCTCTCCATAGCTGAAATCATCAGGACTGCCCAAGCTTTCCCTCGCTTTGTGGAGGAGGAGGAAGCAGAAAATCTCTTCAGAGAAGTGACTAAGGAGGAAGTAGAATGTATCATAAAATCAATGCCAAAAGACAAAAGTCCGGGACCGGATGGCTGGACCATAGAGCTGTTTACTCACTTCTTTGATCTTATTGGTGAAGAGCTTACAGATGTTGTGGAGGAGTCAAGGAAGAAAGGAGAGATCTATGGTCCATTTAATTCAACTTTCATTGCCCTCATCCCAAAAAAAGAGGATCCGGAATCCTTTGAAGATTTCAGACCTATCTCTCTCTGCAACGCTATCTACAAGATCATAGCAAAAATTATAGCGGTCCGCCTGAAGCCTATTCTTTCTGTATGTATTTCCAACGAGCAATTTGGATTCCTGGACGGTCGACAAATTCATGAAGCCATTGGGGTGGCCCAGGAAACCATCCACAGCATCAGACAAGCAAAGAAAAAAGGGGCGGTGCTAAAAATCGATCTCTCCAAAGCCTACGACAGGATTAGCTGGTCGTACCTCAGACTTTTATTGACTCACCTTGGTTTTAAGGTGGAGTTTATAAATTGGATAATGGGATGCATTTCAAATGTATGTTTTGCTGTTCTGATAAATGGGGCTGCCTCCCAATTTTTCAAAAGTCAGCGAGGCTTGAGACAAGGGTGTCCTCTTTCTCCTTTGCTTTTCCTTCTGGCTGCTGAAGGCCTCAGCAGATTGATTTCAAAAGCCAGGAGATCAGGTTTGATTATAGGTTTGGAAGTTGCTGTAAATCTTTTCATAACTCATCTCCTATTTGTTGATGATATATTATTGTTTACAAATGGGAATATAAATGAATTAAAAGAGCTTAAAGACATTCTTGATCTATTTCTGAAAGCTACAGGACTTCAAATCAATCCCAGGAAGTCTCACTTTATCATGGAAGCTTTCACCAGGCAAGAGGAGATCTTGATCACATCATACTTGCCCTTTGAAATTTGCAGTATGGATCAGCCTTTCAAGTACCTGGGGTTTTGGCTAAAACCGTCTTCATACCGAAAGCAGGATTGGAATTGGCTGGTGGCAAAAATTGAACAAAGGATTACCCACTGGAGTTTCAAATGGCTATCTAGGGCTGGCAGACTGACTCTGATAAACTCTGTTCTTCAGGCCATCCCGGTCTTTTGGGCTGCTCTGACCTGGATTCCCAAAGGAGTTCTTCATAAAATCAAGCAGATATGTAGCAGATTTCTGTGGTCGGGATCAAAAGAAGACTCAGTGCTTCCCTGGGTAGCTTGGGATAAGATTGCTAGACCAAAGGAATGGGGAGGATGGGGCATCAAGCATCTCGTTGACTTTAGTCAATCTCTGGCAGCAAAATCAGGATGGCGAATTATAAAAGTGGAGAACCTTTGGACTAGGGTGGTCAAAAGAAAGTATATTGATCCAGTTCCGCTTGAGGACTGGATTCGGAGCCCAAACAAAAAAGGTAGAAATTTCTCGGTTATCTGGAAGGCCACTTCAGAGGCCTTCAATATAATAGAACAAGGACTTGCTTGGCAGGTGGGGAATGGAGAAAATCTGCGGATTGGCAGGGATCCGTGGGTAGGGTGCAACGATCTTTTTGCATTATCCCCTGGTCTTCTCGCTCATCTAGATACAAAAGGAATCCATAGATTAAGTCAGATAGCAAACATGGAGTTATCTTCCATTTGGGGACAGGCATGGAAATCTGAAGAGGAATTGGGCATTGATCCCATTTGGAGAATCGAGTGGCAGGTTTTCATTCAGGAACTCAAGCGGTCAAATGTCAGAATAAAGGACAATCCAGACTCCCTAGTGTGGGCTCATGCTGAGACAGGTCTCTACTCCCCAAAGGCTGGCTATAATTTCCTGATGAAGAGAAAGGGATGGGATCCTCCTGTTTGGTGGGCAAAGCCTCTGTTCAAACTGAAATGCCCCAAAAAAGCCAGAATCTTTCTCTGGTGTGCGCTAAAAAACAAGATCCCTTCTTGGGAAATCCTACAAGCACGCTTCAAGCAGGGGCCGAGTAGATGCCCTTTATGTTTTGCAGCTTCTGAATCCATTCCTCACTTATTTGTGGCATGCTCCTTTACTAGACAAGTCTGGGATGAAACAAAAAAACTCTTGAACATTAACTCCAGATGGGAAGGGGAAGATCTCCCTTCAGCTTGGGAATTTTGGTGGTCCCACTATCCCGAGAAGAACCTGAGAAACCTTCCTCCTATCCTTTGCTGGGGCATTTGGATTGCCCGGAATCGTAGCATCTTTAAAGAAAAAGCAACCCCGGTGGAAGTAATCGCAATCCAAAGCTCAGCCATCCTTGCTAGCATTCCTGAGCCGGAAGGCCCTCCATCCATGATCCAGCGGAAGGAAATCCTCATTAAAGAAGGCATTCCTTGGGCTTTCTTTGACGGGGCAGCACAAAACAACTCCACTGGTGCTGGAATTATTATTCATCTTAGCCCCTCGCACTCGCTAAAAGCCTCAGTGGGCCTCGGGACGGGCACAAATAATTTTGCCGAACTATCAGCCTTAAAACTTCTCCTATGCTGGCTCATTCATAGACAGGTCCTCACAGTTCAGATTTTTGGAGACTCTTCAAATGTTGTAAACTGGGTCAATGGAAAGTTTAGATGCCGGAATTATATGTTGATGCCTCTGTTAGAAGAAGTTCAAAATCTAAAATCTTTATTTACTGTTTTCTCTATTGGACATATTTACAGGGACAAAAATGATGAAGCAGACAGGTATTCTAAAGCAGGTTTACAACAGGCTGTGGGTTCGTGGAGGATAACAGAGCAGGTCCAGGACCAGATCCGTGAGACGGATCTGGCCCCTTACACATAATGTTTTTTTGTTCATGGCTGTAAGTGCTCCAGGATCAAATGGACATAATTTTTTGATTACTGGCTGCACATGATAGTTTTGCTTTTTCTTTTACTATCTCATCTTCTTTTTAAATATGAAGAAGCTCGACAGAAACTGTTGGTTTTTATTATGCGGGTTGTTTTCCTTTTAACAAGGAGACCCAGACATTCTAGACAGTCTTAAATACTTTTTGGTATGGCTGTTCAGGCCGAGTTCAGAAGAACTTTTGGGTTTTTGTAAAAGACATGTTTGATGACATCATGGAGAAGGATTGTTTATCTTTCTGCCTCAAGCAGTTTTCTGCTGAATGTTCATTCATCTGATTGTAACTTTTTTATTTTTATTAATAGAAAAGTTCGGCTTTTTTCTTCGGAAAAAAAAAACTTATATCCCTAATGTATTTATTCCCAGGTCCCACATTTTATTAAACAATCGCAATATGTTAAATCCTGCTCATATACTAATATTAACATTTAACTCTAATTATTTAATTCCCCTTATACATGTATCCCGTATTAAAATAATTCCCGCATATATATTAATCCCAAATCCATATAATAAAAACCCGCATATATTAAACTATATTAATATATATCCTAACCCCACCTCGATTATATCAAACTACTCTTCTGTACTCGACCCCACGTCAAGGTTAACACCCCACCATATTCATCGCACGATAGCCCTCCGATCACTCACCCTTAGATCTGATGGCATGCATCCATATCGCGCTCATCCCCTCTCTGATCTTTACCCACCCAAGAGCACACGAGATTCACGATTTTGCTCGGGCCCCTTTTGGCTACGTGGCAGCTCCACGCGAACTCGCGTGCTCTCGGGGATATACCGCCCCACTGCCAAAAGTAGTGCGATGGCCCCTGAAGCTTCCTCCCCGCCAAAAACCAAAACCACTCACTGTTCATTTATCGAATTCCACGCCAAATTTTACCGTTACCCATTAAAAGGCCAAAAACACCCATTTTTTACTCTTTTCACTCATTTTCACAGAAAGCTGCCTAAGCCTTCCTGCGCCACCCTGAGCATATGCAACCGAATTTGACCCCTGATTACCTTCCGAACACGCTCCAGACTCTGTCCACAGACATCTCAGTTCAATAAAGCCATTCATTTCCTTCCCCACAGACCTATACTTTATTAATGATTGTTTCATTTTGCAGGTGATTAGAAGGCCAGGAGATTGGACAAACAAGTTTTGATACTAGTCACAAAACCCGTTTGCTCCGGGTTCTCAAGAAATTTATTCAAAGGCTTCACTGAGAAGGAGTTTTGTGTACAAAGAAGAAAATCAAGTTTAATACATCAGAAGATCAAAAGGAAACAATTTACACAATAATTGTTAAAATAGAGATGAAATCATTTTCATCAACACAGCAAAAGATTCTTACAAACTACTCTCCAAGAAACATTTTGTCTTCTACATGTGTCTTTTAGTAAAAATAATTTTTACTAAAAACATAGAAGCATGAAAGAGTGAGTAAAATTTATAGTAAAAGGTCAAACTAAACAGAACATCGAACGTGAAGACCAAACAACAAAGCAGATTAAAAGGCAAAATATCAAAGATTAAAAGCCAACATAACCTAAATAACAGGGACAACAAACAATAGTTCAATAGCTATCTATATCTTCTTGCATGAAGATATTTCTTTTTCCCAGTGTTATCTCAAAATCAAGCCCCGGAAGGCTGCAAACCAAGAAGACTTCAAGTAACTATTTCAAACCAATCTTTAGACTAAGGCTTAGCCTCCCTAGCCTGAGAGGGCTCTCTCAAAGGGTTATTGATTTTGACTAATAATAAGATGGCTAACTCTTGTGGAATAACATTGACAAATATGAAGGCTGGACAAATATTAAACTAATTTCCATTGGGCCTATGGAGTCAACCATACTTCAGTAAATAATGATACTGCCTTTACATAGAAGTCAGGGCATTTAGCATTTAGATGTTCAGAACACAACTCATATAAAACCACAGTTCATAAATGCATACAGGAAGTCAGAGCACAATCAGTGAATTCTGAGTGATTATACATCTATGCAACTGTAAAAGACATTAAGGAAAGAATAAAATCACACATTCTGAACATGGAAATCCTTCATGAATCCTGAGAAGAAAAACAGCCAACTTATATTACTGAACTCTGTCTTTACATAAGCCAAAACAGTCCTCTGTTATAAAATTTTCCAACCCCAATTACCTTGCTGTTTCAGCTATATATAGAATTCTTATTCTAATTGATCGAGATTCCTCCTCCAGCATGAGGGGAATTCGATCACTACCTCTAATGACACCTATCAACTTTTAACTAACTAATAAATGCAACAAAGTGTTGACTGTAGTTTTTAAGAGTTCTAAATCTACTATGACTCTAACTCTATATTATATTCATGATGGCTTCTCTTCGTTCTTTGACATCTGGAGTTTAGCTGAGATAGCTGAGATGGATGTTTAATGCCCCACGTTTACCTTGGATGCTGAATCTTTTAACTGTTCAGAAGTATTAGGAGATGTCCCTGGTTTCTCGGCTTCAGTTTTCTCCAAAGTACTCGAATGCACAGAAACATGTCTTCAGCCTTTAATTACCCAAAATGTGGAAGACTGCCACATTTTTGATGCGCTGTAAGCTTTGTCCACGAACATGTGTGTATGCAAAAGTTTGTTGCAGGCCAACCGTTTGATATATCTTGAACGGTGATCAAGGGACTTTACGACAAAAATTTAAAATTGGATTTGAATATTCAACCTTTTTAAGCATCCACCTGTCTTGACCTGATTTACTGTTGGTAGCTCCAGATGATGTTCTTGCATACCCTTTAGACATTTCCCTTTCCAAATTCCCGCTCATAATTCAAACTGCTTGATTTGCGTTAAAATCATCACCTACAGTAGTTTCGTAGCGCGCTACGAAACTGCTGTATAATTTCAAAAACACAGTCTTCCTTTCATAGCTAAATGATCGCCAGTGTTCATGGCTTAAGCACCTTACTCCCTTGATTGTTGTGCACAGGTAAACAGCTTCTTCAATTACATGAGGAGAAGCCATCTGTGTAGACTGCAAAATATTAAGATCCTTTCTCGTGTCACCACAGCTAAGCCTCACTATTGCAGACAAGCCATCCTCTGTGACATCAAGCCTTTCTTCAAACTGTGTATCTGGAAAAGACAGGCAGCAAGAATTATTTGTAGCAAGAGTTAGGATTCCATTAGCACGCAAGTAGAGTTTTGCACACAACTTGTCCATTTCACCCACAGCACCATGTAACATCTCACTAGCTTTATGAATACCGTCCTTGACTTCATTAGCAGTTGTGCGACCCAATACAATCTGTAATACTTTGTTTGATCCTAGAAAGAAACTGCTGCTACCCTTTAATCGGTCCCTGAGATCTTTGAACTTCACATTCCGCATATTCTCAAATGAGAAAACATATACTGAGATGTAATCCTCCAAAGCAGCACGACAATTTAACAATAGATACCTGATAATATCAGTGGCCATGTTTTTTGCATTTTGTCTTTGATCCCAAAGTAATGAAATCAAGTTCACACAAAGACAGCAAATAAGATCAGTATCAGAATCGTTTGGGCAGAATATTAGCCTTTTGTGAGCAATCAATAACTGTAGAACTGTGCATGTATTGACTCCAGAAGAATCTGTAGTTGGAACGATCATGAGGTGATCAGTTGGGGCTTCAGTTGCCAACGCAAGGGCTCCAAGAGTGTCCATGATAAGGTTGACCCAAAGAAGCTGAACAGCAGTCAAAGGAACATCTCCTTCACAACTGATGCAAAATTATCATCTAATATAATTATATCTGAACTTTCCTTGGCAACTTTTGTTCCTTGGATACCCATGGATAGATCAATGTCCGCCTCATGAAGTGCAGGTGCATCATTTGTTCCATCTCCAGTTACCGCCACGACATGACCTCTTTTCCTCAGTGATTGCACCAAGTTAAGTTTGTCTGTATGTGAGGATCTTCCCATTACACAAATTTTGTTCACAAATTCTAGCCTCTCGTCTTCACTGTAGCGGCGAAAATCCCTACCTTCAATGATAACATATTGTTCTGTGGCTTCGGCAAGTAAAGTGTGCACATAATCTGAATCCTCTGAAACATTGAACAAGCTTCCAACACCTAATGCATAGGATAAGGAATCATTAAATTATCCATCTCAATCGGACCTTCAATCTGCGTTTCACTGTGACTGACCAAAGACTAGACTGCATGATAGCTGCAGAACCCCGGCAAAACTTAAAAAGTTAAAATTAAAAATAAGCTAAAACCCTGCCATATCTTCATCATCCCAACCTTCCATCCACGGGATAGCTTGACCTTCCAGTAACCTTGACCAAAAACTGGCTGTAAAACCCTGGCGATAGCTCGGTCTTGAGGTGCTTTTTGGCTCAATTCAGACGGCGTGCGACTGAGACACGCCTGTAAAAGGACTCAAATCTTATGCGCATCGGTTTCAAAGAGGACCACAATTTTGAGACTTGGGTATGAAACAGTGTTTTGATGGACCTCAGTTGGTGATCATGAGAGCCTGCCACAACAGCTGTGGGCACAAAGTAAAACTACCACTGGGAAGTTCCCCGTCAAAGCATATGCAGACAAAGGCAACCTTGACTTCCATTTGACTTCATAATAATTTATATTACCGCTATCCCCTTTTCACACATATATATATATATTTATCAATGCATCCCTCAAGAACAACCTTTTCTTGGAATTTGAAATATCTTCCATTCCATTCCATGCCCCTGTCTCAATCTGCTAGCCCGAGATTCATTTGATTTGGATCAGATAAGGTCATCTCTTCCATCCACTGCTCCACTAAGAACACTAGTATGTTCATCACTTCCGGGTCCTTTTTGCAGTGAGGTTAAATTGGAAACCAACTGCAGCAGCTGGACTGTTAGGCACATCAATAAAATGCCAAGAAATATAGTAGTTATCCTTTGTCAATCGAGCATGCCGGTGGGCTTCAAGCTTCTGTAAAACATCATCCTCGTACCGAAACCGCACAATCCTCTATTCAAATTGGGCCAGGACATAAAAGAACAAGGCAATACTAATCGCGTAAAGACCACCAAGGTCCGCAAGGAATAATACAGGTCCCATGATCTCCTCAGTATCAATCTCAACAATATAATCTGAGAGAAAATTTATATGAAATGTTATGTTGAGCTGCCCATCTTTTGGATTCTGCAAAGAATTTTGTAGCTCACTTGGCTGGATGCGCAAGTGCTTCTTCCAAGAAAAAAGTGCTCCATATAAACCTAATGAAACAGAATTTGCTGGTGTACCAGAAACCTCATAAGCTGTAGCCCCTTTGATGCCAACAGAGCCTGCACGTGTCAAGACCGACATGTAAGACTTTACACATGCTATTCCCGTAAAATTCTTGCAGAAAATATGACAGCTGGTGTGAGATGTGCTATGGATCAGCACGAATTCCCCATTTCGTAGCGCAATTAGTGCAAAGTTGGTGTTTTTCGCTACGAAATCACCTAAACCGAGGTTTCTGCGTTATGAACTTTGAAATAGGATTGGCATATGGAGCTTAGGTGTGGTGTGAGACCAGTGATGGACTACAACAGAGAATTGACCCCATTTGACATACTAACAAGACTCTTATTCAAACTATTTAGACTCTAAAACCAGATGAAAAGACTAGACCCGAAATTGACACCAACCCTAATCGAACTGATGTGAAAAATTTAAAATTTTTTCTTGAGTGATAACAGTGGCTCCACTTGGGATAGTGTGCTCCTGTAGTACACTAAGAACTCGTAGGTCTAGTGCTTTATCTTTTTTATTACAAACGGAAATCTGCTTGACAAACATTCCCTTCAAGCTTCTTGGGCCTTCACCTCGGGCTTAAGCTTGATGATGACTGTAGGAGAAAGAAATCTACCACTACTGAAAAAATGCTCAGTCAACCTTGAGCTTATTTGCACTTTCCTACCTACCTACCCTATCAGCTGCAAGCTCCACTTGTAGCTCAAGCAACATGATATTTCCAATAAAGCCAATCAATTGTCTTCTCTGATATTGGAGGCTCTTGACTGCATTCATCCTCAAAATAACCATGGTAGTGAGATGACCAAATCAACTCATAATATACTTGATCTTCATAATGCAAATGAAAATGAAAGACCGGAGTGCAAAGCTTTTCCATATATTCACTTATAGGGTCAAAGAATACATGGTTATGTTGATGATCATCATAACATTCTACATCTTTAGACAGCTGATTCTCAACCACACAAGATTCTTTTGATATGCTATCGAACTGCTTTTTTGAATGCTGCCTACAAACAATGTAATTTTTCTCTTTCTTATGATCATTTATTGCTGTAAGCTGCTGAGAAGTTTGACATAAAAAACCAACCCTTTCCTCTCCCTGAGGGTCGTAAAAGCTATCTTCCACTTCTTCTTGTTGTGTATAATCATTTTTATCTTCATTATGATTCGAAGACTGAGAAAATTGCTGCATCATCTCTTCATTCATATCAAAGGATAAAACATGGTTTTCACCAGTAAACCCCTGCTGCTCTTCATGGTGCGTTTCATGGGATGTTATACTTCCTTCTTGGTGTTGGAATACATTGTTATGAAGAGCCTCTAAAATTTCCTCATCCATAAATTCATCATCATCATAGCTATCCTCCAAGTACTGAATAAGATTTAAAGAATGCCTACAGCAATCTTTAAGCAGCAATAAGGAAGGATAACATTCTTTATACATCTCATAGAATTCATCATGAAAACTAGCAAGCGAATATATTGAACCATTTTCCAAACTTTTATACCAAGACCATGCTTTTCCTTCTAAAGTGGTCATAAACATCTTCATGAGACAATCTTCAGGGAAATGAACCTTAAGACTGCGTACATGCATATGGAATCTAATCAAATGAAGAGCAGCATCGTCTTTCTTTTCATCTTTGAATATTGGAAGATCCTCTAACCAATCAACCCTTGGCATAGGATTTGGAAAACCAGGGATATGAGACCGATTCATAGGAGCATACCTGGCATTCATTCTTGCAGTGGAATTCATCTTGAAACTTCATCAAGCTACTGATCTTCTAGCAGTGGAGTCACCTTCCAATTTCTTATTTGATGTGTGGAGTCGCCAAGGTAGTTTTGCAACCTCAAAATTATGTCTGAGCTCCTGCTACCTTCAGAAGTTCAATCTCTTGATTTCGGGAATGAATAATCTTCAGACTCCCGGCAGACGCACCAAAATGTTATCTCAAAATCAAGCCATGGAAGGCTGCAAACCAGGAAGACTTCAAGTAACTATTTCAAACCAATCTTTAGACTAAGGCTTAGCCTCCCTAGCCTGAGAGGGCTCTCCCAAAGGGTTATTGATTTTGACTAATAATAAGATGGCTAACTCTTGTGGAATAACATTGACAAATATGAAGGCTGGACAAATATTAAACTAATTTTTATTGGGCCTATGGAGTCAACCATACTTCAGTAAATAATGATACTGCCTTTACATAGAAGTCAGGGCATTTAGCATTTAGATGTTCAGAACACAACTCATATAAAACCACAGTTCATAAATGCATACAGGAAGTCAGAGCACAATCAGTGAATTCTGAGTGATTATACATCTATGCAACTGTAAAAGACATTAAGGAAAGAATAAAATCACACATTCTAAACATGGAAATCCTTCATGAATCCTGAGAATAAAAACAACCAACTTATATTATTGAACTCTGTCTTTACATAAGCCAAAACAGTCCTCTGTTATAAAATTTTCCAACCCCAATTACCTTGCTGTTTCAGCTATATATAGAATTCTTATTCTAATTGATCGAGATTCCTCCTCCAGCATGAGGGGAATTCGATCACTACCTCTAATGACACCTATCAACATTTAACTAACTAATAAATGCAACAAAGTGCTGACTGTAGTTTTTAAGAGTTCTAAATCTACTATGACTCTAACTCTATATTATATTCATGATGGCTTCTCTTCGTTCTTTGACATCTGGAGTTTAGCTGAGATAGCTGAGATGGATGTTTAATGCCCCACGTTTACCTTGGATGCTGAATCTTTTAACTGTTCAGAAGTATTAGGAGATGTCCCTGGTTTCTCGGCTTCAGTTTTCTCCAAAGTACTCGAATGCACAGAAACATGTCTTCAGCCTTTAATTACCCAAAATGTGGAAGACTGCCACGTTTTTGATGCGCTGTAAGCTTTGTCCACGAACATGTGTGTATGCAAAAGTTTGTTGCAGGCCAACCGTTTGATATATCTTGAACGGTCATCAAGGGACTTTACGACAAAAATTTAAAATTGGATTTGAATATTCAACCTTTTTAAGCATCCACCTGTCTTGACCTGATTTACTGTTGGCAGCTCCAGATGATGTTCTTGCATACCCTTTAGACGTTTCCCTTTCCAAATTCCCGCTCATAATTCAAACTGCTTGATTTGCGTTAAAATCATCACCTACAGCAGTTTCGTAGCGCGCTACGAAACTGCTGTGTAATTTCAAAAACACAGTCTTCCTTTCATAGCTAAATGATCGCCAGTGTTCATGGCTTAAGCACCTTACTCCCTTGATTGTTGTGCACAGGTAAACAACTTCTTCAGTTACATGAGGAGAAGCCATCTGTGTAGACTGCAAAATATTAAGAGCCTTTCTCGTGTCACCACAGCTAAGCCTCACTATTGCAGACAAGCCATCCTCTGTGACATCAAGCCTTTCTTCAAACTGTGTATCTGGAAAAGACAGGCAGCAAGAATTATTTGTAGCAAGAGTTAGGATTCCATTAGCACGCAAGTAGAGTTCTGCACACAACTTGTCCATTTCACCCACAGCACCATGTAACATCTCACTAGCTTTATGAATACCATCCTTGACTTCATTAGCAGCTGTGCGACCCAATGCAATCTGTAATACTTTGTTTGATCCTAGAAAGAAACTGCTGCTACCCTTTAATCGGTCCCTGAGATCTTTGAACTTCACATTCCGCATATTCTCAAATGAGAAAACATATACTGAGATGTAATCCTCCAAAGCAGCACGACAATTTAACAATAGATACCTGATAATATCAGTGGCCATGTTTTTTGCATTTTGTCTTTGATCCCAAAGTAATGAAATCAAGTTCACACAAAGACAGCAAATAAGATCAGTATCAGAATCGTTTGGGCAGAATATTAGCCTTTTGTGAGCAATCAATAACTGTAGAACTGTGCATGTATTGACTCCAGAAGAATCTGTAGTTGGAACGATCATGAGGTGATTAGTTGGGGCTTCAGTTGCCAACGCAAGGGCTCCAAGAGTGTCCATGATAAGGTTGACCCAAAGAAGCTGAACAGCAGTCAAAGGAACATCTCCTTCACAACTGATGCAAAATTATCATCTAATATAATTATATCTGAACTTTCCTTGGCAACTTCTGTTCCTTGGATACCCATGGATAGATCAATGTCCGCCTCATGAAGTGCAGGTGCATCATTTGTTCCATCTCCAGTTACCGCCACGACATGACCTCTTTTCCTCAGTGCTTGCACCAAGTTAAGTTTGTCTGTATGTGAGGATCTTCCCATTACACAAATTTTGTTCACAAATTCTAGCCTCTCGTCTTCACTGTAGCGGCGAAAATCCCTACCTTCAATGATAGCATACTGTTCTGTGGCTTCGGCGAGTAAAGTGTGCAGATAATCTGAATCCTCTGAAACATTGAACAAGCTTCCAGCACCTAATGCATAGGATAAGGAATCATTAAATTATCCATCTCAATCGGACCTTCAATCTGCGTTTCACTGTGACTGACCAAAGACTAGACTGCATGATAGCTGCAGAACCCCGGAAAAACTTAAAAAGTTAAAATTAAAAATAAGCTAAAACCCTGCCATATCTTCATCATCCCAACCTTCCATCCACAGGATGGCTTGACCTTCCAGTAACCTTGACCAAAAACTGGCTGTAAAACCCTGGCGATAGCTCGGTCTTGAGGTGCTTTTTGGCTCAATTCAGACGGCGTGTGACTGAGACACGCCTGTAAAAGGACTCAAATCTTATGCGCATCTGTTTCAAAGAGGACCACAATTTTGAGACTTGGGTATGAAACAGTGTTTTGATGGACCTCAGTTGGTGATCATGAGAGCCTGCCACAACAGCTGTGGGCGCAAAGTAAAACTACCACTGGGAAGTTCCCCATCAAAGCATATGCAGACAAAGGCAACCTTGACTTCCATTCGACTTCATAATAATTTATATTACCGCTATCCCCTTTTCACACATATATATATTTATCAATGCATCCCTCGGGAACAACCTTTTCTTGGAATTTGAAATATCTTCCATTCCATTCCATGCCCCTGTCTCAATCTGCTAGCCCGAGATTCATTTGATTTGGATCAGATAAGGTCATCTCTTCCATCCACTGCTCCACTAAGAACACTAATATGTTCATCACTTCCGGGTCTTTTTTGCAGTGAGGTTAAATTGGAAACCAACTGCAGCAGCTGGACTGTTAGGCACATCAATAAAATGCCAAGAAATATAGTAGTTACCCTTTGTCAATCGAGCACGCCGGCGGGCTTCAAGCTTCTATAAAACATCATCCTCGTACCGAAACCGCACAATCCTCTATTCAAATTGGGCCAGGACATAAAAGAACAAGGCAATACTAATCGCGTAAAGACCACCAAGGTCCGCAAGGAATAATACAGGTCCCATGATCTCCTCAGTATCAATCTCAACAATATAATCTGAGAGAAAATTTATATGAAATGTTATGTTGAGCTGCCCATCTTTTGGATTCTGCAAAGAATTTTGTAGCTCACTTGGCTGGATGCGCAAGTGCTTCTTCCAAGAAAAGAGTGCTCCATATAAACCTAATGAAACAGAATTTGCTGGGGTACCAGAAACCTCATAAGCTGTAGCCCCTTTGATGCCAACAGAGCCTGCACGTGTCAAGACCGACATGTAAGACCTTACACATGCTATTCCCGTAAAATTCTTGCAGAAAATATGACAGCTGGTGTGAGATGTGCTATGGATCAGCACGAATTCCCCATTTCGTAGCGCAGTTAGTGCAAAGTCGGTGTTTTTCGCTACGAAATCACCTAAACCGAGGTTTCTGCGTTATGAACTTTGAAATAGGATTGGCATATGGAGCTTAGGTGCGGTGTGAGACCAGTGATGGACTACAACAGAGAATTGACCCCATTTGACATACTAACAAGACTCTTAACAAGACTCCTATTCAAACTATTTAGACTCTAAAACCAGATGAAAAGACTAGACCCGAAATTGACACCAACCCTAATCGAACTGATGTGAAAAATTTAAAAATTTTTCTTGAGTGATAACACCCAGAATAAATCCTGAAACAGTTTAGGGTATTTTGTAATAGTTTTTGTATAAATACTTCATAAATTGAAGTATTAAGGGGGGGTTTCTGAATATTGTTATAGCTGACTGATCTACTACCTAAGGGTTATTGTACCAATTTCCAGTTGACAGATAGGACAAGTTATAAAGAAACTTCTTTATAGGATTCATGTGTTGATCTATTTCAATGAAGTATAAATTTCATCTTGTTTATGTTCTTCTTCTACGTATTCCATAAACTCATATGTGTTCTAAATTTGAATGTTATAACAGGGATGTTACTGTAGAAATTGTTTAAGTACACTCTGCTTTTACTGTTATACATTTCTATGTTTTCTTCTGATATCTAGAGTAGGGAATTCTTCATTGCTCCCTAGTTTCGATTGATCTCTTTCACTTTCTTCATTGTCTAGTTTAAGGAATCCTTAACTGCTCCTTGATCCCGATTGAAAATGATTTCACCATCCAACCTTTGAGATCTGATATTGCTCAGCTATCTTTCCCTGTAACATTTTCTTTATGGTTTGTTGTTATTCTGTTTTCAAAGCCTGATTGACTCCATAGCCCAATGGAAGAATAGGCATTCATCTATTCATCTAAGTAAGTGATCCCACCACCCAAATTCAAATCAAAACCAAATCAAGCTTACATAACTAGCCTAAAATAATTTTAACTAAAACAAAGTTAAATCTTAAAGAGAGAGCCCTCTCTAAGCATTAGAAAGGCTAGATCCTAGTCTCAAAAGTAGGTTTGTGGTTACCTCGGTGATTTCTTTCTTTAACCTTGAGAAGTTACTGAGTGCTAACATAGTGGCGGCCATACTGGGATCATTTTCTTCAGAAATATTATACAAAGATCAGATCTGATCTATGATGGTGGATAGTGATCAGACACACAAAGGTTAAAATCATCCACCTGGTGACTCCAGCTCCAAATCAATTTCACAATCAACACTCCACTGGAGGAATGAACCTGAAAGAACAATATGGGAAGATCAGGCTTCTAACTTGGTTTGTTATCCAAGACATCATGTTCTTTCTCATCAAGAAGGTTTTTCAATGTATATTGTATTTTAGGGAAGATCTTAGATTAATTTTTTATTATTTTCCTTTGAAAATTGTAAATATAAATTCTCCTTATCCATTTGAGCAACTTTCTTCAAAATCTTATGATGATCATTTTCCGATTGAGAAGCCTCAAACAATCAAGACTAATCTTACAATCCCTGTACATATTCCTGTACCTTGTAAAGTTCCTGATAGATATAAGCCCCTCATGTTACCTCCTATACTCCATGATTTCCCTGATAACTATTACAAATATCTCCCTAGTTTTGATGGAGAGAATGGTATCACTGCCCAAAAACATATTCAAGGCTATGAGAATTATCTGGACCTATTTGAGATTGATGAAGATGATGCTATTATCAAGATTTTTTCTCTTTCTTTGCAAAGTAAAGTAAAGAGTTGGTTCAATAATCTACCTATGGCAAGCATCTCAAATTTCGAATAGTTTTTCAAAATTTTCCTTGATAGATGGATAATCGAAGTCAATCTTTTTGTGATCATAGAAGAATATAATGAGTTGAAAAGATAACCAAATGAAACAATGCAACAATTTTTTGACAGATTTAATCAAATCTATTATTCGATGCCATCAAATATAAGACCTCCTCCTGATTCAACTCTCTTGCATTATCCAAAAGCATTTTATCCAGAAATAGAATTTCAGCTAAGAGAAAGAAACCCAAAAACTCTTGAATAGATGTAGAAGTTAATCTACAAATCAGAAGAGAAAAGTTGAAAGCAGAAGCAGGGAAGAACAACATTGCAGATGTAAAATTCGACATTTTGGTAAGAAAAATAGAGGAAATGATACAAAAGGTCACCATGCAAGATAAATTTTTTGTGCAAGATCACCTTGACACATTTATTTCACAAAAATAAGAGGTTGATAGCCATGAACAAATTCATGCTAATTCAAACTACCATAGATCAAAAAATGTGGAAGAGGAATCTACTGATTTAATGTGTATGTTTGATGACATTCCTTCTTTTAATGATTTGCCTAAGTATGATCGGTATGATGATAATTATGTTCTTCGAACTCAAGCTAGCTTTACAGAGCAATCAGAAACTAGTTTGGAGGATGAGGAAATTCAATTTCAGCAAATTAAATATAGTGATCAGCCTAAACATATCAGATATGAGAATGAGAAAGGAAGTGCAGGAAATTGGGAAATAAGTGAAGGTTCTTTGCCTCTTTGTCTTGCTTCATTTCAATTCATCAGAGAAAACTTTATAGCAATAAAAAATCAGCAGTCATTAGGTATTGATATTGACAACAAACAAGACAATAAAGATCTTAATCAGGATTCTTTGGTTTCACAATTACAGTTATCAAATTTCATTGAAACACCTGATCAAATGACACACGAAAGTTCTATACCACTATGTTTTGAATCATTAAAATTTTTAAAGCAAATGTAGTATAAATTCTCTAAAAAAAAGGATGATCATCTTGTATAAATCTATGAATTTCCATTCAAACCTATATGTAATAAGTTGCAACAATCCTTCCAAGCTTTTTATGATCCAATAGTGGATATATTGGATAATGAATGCAATCAGAAATTTTCTCCAATAACTAACTATGAGATTCAGGATCAAGATGATAAAGGTTTCATCAGTCAAACATTTCAATCAATAGAAATATCATCACAAAGTTTATATGAAAATATACAGGGGGATAAAGATAAAAATGACATTTCAGTTTCATGGCATGGAGGCCATCCAAAACAATTGTACAGTTGCTTAAATCGGTTGAACAATAGTGTATATATTTTGGAAGATCCTTTTGTACATTTTTTAGAGTCAAGAAAGGAAATCAAGTATTTCCTTATCTTCTCATTTGTTGACAAGGTTGTATTGGGCTGTAGAACTTTAGTTTTAATCACAAACAAGCAAAAGTAGCAAAATACATCAAAGTATATAATGCTTGAATGGTTGCATTGGTTGTTTCATTTTACCTAACCAATAGTTGGACAAATGATTAGAGTAAGTAGGTAAGATTTCAGTTTGAATAAATTCAGTTTCTCAGTAGCAAGTTTATTTCAGATCAGATTTCAGTACAACATGTGTTAGATTTCAGTTTGCAGAAAAAGATTAGAATTTTAGATCAAGATTTTCAGTCATAGAGATTATACAACAAAGCATGTGCAAGCTTGGGATCGGCCCAATGGATCATGCCACTAGTCGATGGTGTTCTTGACATCTCACAAGGAGATGCCATCCCCATGTGGAGCCACTGTTAGGGTCCTATAATAATAGGATTCATAATTTTGAATTGACCATGTAAGTTTTGTAATATTGTACATACCTTTTCTTTCTGCAAATGTTTTCCCATATTTAAAATATTAAAAAATGTAAAGAGGGTATGTCCTAAAAGAAATATCAAAGGACAAAAAGAATAACAAAAGATCAAAAAAGTGAAAAAATATGAACCCCAAACAAAAACAGATCATGAAAGTGTACAAGTCCAAGTGCCACTACTTTTACTTTACTGTGCAAAATAATGGTTGTGTGCAGCTTGTCATAAATGCCACAACCCATGATAGTCAAAATAGTATAATCTTGACTAGTTCATGCTCTAAATTTCTTGTTTATAGTTAGAGAATAAAGATCTAGCCAAACTGTTTAACCTTCGCAGATCAGTAGTTAGGTAGAGAAATAAAATGTGCTCAACAACTTAATCTGAGCCATTGGAAGATATAAAGTTAGAATTAGATAGTTTGTTTGACAAAAAAAAAAAAGGAAAGAAAGGGTCTGCTAGCTTAAATGCACCCAATAAAGTGAAGAAAAAATGTTAGGGTAAGTAAAGGGTAGGTAGAAGAAAGGTTGCATAAGTACAAGGTTGTTAAAGCATAAGTACACTTATCATGCTTAACCATATGTTTCAGTGTGCAAGAGCACTTATGAGAGTAAAAGGATGTTTACAAGCTTATTTGATTAACTTCCCCTCATTTCATTTCACCTCCACTACATACTTACTAATTTAACCCTTACCCCTTGGTTTCATACATTTCCCTAGAAAATTACCCTCCAAAACTCATTTCCCAACCCAAAATCCCTTTTCCCTAGTGTGAAACCTATTCTCCTTGAAAAAATACCCTTTCCCCTCATTTTAACCTTTTTTCATTAATTTCAACCCTTTTCCCTAGACATTTCCATTTAAAAATTATCCCCCCTTGTTAATTTCCTTTTTCTCTTGTAAACTCACTAAAACCCCTTATCCTAAGTTTGAATAATGTATCGGGCCCCATTAAAAAAAAACCCCTCCCTGATACCCTTTTAACTTATATCCCTAGTGTATTTATTCCCGGGTCTCGCATTTTATTAACCCATCGCAATATGTTAAATCCCGCTCATATACTAATATTAACATTTAACTCTAATTATTTAATTCCCCTTATACATGTATCCCGTATTAAAATAATTCCCACATATATATTAATCCCAAACCCATATAATACAAACCCACATATATTAAACTATATTAATATATATCCTGACCCCACCTCCATTATATCAAACTGCTCTTACGTACATGATCCCACGTCAAGGTTAACAACCCACTATATTCATCATGCGATAGCCCTCCGATCAGTCACCCCCAGATCTGATGGCAAGCATCCATATCGCACTCATCCCCTCTTCGATCTTTACCCACCCGAGAGCACGCAAGATTCATGGTTTTGCTTGGGCCCCTTTCGGCTACGTGGCAGCTCCAGGCGAACTCGCGTGCTCTTGGGGAAATACCGCCCGACTGCCAAAAGTGGTACGGTGGCCCCCGAAACTGCCTCCCCACAAAAAACCGAAACCACCCACTGTTCATTTATCGAATTCTATGCCAAATTTGACCGTTACCTGTTAAAAGGCCGAAAACGCCCATTTTTTACTCTTTTCACTCATTTTCACAGTGAAAGCTGCCTAAGCCTTCCTGCACCACCCTGAGCATCTGCAACCGAATTTGACCTCTGATTACCTTCCAAACACGCTCCGGACTCTGTCCAAAGACATCTTAGTTCAATAAAGCCATTCATTGCCTTCCCCGCAAACCTATGCTTTATTAATGATTGTTTCATTTTGCAGGTGATTAGAAGGCCACGAGATTGGAAAAACAAGTTTTGATACTAGTCACAAAACCTATTTGCTCCAGATTCTCAGGAAATTTATTCAAAGGCTTCATTGAGTAGGAGTTTTGTGTACAAAGAAGAAAATCAAGTTTAATACAGCAGCAGAGCAGAAGGAAACAATTTACACAGTAATTGTTAAAACAGAGATGAAATCATTTTCATTAGCACAACAAAAGATTTTTACAAACTACTCTCCAAGAAACATTTTGTATTCTACATGTGTCTTTTAGTAAAAATCATTTTTACTAAAAACACAGAAGCATGAAAGAGTGAGTAAGATTTATAGTAAAAGGTCAAACTAAACAGAACATCCAATGTGAAGACCAAACAACAAAGCAAATTAAAAGGCAAAAGATCAAAGATTAAAAGTAAGGATAACCTAAATAACGGGGACAACAAATAGCAGTTCGACAACTGTCTCTATCTTCCTGAATGAAGATATTTCTTTTTCCCAGAATAAATCCTAAAATAGTTTAGGATATTTTGTAATAGTTTTTATATAAATACTTCAAATATTGAAGTATTAAGGGGGGATTTCTGAATATTGTTATAGTTGACTGATCTACTACCTAAGGGTTATTGTACCAATTTCCAGTTGATAGACAGGACAAGTTATAAAGAAACTTCTTTATAGGATTCATGTGTTGAGCTATCTCAGTGAAGTACAAATTTCATCTTGTTTATGTTATTTTTCTAAGTATTCCATAAACTCATATGTGTTCTAAATTTGAATGTTATAACAGGGATGTTACTGCAGAAATTGTTTAAGTACACTCTACTTTTACTGTTATACATTTATATGTTTTCTTCTGATATCGAGAGTAGGGAATTCTTCATTGCTCCCTAGTTTCGATTGACCTCTTTCACTTTCTTCATTGTCTGGTTTAAGGAATCCTTAACTGCTCCTTGATCCCGATTGGAAATCATTTCACCATCCAGCCTTTGAGATCTGATATTGCTCAGCTATCTTGCCCTGTAACATTTTCTTTATGGTTTGTTGTTGTTATGTTTTCAAAGCCTGATTGACTCCATAGCCCAATGGAAAAATAGACATTCATCTATTCATCTAAGTAAGTGATCCCACCACCCA
Source organism: Pinus tabuliformis (assembly GCA_031772625.1). NCBI lineage: Eukaryota > Viridiplantae > Streptophyta > Pinopsida > Pinales > Pinaceae > Pinus > Pinus tabuliformis. The sequence goes on along the minus strand of CM062804.1, from coordinate 1,632,097,232 downwards.
AATTCAAATCAATACCAAATCAAGCTTACATAACTAGCCTAAAATCATTTTAACTAAAACAAAGTTAAATCTTAAAGAGAGAGCCCTCTTTGAGCATTAGGAAGGCTAGATCCTAGTCTCAAAAGTAGGTTTGTGGTTACCTCGGTGATTTCTTTCTTTAACCTTGAGAAATTACTAAGTGCTAACACCCGCTAATATTTCAAATTTCAAATTTAAATTGGAATGGATGGATCCATGGATGTAGATGGATGGGTGTCAGACAATAGACGTTGGTAAACGATGGGAGATGGAAATGGAGCCAGGCAGTAGATGTCATGATGGAATAGATAGTTAGCATCACAAAGAAATTTGAGGTTTTCGAATGATAGGCATTGGGGGGAGGAAGGCACAAAAAACTAAGGGAAAATAGTCGATTAGTTAGACTACTCCTAACTAAAATACGATTTAGAATTGTGTGTACCAAACACATCTCCCAATGTATGATGTCTGTAGGTACAAGTAAGAAAACTTATGGTTTTTTTCTAATCCATCAGTTTTGATCAATGTATGGTTGTTTACTACAGGGAGTTAACACTTACCAATTCTATGTTTATATTTAACACATAAAATAAGCATACAACAAACACAATGGCCATATCTAATTCAAGAATATCGAATTGTCTCTTTAAAAAAAAACGCTCATCAAATGTAAATCATACTATTAGTGGACAAGAATAATAGGACATATGCAATTCTAAGTACTTTTTTTTTATATTACAATTTAGGAATTACACTCTACATCTATTAGAGTGAATACAATGTGAATACAAATAAAACTTATAAAATACCAAGAAAATTTATAGTAATTTTTATAAATAAGTTTTAATTCTAAGGCTACGGAAAAATATTTGAAATTTGAATAAGTGGGCTTAGCTATTCGTTGTTAGGGTTAGGGATTTGGTTGCATAATATTTTTAGGATTTGAGTTTATATTTGTTGGTGAAATATTTATCTATATGCCTACAGCCTATATCAACCACATTTATTAATGTGGTTGTGCTAGTAAATTATCTTCTAACAAAAAAAGGAGGGAAAATTGTTTGGTTATGTTTTAATTAGTCGAAGGCTTCCTATTTCAACTTTAGGTGGAGGAAGGATCATTGAATTTTATCTTTAGATTTTAATGGATGATGGGGATAAATTATCAAAGGAATATGCCACGTAAATCCTTCGTCTTAATCCATGATCGATGGCTGAGGCCAAATATAAGCTCGAACCATACTCCAACTTGACCTTTTGTTCAAGACTTGTTCCCGGAGAAAATGATACTTGATCGGTATGTGCTTGGTCTTTGAATGCATGACTGGGTTCTTTGAAATGCTGATTGCACTTGTATTATCACATAAGATGGAGATGGGTGGTATACAAGTGATTTGAAAATCCTGCAAGGTCTGCATCATCCAAAGGAGTTGAGTGCAGTAAGATGCAGCAGCAACATATTCCACTTCAGCTGTAGACAAGGCAATCAAACTCTGTTTCTTGTTGAACCAAGATACTAATCTGGAACCCATAAAGAATGCACCACCACTTGTGCTCTTCCTGTCATCCACGCTTCCGGCCCAATCTGCATCTGTATAAGCATGAAGTGTGAGATCTGTATCTCTAGGATACCATAAGCCATAGTTTTGAGTTCCTTGGAGATATTTGAAGATTCTCTTTACTGCCTGAAGATGAGTTTCCTTTGGATTTGCCTGAAATCTTCCAACTATTCCTACTGCATGCATTATGTCTGGTCGGGTACCTGTCAAATAAAGTAGACTTCCAATCATAGATCTGTAGGTTGGTTGATGCACTGCTGCTGATTCATCATTTTCACTGAGGCTACATCCTGTGACCATGGGTGTACATACTGGTTTTGCATCTTCCATGCCATATTTCTTCAAAATCTGCTTGAGATACTTGGTTTGAGACAAAAAGATCCCTCCTTCTTTTTGTTGAATTTGCAGACCAAGAAAATATGTCAGTTCTCCTAGCAAGGACATTTCGAATTCTTTCTACATTACCAATTCTGCAAACCCTGCAAGGAATTCGAAATGTAAATTGTTGATCCAAAATCAATCCACCATGTGTTAATATTAACGTTAATCATATTAGATTCATAACAAACAAACAAGATTAAATTACCTTTGTCTGCAAGCCATTTCTGATATTTGGCGCATTCCTTCTTTATGTGTCCTTTCTTCTTACAGAAAAAACACTTGGAAACCTTCTTGATATCAGCTTGGGGAAGTGCTTTACCTTTCCCTTTCCGATTGGCTTGAGATTTGCCCTTTCCACGCGTTGCCAGCATTGCACTCTCTCCCAGTTCCATCACCAGTCTCTCTTCCTCTTGAACACAAATGGTCATGAGTTCATTAATTGACCATTTATCCTTATGTGTGTTGTATGAGATTTTGAAAGGTCCATATTGGTGCGGAAGGGTGTTCAGGATGTAGTGCACTAGGAAGGACTCCGATATTTCAACCTCGAGTTTCTTCAATTGAGCCACAGTGTCCCTTATCTGCATGATGTGCTCGCGCACACCTTTCACACTGGTGAGCCTTAGGGATGAGAATTTCATGATTAGGGTGCTTGCCAGTGCCTTGTCTGAAGAGACGAATTGTTCATCAATGGCCTTCAACAAGTCTCGGACCTTATCATGCTGATCAACGGAACCTCGAATACCAGCTGAAATTTTGGTCTTAATGAACATCATGCTTAGACGATTGGATCGTTCCCATCGTTCATAAAGCGCGACGTCCGCTGCAGTGCTGGTATTAGTGAGTGCCGATGGTTCATCCTTCCTGATAGCATAATCTATGTCCATCCACCCTAAATGAAGGAGAATCCTCTCCTTCCAAATCTTGTAGTTATCTCCCTTAAGTTCAGGAATGTCACAACGAATTTCAGAGAAATTTGCAGGTTGTACTGCTGCATCAAAAGGATCACATGCTTATGTTAAATTGAGGCTTAATAACTTTCATGTTTTACCAATGTAAATCATGCAAAAAGAATTGAATCAAATGACATGAAAATTGCCTGTGGGCTAAATTTTCAATTCAAACAGACTCAATAAAACTTTTATGAACTTTTATGTTTTACCAATGTAAAACATGCTAAAAAAAGAATTGAATCAAATGACATGAAAATTGCCTGTGGGTTAAATTTTCAATTCAAACAAACTCAATAAAACTTTTATGAAATTTTATGTTTTACCAATGTAAAACATGCTAAAAAAAGAATTGAATCAAATGACATGAAAATTGCCTGTGGGCTAAATTTTCAATTCAAACAGATTCAATAAAACTTTATGATAAAACTTATTAATTCATAACTCCTGTGGGTAGGTTATGAAATTTTATCCTAATTAATCACATAAATATAATAAAAATTCCTGTGGGATAAAATTTATTATATTCAGTGTAATTAATTACAATTTAATGTCTAAATAATCTTTATGTGATCTTGCCAATCAATATATAATTTTATTTAATTAAAGATGCTGTGGCTACTCTCTAATTAATTAAAATTACATGGATCACTAGACATTAATTTTGTTGCATAAACAAAACTTAACCAGAGAGAAAAATAATGTTTACTGAAAGGAGTAAGTCAAAATGACATTTTAATAAACTCCATAAAACTGTAATAATTCTCCAGCAAAATCAAAAGCAGTCAGCATTACCGAAAATGACTACAAATTGATTGTTCAATTTATAAACTAAACCCGGAGTTTATAAAGCAACATAATAGACCAGCAAACAAGCTATTTTGCTCACAAGATAAATGGAATTAAAATCAAATTTACATTCCTTAGTCTAACTGTCCCATAATTTATTTAAGACTGATTCTTGAATTAATTACAAAATGGGCTCTAAAAAGTTATAAATTATTTCTTTAAATAATTTGCAAAAACTGCAAGTTTGAAATAATTTGAAACAAAAGACTAAACCATTTCAAATATTGAAATATTGAAATATTTAAGAATGCATAAACTATTTCCTTTAACATGACTTTTATCAAAAAGAATAGACTTCACAAACATTTCATGTTCATGCCCGAAACCTTGGTAAGAGCCTTTATGTCATGAATATTCTTGAATGAATCAAGTCATATGTTGACCTTTCCATTTACTTTAAATATACATTTATAAAATCATCTAAAGTTATATAACCAAAATATATAACCAAAGTTATAACCAAAATATATATAACCAAACGAGACAAACCATACAATATGGTATATCATCAAAAGTAATGCCATGTGTTATAAAACGACTTTTTAACAATAATCCAACATAAAAGGTCGTAATCCTTCTACCACATGACAATTTACCAGGTTCCCATTCTCGGATATAATATAAAAATATTATGCAGCAGAAATATTCTAATAAATTTTGATGAACGCAGTAAATAAAACAATAGTGAAGGCTGCTAGGCCACATGGATCTACGTCCAACTATTGTCCTTATTATAACCTAGTCGCTAGGTCGCATCAAAGTTTTGAGAAATAGAATAATCTTGAACTTGAAAAATTGACTGACTTATGTGCTTCTTTAAATTATAAAACAACTTTCCATTGCCTATGTTATCATGAAATGAAAGCCATAAATAAACGCAAGACAAAAGGGTTTCATAATTAATTTCGGTCACAAAATGCCCTATTTTTTGTCAGCGCGGATCTGAAAGCACATTTCGATTTTGTATATTCCCAAACCCCTACAAAAAGAGCGCAAGGATTACTCTTGTATATACACTTTATATTACGATTAAGTTCCTGAATTATAAAGATATGAAATCGTAATTATACTTAAGCTCAAGCTTAAGATCCTGAATTATAAAGATATAAAATACGTAATTATACTTTAATTATACGTAATATCTTTATATAAAATCGTAATTACAAGTATAGTAATTATACTTAAGCTCAAGCTTAAGATCCTGAATTATAAAGATATAAAATACGTAATTACAAGTATATCTTTGAAACCATCATAATAAAAAAAATGGTTTTTCCATCTTGTTTATCGGATTTATGTATTTTATTCAACTCAATGAGATTCAATCTTTCCAAAATTGTCTATAATCCTTTGTATTCATTTGTAAAGATGGAAAGGCAGCAATGTAAGAAAAATATACCTTGACATTCAGTGTGAAAGTGCTTAGCGTTACAGGTCAATGAATCATCTTATCGGTGAAAATGGGCTTGAAGAGAATGAATCCACCAATTCGAATAACAGCTTCAAACAGAGATGCCCAGTGATAAATAAAATCCATATGGAAAGGAAGCATCCAAATTATCAGTAGGGGCCTAGACGCCGTGTAATCTTCCAAAATGGTGGCCACTGTATGGTGATATGTGATTAACTAAGGAAGTATTGAGAATTAGATATTAGGGTGGGGCTTTTGCCTTCCACGTGGGTAAGTGCAACCCGCACATCTACGTGTAGCGAAATTTGTCCGTTCCCGACCATTATTTCTATAATCGATCTAAACGATCCTGGGCTCCAGCCATTGAACGTAAAATTTTGGCTTGTTTTGTTTTCAATTTGATGTAGGTTCAAGGATTTAAGCATTTTCGAAAAAAAAAATGCCTAAATTATAAAAACAACCAGATAGGAATACTGTTTATCACTTAACATTGGAGTTAGAAAAGAATAAAAGAAGGACCAAGAATAAACATAGGGTTTATTCATTAAGAAATTGTTGCCACATATATTATAATAAGAATAAATGCATAGTAATACATGGAAGGTAATACTCGTCATTAGAGGACTTATCGCCATGATTCATGTATCTATTACTTAATACAGATTATCAATGGTTTTTAAGTTGAGACATTAAGTTTGGAAGTATGGACCAAGTGGGAGAATGTTAAGCTCCATTAATTTAACACAAAAGCTACCTTGATTTATGGAGTTGCAGCTTTTCTTAACTTATGGAAACCAACTGCAGTAGTTTCCTTAAGTTAAGAAAATCAACTGCGATTACTAAATTAATAATTGGGAGCTACTAAAGTGGTCCATTACTTTGATCTCATCTCTACCTTGATTTGTGGTTTTTCTAACACATAGCATTTAGAAGCTTGATGGAAGCTTAGCTATATGTTCATCTGTTGGTCCCCAAGCTCACATCTCAACCCCCTTCAGTTCTACACCATCTAGCTGAGATAGCAGAGCTCGGAAGTGCCTTCAGAATTTTGTGTTCTTTTGCTTGGACAGAAGCTGGAGTGCTAACGGAGAAGCTTGTGGACTGTAGCTGCATCAATACATCATCGATGGCTGGAGGTAACTCGTATCCCTGGGCAATGAGGTTTAATGATTCTTTGAGTTTATTCCGCATGCAGAATCATTGTTAAAATTGTAGAATGTCTAACAGTTGGTATCAGAGCAAGGTTTACCTCTGTCTTGGTGTGAGATTCAAATATTTTGAAGTGATTTTTATTTTCATTTATTCGACTGAATCTCATCGTTAGTTCTGTATTGCTTCGTTTCATTTCATTTGTTGATGTTGTTCCGCTGCTTAAATACAACTTCTGAGGGCCGAAGAATCCATTACGCAGCTCCCGTGCAGATCGTCTTTTACCCTGTGGCTACTCTCTAAATTCTTTGGAAAGTTTTTGTTAAATTAATAGAAACAACTCATTAAACATAAAATCGAAATATAAAGCTTCATAATATTCAGTAATGAAAAGCCGCAGTAAAGGAGATCGTATTGTTTAGCGGGGAAAAACTAATTTGTAACCAAACTTTGCATTTATAAAAAGTTTGCCGAAAGTAATATAGAACCATATGATTGAAAGAAGAATCAGAACATGAAGCTTCATAATATTACGATAACGTAACACAGAAAAGAAGAATTGATATGCATAAACTGTTGCAATATAGAACAAGCTATAATGCGTTTAATGGCATTGGATCCATGACACAATTTGCCTCGTCTCTAATCAGAACAAAGCAGTACATCCTAATCTTTCTTATCTCTGATTGGAGTTGATGACTGGCCATTCGTGGTCATGTCCATTCTAGCACATGCACAACATCAGTTTGTTGTAATGGTGTGTAAAGTTTTGATATCACTTTGCTTCTTGAGCAACCAGCCCGAACTTGCTAGCTTGGCCTGTAAAGTGGTTAGTATAACGTAGTGTATCAAATCATACGAGTAAGCAAAAATCTTAAAAATCTGCATGAAGGATTCACACAATTCTTTTACTGTGTTATTCTGAGTTAGCAAGCATAACTATATATAGCTGTCCAGAGCACAAAGTTTTCCAATCTGGTGCGCGGCCCTAGAGTTTCCAATCTGGTGCTCTATGTTTTATTTTTGGCTTTCCATGTTGTGTGTAGATTTCATATTTGGACTTCGTTTTGATGTGTATGTGCAAAATAAATATATATATTTTGTAGGGTTGTCACTGCCTTGCTGGCACAGTTATTATTTAAACGCATTTCTCCAGTTCTGAGTTTGGTTATATAAGCTCTTTATAATGGATATATTCTTAAAATAAACCAGCCTTTGGGTGAAGGGGCAATTTTAATATAAACATCTGACAAGACTGCCTTTAGGTCCGCAAAGGTATATCGGGTTGGCTTTTAGCCTAGGTTGTCATTGATTATTTAATCGGATTAAAAATAATTAGAATAGCCGAATGATTTCCTATCAATCCAGTTTCCTATGATTTCTCACCGAATTATATATATATTATTGGTCAGAGAATATCGTTTAAAAAACATAACGACCATGATTTTTCGCTTTCTTCAAATTTCGGCAAGAATAAAGCCCAGCCGAAATACAAAGAGAAATTGGTTTTTGATTAACAACATCTGCTCCTCTTTTACGCGAAGCGCTGAAATTGGGTGACTCTGTTCTTCCCCTTAGTGCTGAATAATGCTGTATTTACGTTTTATTCGTATGGATATTGGATGTTGAATTGTGCTATGATAGTTTCATTCCTGTAAATTTGTGCAGTAGCTTTTATTGTCAAGGTTGGTATTGCCTCGATGAAAATTTCTGCACTTTTGTATCTATTGCCATCATTCTCTGGAGCTACAGTTCTTGCATCCAGAGAAATAAATTTGCAGTTGGGTGGGGATTCCTTCGACTGCTTGGTGTAAGGTGTATTGAATATGCAGATTTATCCAAACCCATCTAAACCTGGGTTTAATATGACATGCACCTCGAGGGCAAAAGGTTACATGATGTGTATTGTTTTCTAGTGGGAGCTATGAACCCCAAGGCGCTTTAATATGATATATAAATTTTGATTATGTTTTTATGGTTTGGTTATAATTTATATAATTAATTTGGATAACTATATAAAATCAACAATGCAAAATGCAAAGTAAGTTTTATAATTGATTACATATTTACTTTAAACTTACATTTATGAACATTTGTAATTAAAGAGAAATAAGAAATGGTTTATTTCTCATTTGGGCATTCAGTTTATGAACATTGAAGAGAAATAAGAAATGGTTTATTTCTCATTTGGGCATTCAGTTTTGATTCTATGTTTATTTCGCATGAAGTTCAGATTTAGCGTTGTTGAAAATTAATTTTGTGAGTCAATCTCCGGGTTAAGTTTATAAATTGAACAATCAATTTGTAATCATACTGACTGCTTTAACCTGCTTTTGAGTTTGCTGGAGAATTATTACAGTCATATGGAGTTTATTAAAATGTCATTTTGACTTACTCCTTTCAGTAAACATTAATTTTCTCTCTGGTTAAGTTTTGTTTATGCAACAAAATTAATGTCTAGTGATCCATGTAATTTTAATTAATTAGAGAGTAGCCACAGCATCTTTAATTAAATAAAATTATATATTGATTGGCAAGATCACATAAAGATTATTTAGAGATTAAATTGTAATTAATTACACTGAATATAATAAATTTTATCCCACAGGAATTTTTATTATATTTATGTGATTAATTAGGATAAAATTTCATAACCTACCCACAGGAGTTATGAATTAATAAGTTTTATCATAAAGTTGTATTGAATCTGTTTGAATTGAAAATTTAGCCCGCAGACAATTTTCATGTCATTTGATTCAATCTTTTGGCATCATCATAAAGTTTTATTGAATCTATTTGAATTGAAAATTTAGCCCACAAGCAATTTTCATGTCATTTGATTCAATTCTTTTTAGCATGTTTTACATTGGTAAAACGTGAAAGATCATAAAGTTTTGTTGAATCTGCTTGAATTGAAAATTTAGCCCACAGGCAATTTTCATGTCATTTGATTCAATTCTTTTTAGCATGTTTTACATTGGTAAAACATGAAAGATCATAAAGTTTTGTTGAATCTGCTTGAATTGAAAATTTAGCCCACAGGCAATTTTCTTGTCATTTGATTCAATTCTTTTTAGCATGTTTTACATTGGTAAAACGTGAAAGATCATAAAGTTTTATTGAATCTGCTTGAATTGAAAATTTAGCCCACAGGCAATTTTCATGTCATTTGATTCAATTCTTTTTAGCATGTTTTACATTGGTAAAACATAAAAGTTCATAAAGTTTTATTGAATCTGTTTGAGTTGAAAATTTAGCCCACAGGCAATTTTCATGTCATTTGATTCAATTCTTTTTACCATGTTTTACATTGGTAGAACATGAAAGTTTATTAAGCCTTAACATAAGCATGTGATTCTTTATTTTGATGCAGTAGTACAACCTGCAAATTTCTCTGAAATTCGTTCTGACATTCCCGAACTTGAGGAAGTAATCTCGTTTATCTGTTATGAATCTCATATGGTTAACGTTAATAGCCGGTGAGAAGTGAGCAAAGCATCTTATCAGGAAACAAGATGGGCTCGCATATGGAAGCTATAAGAACATGTTATTTAACTTTAAGTAGTGGCTTTGTTTTGGAGTTAGAAAAGACCTTTTATGTTCCAAGTTTTTCTAGAAACTTGATTTCAGTTCAAGGCTTGTACCTTTTGGATATTCCTTAAACTTTTCAGAAGAATCTTTCAGTCTATTCTATAAATCTGATTATGTTGGGAATGGTATTTTGTGTAATGGTCTTTACTGCAAAACAAAGTCACATATGATTCAATGCATGTTCACACTGGCACTAAAAGATGACGATTAATAACACTTCTTCATTAATGATTGATAACACTTCTTCATGAATAACACATCTTCATTGATTCCCCTCTAGTCATGGTGAGCAATTGGTTTGCAAGCTCAAGAAGTCATTGTATGGTTTAAAACAAGCATCCTCCCAATGGTATTTGAAATTCCATAATGTAATTTCTTCTTTTGGTTTTGTAGAAAACATTATGGATCAATGTATATACCTGAAGGTTAGTGGGAGTAAAATTTGTTTCTTGTTTTACAAATGGATGATCTTTTTGCTAGCAACCAATGATAAGGGTTTGCTACATGAGGTGAGACAATTCCTCTCTAAAAGTTTTGATATGAAGGATATAGGTGAGGCATCTTATGTCATTGGCATTAAGATCCATAGAGACAGATTTCGAGGCATCTTGGGTCTGTCCCAGGAAACCTATATTAATAAAAAATTTAGAGAGATTTCAGATGAAGGATTGTTCACCAAGTATAGCTCCCATTATGAAGGGTGATAGGTTCAATTTGAACCAATGCCCGAAGAACGACTTAGAAAGGGAACAAATGAAGAACATTCCATATGCTTCTGCTGTCGAAAGCCTAATGTAGGAATGTTGGGACGATGTCAGAGTGATCCAGGTTTAGACCACTGGAGAGCTGCAAAGAAAGTAATGAGGTACCTTCAAGGGACCAAAGACTACATGCTTATGTATATCCTGTTTGAGGCTGCTTTACATGGTGTATGGCTTAAGAATTTCATTTCTGGGCTTAGAATTATGGATTCTATATCTAAGCCATTGAGAATATATTGTGATAATTCAGCTGCTGGTTTTATGGCTAAAAAAGTGGGAGTCGAAATAAACACATCGACATTAAGTTTTTAGCTATAAGGGAACGTGTTAAAGAAAATAAAGTGGTCATTGAGAACGTCAGCACTGAGTTAATGATCAATGATCCTTTGATTAAGGGCATTCCACAGTTAATTTCAAGGATCATGTATTGAATATGGGACTTGGTTCCATTATGCAGATTTTCATTGTATGGACAATGTTAATGAAATTCTTAATTATTGTGATGTTTTTTCTCATATTTATGTGCACCTTAAGTTGATTTGAGAAAATTCATTTAAGAAGGACCAAGAATAAACATAAGGTTTATTCATTAAGAAATTGTTGCCACATAAATTATAATAAGAATAAATGCATAGTAATACATGGAAGATAATACTCGTCATAAGAGGACTTATCGCCATGATTCATGTATCTATTACTTAATAAAGATTGTCAATGGTTTTTGAGACATTAAGTTTGGAAGTATGGACCAAGTGGGAGAATGTTAAGCTCCATTGATTTTACACAAAAGCTACCTTGATTTATGGAGTTGCAGCTTTTCTTAACTTATGGAAACCAACTGCAGTAGTTTCCTTAAGTTAAGAAAATCAACTGCAATTACTAAATTAATAATTGGGAGCTACTAAAGTGGTCCATTACTTTGATCTGATCTCTACCTTGATTTGTGGTTTTTCTAACACATAGCTTTTAGAAGCTTGATGGAAGCTTAGCTATATGTTCATCTGTTTGGTCCCCAAGCTCACATCTCAACCCCCTTCAGTTCTACACCATCTAGCTGAGATAGCAGAGCTCGGAAGTGCCTTCAGAATTCTTGTGTTCTTTTTCTTTTGCTTGGATTGAAGCTGGAGTGCTGAAGACGTAGCAGGCAAGTGGACTGTGGCCTTCATCAAACATCACCAATGGCTGGAGGTAACTCGTATCCCTGGGCATTAAGATTTAATGATTCTTCAAGATTTAATGATTCTTTTCAGTTATTCCGCATATAGAAGAATCGTTGTTGAAATTGAAGGATCATTAGAATTAAATTTTGTTGATAGGTTAACGCGAGCATTTCATAAGGGGAGAAAACATCCCAGTTATTTTTTACTAGATCAAGAATTTATATGAATTTTTTTGTTCAATGCAAAACTTTGCAAGCCCATACGCAATGAGCGTGGAGGCTTTGGCATACGTGCTCTTTCATGTAAGATTTATGGTACAGCTATAATTGTGGACGCTTATTGGGATTATAGCCTAAGAGGTTTCCTTTTGATAAAAATAAACACGAGATCTTTAAAAGTGCTATATGAAGTTTTTTTTTAATTATGTGAAGTGGTAAGAGCCAATGCTCCTTAACTTTTTAAGGTGATAGAGCATTTTTATTATTTGATAATTATTTTTATGGAAGAGTATTTTCAAATGGATGTCTTTATGTAGCAAGGCTTCGTGCAGTTAGCAGCCTTAAAGACTTGCACAATTTGTGTGTTAGCGTGTGCCATGCTATTCAATATATGTTTATATGATGGTTCTTGAATTCATTGGCTGCGTCTCCTGATCCCATCATTATCGAATAATGGCACTCTGTAAATTTTATAATTGATTACATATTCATTGTAAAATTTACGCTGAACTTAAGGACGGAGCCTCAAGTCAAGCCAGCTAGTCTTCGAACTGCATTTGCTATGCAAATGCAAAGTAGATCAAAGCTGATTCAGTCAATCTCTGGGTTAAGTTTATAAATTGAACAATCAATTTGTAGTTATTTTCGGTAATACTGACTGCTTTTGATTTTGCTGGAGAATTATTACAGTTTTATGGAGTTTATTAAAATGTCATTTTGACTTACTCCTTTCAGTAAACATTATTTTTCTCTCTGGTTAAGTTTTGTTTATGCAACAAAATTAATGTCTAGTGATCCATGTAATTTTAATTAATTAGAGAGTAGCCACAGCATCTTTAATTAAATAAAATTATATATTGATTGGCAAGATCACATAAAGATTATTTAGACATTAAATTGTAATTAATTACACTGAATATAATAAATTTTATCCCACAAGAATTTTTATTATATTTATGTGATTAATTAGGATAAAATTTCATAACCTACCCACAGGAGTTATGAATTAATAAGTTTTATCATAAAGTTTTATTGAATCTGCTTGAATTGAAAATTTAGCCCACAGGGAATTTTCATGTCATTTGATTCAATTCTTTTTTAGCATGTTTTACATTGGTAAAACATGAAAGTTCATAAAGTTTTATTGAATCTGCTTGAATTGAAAATTTAGCCCACAGGGAATTTTCATGTCATTTGATTCAATTCTTTTTTAGCATGTTTTACATTGGTAAAACATGAAAGTTCATAAAGTTTTATTGAATCTGCTTGAATTGAAAATTTAGCCCACAGGCAATTTTCATGTCATTTGATTCAATTCTTTTTTAGCATGTTTTACATTGGTAAAACATGAAAGTTCATAAAGTTTCATTGAATCTGCTTGAATTGAAAATTTAGCCCACAGGCAATTTTCATGTCATTTGATTCAATTCTTTTTAGCATGTTTTACATTGGTAAAACATGAAAGTTCATAAATTTTTATTGAATCTGCTTGAATTGAAAATTTAGCCCACAGGCAATTTTCATGTCATTTGATTCAATTCTTTTTACCATGTTTTACATTGGTAGAACATGAAAGTTTATTAAGCCTCAACATAAGCATGTGATTTTTATTTTGATGCAGTAGTACAACCTGCAAATTTCTCTCAAATTCGTTCTGACATTCTCGAACTTGAGGAAGTAATCTTGTTTGTTTGTTGTGAATCTGATATGGTTAATGTTAATATTAACACATGGTGGATTGATTCTGGATCAACAATTCACATTTCGAATTCCTTGCAGGGTTTGCAGAACCTAAGGAAGCCAGTGGGAAGTGAGCAAAGCATCTTATCAGGAAACAAGATGGGCTCGCATGTGGAAGCTATAGGAACATGTTATTTAGCTTTAAGTAGTGGTTTTGTTTTGGAGTTAGAAAAGACCTTTTATGTTCCAAGTTTTCTAGAAACTTGATCTCAGTTTCAAGGCTTGTACCTTTTGGATATTCCTTAAACTATTCAGAAAAATCTTTCAGTCTATTCTATAAATCTGATTATGTTGGGAATGGTATTTTGTCTAATGGTCTTTACTGCATTAATTTACAAAACAATGTCACATATGATTCAATGCATGTTCACACTGGTACTAAAAGATGATGATTAATAACACTTCTTCATTAATGATTGATAACACTTCTTCATGAATAACACATCTTCATTGATTCCCCTCTAGTCATGGTGAGCAATTGGTTTGCAAGCTCAAGAAGTCATTGTATGGTTTAAAACAAGCATCCCGCCAATGGTATTTGAAATTCCATAGTGTAATTTCTTCTTTTGGTTTTGTAGAAAACATTATGGATCAATGTATATACCTGAAGGTTAGTGGGAGTAAAATTTGTTTTCTTGTTTTATATGTGGATGACCTTTTGCTAGCAACCAATGATAAGGGTTTGCTACATGAGGTGAGACAATTCCTCTCTAAAAGTTTTGATATGAATGATATGGGTGAGGCATCTTATGTCATTGGCATTAATATCCATAGAGACAGATTTCGAGGCAACTTGGGTCTGTCACAGGGAACCTATATTATTAAATTTAGAGAGATTCAGGATGAAGGATTGTTCACCAAGTGTAGCTCCCATTGGGAATGTTGGGACGATGTCAGAATGATCCAGGTTTAGACCACTGGAGAGCTGCAAAGAAAGTAATGAGGTACCTTCATGGGACCAAAGACTACATGCTTATGTATATCCTGTTTGAGGCTGCTTTACATGGTGTATGGCTTAAGAATTTCATTTCTGGGCTTAGAATTATGGATTCTATCTCTAAGCCATAGAGAATATATTGTGATAATTCAGCTGCTGGTTTTATGGCTAAAAAAGTGGGAGTCAAAATAAACACATCGACATTAAGTATTTAGCTATAAGGGAACGTGTTAAAGAAAAGAAAGTGGTCATTGAGCACGTCAGCACTGAGTTAATGATCACTGATCCTTTGATTAAGGGCATGCCACAGTTAATTTCAAGGATCATGTATTGAATATGGGACTTGGTTCCATTATGCAGTTTTTTCATTGTATGGACAATGTTAATGAAATTCTTAATTATTGTGATGTTTTTTCTCATATTATGTGCACCTTAAGTTGATTTGAGAAAATTCATTTAAGAATGACCAAGAATAAACATAGGGTTTATTCATTAAGAAATTGTTGCCACACAAATTATAATAAGAATAAATACATAGTAATACATGGAAGATAATACTCGTCATTAGAGGACTTATCACCATGATTCATGTATCTATTACTTAATACAGATTATCAATGGTTTTTAAGTTGAGACATTAAGTTTGGAAGTATGGACCAAGTGGGAGAATGTTAAGCTCCATTAATTTTACACAAAGCTACCTTGATTTATGGAGTTGCATCTTTTCTTAACTTATGGAAACCAACTGCAGTAGTTTCCTTAAGTTAAGAAAATCAACTGCAATTACTAAATTAATAATTGGGAGCTGCTAAAGTGGTCCATCACTTTGATCTGATCTCTACCTTGATTTGTGGTTTTTCTAACACATAGCTTTTAGAAGCTTGATGGAAGCTTAGCTATAAGTTTATCTGTTGGTCCCCAAGCTCATATCTCAATCCCCTTCAGTTCTACACCATCTAGCTGAGATAGCAGAGCTTGGAAGTGCCTTCAGATCAGCTGTCCTTTTTGCATGTGCAGCTGGAGCGTGGTGTTTCAGAAGGAAATTGCATCAACAGTTTCACTAATGGCTGGAGGTAACTCGTATCCCTGGGCATTAAGTTTCAGTGATTCTTTTCAGTTCTTTCCGCATGTAGAATCGCTGTTTAAGCTATTAGTTATTTAACAGTTGGTATCAGAGCGTTTATTTACCTCTGTCTTGGTGTGAGATTTACTTATAAATATTGGCACAATATTGGTTTTGCAAACCAGAGCCTCGAATTGACTATGGATTTAAAATCTGTTAAGACTTTGCTATAATAATATTTTCGTTCCATCGCCTTCCCTACATGACTGGGAGCGGCATTGCTTGCCTCTCTGCTGGCTGAGGATGGCATGGCAGTACACATATAAATACTCAAACGATTTGTCCTGCCTATGGCTGCGCTATTGTTTTCTTCTATTCGTTACCAGAATTGAAAACTATGTTGATGAATTGCATTTCGTTTGTGGAAATCTTTATTTTCTTATAAATATTGTGTGGATGGGCTTAGAGACTCGTCTTCTTAACAGTCTAGTAAAATCTCTCTAAAATTTCCAGTTCTAGTAAGACTAGAGAGAATAGACGCTGATTAAAAGGGCAATGCATAAAGGAAAATAAATCCCTGTAGAAGGAAACAATAAACATGAGTATTTAGTAAAGTTTCTGGAGTTTAAATGACTATAACTGTACAGCCTAGTGTATTTGATCTGAATTGAATGAAACCATGGTCAAAATCAAAATCAGGATTGGTCCAACTGGAACCAGCCCAAACGGGCCAGACTCTGGTTTAAGTCAACCAGACTCAGATTTAACCTGGCAGGCTTAGATCCCAATAAGGATCGAATTTTCAACTCAGCTGATTCACGTTTCACTTGGGTCATGCAATATGTGTGTGGACACGAAAGTGTGCGTAGAAATGGTGTATTTTATATTTTCCTTTTGGACAAGTCTTTCCTCGGTCAACCCCAGGATTTTTACAAGTCACGAGTCAACTATGACTCTTTAGCCAAAATGGGTCTTGCATGCAGTCAAGTCTGGTGACTTTAAACAAAACCAATATATGAGCTGACAACTAATGAGCAAAAGAATCATGAACAAAGTGTAATTGGTCAATAAGACTGATCACAAAAGAATAGTCAAACAACATGAAAATGTCAGCTCCATCCAACCTTTATTTTTACAGGTTAGATCTGGATTGTTTGTCATTGATGGTAAATAGTAGAAAACCTGAACTCTTAGATATCTACATCTAGAAGAAAAGGAAATACTTATGTTAAATTTTGGTATTTTATGGCTCCGCATTTAGAATTAGAATAATGTTAAAGGAAATATTGCGGTGAATTAGAATTTGGAATTAAATTGGGTTGAAAGCTCTACTAGGTGGGCCGAAGGAAAGTTAGAAGGATATCAAAATATGACAATATTGTCAATGGCGACTGTGCCAAATGGTGGATACGAAAACCCTGTCGCAGGGTTTAAGGCAACTCTGAACAGAGGACACTACACTTCTCTCAACAATTTATCATTTCGTGTTCGAAATCCATGTACCGTAATGTTTGCTTCCTCAAGTACCAGGCTTGTCCCAGTGTACTAATAGCTTCTAAACAAAGTATGAATATGAGTCTATAAGATTTGAAAGGTGGTCATTGAGGTATTGAATGCACCAAAGGCTTTGCCGTTCTGAAAGCTTGTTTTGGCCCTAGCTGATCTCATTGCATCCTCCCTCAACCCGATACAAACATTTGTGATCATTGTATCCTCCCTCACTCCGGTACTTACATTGGTGATTTATGGGTTGCTTTGCTTGCTTTGATTCAAGTCATAGATATGTGGGTTGCCTTGCTTGTAATTAAAGTATTCGAGGATTTCGTTCCACTCTAATATGACTATTTCTACATGAAATGAATCATTGTCACAGCATGATTTGGACTCTAGCTTTATGAATTCCCAAGTAAGCCTTAACTGAAGGCTGTTGGTAGGTTTGAATTCCGAATTTTCTAATTTAAGCCTTAAGTGCAGGCTGTTAGTAGGTTTGAACTCTGAATTTCCTAGCAGTCAAGTTGGTTATAGATGCACATGCATCTTCCAATCACTGTTGCACATGTTTGCTAGTGTCGGATGCATCAGCTGATGTTTGACAATGAAGCGTATATGCTTGATTATATGCAGCCCATCTGAATGAATGAATGATCAGTTGGATTAGATTCTTGAAAATGAAATGGGACATTATCCATTTTAGAATCGGAAAGTTAAACCACATTATATTCATTTTCAAGCAAATTCATTAATTGATCATTGAAAATAATTTATTCATATTATTTTCATTTAAGTAATATCACAACAAATCAGTAAATATGTTTCCTTTTTATGGATTGAAGGGACAATATTTGTGTGTGAATAAAGGTTGTTGTTGATATAAATCATGGTTCAGATCTTGTGAGCAAAATAGCTTGTTTGCTGGTCTATTTTGTTGTTTTATAAACTTAAGGACGGAGCCTGAAGTCAAGCCAGCTAGTCTTCGAACTGCATTTGCTATGCAAATGCAAAGTAGATCAAAGTTGATTCAGTCAATCTCCGGGTTAAGTTTATAAATTGAACAATCAATTTGTAGTCATTTTCGGTAATGCTGACTGCTTTTGATTTTGCTGGAGAATTATTACAGTTATATGGAGTTTATTAAAATGTCATTTTGACTTACTCCTTTCAGTAAACATTATTTTTCTCTCTGGTTAAGTTTTGTTTATGAAACAAAATTAATGTCTAGTGATCCATGTAATTTTAATTAATTAGAGAGTAGCCACAGCATCTTTAATTAAATAAAATTATATATTGATTGGCAAGATCACATAAAGATTATTTAGACATTAAATTGTAATTAATTACACTAAATATAATAAATTTTATCCCACAGGAATTTTTATTATATTTATGTGATTAATTAGGATAAAAATTCATAACCTACCCACAGGAGTTATGAATTAATAAGTTTTATGATAAAGTTTTATTGAATCTGTTTGAATTGAAAATTTAGCCCACAGGCAATTTTCATGTCATTTGATTCAATTCTTTTTAGCATGTTTTACATTGGTAAAACGTGAAAGATCATAAAGTTTTGTTGAATCTGCTTGAATTGAAAATTTAGCCCACAGGCAATTTTCATGTCATTTGATTCAATTCTTTTTAGCATGTTTTACATTGGTAAAACGTAAAAGATCATAAAGTTTTGTTGAATCTGCTTGAATTGAAAATTTAGCCCACAGGCAATTTTCATGTCATTTGATTCAATTCTTTTTAGCATGTTTTACATTGGTAAAACGTGAAAGATCATAAAGTTTTATTGAATCTACTTGAATTGAAAATTTAGCCCACAGACAATTTTCATGTCATTTGATTCAATTCTTTTTAGCATGTTTTACATTGGTAAAACATGAAAGTTCATAAAGTTTTATTGAATCTGTTTGAGTTGAAAATTTAGCCCACAGGCAATTTTCATGTCATTTGATTCAATTCTTTTTACCATGTTTTACATTGGTAGAACATAAAAGTTTATTAAGCCTCAACATAAGCATGTGATTCTTTATTTTGATGCAGTAGTACAACTTGCAAATTTCTCTGAAATTCGTTCTGACATTCCCGAACTTGAGGAAGTAATCTCGTTTGTCTGTTATGAATCTAATATGGTTAACGTTAATAGCCAGTGAGAAGTGAGCAAAGCATCTTATCAGGAAACAAGATGGGCTCGCATATGGAAGCTATAAGAACATGTTATTTAACTTTAACTAGTGGCTTTGTTTTGGAGTTAGAAAAGACCTTTTATGATTTCAGTTCAAGGCTTGTACCTTTTGGATATTCCTTAAACTTTTCAAAAGAATCTTTCAGTCTATTCTATAAATCTGATTATGTTGGGAATGGTATTTTGTCTAATGGTCTTTACTGCAAAACAAAGTCACATATGATTCAATGCATGTTCACACTGGCACTAAAAGATGATGATTAATAACACTTCTTCATTAATGATTGATAACACTTCTTCATGAATAACACATCTTCATTGATTCCCCTCTAGTCATGGTGAGCAATTGATTTGCAAGCTCAAGAAGTCATTGTATGGTTTAAAACAAGCATCCTCCCAATGGTATTTGAAATTCCATAATGTAATTTCTTCTTTTGGTTTTGTAGAAAACATTATGGATCAATGTATATACCTGAAGGTTAGTGGGAGTAAAATTTGTTTCTTGTTTTACAAATGGATGATCTTTTTGCTAGCAACCAATGATAAGGGTTTGCTACATGAGGTGAGACAATTCCTCTCTAAAAGTTTTGATATGAAGGATATAGGTGAGGCATCTTATGTCATTGGCATTAAGATCCATAGAGACAGATTTCGAGGCATCTTGGGTCTGTCCCAGGAAACCTATATTAATAAAAATTTTAGAGAGATTTCAGATGAAGGATTGTTCACCAAGTGTAGCTCCCATTGTGAAGGGTGATAGGTTCAATTTGAACCAATGCCCGAAGAACGACTTAGAAAGGGAACAAATGAAGAACATTCCATATGCTTCTGCTGTCGGAAGCCTAATGTAGGAATGTTGGGACGATGTCAGAGTGATCCAGGTTTAGACCACTGGAGAGCTGCAAAGAAAGTAATGAGGTACTTTCAAGGGACCAAAGACTACATGCTTATGTATATCTTGTTTGAGGCTGCTTTACATGGTGTATGGCTTAAGAATTTCATTTCTGGGCTTAGAATTATGGATTCTATCTCTAAGCCATTGAGAATATATTGTGATAATTCAACTGCTGGTTTTATGGCTAAAAAAGTGGGAGTCGAAATAAACACATCGACATTAAGTATTTAGCTATAAGGGAACGTGTTAAAGAAAAGAAAGTGGTCATTGAGCACGTCAGCACTGAGTTAATGATCACTGATCCTTTGATTAAGGGCATGCCACCGTTTAAATTCAAGGATCATGTATTGAATATGGGACTTGGTTCCATTATGCAGTTTTTTCATTGTATGGACAATGTTAATGAAATTCTTAATTATTGTGATGTTTTTTCTCATATTTATGTGCACCTTAAGTTGATTTGAGAAAATTCATTTAAGAAGGACCAAGAATAAACATAGGGTTTATTCATTAAGATATTATTGCCACATAAATTATAATAAGAATAAATGCATAGTAATACATGGAAGATAATACTCGTCATAAGAGGACTTATCGCCATGATTCATGTATCTATTACTTAATAAAGATTGTCAATGGTTTTTGAGACATTAAGTTTGGAAGTATGGACCAAGTGGGAGAATGTTAAGCTCCATTGATTTTACACAAAAGCTACCTTGATTTATGGAGTTGCAGCTTTTCTTAACTTATGGAAACCAACTGCAGTAGTTTCCTTAAGTTAAGAAAATCAACTGCAATTACTAAATTAATAATTGGGAGCTACTAAAGTGGTCCATTACTTTGATCTCATCTCTACCTTGATTTGTGGTTTTTCTAACACATAGCTTTTAGAAGCTTGATGGAAGCTTAGCTATATTTTCATCTGTTGGTCCCCAATCTCACATCTCAACCCCCTTCAGTTCTACACCATCTAGCTGAGATAGCAGAGCTCGGAAGTGCCTTCAGAATTTTGTGTTCTTTTGCTTGGACAGAAGCTGGAGTGCTGACGGAGAAGCTTGTGGACTGTAGCTGCATCAATACATCACTGATGGCTGGAGGTAACTCGTATCCCTGGGCAATAAGGTTTAATGATTCTTTGAGTTTATTCCGCATGCAGAATCATTGTTAAAATTGTAGAATGTCTAACAGTTGGTATCGGAGCAAGGTTTACCTCTGTCTTGGTGTGAGATTCAAATATTTTGAAGTGATTTTTATTTTCATTTATTCGACTGAATCTCATCGTCAGTTCTGTATTGCTTCGTTTCATTTCATTCGCTGATGTTGTTCCGCTGCTTAAATACAACTTCTGAGGGCTGAAGAATCCATTACGCAGCTCCCGTGCAGATCATCTTTTACCCTGTGGCTACTCTCTAAATTTTTGGAAAGTTTTTGTTAAATTAATAGAAACAACTCATTAAACATAAAATCGAAATATAAAGCTTCATAATATTCAGTAATGAAAAGCCGCAGTAAAGGAGATCGTATTGTTTAGCGGGGAAAAACTAATTTGTAACCAAACTTTGCATTTATAAAAAGTTTGCCGAAAGTAATATAGAACCATATGATTGAATACAGAATCAGAACATGAAGCTTCATAATATTACGATAACGTAACACAGAAAAGAAGAATTGATATGCATAAACTGTTGCAATATAGAACAAGCTATAATGCGTTTAATGGCATTGGATCCATGACACAATTTGCCTCATCTCTAATCAGAACAAAGCAGTACATCCTAATCTTTCTTATCTCTGATTGGAGTTGATGACTGGCCATTCGTGGTCATGTCCATTCTAGCACATGCACAACATCAGTTTGTTGTAATGGTGTGTAAAGTTTTGATATCACTTTGCTTCTTGAGAAACCAGCCCGAACTTGCTAGCTTGGCCTGTAAAGTGGTTAGTATAACATAGTGTATCAAATCATACGAGTAAGCAAAAATCTTAAAAACCTGCATGAAGGATTCACACAATTCTTTTACTGTGTTATTCTGAGTTAGCAAGCATAACTATATATAGCTGTCCAGAGCACAAAGTTTTCCAATCTGGTGCGCGGCCCTAGAGTTTCCAATCTGGTGCTCTATGTTTTATTTTTGGCTTTCCATGTTGTGTGTAGATTTCATATTTGGACTTCGTTTTGATGTGTATGTGCAAAATAAATATATATATTTTGTAGGGTTGTCACTGCCTTGCTGGCACAGTTATTATTTAAACGCATTTCTCCAGTTCTGAGTTTGGTTATATAAGCTCTTTATAATGGATATATTCTTAAAATAAACCAGCCTTTGGGTGAAGGGGCAATTTTAATATAAACATCTGACAAGACTGCCTTTAGGTCCGCAAAGGTATATCGGGTTGGGTTTTAGCCTAGGTTGTCATTGATTATTTAATCGGATTAAAAATAATTAGAATAGCCGAATGATTTCCTATCGATCCAGTTTCCTATGATTTCTCACCGAATTATATATATATTATTGGTCAGAGAATATCGTTTAAAAAACATAACGACCATGATTTTTCGCTTTCTTCAAATTTCGGCAAGAATAAAGCCCAGCCGAAATACAAAGAGAAATTGGTTTTTGATTAACAACATCTGCTCCTCTTTTACGCGAAGCGCTGAAATTGGGTGACTCTGTTCTTCCCCTTAGTGCTGAATAATGTTGTATTTACGTTTTATTCGTATGGATATTGGATGTTGAATTGTGCTATGATAGTTTCATACTCGTAAATTTGTGCAGTAGCTTTTATTGTCAAGGTTGGTATTGCCTCGATGAAAATTTCTGCACTTTTGTATCTATTGCCATCATTCTCTGGAGCTACATTTCTTGCATCCAGAGAAATAAATTTGCAGTTGGGTGGGGATTCCTTCGACTGCTTGGTGTAAGGTGTATTGAATATGCAGATTTATCCAAACGCATCTAAACCTGGGTTTAATATGACATGCACCTCGAGGGCAAAAGGTTACATGATGTGTAATTTTTTCTAGTGGGAGCTATGAACCCCAAGGCGCTTTAATATGATATATAAATTTTGATTATGTTTTTATGGTTTGGTTATAATTTATATAGTTAATTTGGATAACTATATAAAATCAACAATGCAAAATGCAAAGTAAGTTTTATAATTGATTACATATTTACTTTAAACTTACATTTATGAACATTTGTAATTAAAGAGAAATAAGAAATGGTTTATTTCTCATTTGGGCATTCAGTTTATGAACATTGAAGAGAAATAAGAAATGGTTTATTTCTCATTTGGGCATTCAGTTTTGATTCTATGTTTATTTCGCATGAAGTTCAGATTTAGCGTTGTTGAAAATTAATTTTGTGAGTCAATCTCCGGGTTAAGTTTATAAATTGAACAATCAATTTGTAGTCATTTTCGGTAATGCTGACTGCTTTTGATTTTGCTGGAGAATTATTACAGTTATATGGAGTTTATTAAAATGTCATTTTGACTTACTCCTTTCAGTAAACATTAATTTTCTCTCTGGTTAAGTTTTGTTTATGCAACAAAATTAATGTCTAGTGATCCATGTAATTTTAATTAATTAGAGAGTAGCCACAGCATATTTAATTAAATAAAATTATATATTGATTGGCAAGATCACATAAAGATTATTTAGACATTAAATTGTAATTAATTACACTGAATATAATAAATTTTATCCCACAGGAATTTTTATTATATTTATGTGATTAATTAGGATAAAATTTCATAACCTACCCACAGGAGTTATGAATTAATAAGTTTTATCATAAAGTTGTATTGAATCTATTTGAATTGAAAATTTAGCTCACAGGCAATTTTCATGTCATTTGATTCAATCTTTTGGCATCATCATAAAGTTTTATTGAATCTATTTGAATTGAAAATTTAGCCCACAGGCAATTTTCATGTCATTTGATTCAATTCTTTTTTAGCATGTTTTACATTGGTAAAACATAAAAGTTCATAAAGTTTTATTGAATCTATTTGAATTGAAAATTTAGCCCAGAGGCAATTTTCATGTCATTTGATTCAATTCTTTTTTAGCATGTTTTACATTGGTAAAACATAAAAGTTCATAAAAGTTTTATTGAGTCTGTTTGAATTGAAAATTTAGCCCACAGGCAATTTTCATGTCATTTGATTCAATTCTTTTTTAGCATGTTTTACATTGGTAAAACATAAAAGTTCATAAAGTTTTATTGAATCTATTTGAATTGAAAATTTAGCCCACAGGCAATTTTCATGTCATTTGATTCAATTCTTTTTTAGCATGTTTTACATTGGTAAAACATAAAAGTTCATAAAAGTTTTATTGAGTCTGTTTGAATTGAAAATTTAGCCCACAGGCAATTTTCATGTCATTTGATTCAATTCTTTTTTAGCATGTTTTACATTGGTAAAACATAAAAGTTCATAAAAGTTTTATTGAATCTGTTTGATTTGAAAATTTAGCCCACATGCAATTTTCATGTCATTTGATTCAATTATTTTTAGCATGTTTTACATTGGTAAAACATGAAAGTTTATTAAGCCTCAACATAAGCATGTGATTCTTTATTTTGATGCAGTAGTACAACCTGCAAATTTCTCTGAAATTCGTTCTGACATTCCCGAACTTGAGGAAGTAATCTCGTTTGTTAGTTATGAATCTGATATGGTTAATATTAATATTAACACATGGTGGATTGATTCTGGATCAACAATTCACATTTCGAATTCCTTGCAAAGGTTTGCAAAACCTAAGGAAGCCAGTAGGAAGTGAGCAAAGCATCTTATCAGGAAACAAGATGGGCTCGCATGTGGAAGCTATAAGAACATGTTATTTAACTTTAAGTAGTGGCTTTGTTTTGGAGTTAGAAAAGACCTTTTACGTTCCAAGTTTTTCTAGAAACTTGATTTCAGTTTCAAGGCTTGTACCTTTTGGATATTCCTTAAATTTTTCAGAAAAATCTTTCAGTCTATTCTATAAATCTGAATATGTTGGGAATGGTATTTTGTCTAATGGTCTTTACTGCATTAATTTACAAAACAATGTCACATATGATTCAATGCATGTTCACACTGGCACTAAAAGATGATGATTAATAACACTTCTTCATTAATGAATGATAACACTTCTTCATGAATAACACATCTTCATTGATTCCCCTTTAGTCATGGTGAGCAATTGGTTTGCAAGCTCAAGAAGTCATTGTATGGTTTAAAACAAGCATCCCGCCAATGGTATTTGAAATTCCATAGTGTAATTTCTTCTTTTGGTTTTGTAGAAAACATTATGGATCAATGTATATACCTGAAGGTTAGTGGGAGTAAAATTTGTTTTCTTGTTTTATATGTGGATGACCTTTTGCTAGCAACCAATGATAAGGGTTTGCTACATGAGGTGAGACAATTCCTCTCTAAAAGTTTTGATATGAATGATATGGGTGAGACATCTTATGTCATTGGCATTAAGATCCATAGAGACAGATTTCGAGGCAACTTGGGTCTGTCACAGGGAACCTATATTAATAAAATTTTAGAGAGATTCAGGATGAAGGATTGTTCACCAAGTGTAGCTCCCATTGGGAATGTTGGGACGATGTCAGAGTGATCCAGGTTTAGACCACTGGAGAGCTGCAAAGAAAGTAATGAGGTACATTTAAGAAACCAAAGACTACATGCTTATGTATATCTTGTTTTGAGGCTGCTTTACATGGTGTATGGCTTAAGAATTTCATTTTTGGGCTTAGAATTATGGATTCTATCTCTAAGCCATTGAGAATATATTGTGATAATTCAGCTGTTGGTTTTATGGCTAAAAAAGTGGGAGTCGAAATAAACACATCGACATTAAGTATTTAGCTATAAGGGAACGTGTTAAAGAAAATAAAGTGGTCATTGAGCACGTCAGCACTGAGTTAATGATCAATGATCCTTTGACTAAGGGCATGCCACAGTTAATTTCAAGGATCATGTATTGAATATGGGACTTGGTTCCATTATGCAGTTTTTCATTGTATGGACAATGTTAATGAAATTCTTAATTATTGTGATGTTTTTTCTCATATTTATGTGCACCTTAAGTTGATTTGAGAAAATTCATTTAAGAAGGACCAAGAATAAACATAGGGTTTATTCATTAAGAAATTCTTGCCACATAAATTATAATAAGAATAAATGCATAGTAATACATGGAAGGTAATACTCGTCATTAGAGGACTTATCGCCATGATTCATGTATCTATTACTTAATACAGATTATCAATGGTTTTTAAGTTGAGACATTAAGTTTGGAAGTATGGACCAAGTGGGAGAATGTTAAGCTCCATTAATTTTACACAAAAGCTACCTTGATTTATGGAGTTGCAGCTTTTCTTAACTTATGGAAACCAACTGCAGTAGTTTCCTTAAGTTAAGAAAATCAACTGCAATTACTAAATTAATAATTGGGAGCTACTAAAGTGGTCCATTACTTTGATCTCATCTCTACCTTGATTTGTGGTTTTTCTAACACATCGCTTTTAGAAGCTTGATGGAAGCTTAGCTATATGTTCATCTGTTGGTCCCCAAGCTCACATCTGAACCCCCTTCAGTTCTACACCATCTAGCTGAGATAGCAGAGCTCGGAAGTGCCTTCAGAATTTTGTGTTCTTTTGCTTAGACAGAAGCTGGAGTGCTGACGGAGATGCTTGTGGACTGTAGCTGCATCAATACATCACTGATGGCTGGAGGTAACTCGTATCCCTGGGCAATAAGGTTTAATGATTCTTTGAGTTTATTCCGCATGCAGAATCATTGTTAAAATTGTAGAATGTCTAACAGTTGGTATCAGAGCTATTTATTTATCTCTGCCTTGGTGCGATTCGAATACTTTGAAATGGGGTCTAGGTTTTTATCTTCTCTAGAGCTTTCCCTTCTGCTGCTACTACGAACCGGGTCTCTGTCACTCTCCCTCAGTGAATGCATCTTGGCATGGTGCTTTTCCTCTATCTCTCTCTCTGTGCGGGTTCAATAGCATCCCACAGATCTTCCTTCCAGAGATTCGAACAAACGTGTGCTCTGAAGCCCTTTTGAAAACCAAAGGGCAACAATCTGCCTGCATTCGAATCGCAGTATCCTTTCCTTATACTTATCCAGATTCAAAACCAACGGAGCAAAATCCGGATTGCCTGTCCTTTCCTCTGGTAGCTTTATCGTCTCAAGGCGAGGGGAGTATGATTCCCCTCTTGATTTATGCGATGGCGATGGAGTGTTTTGACTCGACAGGGCCAATCTGAATCTGTTATTTGAAAGCGGAGGGACTAAGGGTTTCATTGTCATTGGGTGTTTCCGGCTAGAGGGAGTTTTTTCTAAACATGCACACTCAAATATGAACAAAGGCGAAGCTCTATCGCCCTTATCAAAGGACTTTTCCTTCTGGTGTGGGTGAAAATAGAAACATCTTCAGGCTCCAAGATAAATAAATATTTATAAATATTTTCTTGAGTGGCGTGAAACAGGTGAAGCACTGCATTTCAGTAGTTAAGTGCCCCGCGGTCCACCGACCTTATTCCTTGCTCTTAAATTCCGTTGATTTTACTGCATCAATTTACCAAAAATCTAGATGAAAAATTAATGTGAGAGCCTTTCACGAGGAATTTTTTATTTTTGGATTATTTGGTGCGAAACTAACGTGAAGGCACGCGCACAGGAATAATGCTGCCTTTGACTGCTTGTATTTACGTTATTGTTTGGAAAAAATAATGGGATGCCATGTCCATAGGACCTCCATTAATATTTATGTCAAAATTTTATCCAAAAGACTAAAGTCTTCGCATTATAATAATTAACATTAATATCATTGGATAATGCAAAGTTTTCATTAGTGGTCGCTTTCGTATAGTTGTAACGCAGTGATGGGACTTTAATTAAATATAGTATAAGCAGTTTCCCCGTTGTTTAGATTTTACTATATAAAATAAAAAAAAAAAAAAAAAAGGGTTAATTCGCGCCCTGTGTGAAAGATCACAAAAATAACTGTGAAGTTTATGTGACTGTGAGGAAATTTCTTAGAATCAATGACTACTCTGGAATCTGAAGCATGAAAAATGAACTGATTAATGTTGTCCATAACTATTAAACTCCACGGCTTGAAAACGGTTCAATGGTCTCATTTGATGTAATAAATTATTTCATTTCGAAATTCCATGATGCATCTCGACTCCAATAAAACGCACTCAAACTGAGTATAATTGGTATAATTTGTAATATGGTTATATCATATACCATGCCACGTATTTGTTTAACGTTGGATTTTGTTTATACCACATGGTATTACCCTTTGATTATATACCATAACGGTTTATATGTATGTTAAAGTTTGTTATGGTATATATGTATGTTAAAGTTTGTTATGGTATATGTTATTTTTATTTATATAGTTAATTTGGATAAACTATATAAAATCAACAATGCAAAATGCAAAGTAAATTGATTATATTACATTGAACTTACATTTTTGAACATTTGTAATTAAAGAGAAATAAGAAATGGTTTATTTCTCATTTGGGCATTCAGTTCGCATGAAGTTTAGATTAAGCATTGTTGGAGAATTATTACAGTTATATGGAGTTTATTAAAATGTCATTTTGACTTACTCCTTTCAGTAAACATTATTTTTCTCTCTGGTTAAGTTTTGTTTATGAAACAAAATTAATGTCTAATGATCCATGTAATTTTAATTAATTAGAGAGTAGCCACAACATCTTTAATTAAATAAAATTATATATTGATTGGCAAGATCACATAAAGATTATTTAGACATTAAATTGTAATTAATTACACTGAATATAATAAATTTTATCCCACAGGAATTTTTATTATATTTATGTGATTAATTAGGATAAAATTTCATAACCTACCCACAGGAGTTATGAATTAATAAATTTTATCATAAAGTTTTATTGAATCTGTTTGAATTGAAAATTTAGCCCACAGGCAATTTTCATGTCATTTGATTCAATTCTTTTTAGCATGTTTTACATTGGTAAAACATGGAAGTTTTATCATAAAGTTTTATTGAATCTGTTTGAATTGAAAATTTAGCCCACAGGCAATTTTCATGTCATTTGATTCAATTCTTTTTAGCATGTTTTACATTGGTAAAACATGAAAGTTCATAAAATTTATTGAATCTGTTTGAATTGAAAATTTAGCCCACAGGCAATTTTCATGTCATTTGATTCAATTCTTTTTAGCATGTTTTACATTGGTAAAACACGAAAGTTCATAAAATTTATTGAATCTGTTTGAATTGAAAATTCAGCCCACAGGCAATTTTCATGTCATTTGATTCAATTCTTTTTTTTAGCATGTTTTACATTGGTAAAACATAAAAGTTCATAAAAGTTTTATTGAGTCTGTTTGAATTGAAAATTTAGCCCACAGGCAATTTTCATGTCATTTGATTCAATTCTTTTTTGCATGATTTACATTGGTAAAACATGAAAGTTATTAAGCCTCAATTTAACATAAGCATGTGATCCTTTTGATGCAGCAGTACAACCTGCAAATTTCTCTGAAATTCGTTGTGACATTCCTGAACTTAAGGGAGATAACTACAAGATTTGGAAGGAGAGGATTCTCCTTCATTTAGGGTGGATGGACATAGATTATGCTATCAGGAAAGATGAACCATCGGCACTCACAAATACCAGCACTGCAGCGGACGTCGCGCTTTATGAACGATGGGAGCGATCCAATCGTCTAAGCATGATGTTCATTAAGACTAAAATTTCAGCTGGTATTTGAGGTTCCGTTGATCAGCATGATAAGGTCCGAGACTTGTTGAAGGCCATTGATGAACAATTCGTCTCTTCAGACAAGGCACTGGCAAGCACCCTAATCATGAAATTCTCATCCCTAAGGCTCACTAATGTGAAAGGTGTGTGACATCATGCAGATAAGGGACACTGTGGCTCAATTGAAGAAACTCGAGGTTGAAATATCGAAGTCCTTCCTAGTGCACTACATCCTGAACACCCTTCCGCACCAATATGGACCTTTCAAAATCTCATACAACACACATAAGGATAAATGGTCAATTAATGAACTCATGACCATGTGTGTTCAAGAAGAAGAGAGACTGGTGATGGAACTAGGAGAGAGTGCAATGCTGGCAACGCGTGGAAAGGGAAAATCTCAAGCCAATCGGAAAGGGAAAGGTAAAGCACTTCCCCAGGCTGATATCAAGAAGGTTTCCAAGTGTTTTTTCTGTAAGAAGAAAGGACACATAAAGAAGGAATGCACCAAATATCAGAAATGGCTTGCAGACAAAGGGTTTGCAGAACCTAAGGAAGCCAGTGGAAAGTGAGCAAAGCATCTTATCAGGAAACAAGATGGGCTCGCATGTGGAAGCTATAGGAACATGTTATTTAGCTTTAAGTAGTGGTTTTGTTTTGGAGTTAGAAAAGACCTTTTATGTTCCAAGTTTTCTAGAAACTTGATCTCAGTTTCAAGGCTTGTACCTTTTGGATATTCCTTAAAACTTTCAGTAAAGAATCTTTCAGTCTATTCTATAAATCTGATTATGTTGGGAATGGTATTTTGTCTAATGGTCTTTACTGCATTAATTTACAAAACAATGTCACATATGATTCAATGCATGTTCACACTGGCACTAAAAGATGATGATTAATAACACTTCTTCATTAATGATTGATAACACTTCTTCATGAATAACACATCTTCATTGATTCCCCTCTAGTCATGGTGAGCAATTGGTTTGCAAGCTCAAGAAGTCATTGTATGGTTTAAAACAAGCATCCCGCCAATGGTATTTGAAATTCCATAGTGTAATTTCTTCTTTTGGTTTTGTAGAAAACATTATGGATCAATGTATATACCTGAAGGTTAGTGGGAGTAAAATTTGTTTTCTTGTTTTATATGTGGATGACCTTTTTTGCTAGCAACCAATGATAAGGGTTTGCTACATGAGGTGAGACAATTCCTCTCTAAAAGTTTTGATATGAAGGATATGGGTGAGGCATCTTATGTCATTGGCATTAAGATCCATAGAGACAGATTTTGAGGCATCTTGGGTCTGTCACAGGAAACCTATATTAATAAAATTTTAGAGAGATTTCGGATGAAGGATTGTTCACCAAGTGTAGCTCCCATTGGGAATGTTGGGACGATGTCAGAGTGATCCAGGTTTAGACCACTGGAGAGCTGCAAAGAAAGTAATGAGGTACCTTTAAGGAACCAAAGACTACATGCTTATGTATATCCTGTTTGAGGCTGCTTTACATGGTGTATGGCTTAAGAATTTCATTTCTGGGCTTAGAATTATGGATTCTATATCTAAGCCATTGAGAATATATTGTGATAATTCAGCTGCTGGTTTTATGGCTAAAAAAGTGGGAGTCGAAATAAACACATCGACATTAAGTTTTTAGCTATAAGGGAACGTGTTCAAGAAAATAAAGTGGTCATTGAGCACGTCAACACTGAGTTAATGATCAATGATCCTTTGATTAAGGGCATGCCACAGTTAATTTCAAGGATCATTTATTGAATATGGGACTTGGTTCCATTATGCAGTTTTTTCATTGTATGGACAATGTTAATGAAATTCTTAATTATTGTGATGTTTTTTCTCATATTATGTGCACCTTAAGTTGATTTGAGAAAATTCATTTAAGAAGGACCAAGAATAAACATAGGGTTTATTCATTAAGAAATTGTTGCCACATATATTATAATAAGAATAAATGCATAGTAATACATGGAAGGTAATACTCGTCATTAGAGGACTTATCGCCATGATTCATGTATCTATTACTTAATACAGATTATCAATGATTTTTAAGTTGAGACATTAAGTTTGGAAGTATGGACCAAGTGGGAGAATGTTAAGCTCCATTAATTTAACACAAAAGCTACCTTGATTTATGGAGTTGCAGCTTTTCTTAACTCATGGAAACCAACTGCAGTAGTTTCCTTAAGTTAAGAAAATCAACTGCAATTACTAAATTAATAATTGGGAGCTACTAAAGTGGTCCATTACTTTGATCTCATCTCTACCTTGATTTGTGGTTTTTCTAACACATAGCATTTAGAAGCTTGATGGAAGCTTAGCTATATGTTCATCTGTTTGGTCCCCAAGCTAATATCTCAACCCCCTTCAGTTCTACACCATCTAGCTGAGATAGCGGAGCTCGGAAGTGCCTTCAGAATTTTGTGTTCTTTTGCTTGGACAGAAGCTGGAGTGCTGAAGGAGCAGCTTGTGGACTGTGGCCTGCATCAATACATCACCAATGGCTGGAGGTAACTCGTACCCCTGGGCAATAAGGTTTAATGATTCTTTGAGTTTATTCCGCATGCAGAATCATTGTTAAAACTGTAGAATTTCTAACATTTGGTATCAGAGCATATTTTTGCCTCTGCCTTGGTGTGCAATTCGAATAGCATTAGAAATTAGTTCTGATTTTTCCGAGGTTTCTTGATATGAATCCGCGTTCGAATTGTGGAGGGCATTTGTCAGCTTTGGTTTTCTGGGTCCGCATGCAAATCGTGTTTGTAGTTTCTTTTGATAAATATTACCTTTGCCATGTATTCTAAGAGTTTTGAAACGTCGCTCGTGAAGCATGGCGTTTTTTTTGCTTATTTTCTTAGAATTTTTTTTTGGATTTCCTGAAAGTTTATGTGCGGCGGTCTTGAATTCCGGTTCTGCTGAGGTCGCTGCTACTTTTCATGTTGCCCTGAGCATGAGGGCAGAGTTAAGCCGAAACTTTTCGGAGACAAAACAATTAACGCACTGATAAACCAGAAAATCAATAACAAAATGTCTCTCTGCGAAAGCATCCATACTAATAAATTCTTATTAGAGTTTCGAGTGCGATCTGTAGCTTAATTTTTCATTGTATTTCTGGTAATATGTTTTGCAAATGGATCACTGTATTTCTTACAGTAACATGAGTCGAGCTTCTGCTCAAAATACGACTTATTCAAATTTTCGCAAGATTTTTCATTTCTTTGGCTCTTAGATATGGTGTTTCTTCTGTTGGTTGGTAAGGGGCACTTAAAAAACAATTGAGTACTTAATAAGCTGACAATTATGTTTGATCCCCGAGCTTTCCCTTTATGATATTTTTGGAGTTGTCATTAAATTTTTATTTTATGATTTTAATGATCATTTTTTTTATATATTATATATATAATGATCATAAAATACATGTAAAATCGTTATTATATATTATGTACCATGTATTTATGATCATTAAATACATGAAAATCATTATTATATATAATGATCATATATTCTTCATGTATTTTATGATATATAATTCAGAATGCTTCCTTGGGAATTTTTGTGTAGCATAATCAAAAATATATACCATGCCATGGATTTTGTTTTATAACACATGGTATTACCCTTTTAACGTTGGAGGTAACAAACCATATAATATGGTTATATATATTTTTTATTTATATAGTTAATTTGGATAACTATATAAAATCAACAATGCAAAATAAATTTTATAATTTTTATGTAAAATTTACATTTTTTGCATCGTAGATATTGGAAGTATCTCAATTCAGTGGGTTTCAATTTAAAACTTTGATGTTTTACCAATCCAGAGACTGAGAGCATTAAATGTTAAAGCGGAAAAATATTACAGTTATATGGAGTTTATTAAATGTCATTTTGACTTACTCCTTTCAGTAAACATTATTTTTCTCTCTGGTTAAGTTTTGTTTATGCAACAAAATTAATGTCTAGTGATCCATGTAATTTTAATTAATTAAAGAGTAGCCACAGCATCTTTAATTAAATAAAATTATATATTGATTGGCAAGATCACAAAGATTATTTAGACATTAAATTGTAATTAATTACACTGAATATAATAAATTTTATCCCATAGGAATTTTTATTATATTTATGTGATTAATTAGGATAAAATTTCATAACCTACCCACATGAGTTATGAATTAATAAGTTTTATCATAAAGTTTTATTGAATCTGTTTGAATTGAAAATTTAGCCCACAGGCAATTTTCATGTCATTTGATTCAATTCTTTTTATCATGTTTTACATTGGTAAAACATAAAAGTTCATAAAATTTATTGAATCTGTTTGAATTGAAAATTTAGCCCACAGGCAATTTTCATGTCATTTGATTCAATTCTTTTTTTATCATGTTTTACATTGGTAAAACATAAAAGTTCATAAAATTTATTGAATCTGTTTGAATTGAAAATTTAGCCCACAGGCAATTTTCATGTCATTTGATTCAATTCTTTTTTTATCATGTTTTACATTGGTAAAACATAAAAGTTCATAAAGTTTTATTGAATCTGTTTGAATTGAAAATTTAGCCCACAGGCAATTTTCATGTCATTTGATTCAATTCTTTTTAGCATGTTTTACATTGGTAAAACATGAAAATTGTTAAGCCTCAATTTTAACATAAGCATGTGATTCTTTATTTTGATGCAGCAGTACAACCTACAAATTTCTTTGAAATTCGTTGTGACATTCCCGAACTTAAGGGAGATAACTACAAGATTTGGAAGGAGAGGATTCTCCTTCATTTAGGGTGGATGGACATAGATTATGCTATCAGGAAAGATGAACCATCGGCACTCACTAATACCAGCACTGCAGCAGACATCGCGCTTTATGAACGATGGGAGCGATCCAATCGTCTAAGCATGATGTTCATTAAGACTAAAATTTCAGCTGGTATTCGAGGTTCCGTTGATCAGCATGAAAAGGTCCGAGACTTGTTGAAGGCCATTGATGAAAAATTCGTCTCTTCAGACAAGGCACTGGCAAGCACCCTAATCATGAAATTCTCATCCCTAAGGCTCACCAGTGTGAAAGGTGTGCGCGAGCACATCATGCAGATGAGGGACACTGTGGCTCAATTGAAGAAACTCGAGGTTGAAATATCGGAGTCCTTCCTAGTGCACTACATCCTGAACACCCTTCCGCACCAATATGGACCTTTCAAAATCTCATACAACACACATAAGGATAAATGGTCAATTAATGAACTCATGACTATGTGTGTTCAAGAGGAAGAGAGACTGGTGATGGAACTGGGAGAGAGTGCAATGCTGGCAACGCATGGAAAGGGCAAATCTCAAGCCAATCGGAAAGGGAAAGGTAAAGCACCTCCCCAAGCTGATATCAAGAAGGTTTCCAAGTGTTTTTTCTGTAAGAAGAAGGGACACATAAAGAAGGAATGCGCCAAATATCAGAAATGGCTTGCAGACAAAGGGTTTGCAGAACCTAAGGAAGCCAGTGGGAAGTGAGCAAAGCATCTTATCAGGAAACAAGATGGGCTCGCATGTGGAAGCTATAGGAACATGTTATTTAGCTTTAAGTAGTGGTTTTGTTTTGGAGTTAGAAAAGACTTTTTATGTTCCAAGTTTTCTAGAAACTTGATCTCAGTTTCAAGGATTGTACCTTTTGGATATTCCTTAAACTTTTCAGAAAAATCTTTCAGTCTATTCTATAAATCTGATTATGTTGGGAATAGTATTTTGTCTAATGGTCTTTGCTACAAAACAATGTCACATATGTTTCAATGCATGTTCACACTGGCACTAAAAGATGATGATTAATAACACTTCTTCATTAATGATTGATAACACTTCTTCATGAATAACACATCTTCATTGATTCCCCTCTAGTCATGGTGAGCAATTGGTTTGCAAGCTCAAGAAGTCATTGTATGGTTTAAAACAAGCATCCTCCCAATGGTATTTGAAATTCCATAATGTAATTTCTTCTTTTGGTTTTGTAGAAAACATTATGGATCAATGTATATACCTGAAGGTTAGTGGGAGTAAAATTTGTTTCTTGTTTTACAAATGGATGATCTTTTTGCTAGCAACCAATGATAAGGGTTTGCTACATGAGGTGAGACAATTCCTCTCTAAAAGTTTTGATATGAAGGATATAGGTGAGGCATCTTATGTCATTGGCATTAAGATCCATAGAGACAGATTTCGAGGCATCTTGGGTCTGTCCCAGGAAACCTATATTAATAAAAATTTTAGAGAGATTTCAGATGAAGGATTGTTCACCAAGTATAGCTCCCATTGTGAAGGGTTATAGGTTCAATTTGAACCAATGCCCGAAGAACGACTTAGAAAGGGAACAAATGAAGAACATTCCATATGCTTCTGCTGTCGGAAGCCTAATGTAGGAATGTTGGGACGATGTCAGAGTGATCCAGGTTTAGACCACTGGAGAGCTGCAAAGAAAGTAATGAGGTACCTTCAAGGGACCAAAGACTACATGCTTATGTATATCCTGTTTGAGGCTCCTTTACATGGTGTATGGCTTAAGAATTTCGTTTCTGGGCTTAGAATTATGGATTCTATCTCTAAGCCATTGAGAATATATTATGATAATTCAGCTGCTGGTTTTATGGCTAAAAAAGTGGGAGTCGAAATAAACACATCGACATTAAGTATTTAGCTATAAGGGAACGTGTTAAAGAAAAGAAAGTGGTCATTGAGCACGTCAGCACTGAGTTAATGATCACTGATCCTTTGACTAAGGGCATGCCACCGTTTAAATTCAAGGATCATGTATTGAATATGGGACTTGGTTCCATTATGCAGATTTTCATTGTATGGACAATGTTAATGAAATTCTTAATTATTGTGATGTTTTTTCTCATATTTATGTGCACCTTAAGTTGATTTGAGAAAATTCATTTAAGGAGGACCAAGAATAAACATAAGGTTTATTCATTAAGAAATTGTTGCCACATAAATTATAATAAGAATAAATGCATAGTAATACATGGAAGATAATACTCGTCATAAGAGGACTTATCGCCATGATTCATGTATCTATTACTTAATAAAGATTGTCAATGGTTTTTGAGACATTAAGTTTGGAAGTATGGACCAAGTGGGAGAATGTTAAGCTCCATTAATTTAACACAAAAGCTACCTTGATTTATGGAGTTGCAGCTTTTCTTAACTTATGGAAACCAACTGCAGTAGTTTCCTTAAGTTAAGAAAATCAACTGCAATTACTAAATTAATAATTGGGAGCTACTAAAGTGGTCCATTACTTTGATCTCATCTCTACCTTGATTTGTGGTTTTTCTAACACATAGAATTTAGAAGCTTGATGGAAGCTTAGCTATATGTTCATCTGTTTGGTCCCCAAGCTCCTATCTCAACCCCCTTCAGTTCTACACCATCTAGCTGAGATAGCAGAGCTCGGAAGTGCCTTCAGAATTTTGTGTTCTTTTGCTTGGACAGAAGCTGGAGTGCTGAAGGAGAAGCTTGTGGACTGTGGCCTGCATCAATACATCACCGATGGCTGGAGGTAACTCGTATCCCTGGGCAATAAGGTTTAATGATTCTTTGAGTTTATTCCGCATGCAGAATCATTGTTAAAATTGTAGAATGTCTAACAGTTGTTAGATATTCTTCAATTTCAACAACGATTCTTCTATATGCGGAATAACTGAAAAGAATCATTAAATCTTGAAGAATCATTAAATCTTAATGCCCAGGGATACGAGTTACCTCCAGCCATTGGTGATGTATTGATGCAGGCCACAGTCCACAAGCTTCTTCTTCAGCACTCCAGCGTCTGTCCAAGCAAAAGGAAAAGAACACAAAATTCTGAAGGCACTTCCGAGCTCTGCTATCTCATCTAGATGGTGTAGAACTGAAGGGGGTTTGAGATATGAGCTTGGGGACCAAACAGATGAACATATAGCTAAGCTTCCATCAAGCTTCTAAATGCTATGTGTTAGAAAAAACACAAATCAAGGTAGAGATGAGATCAAAGTAATGGACCACTTTAGTAGCTCCCAATTATAAATTTAGTAATTGCAGTTGATTTTCTTAACTTAAGGAAACTACTACAGTTGGTTTCCATAAGTTAAGAAAAGCTGCAACTCCATAAATCAAGGTAGCTTTTGTGTAAAATCAATGGAGCTTAACATTCTCCCACTTGGTCCATACTTCCAAACTTAATGTCTCAAAAACCATTGACAATCTTTATTAAGTAATAGATACATGAATCATGGCAATAAGTCCTCTTATGACGAGTATTATCTTCCATGTATTACTATGCATTTATTCTTATTATAATTTATGTGGCAACAATTTCTTAATGAATAAACCCTATGTTTATTCTTGGTCCTTCTTAAATGAATGTTCTCAAATCAACTTAAGGTGCACATAAATATGAGAAAAAACATCACAATAATTAAGAATTTCATTAACATTGTCCATACAATGAAAAACTGCATAATGGAACCAAGTCCCATATTCAATACATGATCCTTGAATTTAAACGGTGGCATGCCCTTAATCAAAGGATCATTGATCATTAACTCAGTGCTGACGTGCTCAATGACCACTTTATTTTCTTTAACACGTTCCCTTATAGCTAAAAACTTAATGTCGATGTGTTTATTTCGACTCCCACTTTTTTAGCCATAAAACCAGCAGATGAATTATCACAATATATTCTCAATGGCTTAGAGATAGAATCCATAATTCTAAGCCCAGAAATGAAATTCTTAAGCCATACACCATGTAAAGCAGCCTCAAACAGGATATACATAAGCATGTAGGCTTTGGTCCCTTGAAGGTACCTCATTACTTTCTTTGCAGCTCTCCAGTGGTCTAAACCTGGATCACTCTGACATCGTCCCAACATTCCCAATGGGAGCTACACTTGGTGAACAATCCTTCATCTGAAATCTCTCTAAAATTTTATTAATATAGGTTTCCTGTGACAGACCCAAGATGCCTCGAAATCTGTCTCTATGGATCGTAATGCCAATGACATAAGATGCCTCACCTATATCCTTCATATCAAAACTTTTAGAGAGGAATTGTCTCACCTCATGTAGCAAATCCTTATCATTGGTTGTTAGCAAAAAGGTCATCCACATATAAAACAAGAAAACAAATTTTACTCCCACTAACCTTCAGGTATATACATTGATCCATAATGTTTTCTACAAAACCAAAAGAAGAAATTACATTATGGAATTTCAAATACCATTGGGAGGATGCTTGTTTTAAACCATACAATGACTTCTTGAGCTTGCAAACCAATTGCTCACCATGACTAGAGGGGAATCAATGAAGATGTGTTATTCATGAAGAAGTGTTATCAATCATTAATGAAGAAGTGTTATTAATCATCATCTTTTAGTGCCAGTGTGAACATGCATTGAATCATATGTGACTTTGTTTTGCAGTAAAGACCATTAGACAAAATACCATTCCCAACATAATCAGATTTATAGAATAGACTGAAAGATTTTTCTGAAAAGTTTAAGGAATATCCAAAAGGTACAAGCCTTGAAACTGAAATCAAGTTTCTAGAAAAACTTGGAACGTAAAAGGTCTTTTCTAACTCCAAAACAAAGCCACTACTTAAAGTTAAATAACATGTTCTTATAGCTTCCACATGCGAGCCCATCTTGTTTCCTGATAAGATGCTTTGCTCACTTCCTACTGGCTTCCTTAGGTTTTGCAAACCTTTGCAAGGAATTCGAAATGTGAATTGTTGATCCAGAATCAATCCACCATGTGTTAATATTAATATTAACCATATCAGATTCATAACTAACAAACGAGATTACTTCCTCAAGTTCAGGAATGTCAGAACGAATTTCAAAGAAATTTGCTGGTTGTACTACTGCATCAAAATAAAGAATCACATGCTTATGTTGAGGCTTAATAAACTTTCATGTTTTACCAATGTAAAACATGCTAAAAAGAATTGAATCAAATGACATGAAAATTGCCTGTGGGCTAAATTTTCAATTCAAACAGATTCAATAAAACTTTTATGAACTTTTATGTTTTACCAATGTAAAACATGCTAAAAAAGAATTGAATCAAATGACATGAAAATTGCCTGTGGGCTAAATTTTCAATTCAAACAGACTGAATAAAACTTTTATGAACTTTTATGTTTTACCAATGTAAAACATTCTAAAAAAGGATTGAATCAAATGACATGAAAATTGCCTGTGGGCTAAATTTTCAATTCAAATAGATTCAATAAAACTTTATGAACTTTTATGTTTTACCAATGTAAAACATGCTAAAAAGAATTGAATCAAATGACATGAAAATTGCCTGTGGGCTAAATTTTCAATTCAAACAGATTCAATAAAACTTTTATGAACTTTTATGTTTTACCAATGTAAAACATGCTAAAAAAAAATTGAATCAAATGACATGAAAATTGCCTGTGGGCTAAATTTTCAATTCAAACAGACTCAATAAAACTTTTATGAACTTTTATGTTTTACTAATGTAAAACATGCTAAAAAAGAATTGAATCAAATGACATGAAAATTGCCTGTGGGCTAAATTTTCAATTCAAATAGATTCAATAAAACTTTATGAACTTTTATGTTTTACCAATGTAAAACATGCTAAAAAATAATTGAATCAAATGACATGAAAATTGCCTGTGGGCTAAATTTTCAATTCAAATAGATTCAATAAAACTTTATGATGATGCCAAAAGATTGAATCAAATGACATGAAAATTGCCTGTGGGCTAAATTTTCAATTCAAACAGATTCAATACAACTTTATGATAAAACTTATTAATTCATAACTCCTGTGGGTAGGTTATGAAATTTTATCCTAATTAATCACATAAATATAATAAAAATTCCTGTGGGATAAAATTTATTATATTCAGTGTAATTAATTACAATTTAATCTCTAAATAATCTTTATGTGATCTTGCCAATCAATATATAATTTTATTTAATTAAAGATGCTGTGGCTACTCTCTAATTAATTAAAATTACATGGATCACTAGACATTAATTTTGTTGCATAAACAAAACTTAACCAGAGAGAAAATTAATGTTTATTGAAAGGAGTAAGTCAAAATGACATTTTAATAAACTCCATATAACTGTAATAATTCTCCAGCAAATTCAAAAGCAGGTTAAAGCAGTCAGTATGATTACAAATTGATTGTTCAATTTATAAACTTAACCCGGAGATTGACTCACAAAATTAATTTTCAACAACACTAAATCTGAACTTCATGTGAAATAAACATAGAATCAAAACTGAATGCCCAAATGAGAAATAAACCATTTCTTATTTCTCTTCAATGTTCATAAACTGAATGCCCAAATGAGAAATAAACCATTTCTTATTTCTCTTTAATTACAAATGTTCATAAATGTAAGTTTAAAGTAAATATGTAATCAATTATAAAACTTACTTTGCATTTTGCATTGTTGATTTTATATAGTTATCCAAATTAACTATATAAATTATAACCAAACCATAAAAACATAATCAAAATTTACATATCATATTAAAGCGCCTTGGGGTTCATAGCTCCCACTAGAAAATAATACACATCATGTAACCTTTTGCCCTCGAGGTGCATGTCATATTAAACCCAGGTTTAGATGGGTTTGGATAAATCTGCATATTCAATACACCTTACACCAAGCAGTTGAAGGAATCCCCACCCAACTGCAAATTTATTTCTCTGGATGCAAGAACTGTAGCTCCAGAGAATGATGGCAATAGATACAAAAGTGCAGAAATTTTCATCGAGGCAATACCAACCTTGACAATAAAAGCTACTGCACAAATTTACAGGTATGAAACTATCATAGCACAATTCAACATCCAATATCCATACGAATAAAACGTAAATACAACATTATTCAGCACTAAGGGGAAGAACAGAGTCACCCAATTTCAGCGCTTCGCGTAAAAGAGGATCAGATGTTGTTAATCAAAAACCAATTTCTCTTTGTATTTCGGCTGGGCTTTATTCTTGCCGAAATTTGAAGAAAGCGAAAAATCATGGTCGTTATGTTTTTTAAACGATATTCTCTGACCAATAATATATATATAATTCGGTGAGAAATCATAGGAAACTGGATCGATAGGAAATCATTCGGCTATTCTAATTATTTTTAATCCGATTAAATAATCAAAGACAACCTAGGCTAAAAGCCAACCCGATATACCTTTGCGGACCTAAAGGCAGTCTTGTCAGATGTTTATATTAAAATTGCCCCTTCACCCAAAGGCTGGTTTATTTTAAGAATATATCCATTATAAAGAGCTTAATATAAACTCAAAGAAGCATTAAACCTTATTGCCCAGGGATACGAGTTACCTCCAGCCATCGGTGATGTATTGATGCAGCTACAGTCCACAAGCTTCTCCGTCAGCACTCCAGCTTCTGTCCAAGCAAAAGAACACAAAATTCTGAAGGCACTTCCGAGCTCTGCTATCTCAGCTAGATGGTGTAGAACTGAAGGGGGTTGAGATGTGAGCTTGGGGACCAACAGATGAACATATAGCTAAGCTTCCATCAAGCTTCTAAAAGCTATGTGTTAGAAAAACCACAAATCAAGGTAGAGATGAGATCAAAGTAATGGACCACTTTAGTAGCTCCCAATTATTAATTTAGTAATTGCAGTTGATTTTCTTAACTTAAGGAAACTACTGCAGTTGGTTTCCATAAGTTAAGAAAAGCTGCAACTCCATAAATCAAGGTAGCTTTTGTGTAAAATTAATGGAGCTTAACATTCTCCCACTTGGTCCATACTTCCAAACTTAATGTCTCAACTTAAAAACCATTGATAATCTGTATTAAGTAATAGATACATGAATCATGGCGATAAGTCCTCTAATGACGAGTATTACCTTCCATGTATTACTATGCATTTATTCTTATTATAATTTATGTGGCAAGAATTTCTTAATGAATAAACCCTATGTTTATTCTTGGTCCTTCTTAAATGAATTTTCTCAAATCAACTTAAGGTGCACATAAATATGAGAAAAAACATCACAATAATTAAGAATTTCATTAACATTGTCCATACAATGAAAAACTGCATAATGGAACCAAGTCCTTGAAATTAACTGTGGCATGCCCTTAGCCAAAGGATCATTGATCATTAACTCAGTGCTGACGTGCTCAATGACCACTTTATTTTCTTTAACACGTTCCCTTATAGCTAAATACTTAATGTCGATGTGTTTATTTCGACTCCCACTTTTTTAGCCATAAAACCAGCAGCTGAATTATCACAATATATTCTCAATGGCTTAGAGATAGAATCCATAATTCTAAGCCCAGAAATGAAATTCTTAAGCCATACACCATGTAAAGCAACCTCAAAACAAGATATACATAAGCATGTAGTCTTTGGTTTCTTAAATGTACCTCATTACTTTCTTTGCAGCTCTCCAGTGGTCTAAACCTGGATCACTCTGACATCGTCCCAACATTCCCAATGGGAGCTACACTTGGTGAACAATCCTTCATCCTGAATCTCTCTAAAATTTTATTAATATAGGTTCCCTATGACAGACCCAAGTTGCCTCGAAATCTGTCTCTATGGATCTTAATGCCAATGAGATAAGATGCCTCACCCATATCATTCATATCAAAACTTTTAGAGAGGAATTGTCTCACCTCATGTAGCAAACCCTTATCATTGGTTGCTAGCAAAAGGTCATCCACATATAAAACAAGAAAACAAATTTTACTCCCACTAACCTTCAGGTATATACATTGATCCATAATGTTTTCTACAAAACCAAAAGAAGAAATTACACTATGGAATTTCAAATACCATTGGCGGGATGCTTGTTTTAAACCATACAATGACTTCTTGAGCTTGCAAACCAATTTCTCACCATGACTAGAGGGGAATCAATGAAGATGTGTTATTCATGAAGAAGTGTTATCATTCATTAATGAAGAAGTGTTATTAATCATCATCTTTTAGTGTCAGTGTGAACATGCATTAAATCATATGTGACATTGTTTTGTAAATTAATGCAGTAAAGACCATTAGACAAAATACCATTCCCAACATAATCAGATTTATAGAATAGACTGAAAGATTTTTCTGAAAAGTTTAAGGAATATCCAAAAGGTATAAGCCTTGAAACTGAAATCAAGTTTCTAGAAAAACTTGGAACGTAAAAGGTCTTTTCTAACTCCAAAACAAAGCCACTACTTAAAGTTAAATAACATGTTCTTATAGCTTCCACATGCGAGCCCATCTTGTTTCCTGATAAGATGCTTTGCTCACTTCCTACTGGCTTCCTTAGGTTTTGCAAACCTTTGCAAGGAATTCGAAATGTGAATTGTTGATCCAGAATCAATCCACCATGTGTTAATATTAATATTAACCATATCAGATTCATAACTAACAAACGAGATTACTTCCTCAAGTTCGGGAATGTCAGAACGAATTTCAGAGAAATTTGCAGGTTGTACTACTGCATCAAAATAAAGAATCACATGCTTATGTTGAGGCTTAATAAACTTTCATGTTTTACCAATGTAAAACATGCTAAAAAGAATTGAATCAAATGACATGAAAATCACCTGTGGGCTAAATTTTC
Source organism: Pinus tabuliformis (assembly GCA_031772625.1). Taxonomy (NCBI): domain Eukaryota; kingdom Viridiplantae; phylum Streptophyta; class Pinopsida; order Pinales; family Pinaceae; genus Pinus; species Pinus tabuliformis. The sequence goes on along the minus strand of CM062804.1, from coordinate 1,632,052,426 downwards.
AATTCAAACAGATTCAATAAAACTTTTATGAACTTTTATGTTTTACCAATGTAAAACATGCTAAAAAAGAATTGAATCAAATGACATGAAAATTGCCTGTGGGCTAAATTTTCAATTCAAACAGACTCAATAAAACTTTTATGAACTTTTATGTTTTACCAATGTAAAACATGCTAAAAAAGAATTGAATCGAAAATGCTTAAATCCTTGAACCTACATCAAATTGAAAACAAAACAAGCCAAAATTTTACGTTCAATGGCTGGAGCCCAGGATCGTTTAGATCGATTATAGAAATAATGGTCGGGAACGGACAAATTTCGCTACACGTAGATGTGTGGGTTGCACTTACCCACGTGGAAGGCAAAAGCCCCACCCTAATATCTAATTCTCAATACTTCCTCAGTTAATCACATATCACCATACAGTGGCCACCATTTTGGAAGATTACACGGCATCTAGGCCCCTACTGATAATTTGGATGCTTCCTTTCCATATGGATTTTATTTATCACTGGGCATCTCTGTTTGAAGCTGTTATTCGAATTGGTGGATTCATTCTCTTCAAGCCCATTTTCACCGATAAGATGATTCATTGACCTGTAACGCTAAGCACTTTCACGCTGAATGTCAAGGTATATTTTGCTTACATTGCTGCCTTTCCATCTTTACAAATGAATACAAAGGATTATAGACAATTTTGGAAAGATTGAATCTCATTGAGTTGAATAAAATAAATAAATCCGATAAACAAGATGGAAAAACCATTTTTTTTATTATGATGGTTTCAAAGATATACTTGTAATTACGATTTTATATAAAGATATTACGTATAATTAAAGTATAATTACGTATTTTATATCTTTATAATTCAGGATCTTAAGCTTGAGCTTAAGTATAATTACTATACTTGTAATAACGATTTTATATAAAGATATTACGTATAATTAAAGTATAATTACGTATTTTATATCTTTATAATTCAGGATCTTAAGCTTGAGTTTAAGTATAATTACGATTTCATATCTTTATAATTCAGGAACTTAATCGTAATATAAAGTGTATATACAAGAGTAATCCTTGCGCTCTTTTTGTAGGGGTTTGGGAATATACAAAATCGAAATGTGCTTTCAGATCCGCGCTGACAAAAAATAGGGCATTTTGTGACCGAAATTAATTATGAAACCCTTTTGTCTTGCGTTTATTTATGGCTTTCATTTCATGATAACATAGGCAATGGAAAGTTGTTTTATAATTTAAAGAAGCACATAAGTCAGTCAGTTTTTCAAGTTCAAGATTATTCTATTTCTCAAAACTTTGATGCGACCTGGCGACTAGGTTATAATAAGGACAATAGTTGGACGTAGATCCATGTGGCCTAACAGCCTTCACTATTGTTTTATTTACTGCGTTCATCAAAATTTATTAGAATATTTCTGCTGCATAATATTTTTATATTATATCCGAGAATGGGAACCTGGTAAATTGTCATGTGGTAGAAGGATTACGACCTTTTATGTTGGATTATTGTTAAAAAGTCGTTTTATAACACATGGCATTACTTTTGATGATATACCATATTGTATGGTTTGTCTCGTTTGGTTATATATATTTTGGTTATAACTTTGGTTATATATTTTGGTTATATAACTTTAGATGATTTTATAAATGTATATTTAAAATAAATGGAAAGGTCAACATATGACTTGATTCATTCAAGAATATTCATGACATAAAGGCTCTTACCAAGGTTTCGGGCATGAACATGAAATGTTTGTGAAGTCTATTCTTTTTGATAAAAGTCATGTTAAAGGAAATAGTTTATGCATTCTTAAATATTTCAATATTTCAATATTTGAAATGGTTTAGTCTTTTGTTTCAAATTATTTCAAACTTGCAGTTTTTGCAAATTATTTAAAGAAATAATTTATAACTTTTTAGAGCCCATTTTGTAATTAATTTAAGAATTAGTCTTAAATAAATTATGGGACAGTTAGACTAAGGAATGTAAATTTGATTTTAATTCCATTTATCTTGTGAGCAAAATAGCTTGTTTGCTGGTCTATTATGTTGTTTTATAAACTCCGGGTTTAGTTTATAAATTGAACAATCAATTTGTAGTCATTTTCGGTAATGCTGACTGCTTTTGATTTTGCTGGAGAATTATTACAGTTTTATGGAGTTTATTAAAATGTCATTTTGACTTACTCCTTTCAGTAAACATTATTTTTCTCTCTGGTTAAGTTTTGTTTACGCAACAAAATAATGTCTAGTGATCCATATGATTTTAATTAATTAGAGAATAGCCACAGCATCTTTAATTAAATAAAATTATATATTGATTGGCAAGATCACATAAAAATTATTTAGACATTAAATTGTAATTAATTACACTGAATATAATAAATTTTATCCCACAGGAATTTTTATTATATTTATGTGATTAATTAGGATAAAATTTCATAACCTACCCACAGGAGTTATGAATTAATAAGTTTTATCATAAAGTTTTATTGAATCAGCTTGAATTGAAAATTTAGCCCACAGGCAATTTTCATGTTATTTGATTCAATTCTTTTTAGCATGTTTTACATTGGTAAAACATGAAAGTTCATAAAAGTTTTGTTGAATCTGCTTGAATTGAAAATTTAGCCCACAGGCAATTTCCATGTCATTTGATTCAATTCTTTTTAGCATGTTTTACATTGGTAAAACATGAAAGTTCATAAAGTTTTATTGAATCTGTTTGAATTGAAAATTTAGCCCACAGGCAATTTTCATGTCATTTGATTCAATTCTTTTTAGCATGTTTTACATTGGTAAAACATGAAAGTTCATAAAGTTTGATTGAATCTGTTTGAATTGAAAATTTAGCCCACAGGCAATTTTCATGTCATTTGATTCAATTCTTTTTAGCATGTTTTACATTGGTAAAACATGAAAGTTCATAAAGTTTTATTGAATCTGTTTGAATTGAAAATTTAGCCCACAGGCAATTTTCATGTCATTTGATTCAATTCTTTTTAACATGTTTTATATTGGTAAAACATGAAAGTTCATAAAGTTTTATTGAATCTGTTTGAATTGAAAATTTAGCCCACAGGCAATTTTCATGTCATTTGATTCAATTCTTTTTAGCATATTTTACATTGGTAAAACATGAAAGTTCATAAAATTTTATTGAATCTGCTTGAATTGAAAATTTAGCCCACAGGCAATTTTCATGTCATTTGATTCAATTCTTTTTAGCATGTTTTACATTGGTAAAATATGAAAGTTTATTAAGCCTCAACATAAGCATGTGATTCTTTATTTTGATGCAGTAGTACAACCTGCAAATTTCTCTGAAATTCGTTCTGACATTCCCGAACTTGAGGAAGTAATCTCGTTTGTTTGTTGTGAATCTGATATGGTTAATGTTAATATTAACACGTGGTGAATTGATTCTGGATCAACAATTCACATTTCGAATTCCTCGCAAAGGTTTGCAAAACCAAAGGAAGCCAGTGGGAAGTGAGCAAAGCATCTTATCAGGAAACAAGATGGGCTCGCATGTGGAAGCTATAAGAACATGTTATTTAACTTTAAGTAGTGGCTTTGTTTTGGAGTTAGAAAAGACCTGTTATGTTCCAAGTTTTTCTAGAAACTTGATCTCAGTTTCAAGGCTTGTACCTTTTGGATATTCCTTAAAATTTTCAGAAAAAAATCTTTCAGTCTATTCTATAAATCTGATTATGTTGGGAATGGTATTTTGTCTAATGGTCTTTGCTGCAAAACAATGTCACATATGATTCAATGCATGTTCACACTGGCACTAAAAGATAATGATTGATAACACTTCTTCATGAATAACACATCTTCATTGATTCCCCTCTAGTCATGGTGAGCAATTGGTTTGCAAGCTCAAGAAGTCATTGTATGGTTTAAAACAAGCATCCTCCCAATGGTATTTGAAATTCCATAATGTAATTTCTTCTTTTGGTTTTGTAGAAAACATTATGGATCAATGTATATACCTGAAGGTTAGTGGGAGTAAAATTTGTTTTCTTGTTTTATATGTGGATGACCTTTTGCTAGCAACCAATGATAAGGGTTTGCTACATGAGGTGAAACAATTCCTCTCTAAAAATTTTGATATGAAGGATATAGGTGAGGCATCTTATGTCATTGGCATTAAGATCCATAGAGACAGATTTCGAGGCATCTTGGGTCTGTCCCAGGAAACCTATATTAATAAAAAATTTAGAGAGATTTCAGATGAAGGATTGTTCACCAAGTGTAGTTCCCATTGTGAAGGGTGATAGGTTCAATTTGAACCAATGCCCGAAGAACGACTTAGAAAGGGAACAAATGAAGAACATTCCATATGCTTCTGCTGTCGGAAGCCTAATGTAGGAATGTTGGGACGATGTCAGAGTGATCCAGGTTTAGACCACTGGAGAGCTGCAAAGAAAGTAATGAGGTACCTTCAAGGGACCAAAGACTACATGCTTATGTATATCCTGTTTGAGGCTGCTTTACATGGTGTATGGCTTAAGAATTTCATTTCTGGGCTTAGAATTATGGATTCTATCTCTAAGCCATAGAGAATATATTGTGATAATTCAGCTGCTGGTTTTATGGCTAAAATAGTGGGAGTCGAAATAAACACATCAACATTAAGTATTTAGCTATAAGGGAACGTGTTAAAGAAAGTAAAGTGGTCATTGAGCACGTCAGCACTAAGTTAATGATCAATGATCCTTTGATTAAGGGCATGCCACAGTTAATTTCAAGGATCATGTATTGAATATGGGACTTGGTTCCATTATGCAGTTTTTCATTGTATGGACAATGTTAATGAAATTCTTAATTATTGTGATGTTTTTTCTCATATTATGTGCACCTTAAGTTGATTTGAGAAAATTCATTTAAGAAGGACCAAGAATAAACATAGGGTTTATTCATTAAGAAATTGTTGCCACATATATTATAATAAGAATAAATGCATAGTAATACATGGAAGGTAATACTCGTCATTAGAGGACTTATCGCCATGATTCATGTATCTATTACTTAATACAGATTATCAATGATTTTTAAGTTGAGACATTAAGTTTGGAAGTATGGACCAAGTGGGAGAATGTTAAGCTCCATTAATTTAACACAAAAGCTACCTTGATTTATGGAGTTGCAGCTTTTCTTAACTTATGGAAACCAACTGCAGTAGTTTATTGAATCTGTTTGAATTGAAAATTTAGCCCATAGGCAATTTTCATGTTATTTGATTCAATTCTTTTTTAGCATGTTTTACATTGGTAAAACATAAAAGTTCATAAAAATTTTATTGAGTCTGTTTGAATTGAAAATTTAGCCCACAGGCAATTTTCATGTCATTTGATTCAATTCTTTTTTAGCATGTTTTACATTGGTAAAACATAAAAGTTCATAAAAGTTTTATTGAAATTGTTTGAATTGAAAATTTAGCCCACAGGCAATTTTCATGTCATTTGATTCAATTCTTTTTAGCATGTTTTACATTGGTAAAACATGAAAGTTTATTAAGCCTCAACATAAGCATGTGATTCTTTATTTTGATGCAGTAGTACAACCTGCAAATTTCTCTGAAATTCGTTCTGACATTCCCGAACTTGAGGAAGTAATCTCATTTGTTAGTTATGAATCTGATATGGTTAATATTAATATTAACACATGGTGGATTGATTCTGGATCAACAATTCACATTTCGAATTCCTTGCAAAGGTTTGCAAAACCTAAGGAAGCCAGTAGGAAGTGAGCAAAGCATCTTATCAGGAAACAAGATGGGCTTGCATATGGAAGCTATAAGAACATATTATTTAACTTTAAGTGGTGGCTTTGTTTTGGACTTATGGTATCAGAGCAGTTTATCTCTGCCTTGGTATTCTCTCACCGCCCTTTTGTCTTTCTGTGCTTGGCTTCAACTTAAACCAAATTTGCCATTCTCTCGCTGCCCTTTTGTCTTTCTGTGCGTAGACTTGAACTTCGCACGCCCAAAGGTACCTACAGGTTTCTACTTCCTCTGTGGGTGAATATTAACACAGTGCATATGAATATGCGCGATTGACTGTAGGGTATGGCAGCGTAAATAGATACAAAAACCGCGTCCATAGGTTGTGTGAACTTGTAACTTTTAGATGCTGGAAAATTTGTGTTATTTTTGGTTTATTTTCTGAGAGTGATTCAGCTTAAGCCATCTTCTAACGTTTTAGGGAAGGATTCTGCGAGGATCTGATTCTGGGTTTCTTTATAAAATATTAGGCTCGACGATGTGGGGATTTCAGGAATACCATAAACTAGTTTGTGTATACACTGAAACCTTTTACAGGGACATTGCATTTGTCTACTATGAAAGCTTGCCTTTTGCAGTAATAGCCTTCTTTGTTTATTACCCATGTCCCAGTCAAACTGGATGGAGTTATTATAAAGTTGGATTTCATTATGAAAATTTGAAACTATCATTTTCAATTTAAAGCAGGGCCGAGGAATTGTTTTTAAATTGTCATTGGGTTCGATGCCAAGAATTTGGATCCAAACCCATGGGCAGATAATGGCCTATATTCTGTTTTGATTGACGGATTTATACCAAGTCTATATGCAATGGGAGATGATCGCGATGACCTAGTCTGGAAATGGATTTTCGTTGAGCATCTGATTTAATTTTTTCGATCTGCCTCACATCACAGATTTCATAGATCCGTGCGCTCAGGCAAATCAATAGTCCCCTTGTGATAAGATGATGATTCAAGAATTCTTCTTGGTTGCATAAAACAATGATAATAAGAATATGGGCGCTTGGAAATCGAAGGTTGGTGTTAAATTACGTGACCCCATGGCCATTAGATGTTTAATGGCTGAGAAGCATGCCCCCACTCAACTCTCGATGGCCCACTCCGTCTACATCTCGTGTTTTGTGTGCTCTCTTCAGAGAATAGCCACAGCACTGCCCTTTGTTTTTCTGTGCACCCCAAGGGCGCCACAGTCGAGCTGCATGCGCTCCCAAGCCAAGCTGCATGCGCTCCCAAATATATGACTTCATCGAATTTGTCATGCTGGAAATGGCAATACAGAGCACATTGAGTTTCATGGGCTTATCCCAACCCATAATAATTGTGTTTCATGGCGGTATCCTAGATGCAAATTTGGGGAAATCATATGACTTTGGTTTTTGGAATTACCTTTTCGTTTTTTGAAATTCTGGTAAGGAAAATGATAAACTTATGTGGTTTCAGTTATGCTGTTATATTCTATAATATTATGCTATGTGTGATTTTTCTTTTTTGTAAAATAACTGCATTACCGTAATTTTGATTTGGCTGGAGATGAAGTGTTTCTTAAATGAAATGAATGCCTCATATTTGATCCATAATCATGGACATTTCATCTGAGTCATCGAATAAACCGGTTATCTGTTTTACAAACAAGGAGTCAGCGAGTTACTGTTCACAACAAATTTGGCCAGTTGCCTTTTACAACACATTTGACGGAATGGTTGAGTGGCATTATTTGATAGTTTCATAGACCACTGTGATAAATTATCTTTCGAAATACACATGCAACTGTTGAAGTATTAACGCCCCAATAATATGTAGGGGTAATAAATTTTGTATAATGGTCACTTTGTATTAGTCATATGAATATATGCAACATTTAAATGTTGCGTATCGGAGATGTGCAGGTTGCACTTACCCACGTGGAAGGCAAGAGCCCATCTTGTGCACGGCATACGTTGTTTTCATTGTTTGTTTTATATGGATTTATAACCATGAATACATGCCATGCCACGTATTTGTTTAACGTTGGATTTGTTTTATAACACATGGCATTACCTTTTGATTATATATCATAACGGTTTATATGTATATTAAAGTATTGTAATATTGTTTGAAGCACATTATTAAGCAGGTCATAAAGGAATTATGGCAGACCGTATTTTGAATATATTATTTATTTATTTAGGTCTATTTTGATCTTCAGATCTTCGGATCATATGCATATTTGGAAATTTTTGCAAATGATTGGTTATGTGAGAATTGAATTCTCATGGGCATAAATTATTTTTAATTGTGGAGGCTGGAGTTTAAATATGAGGTTTTTGTATTCATTTTATAAAATATTAGGGGAAATGAATATAAGGATGACCTTTAAAGTATTACTTAAAGAAAATAACTCTAAATTGTGAGAATCTCTATTTTGAACTCAATTGTCTTTCAATGCAATTTGTAGTTATTTGCGGTAATGCTGACTGCTTTAACCTTAATTTTGATTTGCTGGAAAAATATTACAGTTATATGGAGTTTATTAAAATGTCATTTTGACTTACTCCCTTCAGTAAACATTATTTTTCTCTCTGGTTAAGTTTTGTTTATGCAACAAAATAATGTCTAGTGATCCATATGATTTTAATTAATTAGAGAATAGCCACAGCATCTTTAATTAAATAAAATTATATATTGATTGGCAAGATCACATAAAGATTATTTAGACATTAAATTGTAATTAATTACACTGAATATAATAAATTTTATCCCACAGGAATTTTTATTATATTTATGTGATTAATTAGGATAAAATTTCATAACCTACCCACAGGAGTTATGAATTAATAAGTTTTATCATAAAGTTTTATTGAATCCGTTTGAATTGAAAATTTAGCCAACAGGCAATTTTCATGTCATTTGATTCAATTCTTTTTAGCATGTTTTACATTGGTAAAACATGAAAGTTCATAAAATTTATTGAATCTGTTTGAATTGAAAATTTAGCCCACAGGCAATTTTCATGTCATTTGATTCAATTCTTTTTAGCATGTTTTACATTGGTAAAACATGAAAGTTCATAAAATTTATTGAATCTGTTTGAATTGAAAATTTAGCCCACAGGCAATTTTCATGTCATTTGATTCAATTCTTTTTAGCATGTTTTACATTGGTAAAACGTGAAAGTTCATAAAAATTTATTGAATCTGCTTGAATTGAAAATTTAGCCCACAGGCAATTTTCATGTCATTTGATTCAATTCTTTGGTAGAACATGAAAGTTTATTAAGCCTCAACATAAGCATGTGATTCTTTAATTTGATGCAGTAGTACAACCTGCAAATTTCTCTGAAATTCGTTCTGACATTCCCGAACTTGAGGAAGTAATCTCGTTTGTTTGTTATGAATCTGATATGGTTAATGTTAATATTAACACATGGTGGATTGATTCTGGATCAACAATTCACATTTCGAATTCCTTGCAAAGGTTTGCAAAACCTAAGGAAGCCAGTAGGAAGTGAGCAAAGCATCTTATCAGGAAACAAGATGGGCTCACATGTGGAAGCTATAAGAACATGTTATTTAACTTTAAGTGGTGGCTTTGTTTTGGAGTTAGAAAAGACCTTTTACGTTCCAAGTTTTTCTAGAAACCTGATTTCAGTTTCAAGGCTTGTACCTTTTGGATATTCCTTAAACTTTTCAGAAAAATCTTTCAGTCTATTCTATAAATCTGATTATGTTGGGAATGGTATTTTGTCTAATGGTCTTTACTGCATTAATTTACAAAACAATGTCACATATGATTCAATGCATGTTCACACTGGCATCTTATGTCATTGGCATTAAGATCCATAGAGACAGATTTCGAGGCATCTTGGGTCTGTCACAGGAAACCTATATTAATAAAATTTTAGAGAGATTTCGGATGAAGGATTGTTCACCAAGTGTAGCTCCCATTGTGAAGGGTGATAGGTTCAATTTGAACCAATGCCCGAAGAACGACTTTGAAAGGGAACAAATGAAGAACATTCCATATGCTTCTGCTGTCGGAAGCCTAATGTATGCTCAAGTCTACACAAGACCTGACATTGCATTTGTTGTGGGAATGTTGGGACGATGTCAGAGTGATCCAAGTTTAGACCACTGCAGAGCTGCAAAGAAAGTAATGAGGTACCTTCAAGGGACCAAAGACTACATGCTTATGTATAGACGGACGGACAACTTGGAAGTAACTGGCTACTCAGATTCTGACTTTGTTGAATGTGTTGATTCACGCAAATCAACATCAGGATACATTTGCCAAGCAGACCTTGATTGCCACTTCCACTATGGAAGCCGAGTTCGTCTCCTCTTTTGAGGCTACTTTTCATGGTGTATGGCTTAGGAATTTCATTTCTGGGCTTAGAATTATGGATTCTATCTCTAAGCCATTAAGAATATATTGTGATAATTCAGCTGCTGGTTTTATGGCTAAAAAAAGTGGGAGTCGAAATAAACACATCGACATTAAGTATTTCGCTATAAGGGAACGTGTTAAAGAAAATAAAGTGGTCATTGAGCACGTCAGCACTGAGTTAATGATCGCTGATCCTTTGACTAAGGGCATGCCACCATTTAATTTCAAGGATCATGTATTGAATATGGGACTTGGTTCCATTATGCAGTTTTTCATTGTATGGACAATGTTAATGAAATTCTTAATTATTGTGATGTTTTTTCTCATATTTATGTGCACCTTAAGTTGATTTGAGAAAATTCATTTAAGAAGGACCAAGAATAAACATAAGGTTTATTCATTAAGATATTGTTGCCACATAAATTATAATAAGAATAGATGCATAGTAATACATGGAAGATAATACTCGTCATTAGAGGACTTATCGCCATGATTCATGTATCTATTACTTAATACAGATTATCAATGGTTTTTAAGTTGAGACATTAAGTTTGGAAGTATGGACCAAGTGGGAGAATGTTAAGCTCCATTGATTTACACAAAAGCTACCTTGATTTATGGAATTGCAGCTTTTCTTAACTTATGGAAACCAACTGCAGTAGTTTCCTTAAGTTAAGAAAATCAACTGCAATTACTAAATTTATAATTGGGAGCTACTAAAGTGGTCCATCACTTTGATCTGATCTCTACCTTGATTTGTGGTTTTTCTAACACATAGCTTTTAGAAGCTTGATGGAAGCTTAGCTATATGTTCATCTGTTTGGTCGCCAAGCTCATGTCTCAATCCCCTTCAGTTCTACACCATCTAGCTGAGATAGCAGAGCTCGGAAGTGCCTTCAGAATTTTGTGTTCTTTTGCTTGGACAGAAGCTGGAGTGCTGAAGGAGAAGCTTGTGGACTGTGGCCTGCATCAATACATCACCGATGGTTGGAGGTAACTCGTATCCCTGGGCAATAAGGTTTAATGATTCTTTGAGTTTATTCCGCATGCAGAATCATTGTTAAAATTGTAGAATGTCTAACAGTTGGTATCGGAGCAAGGTTTACCTCTGTCTTGGTGTGAGATTCAAATATTTTGAAGTGATTTTTATTTTCATTTATTCGACTGAATCTCATCGTCAGTTCTGTATTGCTTCGTTTCATTTCATTCGCTGATGTTGTTCCGCTGCTTAAATACAACTTCTGAGGGCCGAAGAATCCATTACGCAGCTCCCATGCAGATCGTCTTTTACCCTGTGGCTACTCTCTAAATTCTTTGGAAAGTTTTTGTTAAATTAATAGAAACAACTCATTAAACATAAAATCGAAATATAAAGCTTCATAATATTCAGTAATGAAAAGCCGCAGTAAAGGAGATCGTATTGTTTAGCGGGGAAAAACTAATTTGTAACCAAACTTTGCATTTATAAAAAGTTTGCCGAAAGTAATATAGAACCATATGATTGAATACAGAATCAGAACATGAAGCTTCATAATATTACGATAACGTAACACAGAAAAGAAGAATTGATATGCATAAACTGTTGCAATATAGAACAAGCTATAATGCGTTTAATGGCATTGGATCCATGACACAATTTGCCTCGTCTCTAATCAGAACAAAGCAGTACATCCTAATCTTTCTTATCTCTGATTGGAGTTGATGACTGGCCATTCGTGGTCATGTCCATTCTAGCACATGCACAACATCAGTTTGTTGTAATGGTGTGTAAAGTTTTGATATCACTTTGCTTCTTGAGCAACCAGCCCGAACTTGCTAGCTTGGCCTGTAAAGTGGTTAGTATAACGTAGTGTAACAAATCATACGAGTAAGCAAAAATCTTAAAAAGCTGCATGAAGGATTCACACAATTCTTTTATTGTGTTATTCTGAGTTAGCAAGCATAACTATATATAGCTGTCCAGAGCACAAAGTTTTCCAATCTGGTGCGCGGCCCTAGAGTTTCCAATCTGGTGCTCTATGTTTTATTTTTGTCTTTCCATGTTGTGTGTAGATTTCATATTTGGACTTCGTTTTGATGTGTATGTGGAAAATAAATATATATATTTTGTAGGGTTGTCACTGCCTTGCTGGCACAGTTATTCAATTCTTTTTTAGCATGTTTTACATTGGTGAAACATAAAAGTTCATAAAAGTTTTATTGAGTCTGTTTGAATTGAAAATTTAGCCCACAGGCAATTTTCATGTCATTTGATTCAATTCTTTTTTAGCATGTTTTACATTGGTAAAACATAAAAGTTCATAAAAGTTTTATTGAATCTGTTTGAATTGAAAATTTAGCCCACAGGCAATTTTCATGTCATTTGATTCAATTCTTTTTAGCATGTTTTACATTGGTAAAACATGAAAGTTTATTAAGCCTCAACATAAGCATGTGATTCTTTATTTTGATGCAGTAGTACATCCTGCAAATTTCTCTGAAATTCGTTCTGACATTCCCGAGCTTGAGGAAGTAATCTCGTTTGTTAGTTATGAATCTGATATGGTTAATATTAATATTAACATATGGTGGATTGATTCTGGATCAACAATTCACATTTCGAATTCCTTGCAAAGGTTTGCAAAACCTAAGGAAGCCAGTAGGAAGTGAGCAAAGCATCTTATCAGGAAACAAGATGGGCTCGCATGTGGAAGCTATAAGAACATGTTATTTAACTTTAAGTAGTGGCTTTGTTTTGGAGTTAGAAAAGACCTTTTACGTTCCAAGTTTTTCTAGAAACTTGATTTCAGTTTCAAGGCTTGTACCTTTTGGATATTCCTTAAACTTTTCAGAAAAATCTTTCAGTCTATTCTATAAATCTGATTATGTTGGGAATGGTATTTTGTCTAATGGTCTTTACTGCATTAATTTACAAAACAATGTCACATATGATTCAATGCATGTTCACACTGGCACTAAAAGATGATGATTAATAACACTTCTTCATTAATGAATGATAACACTTCTTCATGAATAACACATCTTCATTGATTCCCCTCTAGTCATGGTGAGCAATTGGTTTGCAAGCTCAAGAAGTCATTGTATGGTTTAAAACAAGCATCCTGCCAATGGTATTTGAAATTCCATAGTGTAATTTCTTCTTTTGGTTTTGTAGAAAACATTATAGATCAATGTATATACCTGAAGGTTAGTAGGAGTAAAATTTGTTTTCTTGTTTTATATGTGGATGACCTTTTGCTAGCAACCAATGATAAGGGTTTGCTACATGAGGTGAGACAATTCCTCTCTAAAAGTTTTGATATGAATGATATGGGTGAGGCATCTTATGTCATTGGCATTAAGATCCATAGAGACAGATTTCGAGGCAACTTGGGTCTGTCACAGGGAACCTATATTAAAAAAATTTTAGAGAGATTCAGGATGAAGGATTGTTCACCAAGTGTAGCTCCCATTGGGAATGTTGGGACGATGTCAGAGTGATCCAGGTTTAGACCACTGGAGAGCTGCAAAGAAAGTAATGAGGTACATTTAAGAAACCAAAGACCACATGCTTATGTATATCTTGTTTTGAGGCTACTTTACATGGTGTATGGCTTAAGAATTTCATTTCTGGGCTTAGAATTATGGATTCTATCTCTAAGCCATTGAGAATATATTGTGATAATTCAGCTGCTGGTTTTATGGCTAAAAAAGTGGGAGTCGAAATAAACACATCGACATTAAGTATTTAGCTATAAGGGAACGTGTTAAAGAAAATAAAGTGGTCATTGAGCACGTCAGCACTGAGTTAATGATCAATGATCCTTTGACTAAGGGCATGCCACAGTTAATTTCAAGGATCATGTATTGAATATGGGACTTGGTTCCATTATGCAGTTTTTCATTGTATGGACAATGTTAATGAAATTCTTAATTATTGTGATGTTTTTTCTCATATTTATGTGCACCTTAAGTTGATTTGAGAAAATTCATTTAAGAAGGACCAAGAATAAACATAGGGTTTATTCATTAAGAAATTGTTGCCACATAAATTATAATAAGAATAAATGCATAGTAATACATGGAAGGTAATACTCGTCATTAGAGGACTTATCGCCATGATTCATGTATCTATTACTTAATACAGATTATCAATGGTTTTTAAGTTGAGACATTAAGTTTGGAAGTATGGACCAAGTGGGAGAATGTTAAGCTCCAATAATTTTACACAAAAGCTACCTTGATTTATGGAGTTGCAGCTTTTCTTAACTTATGGAAACCAACTGCAGTAGTTTCCTTAATGCACTGCGTAAATCCCCCATACTTAAGTTTCCTTAAGTTAAGAAAATCAACTGCAATTACTAAATTAATAATTGGGAGCTACTAAAGTGGTCCATTACTTTGATCTCATCTCTACCTTGATTTTTGGTTTTTCTAACACATAGCTTTTAGAAGCTTGATGGAAGCTTAGCTATATGTTCATCTGTTGGTCCCCAAGCTCACATCTCAACCCCCTTCAGTTCTACACCATCTAGCTGAGATAGCAGAGCTCGGAAGTGCCTTCAGAATTTTGTGTTCTTTTGCTTGGACAGAAGCTGGAGTGCTGACGGAGAAGCTTGTGGACTGTAGCTGCATCAATACATCACCGATAGCTGGAGGTAACTCGTATCCCTGGGCAATAAGGTTTAATGATTCTTTGAGTTTATATTAAGCTCTTTATAATGGATATATTCTTAAAATAAACCAGCCTTTGTGTGAACGGGCAATTTTAATATAAACATCTGACAAGACTGCCTTTAGGTCCGCAAAGGTATATCGGGTTGGCTTTTAGCCTAGGTTGTCATTGATTATTTAATCGGATTAAAAATAATTAGAATAGTCGAATGATTTCCTATCGATCCAGTTTCCTATGATTTCTCACCGAATTATATATATATTATTGGTCGGAGAATATCGTTTAAAAAACATAACGACCATGATTTTTCGCTTTCTTCAAATTTCGGCAAGAATAAAGCCCAGCCGAAATACAAAGAGAAATTGGTTTTTGATTAACAACATCTGCTCCTCTTTTACGCGAAGCGCTGAAATTGGGTGACTCCGTTCTTCCCCTTAGTGCTGAATAATGTTGTATTTACGTTTTATTCGTATGGATATTGGATGTTGAATTGTGCTATGATAGTTTCATACCTGTAAATTTGTGCAGTAGCTTTTATTGTCAAGGTTGGTATTGCCTCGATGAAAATTTCTGCACTTTTGTATCTATTTCCATCATTCTCTGGAGCTACAGTTCTTGCATCCAGAGAAATAAATTTGCCGTTGGGTGGGGATTCCTTCAACTGCTTGGTGTAAGGTGTATTGAATATGCAGATTTATCCAAACCCATCTAAACCTGGGTTTAATATGACATGCACCTCGAGGGCAAAAGGTTACATGATGTGTATTGTTTTCTAGTGGGAGCTATGAACCCCAAGGTGCTTTAATATGATATATAAATTTTGATTATGTTTTTATGGTTTGGTTATAATTTATATAGTTAATTTGGATAACTATATAAAATCAACAATGCAAAATGCAAAGTAAGTTTTATAATTGATTACATATTTACTTTAAACTTACATTTATGAACATTTGTAATTAAAGAGAAATAAGAAATGGTTTATTTCTCATTTGGGCATTCAGTTTATGAACATTGAAGAGAAATAAGAAATGGTTTATTTCTCATTTGGGCATTCAGTTTTGATTCTATGTTTATTTCGCATGAAGTTCAGATTTAGCGTTGTTGAAAATTAATTTTGTGAGTCAATCTCTGGGTTAAGTTTATAAATTGAACAATCAATTTGTAATCATACTGACTGCTTTAACCTGCTTTTGAATTTGCTGGAGAATTATTACAGTTATATGGAGTTTATTAAAATGTCATTTTGACTTACTCCTTTCAGTAAACATTAATTTTCTCTCTGGTTAAGTTTTGTTTATGCAACAAAATTAATGTCTAGTGATCCATGTAATTTTAATTAATTAGAGAGTAGCCACAGCATCTTTAATTAAATAAAATTATATATTGATTGGCAAGATCACATAAAGATTATTTAGACATTAAATTGTAATTAATTACACTGAATATAATAAATTTTATCCCACATGAATTTTTATTATATTTATGTGATTAATTAGGATAAAATTTCATAACCTACCCACAGGAGTTATGAATTAATAAGTTTTATCATAAAGTTGTATTGAATCTGTTTGAATTGAAAATTTAGCCCACAGGCAATTTTCATGTCATTTGATTCAATCTTTTGGCATCATCATAAAGTTTTATTGAATCTATTTGAATTGAAAATTTAGCCCACAGGCAATTTTCATGTCATTTGATTCAATTCTTTTTTAGCATGTTTTACATTGGTAAAACATAAAAGTTCATAAAGTTTTATTGAATCTATTTGAATTGAAAATTTAGCCCACAGGCAATTTTCATGTCATTTGATTCAATTCTTTTTTAGCATGTTTTACATTGGTAAAACATAAAAGTTCATAATGTTTTATTGAATCTATTTGAATTGAAAATTTAGCCCACAGGCAATTTTCATGTCATTTGATTCAATTCTTTTTTAGCATGTTTTACATTGGTAAAACATAAAAGTTCATAAAAGTTTTATTGAGTCTGTTTGAATTGAAAATTTAGCCCACAGGCAATTTTCATGTCATTTGATTCAATTCTTTTTTAGCATGTTTTACATTGGTAAAACATAAAAGTTCATAAAAGTTTTATTGAATCTGTTTGAATTGAAAATTTAGCCCACAGACAATTTTCATGTCATTTGATTCAATTCTTTTTAGCATGTTTTACATTGGTAAAACATGAAAGTTTATTAAGCCTCAACATAAGCATGTGATTCTTTATTTTGATGCAGTAGTACAACCTGCAAATTTCTCTGAAATTCGTTCTGACATTCCCGAACTTGAGGAAGTAATCTCGTTTGTTAGTTATGAATCTGATATGGTTAATATTAATATTAACACATGGTGGATTGATTCTGGATCAACAATTCACAATTCGAATTCCTTGCAAACGTTTGCAAAACCTAAGGAAGCCAGTAGGAAGTGAGCAAAGCATCTTATCAGGAAACAAGATGGGCTCGCATGTGGAAGCTATAAGAACATGTTATTTAACTTTAAGTAGTGGCTTTGTTTTGGAGTTAGAAAAGACCTTTTACGTTCCAAGTTTTTCTAGAAACTTGATTTCAGTTTCAAGGCTTGTACCTTTTGGATATTCCTTAAACTTTTCAGAAAAATCTTTCAGTCTATTCTATAAATCTGATTATGTTGGGAATGGTATTTTGTCTAATGGTCTTTACTGCATTAATTTACAAAACAATGTCACATATGATTCAATGCATGTTCACACTGGCACTAAAAGATGATGATTAATAACACTTCTTCATTAATGAATGATAACACTTCTTCATGAATAACACATCTTCATTGATTCCCCTCTGGTCATGGTGAGCAATTGGTTTGCAAGCTCAAGAAGTCATTGTATGTTTTAAAACAAGCATCCCGCCAATGGTATTTGAAATTCCATAGTGTAATTTCTTCTTTTGGTTTTGTAGAAAACATTATGGATTAATGTATATACCTGAAGGTTAGTGGGAGTAAAATTTGTTTTCTTGTTTTATATGTGGATGACCTTTTGCTAGCAACCAATGATAAGGGTTTGCTACATGAGGTGAGACAATTCCTCTCTAAAAGTTTTGATATGAATGATATGGGTGAGGCATCTTATGTCATTGGCATTAAGATCCATAGAGACAGATTTCGAGGCAACTTGGGTCTGTCACAGGGAACCTATATTAATAAAATTTTAGAGAGATTTAGGATGAAGGATTGTTCACCAAGTGTAGCTCCCATTGGGAATGTTGGGACGATGTCAGAGTGATCCAGGTTTAGACCACTGGAGAGTTGCAAAGAAAGTAATGAGGTACATTTAAGAAACCAAAGACTACATGCTTATGTATATCTTGTTTTGAGGCTGCTTTACATGGTGTATGGCTTAAGAATTTCATTTCTGGGCTTAGAATTATGGATTCTATCTCTAATCCATTGAGAATATATTGTGATAATTCAGCTGCTGGTTTTATGGCTAAAATAGTGGGAGTCGAAATAAACACATCGACATTAAGTATTTAGCTATAAGGGAACGTGTTAAAGAAAATAAAGTGGTCATTGAGCACGTCAGCAATGAGTTAATGATCAATGATCCTTTGACTAAGGGCATGCCACAGTTAATTTCAAGGATCATGTATTGAATATGGGACTTGGTTCCATTATGCAGTTTTTCATTGTATGGACAATGTTAATGAAATTCTTAATTATTGTGATGTTTTTTCTCATATTTATGTGCACCTTAAGTTGATTTGAGAAAATTCATTTAAGAAGGACCAAGAATAAACATAGGGTTTATTCATTAAGAAATTGTTGCCACATAAATTATAATAAGAATAAATGCATAGTAATACATGGAAGGTAATACTCATCATTAGAGGACTTATCGCCATGCTTCATGTATCTATTACTTCATACAGATTATCAATGGTTTTTAAGTTGAGACATTAAGTTTGGAAGTATGGACCAAGTGGGAGAATGTTAAGCTCCATTAATTTTACACAAAAGCTACCTTGATTTATGGAGTTGCAGCTTTTCTTAACTTATGGAAACCAACTGCAGTAGTTTCCTTAAGTTAAGAAAATCAACTGCAATTACTAAATTAATAATTGGGAGCTACTAAAGGGGTCCATTACTTTGATCTCATCTCTACCTTGAGTTGTGGTTTTTCTAACACATAGCTTTTAGAAGCTTGATGGAAGTTTAGCTATATGTTCATCTGTTGGTCCCCAAGCTCACATCTCAACCCCCTTCAGTTCTACACCATCTAGCTGAGATAGCAGAGCTCGGAAGTGCCTTCAGAATTTTGTGTTCTTTTAATTGGACAGAAGCTGGAGTGCTGACGGAGAAGCTTGTGGACTGTAGTTGCATCAATACATCACCGATGGCTGGAGGTAACTCGTATCCCTGGGCAATAAGGTTTAATGATTCTTTGAGTTTATATTAAGCTCTTTATAATGGATATATTCTTAAAATAAACCAGCCTTTGGGTGAAGGGGAAATTTTAATATAAACATCTGACAAGACTGCCTTTAGGTCTGCAAAGGTATATCGGGTTGGCTTTTAGCCTAGGTTGTCATTGATTATTTAATTGGATTAAAAATAATTAGAATAGCCGAATGATTTCCTATCGATCCAGTTTCCTATGATTTCTCACCGAATTATATATATATATATATATTATTGGTCAGAGAATATCGTTTAAAAAACATAACGACCATGATTTTTCGCTTTCTTCAAATTTCGGCAAGAATAAAGCCCAGCCGAAATACAAAGAGAAATTGGTTTTTGATTAACAACATCTGCTCCTCTTTTACGCGAAGCGCTGAAATTGGGTGACTCTGTTCTTCCCCTTAGTGCTGAATAATGCTGTATTTACGTTTTATTCGTATGGATATTGGATGTTGAATTGTGCTATGATAGTTTCATACCTGTAAATTTGTGCAGTAGCTTTTATTGTCAAGGTTGGTATTGCCTCGATGAAAATTTCTGCACTTTTGTATCTATTGCCATCATTATCTGGAGCTACAGTTCTTGCATCCAGAGAAATAAATTTGCAGTTGGGTGGGGATTCCTTCGACTGCTTGGTGTAAGGTGTATTGAATATGCAGATTTATCCAAACCCATCTAAACCTGGGTTTAATATGACATGCACCTCGAGGGAAAAAGGTTACATGATGTGTATTGTTTTCTAGTGGGAGCTATGAACCCCAAGGCGCTTTAATATGATATATAAATTTTGATTATGTTTTTATGGTTTGGTTATAATTTATATAGTTAATTTGGATAACTATATAAAATCAACAATGCAAAATGCAAAGTAAGTTTTATAATTGATTACATATTTACTTTAAACTTACATTTATGAACATTTGTAATTAAAGAGAAATAAGAAATGGTTTATTTCTCATTTGGGCATTCAGTTTATGAACATTGAAGAGAAATAAGAAATGGTTTATTTCTCATTTGGGCATTCAGTTTTGATTCTATGTTTATTTCGCATGAAGTTCAGATTTAGCGTTGTTGAAAATTAATTTTGTGAGTCAATCTCCGGGTTAAGTTTATAAATTGAACAATCAATTTGTAATCATACTGATTGCTTTAACCTGCTTTTGAATTTGCTGGAGAATTATTACAGTTATATGGAGTTTATTAAAATGTCATTTTGACTTACTCCTTTCAGTAAACATTAATTTTCTCTCTGGTTAAGTTTTGTTTATGCAACAAAATTAATGTCTAGTGATCCATGTAATTTTAATTAATTAGAGAGTAGCCACAGCATCTTTAATTAAATAAAATTATATATTGATTGGCAAGATCACATAAAGATTATTTAGACATTAAATTGTAATTAATTACATTGAATATAATAAATTTTATCCCACAGGAATTTTTATTATATTTATGTGATTAATTAGGATAAAATTTCATAACCTACCCACAGGAGTTATGAATTAATAAGTTTTATCATAAAGTTTTATTGAATCTCTTTGAATTGAAAATTTAGCCCACAGGCAATTTTCATGTCATTTGATTCAATTCTTTTTAGCATGTTTTACATTGGTAAAACGTGAAAGATCATAAAGTTTTGTTGAATCTGCTTGAATTGAAAATTTAGCCCACAGACAATTTTCATGTCATTTGATTCAATTCTTTTTAGCATGTTTTACATTGGTAAAACGTGAAAAATCATAAAGTTTTATTGAATCTGCTTGAATTGAAAATTTAGCCCACAGGCAATTTTCATGTCATTTGATTCAATTCTTTTTAGCATGTTTTACATTGGTAAAACATGAAAGTTCATAAAGTTTTATTGAATCTGTTTGAGTTGAAAATTTAGCCCACAGGCAATTTTCATGTCATTTGATTCAATTCTTTTTACCATGTTTTACATTGGTAGAACATGAAAGTTTATTAAGCCTCAACATAAGCATGTGATTCTTTATTTTGATGCAGTAGTACAACCTACAAATTTCTCTAAAATTCATTCTGACATTCCCGAACTTGAGGAAGTAATCTCGTTTGTCTGTTATGAATCTAATATGGTTAACGTTAATAGCCAGTGAGAAGTGAGCAAAGCATCTTATCAGGAAACAAGATGGGCTCGCATATGGAAGCTATAAGAACATGTTATTTAACTTTAAGTAGTGGCTTTGTTTTGGAGTTAGAAAAGACCTTTTATGTTCCAAGTTTTTCTAGAAACTTGATTTCAGTTCAAGGCTTGTACCTTTTGGATATTCCTTAAACTTTTCAGAAGAATCTTTCAGTCTATTCTATAAATCTGATTATGTTGGGAATGGTATTTTGTCTAATGGTCTTTACTGCAAAACAAAGTCACATATGATTCAATGCATGTTCACACTGGCACTAAAAGATGATGATTAATAACACTTCTTCATTAATGATTGATAACACTTCTTCATGAATAACACATCTTCATTGATTCCCCTCTAGTCATGGTGAGCAATTGGTTTGCAAGCTCAAGAAGTCATTGTATGGTTTAAAACAAGCATCCTCCCAATGGTATTTGAAATTCCATAATGTAATTTCTTCTTTTGGTTTTGTAGAAAACATTATGGATCAATGTATATACCTGAAGGTTAGTGGGAGTAAAATTTGTTTCTTGTTTTACAAATGGATGATCTTTTTGCTAGCAACCAATGATAAGGGTTTGCTACATGAGGTGAGACAATTCCTCTCTAAAAGTTTTGATATGAAGGATATAGGTGAGGCATCTTATGTCATTGGCATTAAGATCCATAGAGACAGATTTCGAGGCATCTTGGGTCTGTCCCAGGAAACCTATATTAATAAAAATTTTAGAGAGATTTCAGATGAAGGATTGTTCACCAAGTATAGCTCCCATTGTGAAGGGTGATAGGTTCAATTTGAACCAATGCCCAAAGAACGACTTAGAAAGGGAACAAATGAAGAACATTCCATATGCTTCGAGCCCGTCATGTATTTGGAGGAGCACTGCCTATGCATGTGACTAATTGAAGTATGCGTTAACCATATTAGGTCAAAATACAATTCATAGTTATGCATTTGGGCAAATCCCCATATCATTTTGTTCTCAAGGAAAGCGCACCCCATCTCAAGAAAAATACGAAAAAGGGCACATTTCTGCTATCTAATTTATCCCTGGGAGAACTCTGTAGTGGATTCCAACATCACTTTTAGAGGCCCATTTATTTAGAAATGCTCATGGGTGTTTTGCACGCAATAGTATACAACGGTGTTTCAGGCACGATAAGAATCCAGTAACTGGATATTCTCACATGTCAAATACTGTGTTCCAAACTTTCTCTGGCTTCCGGTTCATTTGGAGAACTACAGAGACAGTGCTCGCTTTGTTTTGCCCAAATTAAGTGGGCTTCTACCGGATCGAACCCACATCTGTCCATCTCAGCCGCAAAATGTCTTTCCAACTCTGTCACTGCTTTCTTGACAGCTTTGCTTTGTCCCTTCTGTTATAATAATAAGATAGAAGCGTAACTTGCCAATTTGACTATGCACTGCTACATTAGGTTAATGCAATTGTTTTGTTACTGTAATTATTTTAATGTAAGCAAATTATAACTACATGTACCTGATATATGAGATGAATCTTGAAACCATTAAAGGGAATGAAAATGCAAGCTACTTGAGTTTCCCGGCAAATTTTCCAGCAAATGGATTCCACGAAATTGCAGAACAAGGAATCCGATTTGTGAGAGTGATTAACTATATTCAGATCTAGTTTCTTGAAATCACTCTGAAAGGAGATTGGAGCTGTAGCTCGTAAGACTAATGTGTGCCTGAAGATATGCGTCATTTCTTCATAACAAGAGAACGATAAATTTTCCACAAATCTTTTCGCAAGAGATTTGAATGAAAATACGACTTCCGTCTAGTATCTTGAGCTTTTCTTTCATATTCTAAGGGGTATTTCCCACATCAAATAATGAAAATAAAATTGATGATTTTATATTTAGTAAACCCAATGATTTCCTATCGATCCAGTTTCCTATGATTTCTCACCGAATTATATATATATTATTGGTCAGAGAATATCGTTTAAAAAAAAACATAACGACCATGATTTTTCGCTTTCTTCAAACTTCGGCAAGAATAAAGCCCAGCCGAAATACAAAGAGAAATTGGTTTTTGATTAACAACATCTGCTCCTCTTTTACGTGAAGCGCTAAATTTGGGTGACTCTGTTCTTCCCCTTAGTGCTGAATAATGTTGTATTTACGTTTTATTCGTATGGATATTGGATGTTGAATTGTGCTATGATAGTTTCATACCTGTAAATTTGTGCAGTAGCTTTTATTGTCAAGATTGGTATTGCCTCGATGAAAATTTCTGCACTTTTGTATCTATTGCCATCATTCTCTGGAGCTACAGTTCTTGCATCCAGAGAAATAAATTTGCAATTGGGTGGGGATTCCTTCGACTGCTTGGTGTAAGGTGTATTGAATATGCAGATTTATCCAAACCCATCTAAACCTGGGTTTAATATGACATGCACCTCGAGGGTAGAAAGTTACATGATGCGTATTGTTTTCTAGTGGGAGCTATGAACCCCAAGGCACTTTAATATGGTGCATGAAACATTTTTTTTTTTATATTTTTACCTAATTCAAAGGACGTTTATTTTGCATGAAGTTCAGATTAGCGTTGTTGAAATTTAATGTAAATTTTATTTTAATTTTATTTATCTTGTGAACAAAATAGCTTGTCTATTTTTGTTGTTTTATAAACTTAAGGACGGAGCCTGAAGTCAAGCCAGCTAGTCTTCGAGCTGCATTTGCTATGCAAGTGCAACGCTGCTTCAGTCAATCTCCGGGTTTAGTTTATAAATTGAACAATCAATTTGTAGTCATTTTCGGTAATGCTGACTGCTTTTGATTTTGCTAGAGAATTATTACAGTTATATGGAGTTTATTAAAATGTCATTTTGACTTACTCCTTTCAGTAAACATTAATTTTCTCTCTGGTTAAGTTTTGTTTATGCAACAAAATCAATGTCTAGTGATCCATGTAATTTTAATTAATTAGAGAGTAGCCACAGCATCTTTAATTAAATAAAATTATATATTGATTGGCAAGATCACATAAAGATTATTTAGACATTAAATTGTAATTAATTACACTGAATATAATAAATTTTATCCCACAGGAATTTTTATTATATTTATGTGATTAATTAGGATAAAATTTCATAACCTACCCACAGGAGTTATGAATTAATAAGTTTTATCATAAAGTTGTATTGAATCTGTTTGAATTGAAAATTTAGCCCACAGGCAATTTTCATGTCATTTGATTCAATTCTTTTTTTTTAGCATGTTTTACATTGGTAAAACATAAAAGTTCATAAAAGTTTTATTGAGTCTGTTTGAATTGAAAATTTAGCCCACAGGCAATTTTCATGTCATTTGATTCAATTCTTTTTTTAGCATGTTTTACATTGGTAAAACATAAAAGTTCATAAAAGTTTTATTGAGTCTGTTTGAATTGAAAATTTAGCCCACAGGCAATTTTCATGTCATTTGATTCAATTCTTTTTTGCATGATTTACTTTAGTAAAACATGAAAGTTATTAAGCCTCAATTTAACATAAGCATGTGATCCTTTTGATGCAGCAGTACAACCTGCAAATTTCTCTGAAATTCGTTGTGACATTCCTGAACTTAAGGGAGATAACTACAAGATTTGGAAGGAGAGGATTCTCCTTCATTTAGGGTGGATGGACATAGATTATGCTATCAGGAAGGATGAACCATCGGCACTCACTAATACCAGCACTGCAGCGAACGTCGCGCTTTATGAACGATGGGAGCGATCCAATCGTCTAAGCATGATGTTCATTAAGACCAAAATTTCAGCTGGTATTCGAGGTTCTGTTGATCAGCATGATAAGGTCCAAGACTTGTTGAAGGCATTGATGAACAATTCGTCTCTTCAGACAAGGCACTGGCAAGCACCCTAATCATGAAATTCTCATCCCTAAGGCTCACCAGTATGAAAGGTGTGCGCGAGCACATCATGCAGATAAGGGACATTGTGGCTCAATTGAAGAAACTCGAGGTTGAAATATCGGAGTCCTTCCTAGTGCACTACATCCTGAACACCCTTCCGCACCAATATGGACCTTTCAAAATCTCATACAACACACATAAGGATAAATGGTCAATTAATGAACTCATGACCATGTGTGTTCAAGAGGAAGAGAGACTGGTGATGGAACTGGGAGAGAGTGCAATGTCGGCAACGTGTGGAAAGGGCAAATCTCAAGCCAATCGGAAAGGGAAAGGTAAAGCACTTCCCCAAGCTGATATCAAGAAGGTTTCCAAGTGTTTTTTCTGTAAGAAGAAAGGACACATAAAGAAGGAATGCGCCAAATATCAGAAATGGCTTGCAGACAAAGGTAATTTAATCTCGTTTGTTTGTTATGAATCTAATATGGTTAACGTTAATATTAACACATGGTGGATTGATTCTGGATCAACAATTCACATTACGAATTCCTTACAAAGTTTGCAAAACCTAAGGAAGCCAGTGGGAAGTGAGCAAAGCATCTTATCAGGAAACAAGATGGGCTCGCATGTGGAAGCTATAGGAACATGTTATTTGACTTTAAGTAGTGGTTTTGTTTTGGAGTTAGAAAAGACCTTTTATGTTCCAAGTTTTTCTAGAAACTTGATTTCAGTTTCAAGGCTTATACCTTTTGGATATTCCTTAAACTTTTCAGAAAAATCTTTCAGTCTATTCTATAAATCTGATTATGTTGGGAATGGTATTTGTCTAATGGTCTTTACTACATTAATTTACAAAACAATGTCACATATGATTCAATGCATGTTCACACTGGTACTAAAAGATGATGATTAATAACACTTCTTCATTAATGATTGATAACACTTCTTCATGAATAACACATCTTCATTGATTCCCCTCTAGTCATGGTGAGCAATTGGTTTGCAAGCTCAAGAAGTCATTGTATGGTTTAAAACAAGCATCCCGCCAATGGTATTTGAAATTCCATAGTGTAATTTCTTCTTTTGGTTTTGTAGAAAACATTATGGATCAATGTATATACCTGAAGGTTAGTGGGAGTAAAATTTGTTTTCTTGTTTTATATGTGGATGACCTTTTGCTAGCAACCAATGATAAGGGTTTGCTACATGAGGTGAGACAATTCCTCTCTAAAAGTTTTGATATGAATGATATGGGTGAGGCATCTTATGTCATTGGCATTAAGATCCATAGAGACAGATTTCGAGGCAACTTGGGTCTGTCACAGGGAACCTATATTAATAAAATTTTAGAGAGATTCAGGATGAAGGATTGTTCACCAAGTGTAGCTTCCATTGGGGAATGTTGGGACGATGTCAGAATGATCCAGGTTTAGACCACTGGAGAGCTGCAAAGAAAGTAATGAGGTACCTTCAAGGGACCAAAGACTAAATGCTTATGTATATCCTGTTTGAGGCTGCTTTACATGGTGTATGGCTTAAGAATTTCATTTCTGGGCTTAGAATTATGGATTCTATCTCTAAGCCATTGAGAATATATTGTGATAATTCAGCTGCTGGGTTTATGGCTAAAAAAGTGGGAGTCGAAATAAACACATCGACATTAAGTATTTAGCTATAAGGGAACGTGTTAAAGAAAATAAAGTGGTCATTGAGCACGTCAGCACTGAGTTAATGATCGCTGATCCTTTGACTAAGGGCATGCCACCATTTAAATTCAAGGATCATGTATTGAATATGGGACTTGGTTCCATTATGTAGGTTTTCATTGTATGGACAATGTTAATGAAATTCTTAATTATTGTGTTGTTTTTTCTCATATTTATGTGCACCTTAAGTTGATTTGAGAAAATTCATTTAAGAAGGACCAAGAATAAACATAAGGTTTATTCATTAAGATATTGTTGCCACATAAATTATAATAAGAATAAATGCATAGTAATACATGGAAGATAATACTCGTCATAAGAGGCCTTATCGCCATGATTCATGTATCTATTACTTAATACAGATTGTCAATGGTTTTTGAGACATTAAGTTTGGAAGTATGGACCAAGTGGGAGAATGTTAAGCTCCATTGATTTTACACAAAAGCTACCTTGATTTATGGAATTGCAGCTTTTCTTAACTTATGGAAACCAACTGCAGTAGTTTCCTTAAGTTAAGAAAATCAACTGCAATTACTAAATTTATAATTGGGAGCTACTAAAGTGGTCCATCACTTTGATCTGATCTCTACCTTGATTTGTGGTTTTTCTAACACATAGCTTTTAGAAGCTTGATGGAAGCTTAGCTATATGTTCATCTGTTTGGTCCCCAAGCTCCTATCTCAATCCCCTTCAGTTCTACACCATGTAGCTGAGATAGTAGAGCTCGGAAGTGCCTTCAGACTAGTTGTCTTCTTTCCTTTTTGCATGTGCAGCTGGAGCGTGGTGTTTCAGAAGGAAATTGCATCAACAGTTTCACCAATGGCTAGAGGTAATTCGTATCCCTGGGCATTATGCAGTTTTTTCATTGTATGGACAATGTTAATGAAATTCTTAATTATTGTGATGTTTTTTCTCATATTATGTGCACCTTAAGTTGATTTGAGAAAATTCATTTAAGAAGGACCAAGAATAAACATAGGGTTTATTCATTAAGAAATTGTTGCCACATATATTATAATAAGAATAAATGCATAGTAATACATGGAAGGTAATACTCGTCATTAGAGGACTTATCGCCATGATTCATGTATCTATTACTTAATACAGATTATCAATGGTTTTTAAGTTGAGACATTAAGTTTGGAAGTATGGACCAAGTGGGAGAATGTTAAGCTCCATTAATTTAACACAAAAGCTACCTTGATTTATGGAGTTGCAGCTTTTCTTAACTTATGGAAACCAACTGCAGTAGTTTCCTTAAGTTAAGAAAATCAACTACAATTACTAAATTAATAATTGGGAGCTACTAAAGTGGTCCATTACTTTGATCTCATCTCTACCTTGATTTGTGGTTTTTCTAACACATAGCATTTAGAAGCTTGATGGAAGCTTAGCTATATGTTCATCTGTTTGGTCCCCAAGCTCCTATCTCAACCCCCTTCAGTTCTACACCATCTAGCTGAGATAGCAGAGCTCGAAAGTGCCTTCAGAATTTTGTGTTCTTTTGCTTGGACAGAAGCTGGAGTGCTGAAGGAGAAGCTTGTGGACTGTGGCCTGCATCAATACATCACCAATGGCTGGAGGTAACTCATATCCCTGGGCAATAAGGTTTAATGATTCTTTGAGTTTATTCCGCATGCAGAATCATTGTTAAAATTGTAGAATTTCTAACATTTGGTATCGGAGCATATTTTTGCCTCTGCCTTGGTGTGCAATTCGAATAGCATTAGAAATTAGTTCTGATTTTTCCGAGGTTTCTTGATATGAATCCGCGTTCGAATTGTGGAGGGCATTTGTCAACTTTGGTTTTCTGGGTCCGCATGCAAATCGTGTTTGTAGTTTCTTTTGATAAATATTACCTTTGCCATGTATTCTAAGAGTTTTGAAACGTCGCTCGTGAAGCATGGTGTTTTTTTGCTTATTTTCTTAGAATTTTTTTTGGATTTCCTGAAAGTTTATGTGCGGCGGTCTTGAACTCCGGTTCTGCTGAGGTCGCTGCTACTTTTCATGTTGCCCTGAGCATGAGGGCAGAGTTAAGCCGAAACATTTCGGAGACAAAACAATTAACGCACTGCTAAACCAGAAAATCAATAACAAAATGTCTCTCTGCGAAAGCATCCATACTAATAAATGCTTATTAGAGTTTCGAGTGCGATCTGTAGCTTAATTTTTCGTTGTATTTCTGGTAATATGTTTTGCAAATGGATAACTGTATTTCTTACAGTAACGTGAGTCGAGCTTCTGCTCAAAATACGACTTATTCAAATTTTCGCAAGATTTTTTCATTTCTTTGGCTCTTAGATATGGTGTTTCTTCTGTTGGTTGGTAAGGGGCACTTAAAGACAATTGAGTACTTAATAAGCTGACAATTATGTTTGATCCCCGAGCTTTCCCTTTATGATATTTTTGGAGTTGTCATTAAATTTTTATTTTATGATTTTAATGATCATTTTTTTTATATATTATATATATAATGATCATAAAATACATGTAAAATCGTTATTATATATAATGATCATATATTCTTCATGTATTTTATGATATATAATTCAGAATGCTTCCTTGGGAATTTTTGTGTAGCATAATCAAAAATATATACCATGCCATGGATTTTGTTTTATAACACATGGTATTACCCTTTTAACGTTGGAGGTAACAAACCATATAATATGGTTATATATATTTTTTATTTATATAGTTAATTTGGATAACTATATAAAATCAACAATGCAAAATAAATTTTATAATTTTTATGTAAAATTTACATTTTTTTTGCATCGTAGATATTGGAAGTATCTCAATTCAGTGGATTTCAATTTAAAACTTTGATGTTTTACTAATCCAGAGACTGAGAGCATTAAATGTTAAAGCGGAAAAATATTACAGTTATATGGAGTTTATTAAATGTCATTTTGACTTACTCCTTTCAGTAAACATTATTTTTCTCTCTGGTTAAGCTTTGTTTATGCAACAAAATTAATGTCTAGTGATCCATGTAATTTTAATTAATTAAAGAGTAGCCACAGCATCTTTAATTAAATAAAATTATATATTGATTGGCAAGATCACATAAAGATTATTTAGACATTAAATTGTAATTAATTACACTGAATATAATAAATTTTATCCCACAGGAATTTTTATTATATTTATGTGATTAATTAGGATAAAATTTCATAACCTACCCACAGGAGTTATGAATTAATAAGTTTTATCATAAAGTTTTATTGAATCTGTTTGAATTGAAAATTTAGCCCACAGGCAATTTTCATGTCATTTGATTCAATTCTTTTTATCATGTTTTACATTGGTAAAACATAAATGTTCATAAAATTTATTGAATCTGTTTGAATTGAAAATTTAGCCCACAGGCAATTTTCATGTCATTTGATTGAATTCTTTTTATCATGTTTTACATTGGTAAAACATAAAAGTTCATAAAATTTATTGAATCTGTTTGAATTGAAAATTTAGCCCACAGGCAATTTTCATGTCATTTGATTCAATTCTTTTTTTATCATGTTTTACATTGGTAAAACATAAAAGTTCATAAAGTTTATTGAATCTGTTTGAATTAAAAATTTAGCCCACAGGCAATTTTTATGTCAGTTGATTCAATTTTTTTTTTTTTTAAGCATGGTTTACATTGGTAAAACATGAAAGTTTATTAAGCCTCAATTTTTAACATAAGCATGTGATTCTTTATTTTGATGCAGCAGTACGACCTGGAAATTTCTCTGAAATTCGTTGTGACATTCCCGAACTTAAGGAAACAATCTCATTTGTTTGTTATGAATCTAATATGGTTAACGTTAATATTAACACATGGTGGATTGATTCTGGATCAACAATTCACATTACGAATTCCTTACAAAGTTTGCAAAACCTAAGGAAGCCAGTGGGAAGTGAGCAAAGCATCTTATCAGGAAACAAGATGGGCTCGCATGTGGAAGCTATAGGAACATGTTATTTGACTTTAAGTAGTGGTTTTGTTTTGGAGTTAGAAAAGACCTTTTATGTTCCAAGTTTTTCTAGAAACTTGATTTCAGTTTCAAGGCTTGTACCTTTTGGATATTCCTTAAACTTTTCAGAAAAATCTTTCAGTCTATTCTATAAATCTGATTATGTTGGGAATGGTATTTTGTCTAATGGTCTTTACTGCATTAATTTACAAAACAATGTCACATATGATTCAATGCATGTTCACACTAGCACTAAAAGATGTGTTATTAATGAAGTTTCCTCTAAATTATGGCACTGGAGAATAGGTCATATCTCCATAGATAGAATTAAAAGATTGGTAAATGAAGGAATACTTAATACTCTAGATTTTACTGATCTTGAGACTTGTGTGGACTGCATAAAGGGAAAGCAGACCAACAAGTCAAAGAAAGGTGCCAATAGGAGTTCAGACATATTAGAAATCATACATACTGATATATGTAGTCCAGACATGGACTCACATGGTCAGAGATACTTCATCTCCTTTATAGATGACTACTCACGATATATGTATCTCTACATGCTTCATAATAAGAGCGAAGCATTAGATGCCTTTAAGATCTTTAAGGCTGAAGTAGAGAAACAATGCGGCAAGCAAATTAAGATCGTGAGATCAGATAGAGGTGGAGAATATTATGGTAGATACACAGAAGATGGACAAGCACCTGGGCCATTTGCTAAGTTTCTTCAAGAACATGGGATTGTTGCCCAATACACCATGCCTGGTTCACCTGACCAGAATGGTGTAGCAGAAAGAAGAAATCGAACATTGTTGGACATGGTGTGGAGTATGCTTAGCAGCTCCAATCTTCCTAAATCTTTGTGGACTGAAGCACTTAAGACGACAGTGTATATATTAAACCGAGTTCCAACCAAGGCGGTTCCTAAAACGCCATTTGAATTATGGAAAGGTTGGAAACCGAGTTTGCGACATATGCGCGTTTGGGGATGCCCGTCTGAAGTAAGAATTTATAATCCACAAGAGAAGAAGCTGGACCCAAGGACCATTAGTGGGTATTTCATTGGATATGCTGAAAGGTCTAAAGGTTACAGATTTTATTGTCCATCTCACAGCACTAGGATTGTGGAATCAAGAAATGCAAAGTTTCTTGAAAATGACTTGATCAGTGGGAGCGATCAAACCAGAAACATAGTTTCTGAGAAGGATCATTCAGAATCTCAACCTTCCACTTCAAGTGATAGATTGGTTGTTGTTCAGGGCACCCCTAAAGTATAAACTGGGGTCGAACAACCAATTGTTGAAGTTCCACAAGCTGCTGACGATATTCCAGTAGATCAAGGAGTTCAAGAATTGCAAGGAACTTTTGAACAACAAGTTGAACCACATACTTCTCAGGAAGATGATGGTACAACATTAAGAAGATCTACTAGACCTAAGAGATCAGCAATTCCTAATGATTATGTTGTGTATCTACAAGAATCTGACTATAATATTGGAGCCGAAAATGATCCTGAGTCATTTTCACAAGCCATGAGTTGCAAAGAATCAGAACTATGGTACAATGCCATGAAGGAAGAGATTAATTCCATGAAGAGTAACGAAGTCTGGGATCTTGTTGAGTTGCCTGATGGTGCAAAAGCCATTGGATGTAAATGGGTCTTTAAGACAAAGAAAGACTCATTGGGCAACATTGAGAGATACAAGGCAAGACTTGTTGCTAAGGGATTCACTCAGAAAGAAGGAATCGACTACACGGAGACTTTTTCTCCTGTATCTAAGAAAGATTCCTTACGCGTTATTATGGCATTAGTAGCCCATTTTGACTTGGAGTTGCATCAAATGGATGTGAAAACGGCTTTCCTTAATGGAGATCTAGAGGAGGAGGTTTATATGAAACAACCTGAAGGATTCCTCTCTAGTGATAGTGAGAAATTGGTTTACAAGCTCAAGAAGTCATTATATGGTTTAAAACAAGCATCCCGCCAATGGTATTTGAAATTCCATAATGTAATTTCTTCTTTTGGTTTTGTAGAAAACATTATGGATCAATGTATATACCTGAAAGTTAGTGGGAGTAAAATTTGTTTTCTTGTTTTATATGTGGATGACATTTTGCTAGCAACCAATGATAAGGGTTTGCTACATGAAGTGAAACAATTCCTCTCTAAAAGTTTTGATATGAAGGATATGGGTGAGGCATCTTATGTCATTGGCATTAAGATCCATAGAGACAGATTTCGAGGCATCTTGGGTCTGTCACAGGAAACCTATATTAATAAAATTTTAGAGAGATTTCGGATGAAGGATTGTTCACCAAGTGTAGCTCCCATTGTGAAGGGTGATAGGTTCAATTTGAACCAATGCCCGAAGAACGACTTTGAAAGGGAACAAATGAAGAACATTCCATATGCTTCTGCTGTCGGAAGCCTAATGTATGCTCAAGTCTGCACAAGACCTGACATTGCATTTGTTGTGCGAATGTTGGGACGATATCAGAGTGATCCAGGTTTAGACCACTGGAGAGCTGCAAAGAAAGTAATGAGGTACCTTCAAGGAACCAAAGACTACATGCTTATGTATAGACGGACGGACAGCTTGGAAGTAATTGGCTACTCAGATTCTGACTTAGCTGGATGTGTTGATTCACGCAAATCAACATCAGGATACATTTTTATGATGGCCGGTGGAGCTGTATCATGGAGGAGTGCCAAGCAGACATTGATTGCCACTTCCACTATGGAAGCCGAGTTCGTCTCCTGTTTTGAGGCTACTTTACATGGTGTATGGCTTAGGAATTTCATTTCTGGGCTTAGAATTATGGACTCTATATCTAAGCCATTGAGAATATATTGTGATAATTCAGCTGCTGTTTTTATGGCTAAAAACAATAAAAGTGGGAGTCGAAATAAACACATCGACATTAAGTATTTAGCTATAAGGGAACGTGTTAAAGAAAAGAAAGTGGTCATTGAGCACGTCAGCACTGAGTTAATGATCACTGATCCTTTGACTAAGGGCATGCCACCGTTTAAATTCAAGGATCGTGTATTGAATATGGGACTTGGTTCCATTATGTAGTTTCTCATTGTATGGACAATGTTATGTTAATGAAATTCTTAATTATTGTGATGTTTTTTCTCATATTTATGTGCACCTTAAGTTGATTTGAGAAAATTCATTTAAGAAGGACCAAGAATAAACATAAGGTTTATTCATTAAGATATTGTTGCCACATAAATTATAATAAGAATAAATGCATAGTAATACATGGAAGATAATACTCGTCATAAGAGGACTTATCGCCATGATTCATGTATCTATTACTTAATACAGATTGTCAATCGTTTTTGAGACATTAAGTTTGGAAGTATGGACCAAGTGGGAGAATGTTAAGCTCCATTGATTTTACACAAAAGCTACCTTGATTTATGGAATTGCAGCTTTTCTTAACTTATGGAAACCAACTGCAGTAGTTTCCTTAAGTTAAGAAAATCAACTGCAATTACTAAATTTATAATTGGGAGCTACTAAAGTGGTCCATTACTTTGATCTCATCTCTACCTTGATTTGTGGTTTTTCTAACACATAGCTTTTAGAAGCTTGATGGAAGCTTAGCTATATGTTCATTTGTTTGGTCCCCAAGCTCATATCTCAAACCCCCTTCAGTTCTACACCATCTAGCTGAGATAGCAGAGCTCGGAAGTGCCTTCAGAATTTTGTGTTCTTTTCCTTTTGCTTGGACAGACGCTAGAGTGCTGAAGAAGAAGCTTGTGGACTATGGCCTGCATCAATACATCACCAATGGCTGGAGGTAACTCATATCCCTGGGCAATAAGGTTTAATGATTCTTTGAGTTTATTCCGCATGCAGAATCATTGTTAAAACTGTAGAATTTCTAACATTTGGTATCGGAGCATATTTTTGCCTCTGCCTTGGTGTGCAATTCGAATAGCATTAGAAATTAGTTCTGATTTTTCCGAGGTTTCTTGATATGAATCCGCGTTCGAATTGTGGAGGGCATTTGTCAACTTTGGTTTTCTGGGTCCGCATGCAAATCGTGTTTGTAGTTTCTTTTGATAAATATTACCTTTGCCATGTATTCTAAGAGTTTTGAAACGTCGCTCGTGAAGCATGGCGTTTTTTTGCTTATTTTCTTAGAATTTTTTTTGGATTTCCTGAAAGTTTATGTGCGGCGGTCTTGAATTCCGGTTCTACTGAGGTCGCTGCTACTTTTCATGTTGCCCTGAGCATGAGGGCAGAGTTAAGCCGAAACTTTTCGGAAACAAAACAATTAACGCACTGATAAACCAGAAAATCAATAACAAAATGTCTCTCTGCGAAAGCATCCATACTAATAAATGCTTATTAGAGTTTCGAGTGCGATCTGTAGCTTAATTTTTTGTTGTATTTCTGGTAATATGTTTTGCAAATGGATAACTGTATTTCTTACAGTAACATGAGTCGAGCTTCTGCTCAAAATACGACTTATTCAAATTTTCGCAAGATTTTTTCATTTCTTTGGCTCTTAGATATGGTGTTTCTTCTGTTGGTTGGTAAGGGGCACTTAAAGACAATTGAGTACTTAATAAGCTGACAATTATGTTTGATCCCCGAGCTTTCCCTTTATGATATTTTTGGAGTTGTCATTAAATTTTTATTTTATGATTTTAATGATCATTTTTTTTTATATATTATATATATAATGATCATAAAATACATGTAAAATCGTTATTATATATAATGATCATATATTCTTCATGTATTTTATGATATATAATTCAGAATGCTTCCTTGGGAATTTTTGTGTAGCATAATCAAAAATATATACCATGCCATGGATTTTGTTTTATAACACATGGTATTACCCTTTTAACGTTGGAGGTAACAAACCATATAATATGGTTATATATATTTTTTATTTATATAGTTAATTTGGATAACTATATAAAATCAACAATGCAAAATAAATTTTGTAATTTTTATGTAAAATTTACATTTTTTTTGCATCGTAGATATTGGAAGTATCTCAATTCAGTGGATTTCAATTTAAAACTTTGATGTTTTACTAATCCAGAGACTGAGAGCATTAAATGTTAAAGCGGAAAAATATTACAGTTATATGGAGTTTATTAAATGTCATTTTGACTTACTCCTTTCAGTAAACATTATTTTTCTCTCTGGTTAAGTTTTGTTTATGCAACAAAATTAATGTCTAGTGATCCATGTAATTTTAATTAATTAAAGAGTAGCCACAGCATCTTTAATTAAATAAAATTATATATTGATTGGCAAGATCACATAAAGATTATTTAGACATTAAATTGTAATTAATTACACTGAATATAATAAATTTTATCCCACAGGAATTTTTATTATATTTATGTGATTAATTAGGATAAAATTTCATAACCTACCCACAGGAGTTATGAATTAATAAGTTTTATCATAAAGTTGTATTGAATCTGTTTGAAT
Organism: Pinus tabuliformis; assembly: GCA_031772625.1. Lineage (NCBI taxonomy): Eukaryota > Viridiplantae > Streptophyta > Pinopsida > Pinales > Pinaceae > Pinus > Pinus tabuliformis. The sequence continues at coordinate 1,632,016,002 of CM062804.1, read as the reverse complement.
TGAAAATTTAGCCCACAGGCAATTTTCATGTCATTTGATTCAATTCTTTTTAGCATCATCATGAAGTTTTATTGAACCTGTTTGAATTGAAAATTTAGCCCACAGGCAATTTTCATGTCATTTGATTCAATTCCTTTTAGCATGTTTTACATTGGTAAAACGTGAAAGTTCATAAAGTTTTGTTGAATCTGCTTGAATTGAAACTTTAGCCCACAGGCAATTTTCATGTCATTTGATTCAATTCTTTTTAGCATGTTTTACATTGGTAAAACATCAAAGTTCATAAAGTTTTATTGAATCTGTTTGAATTGAAAATTTAGCCCACAGACAATTTTCATGTCATTTGATTCAATTCTTTTTACCATGTTTTACATTGGTAGAACATGAAAGTTTATTAAGCCTCAACATAAGCATGTGATTTTTTATTTTGATGCAGTAGTACAACCTGCAAATTTCTCTGAAATTCGTTCTGACATTCCCGAACTTGAGGAAGTAATCTCGTTTGGTTGTTGTGAATCTGATATGGTTAATGTTAATATTAACACATGGTGGATTGATTCTGGATCAACAATTCACATTTTGAATTCCTTGCAAAGGTTTGCAAAACCAAAGGAAGCCACTGGGAAGTGAGCAAAGCATCTTATCAGGAAACAAGATGGGCTCACATGTGGAAGCTATAGGAACATGTTATTTAACTTTAAGTAGTGGTTTTGTTTTGGAGTTAGAAAAGACTATGTTCCAAGTTTTCTAGAAACTTGATCTCAGTTTCAAGGCTTGTACCCTTTGGATATTCTTTAAACTTTTCAGAAAAATCTTTCGGTCTATTCTATAAATCTGATTATGTTGGGAATGGTATTTTGTCTAATGGTCTTTACTGCATTAATTTACAAAACAATGTCACATATGATTCAATGCATGTTCACACTGGTACTAAAAGATGATGATTAATAACACTTCTTCATTAATGATTGATAACACTTCTTCATGAATAACACATCTTCATTGATTCCCCTCTAGTCATGGTGAGCAATTGGTTTGCAAGCTCAAGAAGTCATTGTATGGTTTAAAACAAGCATCCCGCCAATGGTATTTGAAATTCCATAGTGTAATTTCTTCTTTTGGTTTTGTAGAAAACATTATGGATCAATGTATATACCTGAAGGTTAGTGGGAGTAAAATTTTTTTTCTTGTTTTATATGTGGATGACCTTTTGCTAGCAACCAATGATAAGGGTTTGCTACATGAGGTGAAACAATTCCTCTCTAGAAATTTTGATATGAAGGATATAGGTGAGGCATCTTATGTCATTGGCATTAAGATCCATAGAGACAGATTTCGAGGCAACTTGGGTCTGTCACAGGGAACCTATATTAATAAAATTTTAGAGAGATTCAGGATGAAGGATTGTTCACCAAGTGTAGCTCCCATTGGGAATGTTGGGACGATGTCAGAGTGATCCATGTTTAGACCACTGGAGAGCTGCAAAGAAAGTAATGAGGTACATTTAAGAAACCAAAGACTACATGCTTATGTATATCTTGTTTTGAGGCTGCTTTACATGGTGTATGGCTTAAGAATTTCATTTCTGGGCTTAGAATTATGGATTCTATCTCTAAGCCATAGAGAGTATATTGTGATAATTCAGCTACTGGTTTTATGGCTAAAATAGTGGGAGTCGAAATAAACACATCGACATTAAGTATTTAGCTATAAGGGAACGTGTTAAAGAAAATAAAGTGGTCATTGAGCACGTCAGCACTGAGTTAATGATCAATGATCCTTTGATTAAGGGCATGCCACAGTTAATTTCAAGGATCATGTATTGAATATGGGACTTGGTTCCATTATGCAGTTTTTTCATTGTATGGACAATGTTAATGAAATTCTTAATTATTGTGATGTTTTTTCTCATATTATGTGCACCTTAAGTTGATTTGAGAAAATTCATTTAAGAAGGACCAAGAATAAACATAGGGTTTATTCATTAAGAAATTGTTGCCACATATATTATAATAAGAATAAATGCATAGTAATACATGGAAGGTAATACTCGTCATTAGAGGACTTATCGCCATGATTCATGTATCTATTACTTAATACAGATTATCAATGGTTTTTAAGTTGAGACATTAAGTTTGGAAGTATGGACCAAGTGGGAGAATGTTAAGCTCCATTAATTTAACACAAAAGCTACCTTGATTTATGGAGTTGCAACTTTTCTTAACTTATGGAAACCAACTGCAGTAGTTTCCTTAAGTTAAGAAAATCAACTGCAATTACTAAATTAATAATTGGGAGCTACTAAAGTGGTCCATTACTTTGATCTCATCTCTACCTTGATTTGTGGTTTTTCTAACACATAGCTTTTAGAAGCTTGATGGAAGCTTAGCTATATGTTCATCTGTTGGTCCCCAAGCTCACATCTCAACCCCCTTCAGTTCTACACCATCTAGCTGAGATAGCAGAGCTCGGAAGTGCCTTCAGAATTTTGTGTTCTTTTGCTTGGACAGAAGCTGGAGTGCTGACGGAGAAGCTTGTGGACTGTAGCTGCATCAATACATCACCGATGGCTGGAGGTAACTCGTATCCCTGGGCAATAAGGTTTAATGATTCTTTGAGTTTATTCCGCATGCAGAATCATTGCTGAATTTGTAGAAATTCTAACATTTGGTATCAGAGCGATTTATTTATCTCTGCCTTGGTGCGATTAGAATACTTTGATACAGGGATTAGTTTGAAACCTGCGGTGATTTATTTACTTTTAGCTTTAGAGCATTATACAGCAGTAGTTTTCACTTTGGTCTGGACATTCTACCATATGTATTGAACATTAGATTTTACGGTTGTCTACGTTTCGATTTTGAAACCACTTCCTGCTACAGATAGAACATGTGATTAGTTCCCCGAAGAGATACCCATTCATTGACTCATATATGCGGAGATTACTTCCCGCAGAGCTTTATCATGTATGCTAATATAGATCCGATCATGGATCTGCAAGGTAGCAAATTGCTACATTGAAACTGAGATTTACCTTAACATAGAGGTATGTAGAAAACCGTAGCCCTGCTCATATGACCTTGTGATGCCTTTCTGCGTACTTTATCAGCCAGTCAGAGCAATGGCGGCTCTCATGTAACAGAGAATATTATAGCTCGCGAGACCTTAAAGGTCTTATCTACTACATGTATATACATATTTAAAGCGTCGCCTTCTCCCTGAAGTCTGTTGAAATGTGCTGTTACGGCTGAATATTTTCGTAGAAAATGTATATATTCGGTCGCAGTTGAGCAGATCTTACTGTTTTGGTAGCCAAAGGCTTCGGCATATTGTGCTTTCACAAGACTTGAGGTTAGCGGACGAAGATCACCATGGCCTTCTTCGCTAAGTTTTGCCTTGGCGGATTCTGTAACAAGTAAGAGAAGCATGGTTTTTTTCTTTACATTTATTTTGAAAATTTTGAAAACTTAGATCTAATAAGCTTTGCAGCAATGAGGGATTCGGCGGTTTAAAACGAGACATTAGTTTCTTTTTGCTTTAAAAATACACGCTTATTTAGAAAAATTCCTCATGTATTATATGATTCCTTCATATAAGATCTTTCTTTTCAAAACGTCTCGTACACTACATTAATACTTTAAAAGTTGGTAGAAAATTTGAGGGTGATTTCTTTCTTGATTCGATTTATGGAACTTGGTAAATATTGAAAATGTCCTGCAATGTGATTAGCAGAATACCTGAAAGAGAGTTTACAAAAAATCCATTATTGTTTTGTTGCCTAATACAATAAGGAATTATGGTATAGCCTACAGAAGTCCCTTTATGGTAATTTCTTGTGTGAGCTATACATGGGTATAGCTTGGCTTATTAATTTTTTTCTGGTATTACATTAATACCCAGGGTCTTAAGGTAAATGATCGAGTTTCCGAGTTAACATAACTCTGCTAGCATACCCTGGACCGCTAATCTATATGCGGGATTATTTGTACCGAAACAATTAACATAGAATGTGGGGTATAAAGAATATATGAAAGAAGTTTATACCGCTATTATATGTAGGATCATTTGATCTGGATACCCGTGTTAATGGATTGCCGGAAGGACCGTTAATCTCGGTTTGACGGGTAATCTACGTGGGGAATTATTTGCCTTTGATTCCAAGTTCCGAAGTTAACATGATTGCTTGACACGGGGAACATTGGCTTTGATATTTCAAATTGGTCTTACCAGCAATGCCACTGAGACCTGGATAGTGAAGTAGAGCCTAGACCAACCTATGTTGACACACTCAATTTGTGAGATGTTAAAGAAAAACCCGGTCAAAATATGTTGAGAACCACTGGACGAGAGTAAACTATTGGGTTATATACTGCTCCGCTCTTTCATCCATGTGTTGATATTGATGTTGCCGTCCAAAATCATTTGCTATAATTCCAATTCTTAATAAATTATTGCATATATAGGATCATTAGAATTAAATTTTGTTGATAGGTTAACGCGAGCATTTCATAAGGGGAGATAACATCCCAGTTATTTTTTACTGGATCAAGAATTTATATGAATTTTTTTGTTCAATGCAAAACTTTGCAAGCCCATACGCAATGAGCGTGGAGGCTTTGGCATACGTGCTCTTTCATGTAAGATTTATGGTACAGCTATAATTGTGGACGCTTATTGGGATTATAGCCTAAGAGGTTTCCTTTTGATAAAAATAAACACGAGATCTTTAAAAGTGCTATATGAAGTTTTTTTTTAATTATATGAAGTGGTAAGAGCCAGTGCTCCTTAACTTTTTAAGGTGATAGAGCATTTTTATTATTTGATAATTATTTTTATGGAAGAGTATTTTCAAATGGATGTCTTTATGTAGCAAGGCTTCGTGCAGTTAGCAGCCTTAAAGACTTGCACAATTTGTGTGTTAGCGTGTGCCATGCTATTCAATATATGTTTATATGATGGTTCTTGAATTCGTTAGCTGCGTCTCTTGATCCCATCATTATCGAATAATGGCACTCTGTAAATTTTATAATTGATTACATATTCATTGTAAAATTTACGCTGAACTTAAGGACGGAGCCTCAAGTCAAGCCAGCTAGTCTTCGAACTGCATTTGCTAAGAAAATGCAAAGTAGATCAAAGTTGATTTAGTCAATCTCTGGGTTAAGTTTATAAATTTAACAATCAATTTGTAGTCATTTTCGGTAATACTGACTGCTTTTGATTTTGCTGGAGAATTATTACAGTTTTATGGAGTTTATTAAAATGTCATTTTGACTTACTCCTTTTAGTAAATATTATTTTTCTCTCTGGTTAAGTTTTGTTTATGCAACAAAATTAATGTCTAGTGATCCATGTAATTTTAATTAATTAGAGAGTAGTCATAGCATCTTTAATTAAATAAAATTATATATTGATTGGCAAGATCACATAAAGATTATTTAGACATTAAATTGTAATTAATTACACTGAATATAATAAATTTTATCCCACAGGAATTTGTATTATATTAATGTGATTAATTAGGATAACATTTCATAACCTACCCACAGGAGTTATGAATTAATAAGTTTTATCGTAAAGTTTTATTGAATCTGCTTGAATTGAAAATTTAGCCCATAGGGAATTTTCATGTCATTTGATTCAATTCTTTTTTAGCATGTTTTACATTGGTAAAACATGAAAGTTCATAAAGTTTTATTGAATCTGCTTGAATTGAAAATTTAGCCCACAGGGAATTTTCATGTCATTTGATTCAATTCTTTTTTAGCATGTTTTACATTGGTAAAACATGAAAGTTTATTAAGCCTCAATTTTTAACATAAGCATGTGATTCTTTATTTTGATGCAGCAGTACGACCTGGAAATTTCTCTGAAATTCATTGTGACATTCCCGAACTTAAGGAAACAATCTCATTTGTTTGTTATGAATCTAATATGGTTAACGTTAATATTAACACATGGTGGATTGATTCTGGATCAACAATTCACATTACGAATTCCTTACAAAGTTTTCAAAACCTAAGGAAGCCAGTGGGAAGTGAGCAAAGCATCTTATCAGGAAACAAGATGGGCTCGCATGTGGAAGCTATAGGAACATGTTATTTGACTTTAAGTAGTGGTTTTGTTTTGGAGTTAGAAAAGACCTTTTATGTTCCAAGTTTTTCTAGAAACTTGATTTCAGTTTCAAGGCTTGTACCTTTTGGATATTCCTTAAACTTTTTCAGAAAAATCTTTCAGTCTATTCTATAAATCTGATTATGTTGGGAATGGTATTTTGTCTAATGGTCTTTACTACAAAACAAAGTCACATATGATTCAATGCATGTTCACACTGGCACTAAAAGATGATGATTAATAACACTTCTTCATTAATGATTGATAACACTTCTTCATGAATAACACATCTTCATTGATTCCCCTCTAGTCATGGTGAGCAATTGGTTTGCAAGCTCAAGAAGTCATTGTATGGTTTAAAACAAGCATCCTCCCAATGGTATTTGAAATTCCATAATGTAATTTCTTCTTTTGGTTTTGTAGAAAACATTATGGATCAATGTATATACCTGAAGGTTAGTGGGAGTAAAATTTGTTTCTTGTTTTACAAATGGATGATCTTTTTGCTAGCAACCAATGATAAGGGTTTGCTACATGAGGTGAGACAATTCCTCTCTAAAAGTTTTGATATGAATTATATGGGTGAGGCATCTTATGTCATTGGCATTAAGATCCATAGAGATAGATTTCGAGGCAACTTGGGTCTGTCACAGGGAACCTATATTAATAAAATTTTAGAGAGATTCAAGATGAAGGATTGTTCACCAAGTGTAGCTCCCATTGGGAATGTTGGGAAGATGTCAGAGTGATCCAGGTTTAGACCACTGGAGAGCTGCAAAGAAAGTAATGAGGTACCTTCAAGGGACCAAAGACTACATGCTTATGTATATCCTGTTTGAGGCTGCTTTACATGGTGTATGGCTTAAGAATTTTATTTCTGGGCTTAGAATTATGGATTCTATCTCTAAGCCATTGAGAATATATTGTGATAATTCAGCTGCTGGTTTTATGGCTAAAAAAGTGGGAGTCGAAATAAACACATCGACATTAAGTATTTAGCTATAAGGGAACGTGTTAAAGAAAAGAAAGTGGTCATTGAGCACGTCAGCACTGAGTTAATGATCACTGATCCTTTGACTAAGGGCATGCCACCGTTTAAATTCAAGGATCATGTATTGAATATGGGACTTGGTTCCATTATGCAGTTTTTCATTGTATGGACAATGTTAATGAAATTCTTAATTATTGTGATGTTTTTTCTCATATTTATGTGCACCTTAAGTTGATTTGAGAAAACTCATTTAAGAAGGACCAAGAATAAACATAGGGTTTATTCATTAAGATATTGTTACCACATAAATTATAATAAGAATAAATGCATAGTAATACATGGAAGATAATACTCGTCATAAGAGGACTTATCGCCATGATTCATGTATCTATTACTTATTAAAGATTGTCAATGGTTTTTGAGACATTAAGTTTGGAAGTATGGACCAAGTGGGAGAATGTTAAGCTCCATTGATTTTACACAAAAGCTACCTTGATTTATGGAGTTGCAACTTTTCTTAACTTATGGAAACCAACTGCAGTAGTTTCCTTAAGTTAAGAAAATCAACTGCAATTACTAAATTTATAATTGGGAGCTACTAAAGTGGTCCATTACTTTGATCTCATCTCTACCTTGATTTGTGGTTTTTCTAACACATAGCATTTAGAAGCTTGATGGAAGCTTAGCTATATGTTCATCTCTTTGGTCCCCAAGCTCATATCTCAAACCCCCTTCAGTTCTACACCATCTAGATGAGATAGCAGAGCTCGGAAGTGCCTTCAGAATTTTGTGTTCTTTTCCTTTTGCTTGGACAGACGCTGGAGTGCTGAAGAAGAAGCTTGTGGACTGTGGCCTGCATCAATACATCACCAATGGCTGGAGGTAACTCGTATCCCTGGGCATTAAGATTTAATGATTCTTCAAGATTTAATGATTCTTTTCAGTTATTCCGCATATAGAAGAATCGTTGTTGAAATTGAAGAATATCTAACATTTGGTATCAGAGCCTCTATTTACCTCTGTCTTGGTGTGAGATTTACTTATAAATATTGGCACAATATTGGTTTTGCAAACCAGAGCCTCGAATTGACTATGGATTTAAAATCTGTTAAGACTTTGCTATAATAATATTGTCGTTCCATCGCCTTCCCTACATGACTGGGAGCGGCATTGCTTGCCTCTCTGCTGGCTGAGGATGGCATGGCAGTACACATATAAATACTCAAACGATTTGTCCTGCCTGTGGCTGCGCTATTGTTTTCTTCTATTCGTTACCAGAATTGAAAACTATGTTGATGAATTGCATTTCGTTTGTGGAAATCTTTATTTTCTTATAAATATTGTGTGGATGGGCTTAGAGACTCGTCTTCTTAACAGTCTAGTAAAATCTCTCTAAAATTTCCAGTTCTAGTAAGACCAGAGAGAATAGACGCTGATTAAAAGGGCAATGCATAAAGGAAAATAAATCCCTGTGGAAGGAAACAATAAACATGAGTATTTAGTAAAGTTTCTGGAGTTTAAATGACTATAACTGTACAGCCTGGTGTATTTGATCTGAATTGAATGAAACCATGGTCAAAATCAAAATCAGGATTGGTCCAACTGGAACCAGCCCAAACGGGCCAGACTATGGTTTAAGTCAACCAGACTCAGATTTAACCTAGCAGGCTTGGATCCCAATAAGGATCGAATTTTCAACTCAGCTGATTCACGTTTCACTTGGGTCATGCAATATGTGTGTGGACACGAAAGTGTGCGTAGAAATGGTGTATTTTATATTTTCCTTTTGGACAAGTCTTTCCTCGGTCAACCCCAGGATTTTTACAAGTCACGAGTCAACTATGACTCTTTAGCCAAAATGGGTCTTGCATGCAGTCAAGTCTGGTGACTTTAAACAAAACCAATATATGAGCTGACAACTAATGAGCAAAAGAATCATGAACAAAGTGTAATTGGTCAATAAGACTGATCACAAAAGAATAGTCAAACAACATGAAAATGTCAGCTCCATCCAACCTTTATTTTTACAGGTTAGATCTGGATTGTTTCTCATTGATGGTAAATAGTAGAAAACCTAAACTCTTAGATATCTACATCTAGAAGAAAAGGAAATACTTATGTTAAATTTTGGTATTTTATGGCTCCACATTCAGAATTAGAATAATGTTAAAGGAAATATTGCGGTGAATTAGAATTTGGAAGTAAATTGGGTTGAAAGCTCTACTAGGTGGGCCGAAGGAAAGTTAGAAGGATATCAAAATATGGCAATATTGTCAATGGTGACTGTGCCAAATGGTGGATACGAAAACCCTGTCGCAGGGTTTAAGGCAACTCTGAACAGAGGACACTACACTTCTCTCAACAATTTATCATTTCGTGTTCGAAATCCATGTACCGTAATGTTTGCTTCCTCAAGTACCAGGCTTGTCCCAGTGTACTAATAGCTTCTAAACAAAGTATGAATATGAGTCTATAAGATTTGAAAGGTGGTCATTGAGGTATTGAATGCACCAAAGGCTTTGCCGTTCTGAAAGCTTGTTTTGGCCCTAGCTGATCTCATTGCATCCTCCCTCAACCCGATACAAACATTTGTGATCATTGTATCCTCCCTCACTCCGGTACTTACATTGGTGATTTATGGGTTGCTTTGCTTGCTTTGATTCAAGTCATAGATATGTGGGTTGCCTTGCTTGTAATTAAAGTATTCGAGGATTTCGTTCCACTCTAATATGACTATTTCTACATGAAATGAATCATTGTCACAGCATGATTTGGACTCTAGCTTTATGAATTCCCAAGTAAGCCTTAACTGAAGGCTGTTGGTAGGTTTGAATTCCGAATTTTCTAATTTAAGCCTTAAGTGCAGGCTGTTAGTAGGTTTGAACTCTGAATTTCCTAGCAGTCAAGTTGGTTATAGATGCACATGCATCTTCCAATCACTGTTGCACATGTTTGCTAGTGTCGGATGCATCAGCTGATGTTTGACAATGAAGCGTATATGCTTGATTATATGCAACCCATCTGAATGAATGAATGATCAGTTGGATTAGATTCTTGAAAATGAAATGGGACATTATCCATTTTAGAATCGGAAAGTTAAACCACATTATATTCATTTTCAAGCAAATTCATTAATTGATCATTGAAAATAATTTATTCATATTATTTTCATTTAAGTAATATCACAACAAATCAGTAAATATGTTTCCTTTTTATGGATTGAAGGGACAATATTTGTGTGTGAATAAAGGTTGTTGTTGATATAAATCATGGTTCAGATCTTGTGAGCAAAATAGCTTGTTTGCTGGTGTATTTTGTTGTTTTATAAACTTAAGGACGGAGCCTGAAGTCAAGCCAGCTAGTCTTCGAACTGCATTTGCTACGCAAATGCAAAGTAGATCAAAGCTGATTCAGTCAATCTCCGGGTTAAGTTTATAAATTGAACAATCAATTTGCAGTCATTTTCGGTAATGCTGACTGCTTTTGATTTTGCTGGAGAATTATTACAGTTATATGGAATTTATTAAAATGTCATTTTGATTTACTCCTTTCAGTAAACATTATTTTTCTCTCTGGTTAAGTTTTGTTTATGAAACAAAATTAATGTCTAGTGATCCATGTAATTTTAATTAATTAGAGAGTAGCCATAGCATCTTTAATTAAATAAAATTATATATTGATTGGCAAGATCACATAAAGATTATTTAGACATTAAATTGTAATTAATTACACTAAATATAATAAATTTTATCCCACAGGAATTTTTATTATATTTATGTGATTAATTAGGATAAAAAGTCATAACCTACCCACAGGAGTTATGAATTAATAAGTTTTATTGAATCTGTTTGAATTGAAAATTTAGCCCACAGGCAATTTTCATGTCATTTGATTCAATTCTTTTTAGCATGTTTTACATTGGTAAAACGTGAAAGATCATAAAGTTTTGTTGAATCTGCTTGAATTGAAAATTTAGCCCACAGGCAATTTTCATGTCATTTGATTCAATTCTTTTTAGCATGTTTTACATTGGTAAAACGTGAAAGATCATAAAGTTTTGTTGAATCTGCTTGAATTGAAAATTTAGCCCACAGGCAATTTTCATGTCATTTGATTCAATTCTTTTTAGCATGTTTTACATTGGTAAAACATGAAAGATCATAAAGTTTTATTGAATCTGCTTGAATTGAAAATTTAGCCCACAGGCAATTTTCATGTCATTTGATTCAATTCTTTTTACCATGTTTTACATTGGTAAAACATGAAAGTTCATAAAGTTTTATTGAATCTGTTTGAGTTGAAAATTTAGCCCACAGGCAATTTTCATGTCATTTGATTCAATTCTTTTTACCATGTTTTACATTGGTAGAACATGAAAGTTTATTAAGCCTCAACATAAGCATGTGATTCTCTATTTTGATGCAGTAGTACAACCTGCAAATTTCTCTGAAATTCGTTCTGACATTCCCGAACTTGAGGAAGTAATCTCGTTTGTCTGTTATGAATCTAATATGGTTAACTTTAATAGCCAGTGAGAAGTGAGCAAAGCATCTTATCAGGAAACAAGATGGGCTCGCATATGGAAGCTATAAGAACATGTTATTTAACTTTAAGTAGTGGCTTTGTTTTGGAGTTAGAAAAGACCTTTTATGTTCCAAGTTTTTCTAGAAACTTGATTTCAGTTCAAGGCTTGTACCTTTTGGATATTCCTTAAACTTTTCAGAAGAATCTTTGAGTCTATTCTATAAATCTGATTATGTTGGGAATGGTATTTTGTCTAATGGTCTTTACTGCAAAACAAATTCACATATGATTCAATGCATGTTCACACTGGCACTAAAAGATGATGATTAATAACACTTCTTCATTAATGATTGATAACACTTCTTCATGAATAACACATCTTCATTGATTCCCCTCTAGTCATGGTGAGCAATTGGTTTGCAAGCTCAAGAAGTCATTGTATGGTTTAAAACAAGCATCCTCCCAATGGTATTTGAAATTCCATAATGTAATTTCTTCTTTTGGTTTTGTAGAAAACATTATGGATCAATGTATATACCTGAAGGTTAGTGGGAGTAAAATTTGTTTCTTGTTTTACAAATGGATGATCTTTTTGCTAGCAACCAATGATAAGGGTTTGCTACATGACGTGAGACAATTCCTCTCTAAAAGTTTTGATATGAAGGATATAGGTGAGGCATCTTATGTCATTGGCATTAAGATCCATAGAGACAGATTTCGAGGCATCTTGGGTCTGTCCCAGGAAACCTATATTAATAAAAATTTTAGAGAGATTTCAGATGAAGGATTGTTCACCAAGTATAGCTCCCATTGTGAAGGGTGATAGGTTCAATTTGAACCAATGCCCGAAGAACGACTTAGAAAGGGAACAAATGAAGAACATTCCATATGCTTCTGCTGTCGGAAGCCTAATGTAGGAATGTTGGGACGATGTCAGAGTGATCCAGGTTTAGACCACTGGAGAGCTACAAAGAAAGTAATGAGGTACCTTCAAGGGACCAAAGACTACATGCTTATGTATATCCTGTTTGAGGCTGCTTTACATGGTGTATGGCTTAAGAATTTCATTTCTGGGCTTAGAATTATGGATTCTATCTCTAAGCCATTGAGAATATATTGTGATATTTCAGCTGCTGGTTTTATGGCTAAAAAAGTGGGAGTCGAAATAAACACATCGACATTAAGTATTTAGCTATAAGGGAACGTGTTAAAGAAAAGAAAGTGGTCACTGAGCACGTCAGCACTGAGTTAATGATCACTGATCCTTTGACTAAGGGCATGCCACCGTTTAAATTCAAGGATCATGTATTGAATATGGGACTTGGTTCCATTATGCAGTTTTTCATTGTATGGACAATGTTAATGAAATTCTTAATTATTGTGATATTTTTTCTCATATTTATGTGCACCTTAAGTTGATTTGAGAAAATTCATTTAAGAAGGACCAAGAATAAACATAGGGTTTATTCATTAAGATATTGTTACCACATAAATTATAATAAGAATAAATGCATAGTAATACATGGAAGATAATACTCGTCATAAGAGGACTTATCGCCATGATTCATGTATCTATTACTTAATAAAGATTGTCAATGGTTTTTGAGACATTAAGCTTGGAAGTATGGACCAAGTGGGAGAATGTTAAGCTCCATTGATTTTTCACAAAAGCTACCTTGATTTATGGAGTTGCAGCTTTTCTTAACTTATGGAAACCAACTGCAGTAGTTTCCTTAAGTTAAGAAAATCAACTGCAATTACTAAATTAATAATTGGGAGCTACTAAAGTGGTCCATCACTTTGATCTGATCTCTACCTTGATTTGTAAATCAGAGGTTCGAGGCAACTTGGGTCTATCACAGGGAACCTATATTAATAAAATTTTAGAGAGATTCAGGATGAAGGATTGTTCACCAAGTGTAGCTCCCATTGGGAATGTTGGGACGATGTCAGAATGATCCAGGTTTAGACCACTGGAGAGCTGCAAAGAAAGTAATGAGGTACCTTCAAGGGACCAAAGACTACATGCTTATGTATATCCTGTTTGAGGCTGCTTACATGGTGTATGGCTTAAGAATTTCATTTCTGGGCTTAGAATTATGGATTCTATCTCTAAGCCATTGAGAATATATTGTGATAATTCAGCTGTTGGTTTTATGGCTAAAAAAGTGGGAGTCGAAATAAACACATCGACATTAAGTATTTAGCTATAAGGGAACGTGTTAAAGAAAAGAAAGTGGTAATTGAGCACGTCAGCACTGAGTTAATGATCACTGATCCTTTGACTAAGGGCATGCCACCGTTTAAATTCAAGGATCATGTATTGAATATGGGACTTGGTTCCATTATGCAGTTTTTCATTGTATAGACAATGTTAATGAAATTCTTAATTATTGTGATGTTTTTTCTCATATTTATGTGCACCTTAAGTTGATTTGAGAAAATTCATTTAAGAAGGACCAAGAATAAACATAGGGTTTATTCATTAAGATATTGTTACCACATAAATTATAATAAGAATAAATGCATAGTAATACATGGAAGATAATACTCGTCATAAGAGGACTTATCGCCATGATTCATGTATCTATTACTTATTAAAGATTGTCAATGGTTTTTGAGACATTAAGTTTGGAAGTATGGACCAAGTGGGAGAATGTTAAGCTCCATTAATTTAACACAAAATCTACCTTGATTTATGAAGTTGCAGCTTTTCTTAACTCATGGAAACCAACTGCAGTAGTTTCCTTAAGTTAAGAAAATCAACTGCAATTACTAAATTTATAATTGGGAGCTACTAAAGTGGTCCATTACTTTGATCTCATCTCTACCTTGATTTGTGGTTTTTCTAACACATAGCATTTAGAAGCTTGATGGAAGCTTAGCTATATGTTCATCTGTTTGGTCCCCAAGCTCATATCTCAACCCCCTTCAGTTCTACACCATCTAGCTGAGATAGCTGAGCTCGGAAGTGCGTTCAGAATTTTGTGTTCTTTTGCTTGGACAGAAGCTGGAGTGCTGAAGGAGCAGCTTGTGGACTGTGGCCTGCATCAATACATCACCAATGGCTAGAGGTAACTCGTATCCCTGGGCAATAAGGTTTAATGATTCTTTGAGTTTATTCCGCATGCAGAATCATTGTTAAAACTGTAGAATTTCTAACATTTGGTATCAGAGCAAAGTTTTACCTCTGTCTTCTATATATGTGGCAACAATTTCTTAATGAATAAACCTTATGTTTATTCTTGGTCCTTCTTAAATGAATTTTCTCAAATCAACTTAAGGTGCACATAAATATGAGAAAAAACATCACAATAATTAAGAATTTCATTAACATTGTCCATACAATGAAAATCTGCATAATGGAACCAAGTCCCATATTCAATACATGATCCTTGAAATTAACTGTGGCATGCCCTTAATCAAAGGATCATTGATCATTAACTCAGTGCTGACGTGCTCAATGACCACTTTATTTTCTTTAACACGTTCCCTTATAGCTAAAAACTTAATGTCGATGTGTTTATTTCGACTCCCACTTTTTTAGCCATAAAACCAGCAGCTGAATCATCACAATATATTCTCAATGGCTTAGATATAGAATCCATAATTCTAAGCCCAGAAATGAAATTCTTAAGCCATACACCATGTAAAGCAGCCTCAAACAGGATATACATAAGCATGTAGTCTTTGGTCCCATGAAGGTACCTCATTACTTTCTTTGCAGCTCTCCAGTGGTCTAAACCTGGATCATTCTGACATCGTCCCAACATTCCTACATTAGGCTTCCGACAGCAGAAGCATATGGAATGTTCTTCATTTGTTCCCTTTCTAAGTCTTTCTTCGGGCATTGGTTCAAATTGAACCTATCACCCTTCACAATGGAGCTACACTTGGTGAACAATCCTTCATCTGAAATCTCTCTAAAAATTTTAATATAGGTTTCCTGGGACAGACCCAAGATGCCTCGAAATCTGTCTCTATGGATCTTAATGCCAATGACATAAGATGCCTCACCTATATCCTTCATATCAAAATTTTTAGAGAGGAATTGTTTCACCTCATGTAGCAAACCCTTATCATTGGTTGCTAGCAAAAGGTCATCCACATATAAAACAAGAAAACAAATTTTACTCCCACTAACCTTCAGGTATCTCATTGATCCATAATGTTTTCTACAAAACCAAAAGAAGAAATTACACTATGGAATTTCAAATACCATTGGCGGGATGCTTGTTTTAAACCATACAATGACTTCTTGAGCTTGCAAACCAATTGCTCACCATGACTACAGGGGAATCAATGAAGATGTGTTATTCATGAAGAAGTGTTATCAATCATTAATAAGTAAATCTCACACCAAGACAGAGGTAAATAGAGGCTCTGATACCAAATGTTAAATTTTGGTATTTTATGGCTCCGCATTCAGAATTAGAATAATGTTAAAGGAAATATTGCGGTGAATTAGAATTTGGAAGTAAATTGGGTTGAAAGCTCTACTAGGTGGGCCGAAGGAAAGTTAGAAGGATATCAAAATATGGCAATATTGTCAATGGCGACTGTGCCAAATGGTGGATACGAAAACCCTGTCGCAGGGTTTAAGGCAACTCTGAACAGAGGACACTACACTTCTCTCAACAATTTATCATTTCGTGTTCGAAATCCATGTACCGTAATGTTTGCTTCCTCAAGTACCAGGCTTGTCCCAGTGTACTAATAGCTTCTAAACAAAGTATGAATATGAGTCTATAAGATTTGAAAGGTGGTCATTGAGGTATTGAATGCACCAAAGGCTTTGCCATTCTGAAAGCTGGTTTTGGCCCTAGCTGATCTCATTGCATCCTCCCTCAACCCGATACAAACATTTGTGATCATTGTATCCTCCCTCACTCCGGTACTTACATTGGTGATTTATGGGTTGCTTTGCTTGCTTTGATTCAAGTCATAGATATGTGGGTTGCCTTGCTTGTAATTAAAGTATTCGAGGATTTCGTTCCACTCTAATATGACTATTTCTACATGAAATGAATCATTGTCACAGCATGATTTGGACTCTAGCTTTATGAATTCCCAAGTAAGCCTTAACTGAAGGCTGTTGGTAGGTTTGAATTCTGAATTTTCTAATTTAAGCCTTAAGTGCAGGCTGTTAGTAGGTTTGAACTCTGAATTTCCTAGCAGTCAAGTTGGTTATAGATGCACATGCATCTTCCAATCACTGTTGCACATGTTTGCTAGTGTCGGATGCATCAGCTGATGTTTGACAATGAAGCGTATATGCTTGATTATATGCAGCCCATATGAATGAATGAATTATCAATTGGACTAGATTCTTGAAAATGAAATGGGACATTATCCATTTTAGAATCGGAAAGTTAAACCACATTATATTCATTTTCAAGCAAATTCATTAATTGATCATTGAAAATAATTTATTCATATTATTTTCATTTAAGTAATATCACAACAAATCAGTAAATATGTTTCCTTTTTATGGATTGAAGGGACAATATTTGTGTGTGAATAAAGGTTGTTGTTGATATAAATCATGGTTCAGATCTTGTGAGCAAAATAGCTTGTTTGCTGGTCTATTTTGTTGTTTTATAAACTTAACGACGGAGCCTGAAGTCAAGCCAGCTAGTCTTCGAACTGCATTTGCTATGAAAATGCAAAGTAGATCAAAGCTGATTCAGTCAATCTCCGGGTTAAGTTTATAAATTGAACAATCAATTTGCAGTCATTTTCGGTAATGCTGACTGCTTTTGATTTTGCTGGAGAATTATTACAGTTATATGGAGTTTATTAAAATGTCATTATGATTTACTCCTTTCAGTAAACATTATTTTTCTCTCTGGTTAAGTTTTGTTTATGAAACAAAATTAATGTCTAGTGATCCATGTAATTTTAATTAATTAGAGAGTAGCCACAGCATCTTTAATTAAATAAAATTATATATTGATTGGCAAGATCACATAAAGATTATTTAGACATTAAATTGTAATTAATTACACTAAATATAATAAATTTTATCCCACAGGAATTTTTATTATATTTATGTGATTAATTAGGATAAAAAGTCATAACCTACCCACAGGAGTTATGAATTAATAAGTTTTATCATAAAGTTTTATTGAATCTGTTTGAATTGAAAATTTAGCCCACAGGCAATTTTCATGTCATTTGATTCAATTCTTTTTAGCATGTTTTACATTGGTAAAACGTGAAAGATCATAAAGTTTTGTTGAATCTGCTTGAATTGAAAATTTAGCCCACAGGCAATTTTCATGTCATTTGATTCAATTCTTTTTAGCATGTTTTACATTGGTAAAACATGAAAGATCATAAAGTTTTGTTGAATCTGCTTGAATTGAAAATTTAGCCCACAGGCAATTTTCATGTCATTTGATTCAATTCTTTTTAGCATGTTTTACATTGGTAAAACGTGAAAGATCATAAAGTTTTATTGAATCTGCTTGAATTGAAAATTTAGCTCACAGGCAATTTTCATGTCATTTGATTCAATTCTTTTTAGCATGTTTTACATTGGTAAAACATGAAAGTTCATAAAGTTTTATTGAATCTGTTTGAGTTGAAAATTTAGCCCACAGGCAATTTTCATGTCATTTGATTCAATTCTTTTTACCATGTTTTACATTGGTAGAACATGAAAGTTTATTAAGCCTCAACATAAGCACGTGATTCTTTATTTTGATACAGTAGTACAACCTGCAAATTTCTCTGAAATTCGTTCTGACATTCCCGAACTTGAGGAAGTAATCTCGTTTGTCTGTTATGAATCTAATATGGTT
Source organism: Pinus tabuliformis (assembly GCA_031772625.1). NCBI lineage: Eukaryota > Viridiplantae > Streptophyta > Pinopsida > Pinales > Pinaceae > Pinus > Pinus tabuliformis. Next base: position 1,631,997,567 of record CM062804.1, on the reverse strand, counting down.
AACGTTAATAGCCAGTGAGAAGTGAGCAAAGCATCTTATCAGGAAACAAGATGGGCTCGCATATGGAAGCTATAAGAACATGTTATTTAACTTTAAGTAGTGGCTTTGTTTTGGAGTTAGAAAAGACCTTTTATGTTCCAAGTTTTTCTAGAAACTTGATTTCAGTTCAAGGCTTGTACCTTTTGGATATTCCTTAAACTTTTCAGAAGAATCTTTCAGTCTATTCTATAAATCTGATTATGTTGGGAATGGTATTTTGTCTAATGGTCTTTACTGCAAAACAAAGTCACATATGATTCAATGCATGTTCACACTGGCACTAAAAGATGATGATTAATAACACTTCTTCATTAATGATTGATAACACTTCTTCATGAATAACACATCTTCATTGATTCCCCTCTAGTCATGGTGAGCAATTGGTTTGCAAGCTCAAGAAGTCATTGTATGGTTTGAAACAAGCATCCTCCCAATGGTATTTGAAATTCCATAATGTAATTTCTTCTTTTGGTTTTGTAGAAAACATTATGGATCAATGTATATACCTGAAGGTTAGTGGGAGTAAAATTTGTTTCTTATTTTACAAATGGATGATCTTTTTGCTAGCAACCAATGATAAGGGTTTGCTACATGAGGTGAGACAATTCCTCTCTAAAAGTTTTGATATGAAGGATATAGGTGAGGCATCTTATGTCATTGGCATTAAGATCCATAGAGACAGATTTCGAGGCATCTTGGGTCTGTCCCAGGAAACCTATATTAATAAAAATTTTAGAGAGATTTCAGATGAAGGATTGTTCACCAAGTATAGCTCCCATTGTGAAGGGTGATAGGTTCAATTTGAACCAATGCCCGAAGAACGACTTAGAAAGGGAACAAATGAAGAACATTCCATATGCTTCTGTTGTCGGAAGCCTAATGTAGGAATGTTGGGACGATGTCAGAGTGATCCAGGTTTAGACCACTGGAGAGCTGCAAAGAAAGTAATGAGGTACCTTCAAGGGACCAAAGACTACATGCTTATGTATATCCTGTTTGAGGCTGCTTTACATGGTGTATGGCTTAAGAATTTCATTTCTGGGCTTAGAATTATGGATTCTATCTCTAAGCCATTGAGAATATATTGTGATAATTCAGCTGCTGGTTTTATGGCTAAAAAAGTGGGAGTCGAAATAAACACATCGACATTAAGTATTTAGCTATAAGGGAACGTGTTAAAGAAAAGAAAGTGGTCATTGAGCACGTCAGCACTGAGTTAATGATCACTGATCCTTTGACTAAGGGCATGCCACCGTTTAAATTCAAGGATCATGTATTGAATATGGGACTTGGTTCCATTATGAAGTTTTTCATTGTATGGACAATGTTAATGAAATTCTTAATTATTGTGATGTTTTTTCTCATATTTATGTGCACCTTAAGTTGATTTGAGAAAATTCATTTAAGAAGGACCAAGAATAAACATAGGGTTTATTCATTAAGATATTGTTACCACATAAATTATAATAAGAATAAATGCATAGTAATACATGGAAGATAATACTCGTCATAAGAGGACTTATCGCCATGATTCATGTATCTATTACTTAATAAAGATTGTCAATGGTTTTTGAGACATTAAGTTTGGAAGTATGGACCAAGTGGGAGAATGTTAAGCTCCATTGATTTTACACAAAAGCTACCTTGATTTATGGAGTTGCAGCTTTTCTTAACTTATGGAAACCAACTGCATTAGTTTCCTTAAGTTAAGAAAATCAACTGCAATTACTAAATTTATAATTGGGAGCTACTAAAGTGGTCCATTACTTTGATCTCATCTCTACCTTGATTTGTGGTTTTTCTAACACATAGCATTTAGAAGCTTGATGGAAGCTTAGCTATATGTTCATCTGTTTGGTCACCAAGCTCATATCTCAAACCCCCTTCAATTCTACACCATCTAGATGAGATAGCAGAGCTCGGAAGTGCCTTCAGAATTTTGTGTTCTTTTCCTTTTGCTTGGACAGACACTGGAGTGCTGAAGAAGAAGCTTGTGGACTGTGGCCTGCATCAATACATCACCAATGGCTGGAGGTAACTCGTATCCCTGGGCATTAAGATTTAATGATTCTTCAAGATTTAATGATTCTTTTCAGTTATTCCGCATATAGAAGAATCGTTGTTGAAATTGAAGAATATCTAACATTTGGTGCAGATATTCTATATGTCTGGCCTTGTTTCTAATTACTTCTCTATTTTCATTCAATTTATTTTTGAAGACCCATTTTGTCCCTATAACATTCTTATCCTTTGGTCTAGGAACCAACTCCCAAGTGTTGTTCTTTTCGATCTGCTCAAGTTCTTCATCCATTTCTTTGACCCAAAATTCATCTTTGCATGCCTCTTTCACATTTTGTGGTTCAGTGGAAGAGAGTAATGCCAAATAGCTTGAAGCTTCTACAATTGTCCTTCTTGTTTGTACACCTTCTTCTTTCTGCCCCAAAATCTGAGATTCTGGATGATTCTTCTGAACATATCTGGATGGAGTCTTCTCTTCTATCCTTATCTGCTCCTCTGGTTCTTCTTGATGTTCTTCTTCTTCATCATTTTGTCTTTGAGGGTAGTCTTCATCTTCTTCGAGATCTTCATGATTTACTTGCCTAGGAATGTATCCCTTCTCATCAACCACTACATCAATGCTGTCAACAATTCTTCCAAGTCTTTTATTGTAGCACTTGTATGCTTTGCTGTGTGGAGAATAACCAAGAAGAATGCCTTCATCTGCTCTAGGTTCAAGTTTTCCAAGCTGCTCATCAGTATTCTTAATATAGCATTTTCTCCCAAAGATTTTGAAGTGCTTTACCGAAGGAGTCTCACCATACCAGAGCTCATGAGGGGTTTGAGTGTTGTTCACCCGAACATTTGTTTTGTTGAGAATAACAACCGCAGCATATGCAGCTTCTCCCCAGAAGGTTGCGGGAGTTCCAGACTCATCAAGCATAGCACAAGCCATTTGTTGGACTGTTCTGTTCATTCTTTCCACCACTCCATTTTGCTGAGGAGTTCTAGCTGTAGAGAATTCTCTTCTTATCCCATGTTCTTCACAGAAATCGAAAAATTCATTTGAGGTAAACTCCCCACCTCTGTCGGATCTGAGGCACTTAATTTTGTATCCTGATTCATTTTCAACCAAGGCCTTAAAGGATTTGAATTTTTCGAATGCTTCATCTTTGTGCTTCATAAGTCCTAACCAGACAAACCTGGAGAAATCGTCAATGAATAATATCAAGTATTCTTCTCCTCGAGGTGTCCTTTTCCTGAATGGTCCACATACATCTGTATGTACTAGCTTAAGAGGCATGCTAGCTGATCCTTCCTTCTCCGGAAAGTTAGTTCTGGTTTGCTTTCCAAACTGACATGATTTGCATATGGTGTTGTCTGGAATTTTGATATCTGGAAGACCGCGAACTGCCTGATATTTGCATGCTTTCCTTATTTGTGAAAAGCTTAGATGCCCCAACCTCTGGTGCCATAACCAGTGTTCATCATCCTTGCTTAGATAGCATTGTTGTTGTCCTTCTTCAAATATGTATAGATTATTTGGAGTTCTTTCACCTTTGATCACTGTTTTACCTGTATCAAGATCACGAACAAGACATCCATTTGATCTAAATATCACCTCGGTTCCTTGATCACACATCTGGCTGACACTCAGAAGATTATGCTTCAATCCATCAACATACAAAACATTTCCAGCTTTGACCTTTTCTTTTAATTGAGCAGTTTCTTTTCCTTTTATAGTTGTAGGAGTATCATTTCCAAAAGAAACTTTCTTTCCCTTTTCTAAAGCAGAATATGATTCAAGTTTTTCTTTATCACCTGTCATATGCTTCGAACATCCACTGTCAATGTACCATAGATTTTCTTGTCCCTCTGCATAAAATGCTATCCCACATCTTTCTGTTTGTGGTTCCTTTATTCTCCATGTTTTGGTGCTTGAGGCTTGTTCCTTTGTCTGCTGAAACCTGCTCCTGCATTCAAAATCTTCATCACCAAAGTTATTGCAAATAGAACATTCAACTTCATTTTCAAGAGCCGAAAAGTTGTTATAGGTCCTTTTTGTAATCCCGGTCATACTTCTTTGTTTTTGAGCTTCTCTAGTCATGATTGTTTTATATGCAACACATTGAGCTGCTTTGTGACCAAAGTTATGGCAAGAGAAGCATTGTCCATTGAAGAAACTTCTGCAGTTATCAAATCTTCTGGCCAAATGATTGTAATTTCTATTGTCATCCATTCTTGAAGCAAATTGAGAGGTTTTTACCTGTGGCTGGTTGTAGCTTTTGTTCATCCTTAAAACAGATTGCCCCTGGTTTACCTGATAGTCTTTGTTTGTTCTTGATGTAATTCGTCCCTGCTTTACCTGGTGATCTCCATTGTTCTTTTGCTCATTCCTTCTTGCTGCATCAAGATAACTCTTTGAGGTGGATTCTTGAGAAGTTTCTCCATTATACCCCAGACCTGTCTTGTTTAGTGGAGAACGTTGTACATTGATGATCTCATCCAGAGTTTCAGATCCTTTGACAAACTTAAGATTAATAGCCTTTGTTTTCTCAATCTCTTTTCTAAGACCAACAATTTCACCTTCTAATTTTTCAAGATATTTTTCCTTTTCATCAATTTGAAATTGTAGAGTATCAATGATCATATTCTTTTCTTCTATACATCTCTTGAGTCTAGAAATTTCTTCATAAAGGCTATCCACATCTATAGCATCCATGTAATCATCATCTTCAAATGCCATTAAAATTTTATAGTCATTACCTCATTCATCTTCATCACTATTTGATAGGCCATCACTATCTTCATGAGTGTAGTAGCTTTTTGTATTCTTTTTTTTGTTCCATCTAGCAGGTTCCTTTCCTTTGTCAATCTTATCCTTATGAGGACATTTCGCAGCATAATGACCTACTCTTCCACAAGAAAAGCATTTAAAAGGTAACTTATCTCTAAACCTTCCAGTACCCCGTTGAAGATTTCTGACAAAATTTGATTCTTCTTCTTCTTCTGGCGCATGACTTGCTTCATAGTAGTCTCCTTTGCCTGAAGCCTTGAAAGCCGCTTCTCTCCTGTCTGATGGAACTCCTTTTCCCATTTCATAAGCAGTTAGAATTCCGTGTAGCTGAGACATAGTAAGAGTTCGTAGATTTTCCTTTTCTTCTATTGCAGACACTTTAGATTCAAATTTGGGGGACAATGATCTTAAAACTTTTTCAACCACAATAGCCTCTTTTATTTCTTCACCCAAGTTTTTCATGCAATTAACAATCTCGTCTACCCGAAGGAAATAGTTAGCCACACTTTCATCATTATACATTCATAGATTCTCATACTGAATCCTAAGGGTTTGAAGTTTAGCACGCTTTACCTGTTCATCTCCTTCGTAGCTCAAGACAATCTTGTCCCATATTTCCTTTGCGGATTTATATTGCATAACTTTCACGAATTCTGTTTGAGATAAGCATCCCAGCAGAGTATTGACTGCTTTAGCATTTGTTTCATATTTCTTCTTCTCGGCCGGATCTGTAGGAGTTGCTGAAGGAAAAGTGTAGCCTGTATCTATGATATCCTAAACTTCTGTACCAAGAGATTGAAGATAGGAAATAACTCTTACCTTCCAATAATTGAAGTTTGTCCCATCAAAAATTGGTGGCCTGATTGATTTAGCGGGGAAAAACTAATTTGTAACCAAACTTTGCATTTATAAAAAGTTTGTCGAAAGTAATATAGAACCATATGATTGAATACAGAATCAGAACATGAAGCTTCATAATATTACGATAATGTAACACAGAAAAGAAGAATTGATATGCATAAACTGTTGCAATATAGAACAAGCTATAATGCGTTTAATGGCATTGGATCCATGACACAATTTGCCTCGTCTCTAATCAGAACAAAGCAGTACATCCTAATCTTTCTTATCTCTGATTGGAGTTGATGACTGGCCATTCGTGGTTATGTCCATTCTAGCACATGCACAACATCAGTTTGTTGTAATGGTGTGTAAAGTTTTAATATCACTTTGCTTCTTGAGCAACCAGCCCGAACTTGCTAGCTTGGCCTGTAAAGTGGTTAATATAACGTAGTGTATCAAATCATACGAGTAAGCAAAAATCTTAAAAAGCTGCATGAAGGATTCACACAATTCTTTTACTGTGTTATTCTGAGTTAGCAAGCATAACTATATATAGCTGTCCAGAGCACAAAGTTTTCCAATCTGGTGCGCGGCCCTAGAGTTTCCAATCTTGTGCTCTATGTTTTATTTTTGGCTTTCCATGTTGTGTGTAGATTTCATATTTGGACTTCGTTTTGATGTGTATGTGCAAAATAAATATATATATTTTGTAGGGTTGTCACTGCCTTGCTGGCACAGTTATTATTTAAATGCATTTCTCCAGTTCTGAGTTTGGTTATATAAGCTCTTTATAATGGATATATTCTTAAAATAAACCAGCCTTTGGGTGAAGGGGCAATTTTAATATAAACATCTGACAAGACTGCCTTTAGGTCCGCAAAGGTATATCGGGTTGGCTTTTAGCCTAGGTTGTCATTGATTATTTAATCGGATTAAAAATAATTAGAATAGCCGAATGATTTCCTATCGATCCAGTTTCCTATGATTTCTCACCGAATTATATATATATTATTGGTCAGAGAATATCGTTTAAAAAACATAACGACCATGATTTTTCGCTTTCTTCAAATTTCGGCAAGAATAAAGCCCAGCCGAAATACAAAGAGAAATTGGTTTTTGATTAACAACATCTGCTCCTCTTTTACGCGAAGCGCTGAAATTGGGTGACTCTATTCTTCCCCTTAGTGCTGAATAATGCTGTATTTACGTTTTATTCGTATGGATATTGGATGTTGAATTGTGCTATGATAGTTTCATACCTGTAAATTTGTGCAGTAGCTTTTATTGTCAAGGTTGGTATTGCCTCGATGAAAATTTCTGCACTTTTGTATCTATTGCCATCATTCTCTGGAGCTACAATTCTTGCATCCAGAGAAATAAATTTGCAGTTGGGTGGGGATTCCTTCGACTGCTTGGTGTAAGGTGTATTGAATATGCAGATTTATCCAAACCCATCTAAACCTGGGTTTAATATGACATGCACCTCGAGGGCAAAAGGTTACATGATGTGTATTGTTTTCTAGTGGGAGCTATGAACCCCAAGGCGCTTTAATATGATATATAAATTTTGATTATGTTTTTATGGTTTGGTTATAATTTATATAGTTAATTTGGATAACTATATAAAATCAACAATGCAAAATGCAAAGTAAGTTTTATAATTGATTACATATTTACATTAAACTTACATTTATGAACATTTGTAATTAAAGAGAAATAAGAAATGGTTTATTTCTCATTTGGGCATTCAGTTTATGAACATTGAAGAGAAATAAGAAATGGTTTATTTCTCATTTGGGCATTCAGTTTTGATTCTATGTTTATTTCGCATGAAGTTCAGATTTAGCGTTGTTGAAAATTAATTTTGTGAGTCAATCTCCGGGTTAAGTTTATAAATTGAACAATCAATTTGTAATCATACTGACTGCTTTAACCTGCTTTTGAATTTGCTGGAGAATTATTACAGTTATATGGAGTTTATTAAAATGTCATTTTGACTTACTCCTTTTAGTAAACATTAATTTTCTCTCTGGTTAAGTTTTGTTTATGCAACAAAATTAATGTCTAGTGATCCATGTAATTTTAATTAATTAGAGAGTAGCCACAGCATCTTTAATTAAATAAAATTATATATTGATTGGCAAGATCACATAAAGATTATTTAGACATTAAATTGTAATTAATTATACTAAATATAATAAATTTTATCCCACAGGAATTTTTATTATATTTATGTGATTAATTAGGATAAAATTTCATAACCTACCCACAGGAGTTATGAATTAATACGTTTTATCATAAAGTTGTATTGAATCTGTTTGAATTGAAAATTTAGCCCACAGGCAAATTTCATGTCATTTGATTCAATCTTTTGGCATCATCATAAAGTTTTATTGAATCTATTTGAATTGAAAATTTAGCCCACAGGCAATTTTCATGTCATTTGATTCAATTCTTTTTAGCATGTTTTACATTGGTAAAACATGAAAGTTCATAAAGTTTTATTGAGTCTGTTTGAATTGAAAATTTAGCCCACAGGCAATTTTCATGTCATTTGATTCAATTCTTTTTAACATGTTTTATATTGGTAAAACATGAAAGTTCATAAAGTTTTATTGAATCTGTTTGAATTGAAAATTTAGCCCACAGGCAATTTTCATGTCATTTGATTCAATTCTTTTTAGCATGTTTTACATTGGTAAAACATGAAAGTTCATAAAGTTTTATTGAATCTGCTTGAATTGAAAATTTAGCCCACAGGCAATTTTCATGTCAGTTGATTCAATTCTTTTTAGCATGTTTTACATTGGTAAAACATGAAAGTTCATAAAATTTTATTGAATCTGCTTGAATTGAAAATTTAGCCCATAGGCAATTTTCATGTCATTTGATTCAATTCTTTGGTAGAACGTGAAAGTTTATTAAGCCTCAACATAAGCATGTGATTTTTATTTTGATGCAGTAGTACAACCTGCAAATTTCTCTGAAATTCGTTCTGACATTCCCAAACTTGAGGTCTCAAATATTGTGAAAGGCTCACCAGTGTGAAAGGTGTGCGCGAGCACATCATGCAGATAAGGGACACTGTGGCTCAATTGAAGAAACTCGAGGTTGAAATATCGGAGTCCTTCCTAGTGCACTACATCCTGAACACCCTTCCGCACCAATATGGACCTTTCAAAATCTCATACAACACACATAAGGATAAATGGTCAATTAATGAACTCATGACCATGTGTGTTCAAGAAGAAGAGAGACTGGTGATGGAACTAGGAGAGAGTGCAATGCTGGCAACGCGTGGAAAGGGCAAATCTCAAGCCAATCGGAAAGGGAAAGGTAAAGCACTTCCCCAGGCTGATATCAAGAAGGTTTCCAAGTGTTTTTTCTGTAAGAAGAAAGGACACATAAAGAAGGAATGCGCCAAATATCAGAAATGGCTTGCAGACAAAGGGTTTGCAGAACCTAAGGAAGCCAGTGGGAAGTGAGCAAAGCATCTTATCAGGAAACAAGATAGGCTCGCATGTGGAAGCTATAGGAACATGTTATTTAGCTTTAAGTAGTGGTTTTGCTTTGGAGTTAGAAAAGACCTTTTATGTTCCAAGTTTTCTAGAAACTTGATCTCAGTTTCAAGGCTTGTACCTTTTGGATATTCCTTAAACCTTTCAGTAAAGAATCTTTCAGTCTATTCTATAAATCTGATTATGTTGGGAATGGTATTTTGTCTAAAATGGTCTTTACTGCATTAATTTACAAAACAATGTCACATATGATTCAATGCATGTTCACACTGGCACTAAAAGATGATGATTAATAACACTTCTTCATTAATGATTGATAACACTTCTTCATGAATAACACATCTTCATTGATTCCCCTCTAGTCATGGTGAGCAATTGGTTTGCAAGCTCAAGAAGTCATTGTATGGTTTAAAACAAGCATCCCGCCAATGGTATTTGAAATTCCATAGTGTAATTTCTTCTTTTGGTTTTGTAGAAAACATTATGGATCAATGTATATACCTGAAGGTTAGTGGGAGTAAAATTTGTTTTCTTGTTTTATATGTGGATGACCTTTTTTGCTAGCAACCAACGATAAGGGTTTGCTACATGAGGTGAGACAATTCCTCTCTAAAAGTTTTGATATGAAGGATATGGGTGAGGCATCTTATGTCATTGGCATTAAGATCCATAGAGACAGATTTTGAGGCATCTTGGGTCTGTCACAGGAAATCTATATTAATAAAATTTTAGAGAGATTTCCGATGAAGGATTGTTCACCAAGTGTAGCTCCCATTGGGAATGTTGGGACGATGTCAGAGTGATCCAGGTTTAGACCACTGGAGAGCTGCAAAGAAAGTAATGAGGTACCTTCAAGGGACCAAAGACTACATGCTTATGTATATCCTGTTTGAGGCTGCTTTACATGGTGTATGGCTTAAGAATTTCATTTCTGGGCTTAGAATTATGGATTCTATATCTAAGCCATTGAGAATATATTGTGATAATTCAGCTGTTGGTTTTATGGCTAAAAAAGTGGGAGTCGAAATAAACACATCGACATTAAGTTTTTAGCTATAAGGGAACGTGTTAAAGAAAATAAAGTGGTCATTGAGCACGTCAGCACTGAGTTAATGATCAATGATCCTTTGATTAAGGGCATGCCATAGTTAATTTCAAGGATCATGTATTGAATATGGGACTTGGTTCCATTATGCAGTTTTTTCATTGTATGGACAATGTTAATGAAATTCTTAATTATTGTGATGTTTTTTCTCATATTATGTGCACCTTAAGTTGATTTGAGAAAATTCATTTAAGAAGGACCAAGAATAAACATAGAGTTTATTCATTAAGAAATTGTTGCCACGTAAATTATAATAAGAATAAATGCATAGTAATACATGGAAGGTAATACTCGTCATTAGAGGACTTATCGCCTTGATTCATGTATCTATTACTTAATACAGATTATCAATGGTTTTTAAGTTGAGACATTAAGTTTGGAAGTATGGACCAAGTGGGATAATGTTAAGCTCCATTAATTTAACACAAAAGCTACCTTGATTTATGGAGTTGCAGCTTTTCTTAACTTATGGAAACCAACTGCAGTAGTTTCCTTAAGTTAAGAAAATCAACTGCAATTACTAAATTAATAATTGGGAGCTACTAAAGTGGTCCATTACTATGATCTCATCTCTACCTTGATTTGTGGTTTTTCTAACACATAGCATTTAGAAGCTTGATGGAAGCTTAGCTATATGTTCATCTGTTTGGTCCCCAAGCTCCTATCTCAAACCCCTTCAGTTCTACACCATCTAGCTGAGATAGCAGAGCTCAGAAGTGCCTTCAGAATTCTTGTGTTCTTTTGCTAGGATTGAAGCTGGAGTGCTGAAGAAGTAGCATGCAAGTGGACTGTGGCCTTCATCAAAACATCACCAATGGCTGGAGGTAACTCGTATCCCTGGGCATTAAGATTTAATGATTCTTTTAAGTTATTCCGCATATAGAAGAATCATTGTTGAAATTGAAGAATGTCTAACAATTGGTATCAGAGCCCTTTTACCTCTGCCTTGCTGTGTGTTGGCCAAGAAACGAATACTTATTTTTGGGGTTCCAGCTTTGTGCTATTTAGAAACCCGTGTTTTACATGGAAAAACCCCGAGAACAAATGTCTTTGCATGTGATGGGCAAAAAGAAAACATTTTAATCTTTCATGACCATAAAACGACTCTGTCAAACAAATTTGCTATCGTGCTAAACGTTTCACAATTTTTTTTTTCCGGTCACAGTTACTCAGTGTCTATGAAATTCCGTAAAGACCTTCACAGTGGGCTCTTTTATTCTTTTCTGAAATTTCATAAAGTTTTATTGAATCTGCTTGAATTGAAAATTTAGCCCACAGGCAATTTTCATGTCATTTGATTCAATTCTTTTTAGCATGTTTTACATTGGTAAAACATGAAAGTTCATAAAGTTTTATTGAATCTGCTTGAATTGAAAATTTAGCCCACAGGCAATTTTCATGTCATTTGATTCAATTCTTTTTAGCATGTTTTACATTGGTAAAACATGAAAGTTCATAAAGTTTTATTGAATCTGCTTGAATTCAAAATTTAGCCCACAGGAAATTTTCATGTCATTTGATTCAATTCGTTTTAGCATGTTTTACATTGGTAAAACATGAAAGTTCATAAAGTTTTATTGAATCTGCTTGAATTGAAAATTTAGCCCACAGGCAATTTTCATGTCATTTGATTCAATTCTTTTTAGCATGTTTTACATTGGTAAAACATGAAAGTTCATAAAGTTTTATTGAATCTGCTTGAATTGAAAATTTAGCCCACAGGAAATTTTCATGTCATTTGATTCAATTCTTTTTACCATGTTTTACATTGGTAGAACATGAAAGTTTATTAAGCCTCAACATAAGCATGTGATTTTTATTTTGATGCAGTAGTACAACCTGCAAATTTCTCTGAAATTCATTCTGACATTCCCGAACTTGAGGAAGTAATCTCGTTTGTCTGTTATGAATCTAATATGGTTAACGTTAATAGCCAGTGAGAAGTGAGCAAAGCATCTTATCAGGAAACAAGATGGGCTCGCCTATGGAAGCTATAAGAACATGTTATTTAACTTTAAGTAGTGGCTTTGTTTTGGAGTTAGAAAAGACCTTTTATGTTCCAAGTTTTTCTAGAAACTTGATTTCAGTTCAAGGCTTGTACCTTTTGGATATTCCTTAAACTTTTCAGAAGAATCTTTCAGTCTATTCTATAAATCTGATTATGTTGGGAATGGTATTTTGTCTAATGGTCTTTACTGCAAAACAAAGTCACATATGATTCAATGCATGTTCACACTGGCACTAAAAGATGATGATTAATAACACTTCTTCATTAATGATTGATAACACTTCTTCATGAATAACACATCTTCATTGATTCCCCTCTAGTCATGGTGAGCAATTGGTTTGCAAGCTCAAGAAGTCATTGTATGGTTTAAAACAAGCATCCTCCCAATGGTATTTGAAATTCCATAATGTAATTTCTTCTTCTGGTTTTGTAGAAAACATTATGGATCAATGTATATACCTGAAGGTTAGTGGGAGTAAAATTTGTTTCTTGTTTTACAAATGGATGATCTTTTTGCTAGCAACCAATGATAAGGGTTTGCTACATGAGGTGAGACAATTCCTCTCTAAAAGTTTTGATATGAAGGATATAGGTGAGGCATCTTATGTCATTGGCATTAAGATCCATAGAGATAGATTTCGAGGCATCTTGGGTCTGTCCCAGGAAATCTATATTAATAAAAATTTTAGAGAGATTTCAGATGAAGGATTGTTCACCAAGTATAGCTCCCATTGTGAAGGGTGATAGGTTCAATTTGAACCAATGCCCAAAGAACGACTTAGAAAGGGAACAAATGAAGAACATTCCATATGCTTCTGCTGTCGGAAGCCTAATGTAGGAATGTTGGGACGATGTCAGAATGATCCAGGTTTAGACCACTGGAGAGCTGCAAAGAAAGTAATGAGGTACCTTCAAGGGACCAAAGACTACATGCTTATGTATATCCTGTTTGAGGCTGCTTTACATGGTGTATGGCTTAAGAATTTCATTTCTGGGCTTAGAATTATGGATTCTATATCTAAGCCATTGAGAATATATTGTGATAATTCAGCTGCTGGTTTTATGGCTAAAAAAGTGGGAGTCGAAATAAACACATCGACATTAAGTTTTTAGCTATAAGGGAACGTGTTAAAGAAAATAAAGTGGTCATTGAGCACGTCAGCACTGAGTTAATGATCAATGATCCTTTGATTAAGGGCATGCCACAGTTAATTTCAAGGATCATGTATTGAATATGGGACTTGGTTCCATTATGCAGTTTTTTCATTGTATGGACAATGTTAATGAAATTCTTAATTATTGTGATGTTTTTTCTCATCTTATGTGCACCTTAAGTTGATTTGAGAAAATTCATTTAAGAAGGACCAAGAATAAACATAGGGTTTATTCATTAAGAAATTGTTGCCACATAAATTATAATAAGAATAAATGCATAGTAATACATGGAAGGTAATACTCGTCATTAGAGGACTTATCGCCATGATTCATGTATCTATTACTTAATACAGATTATCAATGGTTTTTAAGTTGAGACATTAAGTTTGGAAGTATGGACCAAGTGGGAGAATGTTAAACTCCATTAATTTAACACAAAAGCTACCTTGATTTATGGAGTTGCAGCTTTTCTTAACTTATGGAAACCAACTGCAGTAGTTTCCTTAAATTAAGAAAATCAACTGCAATTACTAAATTAATAATTGGGAGCCACTAAAGTGGTCCATTACTTTGATCTCATCTCTACCTTGGTTTGTGGTTTTTCTAACACATAGCATTTAGAAGCTTGATGGAAGCTTAGCTATATGTTCATCTGTTTGGTTCCCAAGCTCCCACTTGGTCCATACTTCCAAACTTAATGTCTCAACTTAAAAACCATTGATAATCTGTATTAAGTAATAGATACATGAATCATGGTGATAAGTCCTCTAATGACGAGTATTACCTTCCATCTATTACTATGCATTTATTCTTATTATAATTTATGTGGCAACAATATCTTAATGAATAAACCTTATGTTTATTCTTGGTCCTTCTTAAATGAATTTTCTCAAATCAACTTAAGGTGCACATAAATATGAGAAAAACATCACAATAATTAAGAATTTCATTAACATTGTCCATACAATGAAAAACTGCATAATGGAACCAAGTCCCATATTCAATACATGATCCTTGAATTTAAACGGTGGCATGCCCTTAGTCAAAGGATCAGTGATCATTAACTCAGTGCTAACGTGCTCAATGACCACTTTCTTTTCTTTAACACGTTCCCTTATAGCTAAAAACTTAATGTCGATGTGTTTATTTCGACTCCCACTTTTTTAGCCATAAAACCAGCAGCTGAATGATCACAATATATTCTCAATGGCTTAGAGATAGAATCCATAATTCTAAGCCCAGAAATGAAATTCTTAAGCCATACACCATGTAAAGCAGCCTCAAACAGGATATACATAAGCATGTAGTCTTTGGTCCCTTGAAGGTACCTCATTACTTTCTTTGCAGCTCTCCAGTGGTCTAAACCTGGATCACTCTGACATCGTCCCAACATTCCTACAGTAGGCTTCCGACAACAGAAGCATATGGAATGTTCTTCATTTGTTCCATTTCTAAGTCGTTCTTCGGGCATTGGTTCAAATTGAACCTATCACCCTTCACAATGGGAGCTACACTTGGTGAACAATCCTTCATCTGAAATCTCTCTAAAATTTTTATTAATATAGGTTTCTTGGGACAGACCCATATCATTCATATCAAAACTTTTAGAGAGGAATTGTCTCACCTCATGTAGCAAACCCTTATCATTGGTTGCTAGCAAAAGGTCATCCACATATAAAACAAGAAAACAAATTTTACTCCCACTAACCTTCAGGTCCCATATTCAATACATGATCCTTGAAATTAACTGTGGCATGCCCTTAATCAAAGGATCATTGATCATTAACTCAGTGCTAACGTGCTCAATGACCACTTTATTTTCTTTAACACATTCCCTTATAGCTAAAAACTTAATGTCGATGTGTTTATTTTGACTCCCACTTTTTTAGCCATAAAACCAGCAGCTGAATTATCACAATATATTCTCAATGGCTTAGATATAGAATCCATAATTCTAAGCTCAGAAATGAAATTCTTAAGCCATACACCATGTAAAGCAGCCTCAAACAGGATATACATAAGCATGTAGTCTTTGGTCCCATGAAGGTACCTCATTACTTTCTTTGCAGCTCTCTAGTGGTCTAAACTTGGATCATTCTGACATCGTCCCAACATTCCTACATTAGGCTTCCGACAGCAGAAGCATATGGAATGTTCTTCATTTGTTCCCTTTCTAAGTCTTTCTTCGGGCATTGGTTCAAATTGAACCTATCACCCTTCACAATGGGAGCTACACTTGGTGAACAATCCTTCATCTGAAATCTCTCTAAAAATTTTATTAATATAGGTTTCCTGGGACAGACCCAAGATGCCTCGAAATCTGTCTCTATGGATCTTAATGCCAATGACATAAGATGCCTCACCTATATCCTTCATATCAAAATTTTTAGAGAGGAATTGTTTCACCTCATGTAGCAAACCCTTATCATTGGTTGCTAGAAAAAGGTCATCCACATATAAAACAAGAAAACAAATTTTACTCCCACTAACCTTCAGGTATCTCATTGATCCATAATGTTTTCTACAAAACCAAAAGAAGAAATTACACTATGGAATTTCAAATACCATTGGCGGGATGCTTGTTTTAAACCATACAATGACTTCTTGAGCTTGCAAACCAATTGCTCACCATGACTAGAGGGGAATCAATGAAGATGTGTTATTCATGAAGAAGTGTTATCAATCATTAATGAAGAAGTGTTATTAATCATCATCTTTTAGTGCCAGTGTGAACATGCATTGAATCATATGTGACATTGTTTTGTAAATTAATGCAGTAAAGACCATTAGACAAAATACCATTCCCAACATAATCAGATTTATAGAATAGACTGAAAGATTCTTTACTGAAAAGTTTAAGGAATATCCAAAAGGTACAAGCCTTGAAACTGAAATCAAGTTTCTAGAAAAACTTGGAACATAAAAGGTCTTTTCTAACTCCAAAACAAAGTCACTACTTAAAGTTAAATAACATGTTCTTATAGCTTCCACATGCGAGCCCATCTTGTTTCCTGATAAGATGCTTTGCTCACCTCCCACTGGCTTCCTTAGGTTTTGCAAACCTTTGCAAGGAATTCGAAATGTGAATTGTTGATCCAGAATCAATTCACCATGTGTTAATATTAACATAACCATATCAGATTCACAACAAACAAACGAGATTACTTCCTCAGAACGAATTTTAGAGAAATTTGCAGGTTGTACTACTGCATCAAAATAAAGAATCACATGCTTATGTTGAGGCTTAATAAACTTTCATGTTTTACCAATTTAAAACATGCTAAAAAGAATTGAATCAAATGACATGAAAATTGCATGTGGGCTAAATTTTCAATTCAAACAGATTCAATAAAACTTTATGAACTTTCACGTTTTACCAATGTAAAACATGCTAAAAAGAATTGAATCAAATGACATGAAAATTGCCTGTGGGCTAAATTTTCAATTCAAACAGATTCAATAAAACTTTATGATAAAACTTATTAATTCATAACTCCTGTGGGTAGGTTATGAAATTTTATCCTAATTAATCACATAAATATAATAAAAATTCCTGTGGGATAAAATTTATTATATTCAGTGTAATTAATTACAATTTAATGTCTAAATAATCTTTATGTGATCTTGCCAATCAATATATAATTTTATTTAATTAAAGATGTTGTGGCTACTCTCTAATTAATTAAAATTACATGGATCACTAGACATTAATTTTGTTGCATAAACAAAACTTAACCAGAGAGAAAAATAATGTTTACTGAAAGGAGTAAGACATTTTAATAAACTCCATATAACTGTAATAATTCTCCAGCAAAATCAAAAGCAGTCAGCATTACCGAAAATGACTACAAATTGATTGTTCAATTTATAAACTTAACCCGGAGATTGACTGAATCAGCTTTGATCTACTTTGCATTTGCATAGCAAATGCAGTTCGAAGACTAGCTGGCTTGACTTGAGGCTCCGTCCTTAAGTTCAGCGTAAATTTTACAATGAATATGTAATCAATTATAAAATTTATAGAGTGCCATTATTCGATAATGATGGGATCAGGAGACGCAGCTAACGAATTCAAGAACCATCATATAAACATATATTGAATAGCATGGCACACGCTAACACACAAATTGTGCAAGTCTTTAAGGCTGCTAACTGCACGAAGCCTTGCTACATAAAGACATTCATTTGAAAATAACGAATTCAAGAACCATCATATAAACATATATTGAATAGCATGGCACACGCTAACACACAAATTGTGCAAGTCTTTAAGGCTGCTAACTGCACGAAGCCTTGCTACATAAAGACATTCATTTGAAAATACTCTTTCATAAAATTAATTATCAAATAATAAAAATGCTCTATCACCTTAAAAAGTTAAGGAGCACTGGCTCTTACCACTTCATATAATTAAAAAAAACTTCATATAGCACTTTTAAAGATCTCGTGTTTATTTTTATCAAAAGGAAACCTCTTAGGCTATAATCCCAATAAGCGTCCACAATTATAGCTGTACCATAAATCTTACATGAAAGAGCACGTATGCCAAAGCCTCCACGCTCATTGCGTATGGGCTTGCAAAGTTTTGCATTGAACAAAAAATTCATATAAATTCTTGATCCAGCAAAAAATAACTAGGATGTTATCTCCCCTTATGAAATGCTCGCGTTAACCTATCAACAAAATTTAATTCTAATGATCCTATATATGCAATAATTTATTAAGAATTGGAAATATAGCAAATGATTTTGGACGACAACATCAATATCAACACATGGATGAAAGAGCGGAGCAGTATATAACCCAATAGTTTACTCTCGTCCAGTGGTTCTCAACATATTTTGACCGGGTTTTTCTTTAACATCTCACAAATTGAGTGTGTCAACATAGGTTGGTCTAGGCTCTACTTCACTATCCAGGTCTCAGTGGCATTGCTAGTAAGACCAATTTGAAATATCAAAGCCAATGTTCCCCGTGTCAAGCAATCATGTTAACTTCGGAACTTGGAATCAAAGGCAAATAATTCCCTACGTAGATTACCCGTCAAACCGAGATTAGCGGTCCTTCTGGCAATCCATTAACACGGGCATCCAGATCAAATGATCCTACATATAATAGCGGTATAAACTTCTTTCATATATTCTTTATACCCCACATTCTATGTTAATTGTTTCGGTACAAATAATCCCGCATATAGATTAGCGGTCCAGGGTATGCTAGCAGAGTTATGTTAACTCGGAAACTCGATCATTTACCTTAAGACCCTGGGTATTAATGTAATACCAAAAAATTAATAAGCCAAGCTATACCCATGTATAGCTCATACAAGAAATTACCATAAAGGGACTTATGTAGGCTAGACCATAATTCCTTATTGTATTAGGCAACAAAACAATAATGGATTATTTGTAAACTCTCTTTCAGGTATTCTGCTAATCACATTGCAGGACATTTTCAATATTTAATAAAACCAAGTTCCATAAATCGAATCAAGCAAGAAATCACCCTCAAATTTTCTATTTGTTATCAATTTATTTATTTTTAAACTTTAAATTGCTTTATATCAAAACCCTCGAGCACATTTCAATCACCACAATTCATGTTGAAAGTTTGACAAAATTCCTATTAAAAAATTTGCGAGAAAGTAAGCGATTTATATAAAACCAATGATTCGAATATAAATAGCATGCAACTGATCTGGAACAAAATAGAAGAAGAGTAATTTTGTGATTATAAAAAAACGATCGCCTTGCAAACCTCAGAAAACCCCAGAGGGTTCGAATGAAAACTAGCCCAGCATGGAGACGACCATGTGATATTGGCTGGAAACCAGTAGAAGCGGAGATAAATCTAGATTACTAACCAAATAGGTGGCAGGAACGGGAAACTGCAGTAAGGCGAGCAAGATCCATAGGCTCATCCAGGTAACTGAATATTCGGCCTGCCAAGCCCGAGTCCAGACGGTCTAACAGACTTGGGGTATCTTCTTCCGTGGATGAAGCATAATTCTCTACAATCTCCATGGCCACGAACAAACAGACTCGGAAAACAACCCTTATAACCCCATGGACAATAACGATACGAAAGCCACCAATAAATTCCGACATTGATTATCCAGAGAAGGGGACAAAATCAAAATTATATGAAAAACCCATCCATATAATACACTAATGGCCGCCGCCAATAAAATCGAGAAAATGAAAATATAGCAAGCCCTGTCGAAATTTCGATCTAGAAACGAAATTACGAACCGAAAAATGTGAAGCAAAACAGGGTACTCTTGAAGCCATTATTTATAAGTAAATCTCACACCAAGACAGAGGTAAAACTTTGCTCTGATACCAACTGTTAGACATTCTACAATTTTAACAATGATTCTACAAAACCAAAAGAAGAAATTACATTATGGAATTTCAAATACCATTGGCGGGATGCTTGTTTTAAACCATATAATGACTTCTTGAGCTTGCAAACCAATTGCTCACCATGACTAGAGGGGAATCAATGAATATGTGTTATTAATGAAGAAATGTTGTCAATCATTAATGACGAAGTGTTATTAATGAAGAAGTGTTAATAACCATCGTCTTTTAGTGCCAGTGTGAACATGCATTGAATCATATGTGACATTGTTTTGTAAATTAATGCAGTAAAGACCATTTTAGACAAAATACCATTCCCAACATAATCAGATTTATAGAATAGACTGAAAGATTCTTTACTGAAAAGTTTAAGGAATATCCAAAAGGTACAAGCCTTGAAACTGAGATCAAGTTTCTAGAAAAACTTGGAACATAAAAAGTCTTTTCTAACTTCAAAACAAAACCACTACTTAAAGCTAAATAACATGTTCCTATAGCTTCCACATGCGAGCCTATCTTGTTTCCTGATAAGATGCTTTGCTCACTTCCCACTGGCTTCCTTAGGTTCTGCAAACCCTGCAAGGAATTCGAAATGTGAATTGTTGATCCAGAATCAATCCACCATGTGTTAATATTAACATTAACCATATCATATTCACAACAAACAAACGAGATTACTTCCTCAAGTTCGGGAATGTCAGAACGAATTTGAGAGAAATTTGCAGGTTGTACTACTGCATCAAAATAAAAATCACATGCTTATGTTGAGGCTTAATAAACTTTCATGTTCTACCAATGTAAAACATGGTAAAAAGAATTGAATCAAATGACATGAAAATTGCCTGTGGGCTAAATTTTCAATTCAAGCAGATTCAATAAAACTTTATGAACTTTCATGTTTTACCAATGTAAAACATGCTAAAAGGAATTGAATCAAATGACATGAAAATTGCCTGTGGGCTAAATTTTCAATTCAAGCAGATTCAATGAAACTTTATGAACTTTCATGTTTTACCAATGTAAAACATGCTAAAAAAGAATTGAATCAAATGACATGAAAATTGCCTGTGGGCTAAATTTTCAATTCAAGCAGATTCAATAAAACTCTATGATAAAACTTATTAATTCATAACTCCTGTGGGTAGGTTATGAAATTTTATCCTAATTAATCACATAAATATAATAAAAATTCCTGTGGGATAAAATTTATTATATTCAGTGTAATTAATTACAATTTAATGTCTAAATAATTTTTATGTGATCTTGCCAATCAATATATAATTTTATTTAATTAAAGATGTTGTGGCTACTCTCTAATTAATTAAAATTACATGGATCACTAGACATTAATTTTGTTGCATAAACAAAACTTAACCAGAGAGAAAAATAATGTTTACTGAAAGGAGTAAGTCAAAATGACATTTTAATAAACTCCATAAAACTGTAATAATTCTCCAGCAAAATCAAAAGCAGTCAGTATTACCGAAAATGACTACAAATTGATTGTTCAATTTATAAACTTAACCCAGAGATTGACTGAATCAGCTTTGATCTACTTTGCATTTGCATAGCAAATGCAGTTCGAAGACTAGCTGGCTTGACTTGAGGCTCCGTCCTTAAGTTCAGCGTAAATTTTACAATGAATATGTAATCAATTATAAAATTTACAGAGTGCCATTATTTGATAATGATGGGATCAGGAGACGCAGCTAACGAATTCAAGAACCATCATATAAACATATATTGAATAGCATGGCACACACTAACACACAAATTGTGCAAGTCTTTAAGGCTGCTAACTGCACGAAGCCTTGCTACATAAAGACATCCATTTGAAAATACTCTTCCATAAAAATAATTATCAAATAATAAAAATGCTCTATCACCTTAAAAAGTTAAGGAGCACTGGCTCTTACCACTTCACATAATTAAAAAAAAACTTCATATAGCACTTTTAAAGATCTCGTGTTTATTTTTATCAAAAGGAAACCTCTTAGGCTATAATCCCAATAAGCGTCCACAATTATAGCTGTACCATAAATCTTACATGAAAGAGCACGTATGCCAAAGCCTCCACGCTCATTGCGTATGGGCTTGCAAAGTTTTGCATTGAACAAAAAAATTCATATAAATTCTTGATCCAGTAAAAAATAACTGGGATGTTATCTCCCCTTATGAAATGCTCGCGTTAACCTATCAACAAAATTTAATTCTAATGATCTTATATATGCAATAATTTATTAAGAATTGGAATTATAGCAAATGATTTTGGACGGCAACATCAATATCGACACATGGATGAAAGAGCGGAGCAGTATATAACCCAATAGTTTACTCTCGTCCAGTGGTTCTCAACATATTTTGACCGGGTTTTTCTTTAACATCTCACAAATTGAGTGTGTCAACATAGGTTGGTCTAGGCTCTGCTTCACTATCCAGGTCTCAGTGGCATTGCTGGTAAGACCAATTTGAAATATCAAAGCCAATGTTCCCCGTGTCAAGCAATCATGTTAACTTCGGAACTTGGAATCAAAGGCAAATAATTCCCCACGTAGATTACCCGTCAAACCGAGATTAGCGGTCCTTCCGGCAATCCATTAACATGGGTATCCAGATCAAATGATCCTACATATAATAGCGGTATAAACTTCTTTCATATATTCTTTATACCCCACATTCTATGTTAATTGTTTCGGTACAAATAATCCCGCATATAGATTAGCGGTCCAGGGTATGCTAGCAGAGTTATGTTAACTCAGAAACTCGATCATTTACCTTAAGACCCTGGGTATTAATGTAATACCAAAAAAAAATTAATAAGCCAAGCTATACACATGTAAAGCTCATACAAGAAATTACCATAAAGGGACTTCTGTAGGCTATACCATAATTCCTTATTGTATTAGGCAACAAAACAATAATGGATTATTTGTAAACTCTCTTTCAAGTATTCTGCTAATCACATTGCAGGACATTTTCAATATTTACCAAGTTCCATAAATCGAATCAAGCAAGAAATCACCCTCAAATTTTCTACCAACTTTTAAAGTATTAATGTAGTGTACGAGACGTTTTGAAAAGAAAGATCTTATATGAAGGAATCATATAATACATGAGGAATTTTTCTAAATAAGCGTGTATTTTTAAAGAAAAAAGAAACTAATGTCTCGTTTTAAACCGCCGAATCCCTCATTGCTGCAAAGCTTATTAGATCTAAGTTTTCAAAATTTTCAAAATAAATGTAAAGAAAAAAACCATGCTTCTCTTACTTGTTACAGAATCCGCCAAGGCAAAACTTAGCGAAGAAGGCCATGGTGATCTTCGTCCGCTAACCTCAAGTCTTGTGAAAGCACAATATGCCGAAGCCTTTGGCTACCAAAACAGTAATATCTGCTCAACTGCGACCGAATATATACATTTTCTACGAAAATATTCAGCCGTAACAGCGCATTTCAGCAGACTTCAGGGAGAAGGCGACGCTTTAAATTTGTATATACATGTAGTAGATAAGACCTTTAAGGTCTCGCGAGCTATAATATTCTCCGTTACATGAGAGTCGCCATTGCTCTGACTGGCTGATAAAGTACGCAGAAAGGCATCACAAGGTCATATGAGCAGGGCTACGGTTTTCTACATACCTCTATGTTAAGGTAAATCTCAGTTTCAATGTAGCAATTTGCTACCTTGCAGATCCATGATCGGATCTATATTAGCATACATGATAAAGCTCTGCGGGAACTAATCTCCGCATATATGAGTCAATGAATGGGTATCTCTTTGGGGAACTAATCACATGTTCTATCTGTAGCAGGAAGTGGTTTCAAAATCGAAACGCAGACAACCGTAAAATCTAATGTTCAATACATATGGTAGAACGTCCAGACCAAAGTGAAAACTACTACTGTACAATGCTCTGAAGCTAAAAGTAAATAAATCACCGCAGGTTTCAAACTAATCCCTGTATCAAAGTATTCTAATCGCACCAAGGTAGAGATAAATAAATTGCTCCGATACCAACTGTTAGAAAACTAATAAACTTGAACAGTGATTCTACATGCAGAAAGAACTGAAAAGAATCACTGAAACTTAATACCCAGGGATACGAGTTACCTCCAGCCATTGGTGATGTATTGATGCACGCCACAATCCACAAGCTTCTCCTTCAGCACTCTAGCTTCTGTCCAAGCAAAAGAACACAAAATTCTGAAGGCACTTCCGAGCTCTGCTATCTCAGCTAGATGGTGTAGAACTGAAGGGGGTTGAGATATGAGCTTGGGGACCAACAGATAAACATATAGCTAAGCTTCCATCAAGCTTCTAAAAGCTATGTGTTAGAAAAACCACAAATCAAGGTAGAGATCAGATCAAAGTGATGGACCACTTTAGTAGCTCCCAATTATTAATTTAGTAATTGCAGTTAGAAAACTAATAAACTTAAACAGCGATTCTGCATGTGGAAAGAACTGAAAAGAATCACTGAAACTTAATACCCAGGGATACGAGTTACCTCCAGCCATTGGTGAAACTGTTGATGCAATTTCCTTCTGAAACACCACGCTCCAGCTGCGCATGCAAAAGGAAGAAGACAACTAATCTGAAGGCACTTCCGAGCTCTGATATCTCAGCTAGATGGTGTAGAACTGAAGGGGATTGAGATATGAGCTTGGGGACCAAACAGATGAACATATAGCTAAGCTTCCATCAAGCTTCTAAAAGCTATGTGTTAGAAAAACCACAAATCAAGGTAGAGATCAGATCAAAGTGATGGACCACTTTAGTAGCTCCCAATTATAAATTTAGTAATTGCAGTTGATTTTCTTAACTTAAGGAAACTACTGCAATTGGTTTCCATAAGTTAAGAAAAGCTGCAATTCCATAAATCAAGGTAGCTTTTGTGTAAAATCAATGGAGCTTAACATTCTCCCACTTGGTCCATACTTCCAAACTTAATGTCTCAAAAACCATTGACAATCTGTATTAAGTAATAGATACATGAATCATGGCGATAAGTCCTCTTATGACAAGTATTATCTTCCATGTATTACTATGCATTTATTCTTATTATAATTTATGTGGAAACAATATCTTAATGAATAAACCTTATGTTTATTCTTGGTCCTTCTTAAATGAATTTTCTCAAATCAACTTAAGGTGCACATAAATATGAGAAAAAACATCACAATAATTAAGAATTTCATTAAAATATCATTGTCCATACAATGAAAAACTTCATAATGGAACCAAGTCCCATATTCAATACATGATCCTTGAATTTAAACGGTGGCATGCCCTTAGTCAAAGGATCAGGGATCATTAACTCAGTGCTGACGTGCTCAATGACCACTTTATTTTCTTTAACACGTTCCCTTATAGCTAAATACTTAATGTCGATGTGTTTATTTCGACTCCCACTTTTTTAGCCATAAAACCAACAGCTGAATTATCACAATATATTCTCAATGGCTTAGAGATAGAATCCATAATTCTAAGCCCAGAAATGAAATTCTTAAGCCGTACACCATGTAAAGCAGCCTCAAAACAGGATATACATAAGCATGTAGTCTTTGGTCCCTTGAAGGTACCTCATTACTTTCTTTGCAGCTCTCCAGTGGTCTAAACCTGGATCACTCTGATATCGTCCCAACATTCCCACAACAAATGCAATGTCAGGTCTTGTGTAGACTTGAGCATACATTAGGAATTGTTGATCTCTTAGGTCTAGTAGATCTTCTTAATGTTGTACCATCATCTTCCTGAGAAGTATGTGGTTCAACTTGTTGTTCAAAAGTTCTTGGCAACTCTTGAACTCCTTGATCTACTGGAATATCGTCAGCAGCTTGTGGAACTTCAACAATTGGTTGTTCAACACCAGTTTGTACTTGAGGGGTGCTATGAATAATAACCAATCTTTCACCTGAAGTGGAAGGTTGAGATTCTGAATGATCTTTCTCAGAAACTATGTTTCTGGTTTGATCGCTCCCACTGATCAAGTCATTTTCAAGAAACTTTGCATTTCCTGATTCCACAATCCTGGTGCTGTGAGATGGACAATAAAATCTGTAAGTATGTATGATTTCTAATATGTCTGAACTCCTATTGGCACCTTTCTTTGACTTGTTGGTCTGCTTTCCCTTTATGCAGTCCACACAAGTCTCAAGATCAGTAAAATCTAGAGTATTAAGTTTTCCTTCATTTACCAATCTTTTAATTCTATCTATGGAGATATGACCTAGTCTCCGGTGCCATAATTTAGAGGAATCTTCATTAACAACACATCTTTTAGTGCCAGTGTGAACATGCATTGAATCATATGTGACATTGTTTTGTAAATTAATGCAGTAAAGACCATTAGACAAAATACCATTCCCAACATAATCAGATTTATAGAATAGACTGAAAGATTTTTCTGAAAAGTTTAAGGAATATCCAAAAGGTACAAGCCTTGAAACTGAAATCAAGTTTCTAGAAAAACTTGGAACGTAAAAGGTCTTTTCTAACTCCAAAACAAAGCCACTACTTAAAGTTAAATAACATGTTCTTATAGCTTCCACATGCGAGCCCATCTTGTTTCCTGATAAGATGCTTTGCTCACTTCCTACTGGCTTCCTTAGGCTTTGCAAACCTTTGCAAGGAATTCGAAAAGTGAATTGTTGATCCAGAATCAATCCACCATGTGTTAATATTAACATTAACCATATCAGATTTGTTGGAAATAATACTGAGAGGGGGGGGTGAATCAGTATTATCAGAACTATAAAACTTTTTCAATGCTCAGAAACATATACGCTACTTCAGTTAAGTGAACCCGCGTGTACACGCTACTGTGTCTAAAGAAACTTGCGTATATCCAGAAATCTTTATGATTCAGTTAGCTTAGTCTTCAGTAAATACATCAGATCATTATTAAGCATATTAACAGTAACCAGGTGCAGAATAACAGAACAGAACATCACACAAGAGCCACACACATGAACACAAAGATATAAGGTGGAAACCCAATGTGGGTGAAAACCACCTGCTGCAAGTCATCTCAATCTTCTTCTTAATAAGAAAATCCTTTTACAATGTTTGTACTGGTGCAGTCTTATACCAGTACGGGAGCTACAACCCCCTTTGCTCTTGTACTAGCCGATCCATTTACTAGTACGCAGGCTGCTACCTGCTACAATGCTCCAAAGATCTCCTTTATCTTTTGTACTAGCTTAGATACTAGTACGTAGGTGCTTGCCTACAATCTTCTCTCCTCCAGGTACCACGTTTCATCAATTTTCAGACTGGATACACTGAAGCACAACACATAATCTATAAGGCCACTTTTCATCCAATTTTCATACTGGACCCATAACTATCATTGAAGCTCAAAAACAATCATCAAACTCTGAATCACTGAAACCCTGTTAACAACAGTCACCAGAACACAGAGCAGACACAGAACTCTGTAATAACCATCAGATCCATCTGCAACTTCAAATATCAAGCTTTACAATGTATACGCTACTTCGATGAATCAAACCCGCGTGTATACGCGCTTTTGCCAAAGACAACCCGCGTACAGATCTAAAAATAATTTCTCATAACTTGCAGCTGTACCAGACATCAGTCATACTCATAACACTTATAGAACAATACATGCGTCAGTATGTAGATCTAGAATAAGCATCATAAAGATAGTTCATTTCAAACCATTTGACCCCGATCTCTCCTTAGATCTAGTTCTCCATCAATCGGTGAGATCTCTCCTTAGCTCAGATCAAGCAATGCATCATCAACCCATAACCCTGCATACTGGATCTAATGCTTCATCAGATATTCAAGACATTTCAGATGCCTTTGCCTAATAATTTCCTTCTCCTTATATAGCCTTAGGCCTTGTTCAATACCAAGGGCCAAAACCATAGAGATCCAATACCATCAACTTCAAAACTAGGGATCAACACGTCCGTCGAGACACCAAGGTCCAAAACCATAGGCACAACTTCCAAGGAATAACCGCCGTGGACCAAAGATAAGATTTCCACATACACGCTCTTTTTCTGAATCCAACCTGCTGGTATACGCGACTTGATGTATATCGAACCTGCGTATACGCGACCTGGTATATAGTGAACCTGCTTGTATACGCTACTTGGGATATAGTGAACTAGCGTGTATATATTTTTCTTCATACTTGTAGACTGATCATCAATTCCTTGCTGCTGACCTTCTGCACTATGATTTGTCATCAGTGTGGTTTGCCATCAAGGACAACACTTATCTCATAATGCCAACAAGATTCATAACAAACAAACGAGATTACTTCCTCAAGTTCGGGAATGTCAGAACGAATTTCAGAGAAATTTGCAGGTTGTACTACTGCATCAAAATAAAGAATCACATGCTTATGTTGAGGCTTAATAAACTTTCATGTTTTACCAATGTAAAACATGCTAAAAAGAA
Organism: Pinus tabuliformis; assembly: GCA_031772625.1. Taxonomy (NCBI): domain Eukaryota; kingdom Viridiplantae; phylum Streptophyta; class Pinopsida; order Pinales; family Pinaceae; genus Pinus; species Pinus tabuliformis. The sequence continues at coordinate 1,631,969,306 of CM062804.1, read as the reverse complement.
TTGAATCAAATGACATGAAAATTGCCTGTGGGCTAAATTTTCAATTCAAACAGATTCAATAAAACTTTACGAACTTTCATGTAAAACATGCTAAAAAGAATTGAATCAAATGACATGAAAATTGCCTGTGGGCTAAATTTTCAATTCAAACAGATTCAATAAAATTTTATGAACTTTCATGTAAAACATGCTAAAAAGAATTGAATCAAATGACATGAAAATTGCCTGTGGGCTAAATTTTCAATTCAAACAGATTCAATAAAATTTTATGAACTTTCATGTAAAACATGCTAAAAAGAATTGAATCAAATGACATGAAAATTGCCTGTGGGCTAAATTTTCAATTCAAGCAGATTCAATAAAACTTTATGAACTTTCACGTTTTACCAATGTAAAACATGCTAAAAAGAATTGAATCAAATGACATAAAAATTGCCTGTGGGCTAAATTTTTATTCAAACAGATTCAATAAAACTTTATGATAAAACTTATTAATTCATAACTCCTGTCGGTAGGTTATGAAATTTTATCCTAATTAATCACATAAATATAATAAAAATTCCTGTGGGATAAAATTTATTATATTCAGTGTAATTAATTACAATTTAATGCCTAAATAATCTTTATGTGATCTTGCCAATCAATATATATTTTTATTTAATTAAAGATGCTGTGGCTATTCTCTAATTAATTAAAATCATATGGATCACTAGACATTATTTTGTTGCATAAACAAAACTTAACCCGGAGATTGACTGAAGCAGCGTTGTTCTACTTTGCACTTGCATAGCAAATGCAGTTCGAAGGCTAGCTGGCTTGACTTCAGGCTCCGTCCTTAAGTTCAGCGTAAATTTTACAATGAATATGTAATCAATTATAAAATTTACAGAGTGCCATTATTCGATAATGATGGGATCAGGAGACGCAGCTAACGAATTCAAGAACCATCATATAAACATATATTGAATAGCATGGCACACGCTAACACACAAATTGTGCAAGTCTTTAAGGCTGCTAACTGCACCACTAGATGTGTCAGCCAGAAGCCTTGCTACATAAAGACATCCATTTGAAAATATGGCCAAGTTTATTCTTCCATAAAAATAATTATCAAATAATAAAAAATGCTCTATCACCTTAAAAAGTTAAGGAGCACTGGCTCTTACCACATGATCAAAAAAAACTTTGTTCTTCAAAAAGTGATATAATTAAAAAACTTCATATAGCACTTTTAAAGATCTCGTGTTTATTTTTATCAAAAGGAAACCTCTTAGGCTATAATCCCAATAAGAGTTGGACGCTTGCTCTTAAAACATGATCAGAACTACTTTGCACATCAAAACGATTTACAATTGGAAAAATCCATTTAACAAATTTAATAATAATAAACATAGTGGACCTTATCCACTTTACGTTGAATGGCCACCATACGAACATCATTATTACTCTAATGGGCCCTTCAGTGCCCTATTACACTCAGGAGAATTCCAGAACGTCCCCCTCCCAATCCTCCCCCAAGCGCCCGCTTGTGCCATGTTTTCACATACAATGGCATCAGGAGGCAATTGGAATTATGATCACTAACAGGGCAGTGGATGAGGAAGACCTGCAAATCGAGTCCCTCAAGCATTGTCTTTACTTACTAGACTCCAAATTGCAAATCTATTTAATAATCTTGTTTGCTTTGGCTTCCCTTGGGTTTGGTCCCAACACATCATCCTCCTGATCTTCAAATTGGGGGCCAGCCCAGATCCCAACAATTATCAGACCATCATGATTGGGTGAGTGAGGGGAAACACCACAACGTAACCCCAATGAAGATTCAAATGAATTCTAAAAGGTTGTCAGTTGTATGGACTTGACCTGAACAAACCCACTGTACCAATGTCATGGAGTCAGTCAACCAGACAAACTGAAAAGCTTGCCATCAATCTGGGATAAAATTGGCAATTGGCTAAACTTTAAAGCCATAGAACGGAATTGTTCCTAATTATTTGTCAAAATATTTGCTGAGTTCTGTTGGGTGACAATTTGAATGTTTCTCTTTGGTTTCCTGAGTTGTTTCCAAGTCCAAGTTATACAGCTTTGGTTTCCCATAACTCAGATCACAAGAATTCCTTTACACAACAAACACATATAACCTAAAAGAAACTACCATGGAAGGCAGAGTCAAAATGACTACCATAATATGTTTTTAAGTTCATACAACAGCAGTGAGTACTCACCCTTATGCGTTTAGTATGAAGATGTATTTCCAGACGAAAAAGATTTATGCTTGAGGAATGTGTACAGTGTGACTAGTATACATATAGAAACCATAACGCGCTATGCCATCAGAATACCATCAAAGAAAAGAATTTATATGATTTATTTACCATAGGTATCGTATGTCACAATCTGGAATTTCTGCATTAAGCTGCGCAATTCCAGCAATTATTATGAGTGCACTTCTAATTTAACTTGGATGAAGTTACAATCGAGGTTGGGAGTCCAATTAAAATGAGCGTAAAAATTTAACGCTAGACAGGAACATAAATAATGAGGCGTCAAAACATCTTCCGTAAATGAAAGAGATCCCCAAAGCAAGAAAGATAATGAAATCTCAAATAAGCCAAATTTAATGGCACGGCCGTAAAGATTAATAAATATAATCCTCTTAAGACTTCGCGTTAAAAATTAAAAATATCGCATTGTAATTGAGATTCACAATACAAATACTCTAGGAATGTGTAATAAAAAAAAATTGAAGATAATTCTGTCGACGAACGTTTCAACGACGAACATGAGCAGGCATGGTATAGCGAATACACTTACCACGTGGGAAGTTTGGAAGAACATACGACAATGGACTCTTTTATTTCGAAGTTCATTGCATACGGATTGTCATGATTACCCACCAGAATTACCAAAGTCGGTGTGGATGCACATTTCAATGGCAACTCTCTGTCGGCAAAATTTAAAGCCTTGGCTTATGCAACCCTAATGACCAGGCATGGCATACGGAAAACCCTACTACGCGGAAAGATGGCTAGGAGACCAGCGCTATAAAGGTCGATAAGTGAATCATGATTGCGAACACGCTGTCAATGTCGTGTGCGCATTTACATCAAAATAATATTGAACAATAATATTTGTGGTGAACAAACGTGTGACGCGAGTTATGAATTAATAAGTTTTATCATAAAGTTTTATTGAATCTGTTTGAATTGAACATTTAGCCCACAGGCAATTTTCATGTCATTTGATTCAATTCTTTTTAGCATGTTTTACATGGTAAAACGTGAAAGATCATAAAGTTTTGTTGAATCTGCTTGAATTGAAAATTTAGCCCACAGGCAATTTTCATGTCATTTGATTCAATTCTTTTTAGCATGTTTTACATTGGTAAAACGTGAAAGATCATAAAGTTTTGTTGAATCTGCTTGAATTGAAAATTTAGCCCACAGGCAATTTTCATGTCATTTGATTCAATTCTTTTTAGCATGTTTTACATTGGTAAAACGTGAAAGATCATAAAGTTTTATTGAATCTGCTTGAATTGAAAATTTAGCCCACAGGCAATTTTCATGTCATTTGATTCAATTCTTTTTAGCATGTTTTACATTGGTAAAACATGAAAGTTCATAAAGTTTTATTGAATCTGTTTGAGTTGAAAATTTAGCCCACAGGCAATTTTCATGTCATTTGATTCAATTCTTTTTACCATGTTTTACATTGGTAGAACATGAAAGTTTATTAAGCCTCAACATAAGCATGTGATTATTTATTTTGATGCAGTAGTACAACCTGCAAATTTCTCTGAAATTCGTTCTGACATTCCTGAACTTGAGGAAGTAATCTCGTTTGTCTGTTATGAATCTAATATGGTTAACGTTAATAGCCAGTGAGAAGTGAGCAAAGCATCTTATCAGGAAACAAGATGGGCTCGCATATGGAAGCTATAAGAACATGTTATTTAACTTTAAGTAGTGGCTTTGTTTTGGAGTTAGAAAAGACCTTTTATGTTCCAAGTTTTTCTAGAAACTTGATTTCAGTTCAAGGCTTGTACCTTTTGGATATTCCTTAAACTTTTCAGAAGAATCTTTCAGTCTATTCTATAAATCTGATTATGTTGGGAATGGTATTTTGTCTAATGGTCTTTACTGCAAAACAAAGTCACATATGATTCAATGCATGTTCACACTGGCACTAAAAGATGATGATTAATAACACTTCTTCATTAATGATTGATAACACTTCTTCATGAATAACACATCTTCATTGATTCCCCTCTAGTCATGGTGAGCAATTGGTTTGCAAGCTCAAGAAGTCATTGTATGGTTTAAAACAAGCATCCTCCCAATGGTATTTGAAATTCCATAATGTAATTTCTTCTTTTGGTTTTGTAGAAAACATTATGGATCAATGTATATACCTGAAGGTTAGTGGGAGTAAAATTTGTTTCTTGTTTTACAAATGGATGATCTTTTTGCTAGCAACCAATGATAAGGGTTTGCTACATGAGGTGAGACAATTCCTCTCTAAAAGTTTTGATATGAAGGATATAGGTGAGGCATCTTATGTCATTGGCATTAAGATCCATAGAGACAGATTTCGAGGCATCTTGGGTCTGTCCCAGGAAACCTATATTAATAAAAATTTTAGAGAGATTTCAGATGAAGGATTGTTCACCAAGTATAGCTCCCATTGTGAAGGGTGATAGGTTCAATTTGAACCAATGCCCGAAGAACGACTTAGAAAGGGAACAAATGAAGAACATTCCATATGCTTCTGCTGTCGGAAGCCTAATGTAGGAATGTTGGGACGATGTCAGAGTGATCCAGGTTTAGACCACTAGAGAGCTGCAAAGAAAGTAATGAGGTACCTTCAAGGGACCAAAGACTACATGCTTATGTATATCCTGTTTGAGGCTGCTTTACATGGTGTATGGCTTAATAATTTCATTTCTGGGCTTAGAATTATGGATTCTATCTCTAAGCCATTGAGAATATATTGTGATAATTCACCTGCTGGTTTTATGGCTAAAAAAGTGGGAGTCGAAATAAACACATCGACATTAAGTATTTAGCTATAAGGGAACGTGTTAAAGAAAAGAAAGTGGTCATTGAGCACGTCAGCACTGAGTTAATGATCACTGATCCTTTGACTAAGGGCATGCCACCGTTTAAATTCAAGGATCATGTATTGAATATGGGACTTGGTTCCATTATGCAGTTTTTCATTGTATGGACAATGTTAATGAAATTCTTAATTATTGTGATGTTTTTTCTCATATTTATGTGCACCTTAAGTTGATTTGAGAAAATTCATTTAAGAAGGACCAAGAATAAACATAGGGTTTATTCATTAAGATATTGTTACCACATAAATTATAATAAGAATAAATGCATAGTAATACATGGAAGATAATACTCGTCATAAGAGGACTTATCGCCATGATTCATGTATCTATTACTTAATAAAGATTGTCAATGGTTTTTGAGACATTAAGTTTGGAAGTATGGACCAAGTGGAAGAATGTTAAGCTCCATTGATTTTACACAAAAGCTACCTTGATTTATGGAGTTGCAGCTTTTCTTAACTTATGGAAACCAACTGCAGTAGTTTCCTTAAGTTAAGAAAATCAACTGCAATTACTAAATTTATAATTGGGAGCTACTAAAGTGGTCCATTACTTTGATCTCATCTCTACCTTGATTTGTGGTTTTTCTAACACATAGCATTTAGAAGCTTGATGGAAGCTTAGCTATATGTTCATCTGTTTGGTCCCCAAGCTCATATCTCAAACCCCCTTCAGTTCTACACCATCTAGATGAGATAGCAGAGCTTGGAAGTGCCTTCAGAATTTTGTGTTCTTTTCCTTTTGCTTGGACAGACGCTGGAGTGCTGAAGAAGAAGCTTGTGGACTGTGGCCTGCATCAATACATCACCAATGGCTGGAGGTAACTCGTATCCCTGGGCATTAAGATTTAATGCTTCTTCAAGATTTAATGATTCTTTTCAGTTATTCCGCATATAGAAGAATCGTTGTTGAAATTGAAGAATATCTAACATTTGGTATCAGAGCCTCTATTTACCTCTGTCTTGGTGTGTGATTTACTTATAAATATTGGCACAATATTGGTTTTGCAAACCAGAGCCTCGAATTGACTATGGATTTAAAATCTGTTAAGACTTTGCTATAATAATATTGTCGTTCCATCGCCTTCCCTACATGACTGGGAGCGGCATTGCTTGCCTCTCTGCTGGCTGAGGATGGCATGGCAGTACACATATAAATACTCAAACGATTTGTCCTGCCTGTGGCTGCGCTATTGTTTTCTTCTATTCGTTACCAGAATTGAAAACTATGTTGATGAATTGCATTTCGTTTGTGGAAATCTTTATTTTCTTATAAATATTGTGTGGATGGGCTTAGAGACTCATCTTCTTAACAGTCTAGTAAAATCTCTCTAAAATTTCCAGTTCTAGTAAGACCAGAGAGAATAGACGCTGATTAAAAGGGCAATGCATAAAGGAAAATAAATCCCTGTGGAAGGAAACAATAAACATGAGTATTTAGTAAAGTTTCTGGAGTTTAAATGACTATAACTGTACAGCCTGGTGTATTTGATCTGAATTGAATGAAACCATGGTCAAAATCAAAATCAGGATTGGTCCAACTGGAACCAGCCCAAACGGGCCAGACTCTGGTTTAAGTCAACCAGACTCAGATTTAACCTGGCAGGCTTAGATCCCAATAAGGATCGAATTTTCAACTCAGCTGATTCACGTTTCACTTGGGTCATGCAATATGTGTGTGGACACAAAAGTGTGCGTAGAAATGGTGTATTTTATATTTTCCTTTTGGACAAGTCTTTCCTCGGTCAACCCCAGGATTTTTACAAGTCACGAGTCAACTATGACTCTTTAGCCAAAATGGGTCTTGCATGCAGTCAAGTCTGGTGACTTTAAACAAAACCAATATATGAGCTGACAACTAATGAGCAAAAGAATCATGAACAAAGTGTAATTGGTCAATAAGACTGATCACAAAAGAATAGTCAAACAACATGAAAATGTCAGCTCCATCCAACCTTTATTTTTACAGGTTAGATCTGGATTGTTTAGACAAAATACCATTCCCAACATAATCAGATTTATAGAATAGACTGAAAGATTTTTCTGAAAAGTTTAAGGAATATCCAAAAGGTACAAGCCTTGAAACTGAAATCAAGTTTCTAGAAAAACTTGGAACGTAAAAGGTCTTTTCTAACTCCAAAACAAAGCCACTACTTAAAGTTAAATAACATGTTCTTATAGCTTCCACATGCGAGCCCATCTTGTTTCCTGATAAGATGCTTTGCTCACTTCCTACTGGCTTCCTTAGGTTTTGCAAACCTTTGCAAGGAATTCGAAATGTGAATTGTTGATCCAGAATCAATCCACCATGTGTTAATATTAATATTAACCATATCAGATTCATAACTAACAAACGAGATTACTTCCTCAAGTTCGGGAATGTCAGAATGAATTTCAGAGAAATTTGCAAGTTGTACTACTGCATCAAAATAAAGAATCACATGCTTATGTTGAGGCTTAATAAACTTTCATGTTTTACCAATGTAAAACATGCTAAAAAGAATTGAATCAAATGACATGAAAATTGCCTGTGGGCTAAATTTTCAATTCAAACAGATTCAATAAATTTTATGAACTTTCATGTTTTACCAATGTAAAACATGCTAAAAAGGAATTGAATCAAATGACATGAAAATTGCCTGTGGGCTAAATTTTCAATTCAAACAGACTCAATAAAACTTTTATGAACTTTTATGTTTTACCAATGTAAAACATGCTAAAAAAGAATTGAATCAAATGACATGAAAATTGCCTGTGGGCTAAATTTTCAATTCAAATAGATTCAATAAAACTTTATGAACTTTTATGTTTTACCAATGTAAAACATGCTAAAAAAGAATTGAATCAAATGACATGAAAATTGCCTGTGGGCTAAATTTTCAATTCAAACAGACTCAATAAAACTTTTATGAACTTTTATGTTTAATGAGTTGTTTCTATTAATTTAACAAAAACTTTCCAAAGAATTTAGAGAGTAGCCACAGGGTAAAAGACGATCTGCACGGGAGCTACGTAATGGATTCTTCGGCCCTCAGAAGTTGTATTTAAGCAACGGAACAACATCAGCGAATGAAATGAAACGAAGCAATACAGAACTGACGATGAGATTCAGTCGAATAAATGAAAATAAAAATCACTTCAAAATATTTGAATCTCACACCAAGACAGAGGTAAACCTTGCTCTGATACCAACTGTTAGACATTCTACAATTTTAACAATGATTCTGCATGCGGAATAAACTCAAAGAATCATTAAACCTTATTGCCCAGGATACGAGTTATCTCCAGCCATCGGTGATGTATTGATGCAGCTACAGTCCACAAGCTTCTCCGTCAGCACTCCAGCTTCTGTCCAAGCAAAAGAACACAAAATTCTGAAGGCACTTCCGAGCTCTGCTATCTCAGCTAGATGGTGTAGAACTGAAGGGGGTTGAGATGTGAGCTTGGGGACCAACAGATGAACATATAGCTAAGCTTCCATCAAGCTTCTAAAAGCTATGTGTTAGAAAAACCACAAATCAAGGTAGAGATGAGATCAAAGTAATGGACCACTTTAGTAGCTCCCAATTATTAATTTAGTAATTGCAGTTGATTTTCTTAACTTAAGGAAACTACTGCAGTTGGTTTCCATAAGTTAAGAAAAGCTGCAACTCCATAAATCAAGGTAGCTTTTGTGTTAAATTAATGGAGCTTAACATTCTCCCACTTGGTCCATACTTCCAAACTTAATGTCTCAAAAACCATTGACAATCTTTATTAAGTAATAGATACATGAATCATGGCGATAAGTCCTCTTATGACGAGTATTATCTTCCATGTATTACTATGCATTTATTCTTATTATAATTTATGTGGCAACAATTTCTTAATGAATAAACCCTATGTTTATTCTTGGTCCTTCTTAAATGAATTTTCTCAAATCAACTTAAGGTGCACATAATATGAGAAAAAACATCACAATAATTAAGAATTTCATTAACATTGTCCATACAATGCAAAAACTGCATAATGGAACCAAGTCCCATATTCAATACATGATCCTTGAAATTAACTGTGGCATGCCCTTAATCAAAGGATCATTGATCATTAACTCAGTGCTGACGTGCTTAATGACCACTTTATTTTCTTTAACACGTTCCCTTATAGCTAAAAACTTAATGATTCTTTGAGTTTATTCCGCATGCAGAATCATTGTTAAAACTGTATAATATCTAACATTTGGTATCAGAGCAGTTTATCTCTGCCTTGGTATTCTCTCGCCGCCCTTTTGTCTTTCTGTGCTTGGCTTCAACTTAAACCAAATTTGCCATTCTCTCGCTGCCCTTTTGTCTTTCTGTGCGTAGACTTGAACTTCGCACGCCCAAAGGTACCTACGGGTTTCTACTTCCTCTGTGGGTGAATATTAACACAGTGCATATGAATATGCACGATTGACTGTAGGGTATGGCAGCGTAAATAGATACAAAAACCGCGTCCGTAGGTTGTGTGAACTTGTAACTTTTAGATGCTGGAAAATTTGTGTTATTTTTGGTTTATTTTCTGAGAGTGATTCAGCTTAAGCCATCTTCTAACGTTTTAGGGAAGGATTCTGCGAGGATCTGATTCTGGGTTTCTTTATAAAATATTAGGCTCGACGATGTGGGGATTTCAGGAATACCATAAGCTAGTTTGTGTGTTTGTATACACTGAAACCTTTTACAGGGACATTGCATTTGTCTACTATGAAAGCTTGCCTTTTGCAGTAATAGCCTTCTTGTTTATTACCCATGTCCCGGTCAAACTGGATGGAGTTATTATAAAGTTGGATTTCATTATGAAAATTTGAAACTATCATTTTCAATTTAAAGCAGGGCCGAGGAATTGTTTTTAAATTGTCATTGGGTTCGATGCCAAGAATTTGGATCCAAACCCATGGGCAGATAATGGCCTATATTCTGTTTTGATTGACGGATTTATGCCAAGTCTATATGCAATGGGAGATGATCACGATGACCTAGTCTGGAAATGGATTTTCGTTGAGCATCTGATTTAATTTTTTCGATCTGCCTCACATCACAGATTTCATAGATCCGTGCGCTCAGGCAAATCAATAGTCCCCTTGTGATAAGATGATGATTCAAGAATTCTTCTTGGTTGCATAAAACAATGATAATAAGAATATGGGCGCTTGGAAATCGAAGGTTGGTGTTAAATTGCGTGACCCCCTGGCCATTAGATGTTTAATGGCTGAGAAGCATGCCCCCACTCAACTCTCGATGGCCCACTCCGTCTACATCTCGTGTTTTGTGTGCTCTCTTCAGAGAATAGCCACAACACTGCCCTTTGTCTTTCTGTGCACCCCAAGGGCGCCACAGTCAAGCTGCATGCGCTCCCAAGCCAAGCTGCATGCGCTCCCAAGCCAAATGGTATATGACTTCATCGAATTTGTCATGCTGGAAACGGCAATACAGAGCACATTGAGTTTCATGGGCTTATCCCAACCCATAATAATTGTGTTTCATGGCGGTATCCTAGATGCAAATTTGAGGAAATCATATGACTTTGGTTTTTGGAATTACCTTTTCGTTTTTTGAAATTCTGGTAAGGAAAATGATAAATTTATGTGGTTTCAGTTATGCTGTTATATTCTATAATATTATGCTATGTGTGATTTTTCTTTTTTGTAAAATAACTGCATTACCGTAATTTTGATTTGGCTGGAGGTGAAGTGTTTCTTAAATGAACTGAATGCTTCATATTTGATCCATAATCATGGACATTTCATCTGAGTCATCGAATAAACCGGTTATCTGTTTTACAAACAAGGAGTCAGCCAGTTACCGTTCACAACAAATTTGGCCAGTTGCCCTTTTACAACACATTTGACGGAATGGTTGAGTGGCATTATTTGATAGTTTCATAGACCACTGTGATAAATTATCTTTCGAAATACACATGCAACTGTTGAAGTATTAACGCCCCAATAATATGTAGGGGTAATAAATTTTGTATAATGGTCACTTTGTATTAGTCATATGAATATATGCAACATTTAAATGTTGCGTATCGGAGATGTGCGGGTTGCACTTACCCACGTGGAAGGCAAGAGCCCATCTTGTGCACGGCATACGTTGTTTTCATTGTTTGTTTTATATGGTTTTATAACCATGTATACATACCATGCCATGTATTTGTTTAACGTTGGATTTGTTTTATAACACATGGCATTACCTTTTGATTATATACCATAACGGTTTATATGTATATTAAAGTATTGTAATATTGTTTGAAGCACATTATTAAGCAGGTCATAAAGGAATTATGGCAGACCGTATTTTGAATATATTATTTATTTATTTAGGTCTATTTTGATCTTCGGATCATATGCATATTTGGAAATTTTTGCAAATGATTGGTTATGTGAGAATTGAATTCTCATGGGTATAAATTATTTTTAATTGTGGAGGCTGGAGTTTAAATATGAGGTTTTTGTATTCATTTTATAAAATATTAGGGGAAATGAATATAAGGATGACCTTTAAAGTATTACTTAAAGAAAATAACTCTAAATTGTGAGAATCTCTATTTTGAACTCAATAGTCTTTCAATGCAATTTGTAGTTATTTGCGGTAATGCTGACTGCTTTAACCTTAATTTTGATTTGCTGGAAAAATATTACAGTTATATGGAGTTTATTAAAATGTCATTTTGACTTACTCCCTTCAGTAAACATTATTTTTCTCTCTGGTTAAGTTTTGTTTATGCAACAAAATAATGTCTAGTGATCCATATGATTTTAATTAATTAGAGAATAGCCACAGCATCTTTAATTAAATAAAATTATATATTGATTGGCAAGATCACATAAAGATTATTTAGACATTAAATTGTAATTAATTACACTGAATATAATAAATTTTATCCCACAGGAATTTTTATTATATTTATGTGATTAATTAGGATAAAATTTCATAACCTACCCACAGGAGTTATGAATTAATAAGTTTTATCATAAAGTTTTATTGAATCTGTTTGAATTGAAAATTTAGCCCACAGGCAATTTTCATGTCATTTGATTCAATTCTTTTTTAGCATGTTTTACATTGGTAAAACATGAAAGTTCATAAAATTTATTGAATCTGTTTGAATTGAAAATTTAGCCCACAGGCAATTTTCATGTCATTTGATTCAATTCTTTTTTAGCATGTTTTACATTGGTAAAACATGAAAGTTCATAAAATTTATTGAATCTGTTTGAATTGAAAATTTAGCCCACAAGCAATTTTCATGTCATTTGATTCAATTCTTTTTTAGCATGTTTTACATTGGTAAAACATGAAAGTTCATAAAATTTATTGAATCTGTTTGAATTGAAAATTTAGCCCACAGGCAATTTTCATGTCATTTGATTCAATTCTTTTTTAGCATGTTTTACATTGGTAAAACATGAAAGTTCATAAAATTTATTGAATCTGTTTGAATTGAAAATTTAGCCCATAGGCAATTTTCATGTCATTTGATTCAATTCTTTTTAGCATGTTTTACATTGGTAAAATATGAAAGTTCATAAAATTTATTGAATCTGTTTGAATTGAAAATTTAGCCCACAGGCAATTTTCATGTCATTTGATTCAATTCTTTTTAGTATGTTTTACATTGGTAAAACATGAAAGTTCATAAAATTTATTGAATCTGTTTGAATTGAAAATTTAGCCCACAGGCAATTTTCATGTCATTTGATTCAATTCTTTTTAACATGTTTTACATTGGTAAAACGTGAAAGTTCATAAAATTTTATTGAATCTGCTTGAATTGAAAATTTAGCCCACAGGCAATTTTCATGTCATTTGATTCAATTCTTTGGTAGAACATGAAAGTTTATTAAGCCTCAACATAAGCATGTGATTCTTTATTTTGATGCAGTAGTACAACCTGCAAATTTCTCTGAAATTCGTTCTGACATTCCCGAACTTGAGGAAGTAATCTCGTTTGTTTGTTATGAATCTGATATGGTTAATGTTAATATTAACACATGGTGGATTGATTCTGGATCAACAATTCACATTTCAAATTCCTTGCAAAGGTTTGCAAAACCAAAGGAAGCCAGTAGGAAGTGAGCAAAGCATCTTATAAAGAAACAAGATGGGCTCGCATGTGGAAGCTATAAGAACATGTTATTTAACTTTAAGTAGTGGCTTTGTTTTGGAGTTAGAAAAGACCTTTTATGTTCCAAGATTTCTAGAAACTTGATCTCAGTTTCAAGGCTTGTACCTTTTGGATATTCCTTAAACTTTTCAGAAAAATCTTTCAATCTATTCTATAAATCTGATTATGTTGGGAATGGTATTTTGTCTAATGGTCTTTACTGCATTAATTTACAAAACAATGTCACATATGATTCAATGCATGTTCACACTGGTATTAAAAGATGATGATTAATAACACTTCTTCATTAATGATTGATAACACTTCTTCATCAATAACACATTTTCATTGATTCCCCTCTAGTCATGGTGAGCAATTGGTTTGCAAGCTCAAGAAGTCATTGTATGGTTTAAAACAAGCATCCCGCCAATGGTATTTGAAATTCCATAGTGTAATTTCTTCTTTTGGTTTTGTAGAAAACATTATGGATCAATGTATATACCTGAAGGTTAGTGGGAGTAAAATTTGTTTTCTTGTTTTATATGTGAATGACCTTTTGCTAGCAACCAATGATAAGGGTTTGCTACATGAGGTGAGACAATTCCTCTCTAAAAGTTTTTGATATGAAGGATATGGGTGAGGCATCTTATGTCATTGGCATTAAGATCCATAGAGACAGATTTTGAGGCATCTTGGGTCTGTCACAGGAAACCTATATTAATAAAATTTTAGAGAGATTTCGGATGAAGGATTGTTCACCAAGTGTAGCTCCCATTGGGAATGTTGGGACGATGTCAGAGTGATCCAGGTTTAGACCACTAGAGAGCTGCAAAGAAAGTAATGAGGTACCTTTAAGGTACCAAAGACTACATGCTTATGTATATCCTGTTTGAGGCTGCTTTACATGGTGTATGGCTTAAGAATTTCATTTCTGGGCTTAGAATTATGGATTCTATATCTAAGCCATTGAGAATATATTGTGATAATTCAGCTGCTGGTTTTATGGCTAAAAAAGTGGGAGTCGAAATAAACACATCGACATTAAGTTTTTAGCTATAAGGGAACGTGTTAAAGAAAATAAAGTGGTCATTGAGCACGTCAGCACTGAGTTAATGATCAATGATCCTTTGATTAAGGGCATGCCACAGTTAATTTCAAGGATCATGTATTGAATATGGGACTTGGTTCCATTATGCAGTTTTTTCATTGTATGGACAATGTTAATGAAATTCTTAATTATTGTGATGTTTTTTCTCATATTATGTGCACCTTAAGTTGATTTGAGAAAATTCATTTAAGAAGGACCAAGAATAAACATAGGGTTTATTCATTAAGAAATTGTTGCCACATAAATTATAATAAGAATAAATGCATAGTAATACATGGAAGGTAATACTCGTCATTAGAGGACTTATCGCCATGATTCATGTATCTATTACTTAATACAGATTATCAATGGTTTTTAAGTTGAGACATTAAGTTTGGAAGTATGGACCAAGTGGGAGAATGTTAAGCTCCATTAATTTAACACAAAAGCTACCTTGATTTATGGAGTTGCAGCTTTTCTTAACTTATGGAAACCAACTGCAGTAGTTTCCTTAAGTTAAGAAAATCAACTGCAATTACTAAATTAATAATTGGGAGCTACTAAAGTGGTCCATTACTTTGATCTCATCTCTACCTTGATTTGTGGTTTTTCTAACACATAGCATTTAGAAGCTTGATGGAAGCTTAGCTATATGTTCATCTGTTTGGTCCCCAAGCTCCTATCTCAACCCCCTTCAGTTCTACACCATCTAGCTGAGATAGCAGAGCTCGGAAGTGCCTTCAGAATTTTGTGTTCTTTTGCTTGGACAGAAGCTGGAGTGCTGAAGGAGAAGCTTGTGGACTGTGGCCTGCATCAATACATCACCAATGGCTGGAGGTAACTCGTATCCCTGGGCAATAAGGTTTAATGATTCTTTGAGTTTATTCCGCATGCAGAATCATTGTTAAAACTGTAGAATATCTAACACTTCAACCAAATTTTCTATTTTGATTTTAAATCTTTCATGGTGAATCTGTAGATTTTTCCTATTCAACCAAATTTTCTATTTTGTTTTTAAATCTTTCATGGTGAATCTGTCAAATTTTTACCCCATATTTTTCTTATTATACTCAATAGTTTTATACCCTAATTTTTTCCTATTATACTGAATAGTTTGCTACAATGGTTTCAGATGATTTGATGTTATGAAGCAGTTTCAACTCCAATGGATAGATTGTTACAATTGTCTTTCAGCACACAACATATAAGAAGACCTGATCTATTAGTGAAGATATAATCTCAAATGTTATGTAACCTAATATTCCCAAGGAGAAAAATTAAAAATTAATTTACATGTTATTTTATATTCCATTGTATGGATGCACCTTAATATCTGAAAATTCATTTTAATATGCATGATGGAAATATCCTTTTGCACTACATGAAGGACTTGGATTCTTATGTAAAATTCATTTACCATTAAAAATTAATGAAATTACCAATTTGAACAATGAAGATGGAATGGCATTGTGGGGTATTAATTTAGCTTATAAAGACCAATTGATGATTTAAAAAAATGTATATAATATTTAATTAATATTCACTTATTTAATTTTTTTAATTTTCTTTCATCTAAGTTAAAGTATTTAAAACACATTTTGTGAATATTTATTTATTTCCATTCTTAATTGAAAAATTTATAAATTAATATTCCTAATATGTAATTAATTAATATGATAATTTAATATTAGAAATATGTAATTATTCCCAACTATTATGTAACCTCATATTCCCAAGGAGCGAACTTAAAGATCTCCATGATTAAAGCGAAAAGCCTATATTTGCATGTTTACACAGATTAAAAGAGAAATTTGTATTGCCATTGTCATGCAACAGTTATAAGCCATCGTAATTGAAGTGTTTTGTGCTAGCTTTGCCTACAATTTTGCTTTTGAATAGATTTATTATAATGGACGGAGAGAAATATTCACCCGGAAAGTGTTTTTACTCACACATTTATGGTGGGGAAGGCAATGAAATGGGTAAAATGCGACCTTCTGATTTTGAACTGGGTTCTGCAATCTATGTGTTTAGGTTACGTCAGTGTTATGAAAAATGAATCTATTAGTCGTTTTCTAATCTTTTCAGAGCTTCGTCCTCTGTGAATACATAACATTAATACTGCAGTAAATAAATACTCAATAACTTGGTATTCACGAACAAAAAATTTTAAACAAATAATTCCCAGTTATGATGCTTTTGGTTTTAAAAACACCAAACCTCAAAGCAGGTGGTTTGCTGGAAAATAAATCCAAGATAGCCACCTGTTTACCAGCGTCACATTATGAAAAAATTAATCTCCAAAAAAAATAATTTTTATATTTTCATTATCCAATAACAATAATTTATTAATTAATTAATAATTTAATAACAATGATACTGTCACTCAATATATTATTCTCAAACAATAATACTTTTTGGTAATCTCATCTTTTAAACCCCTTAACTCATATGGGACCTGTTCGATAAATCAAAGTATAATCCCAATTGAAAGAAATTTGCAGTGGCATTGCCATGCACCTACAAGCCATCATTACTGAAATGTTCAACATCAAAGATAAATAATTGACAGATAACTAATTTACTTGTTTTAGCAATTCCATATGCATGCCTCCTACATTCTCAACAATATTTTATTTTCTGATGATTTTAAAACTTCTCAGCTCTTGGTAGTTGTCTATTAAAAAAATATGGTTTAAAACGAGGTCCTTAACTCATATAGATATCCATATTTCTCCATAAATTTCAGGTTTACTTCCATACATTTTAATACATTCTGGGCTTTACCTACAAATATTTCAATATAGTCTAGACTCGGGAAATTTTGATATATCTCAATAAAGTTCATACTCATCACCATCCAGATCTCCACTAATAAAGATAAATTGTGTTGTTCATAGTGCGTTGAGAAAGTTTCTGCAATTTATATTTTGATATGTAATAATTTCCTCCTAGCTTTCACAAATGGTACTTAAGTGGATCATTAACCATAAGCTCTCGATTGAACCATTCATGGGATAGAAAAGGACTAATAAAAATGGGTGATAATTTGTGATAATACTACTGTTCGTTGAGTTGGTAAAACCCAATATGAAAAAAAAGGATTAATAAAAATGGGTGATAATTTGTGATAATACCACTGTTGGTTGAGTTGGTAAAACCCAATATGAAAAAAAATTATGGTCCATTAGGTGTGATTCGAACCAAATTTCTAGTGCAAACATTGTTTTTATAGAACAATAACTACATTTCAATTTATGCCTCAATAAATTTCAAAGTAGTCTTTGTAGACTATGCTTGATTAGCATTTTAGTAATGTTTAATATTAGAAATTGTCTCAAAAGTATAAAGAGAGGTCGTGATCCGGATTTAAACAAGAACGCAACAAATCACAGAGATAACCATATACACAAAGATGCAGCGGAAATAATACTTCATTTCATTAATGGAAAATACTGAAATATGCTTACAACCAGAAATGGAAATAAACCAGCTAGGGCGATGATAGCTTATCTCTGAGAAGAGATGTGATGGCTACATGCCTCTGAACTGTCCGAACTGTATTACAATGAGGCTCGAAGGCCTATTTATTGTTGAGAAACAATGGAAAACCCTTCACATCCCGAAACCTAACCCTAGAAGATGAAACGCCAAATTGTGGGCCCCGTTTGGGTAAATTGGTACATCAATTTCCCGGGGTCGTAACTTTGGCATACGATCTCCGTTTGACGCGTACGATAGCTCGTTAGAAAGATCTATCCGAGTACTACCACTGTGGGAGGCAACATCGGTCCATGGACCCATGTTTCCCCAGAATCCCAAAAAAACGTCGTTTAGGGCCTCAAAACGGCTCCGGAAGTTCAGGACCCGAAAAACTGCTAAAAATAGTAAGTTGTGCTACAATTAAGGAAACTGAAAATGCTGAGAAAGACAATGGTGGGGGTCCAGGTGGACTTGGCAGGTGGCCACCAATATCCACCTGGATCATTCCTCCCCCCTTAGGAAGCAATGGTCCCCATTGCGTTGAGCTCCTCCATGAGATGAGGAAACTTCTGCTAAACTTGTTCCCTGGTGAGCCACTTGCCCTGCTGAAGGAGTTGGCCTGCTTTGACAACTCGATACAGTTGGATATTCTGTTGGTGAGTGTTCTTGATCTGTGTGTCCATGATCCGATCAGTTGCAGCTTGTTCCATGCAATCTGGATTTAATTCTGTGGGTTTGAGTTGTTCTGCAATGTCGGATGTGTTTAGCAATGGTGGAAAGTATAGCCGAAGGCGGTTCACATTGAACACTGGGTGCAGGCCAAAGAATGGGGGAATGCTGAGCTCAAATGCAATGTCTCCCATAGCCTTAGTAATGGTGTAAGGACCATATCGGAGTGGTCTCAATTTCCGATAGGCTCCAGTAAGGCGTTCCTTTTGCAAATGCAACCAGACTTTGTCGCCCACCTGAAACTTGTGTGGCACCCGGTGTTGATCATGTCGCTGCTTGTACTTGGCATTTGATTTCTCAAGAATGTCATGGACCTGCTGGCGAATATGTTGGATGCGCTCAATGAAGCTAGTGGCCTTATCTGTTTCGGATTGGACATGAGCTGAATTCATGTGAGTAGTTGCAAGGGGCATGGCCACATCAATGGGGCATAGTGGCTGGAATCTCAAACCTACCTGAAAAGGGCTATGGCCAGTGGAGCTGTGAAAAGCTCGGTTGTAGCTGTGCTGAACATAGGGGAGGCTCTCGTCCCATGTGCGTGGATGCTTTGAGTTATACATGCGCAGAATGTGCACAATCATCCTGTTGACAACCTCTGTCTGGCCATCAGTTTGAGGATGGAAGGCTGTGGACTTCGTGAGTTTGGTGTCCAGCATTGACCAGAGACTGGACCAAAATGTGCTGAGAAACCGACTGTCCCGATCTGAGATGATAGACTGTGGGATCCCAAAGTGCACCCACACTCGTTCAAAGAAGAGTTTAGCAGTGGCTTCTGCTGTGATATTCTTCTTGCAGGCCATCATAATGGCCATCTTCGAGAACCTATCGACGACCACAAAAACACAGTCATTTCCATGCTTAGTGGAAGGAAGGCCTGACATGTAATCCATGGAGATGGATTCCCAAGGTCGACTAGGGGTAGGCAACGGGGTATAGAGGCCGTGCTTCTTAATGGTCGGTTTGGCAATGGCACAGGCAGTACATGATCGGATGTACTTCCCAACATCCTGTCGAAGATTCGGCCAATAGAAATAATTTTGCAGTACTGCCACTGTTTTCTCGACCCCGAAATGCCCAGCAGCCCGACTGTAGTGTGCTTCCCAAATCATCTTTGCACGCTCGCTTGAAGGAACACAAAGGTGACCGAGGTGGCATAATAGGGCGTCCTGGAGGTGAAAATCTGCAACATGCCGACCCTCCAAGAGTGTCTGGTATGTGTGGCCGAATTCTGGGTCACTTTTGTAGAGAAGTGTCCAATCAGCAGTCTCGTGCCCACAAGAGTTGAGCACGGTGGTTAGTGCCATGATCGGTGGCCGACTGAGGCAATATGCAACATTATTGGTGCTGCCCTTTTTATACTTGATATTCAAGTGAAACTGTTGCAGGTATGTAGACCACTTTTGATGGCGATCATTCTGCAATTTTCCTTGGGTCTGTATGAACTGCAGAGGTCGGTGGTTTGTGTGGATGACCATTTCCTTCCCCAAAATGTAATGCTTCCATTATCGGCAGGCCTGTACAATGGAATACATCTCTTTATCATAAGTGGGGTACTTCCGGACTGTGTCTGAAAGTGTTTCACTGTGATATGCCACTGGATGTCCATGTTGAGTAAGGACTGCCCCAATAGCATAGTCAGAGGCATCTGTCTTGACCTCAAATGGTTGTTGTAAATCTGGTAACGCGAGCACTGGTGCCGTGCAGAGGCGATCCTTCAATTCCCTGAATGCCTTCTGTTGAGATTCAGACCAAAAGAATTTTGCTTTCGCCCCACCCTTGGTGACTTGACTCAAGGGCCAAGAAATATGAGAAAACCCCAACACAAACCTGCGGTAGAAGTTGGCAAGACCTAGAAAGTTGTGGAGCTCTGTTAGAGTGGTTGGAGAGGGCCAATCCCGAATGACTTGGATCTTGGCCGGATCGACATGCACCCCATGTTCATCAATGATGTATCCCAGATACTGAACCTGGGTCATGCCAAAAGTGCATTTCTCCAAATTGGCATATAGCTTGTGTTGTCGCAGTGTTTGGAGAACCTGTCGGATGTGGTGGAGGTGCTCTTCCCAACTCTGGCTGAAGATCAGAATGTCATCCAAGTATACTACTACAAAGGAGTTGGTGAATGGCCGCAAGATGTCATCCATTAGCCTCATAAAGGTTGCAAGAGCATTCGTCAATCCGAAAGGCATGACCAACCATTCGAAGAGGCCCTCCTTAGATTTGAAGGCAGTCTTCCACACATCGGAGGGTTCGATTGGTACCTGGTGATATCCTGACTTCAGATCGATCTTGCTAAAATATTTCGCCCCCTTTAGTTGGTCTAGGAGGTCATCAATCCGCGGGATCAGGTACCTATTACGGACAGTGATCTTGTTCAGCGCCCGATAGTCAATACAGAGTCTCCACGTCCCATCCTTCTTCTGTACCAACATGATCGGGCTCCCACAGGGCGATGAACTCGGATGGATGTGACCTTTCTGCAGGAGCTCCTGAATCTGCCTCTTGATTTCATTGTTCTCCAGAACGAAGCGCCGATAAATTGGTCCATTGGGTAGCGGCGCACCTGGGGTCAGATCGATGGAGTGCTTGACCTGACAGTGCAGAGGAACCCCTGTCGGGGAGGTGAAGATGTCCTCGTACTCCTCCACAACCTTGTCCATCTGTAGTTGTCGTGCAGAGGGACCCCGTTTGGAGGCCGCAGCCACTGTCTTCTTCTTTCCTTCAGGGCGTATCATCAGGAAAACAAATTTCCTGGTTTTGGAAATGATCTTACTACATTGTTTTGCAGTAATCAAAGAGATGGCGGCAGGTGGTGCTACCTCTGGTATCCTGAACAACTTATTTCCCAACAACTTATTTCCCAATGTAATAATAACAGCACGGGGCCTTGATTCATACACAGCATGTCGCTTCCACAAGTATGGTTGTCCTAGTAATACATCACAAACTTCAAGGGGAGCAATGTCACACAATACCTCATCCGTGAAGGGCTTGATGTTGTATGGAAGGCGACACTGCTGGCTCACGCGAAGATCTCGTCCTTGGTGAAGCCACCCAATGGTGTATGGTTGTGGATGTGCTGTGGTCGGTAAGCCCAACCGCTTCACGACCTCTGCCGAAATGAGGTTCTTTTGACTCCCGCTATCAACAATGAACTGTATCGGGGAGCCCTTTACCCACATCTGGGAGTGGAAGAGACGCTCCTCCTCCTCTGGATCTTCGGGTTCATTTTTCTAGATCTTTGCGGTAGCAACAGTGGCGCTAGGATCCGCATCAATGATCTGCTTCCCTTTTTCATACCCCTTATCAGGTTCTGACTCAGAGTCGGAACATGCATCTGATTCTGAAACCTTTAGCTCAGCCACCAGTGACTACTTGGCTCAACACTCACTTGTGTTGTGAGTGGAGCTCTTATGGAACTCGCACCATTTTCCAGTGTCCTTTCTCGGCTTCGCGGTGCTGTTCTTTGCTTGCGGCTTCGGCTGGTTGTCTTGGGTTGTCCCGCCTTGGCTTTGTCCTTTGTTCTATGGTTTAGGGGCACCTTTCCCCTGCTTTGGATTCGCAGATCCAAAGTCTTGCTTCTTTTGTTTAAACTTCTGCTCGACCTTGACGGCATATCGGTATGCAGCGCCGAGCGAGGGGATGTTTAGGAATTGTATTTCTTCCTGGATGTACTTGTGCAGGCAGCCACGGTATTTGAGTATCAAATGTTGCTCTGAATCCTTGATACCCAACTTTGTGCGAAGGGTATGGAAAAGATTGATGAACTCCGACACGTCTTGGTCCCTTCCCTGCCGCAGCGTGGTCCACTTTATGTATTCATCCTCATAGCTTCCGACAGGGTAGTACTGCTCCTTGATGGCATCCCGGAACGAATCCCAGGTGGGTGCGGCTGAAAATAGCAAGCCAATACTTTCATCCTTCTGCTCGCAGTAGGTTTCCCACCAGTCCTTGACGTGGGGGGCTGCTTTGAGAAGAGCAAAAACAATCTTTTCCCGACTCGAAAATTCATGAACAGAAAAATAACCCTCTAGCAGATTTAACCATTTATCTACGACATCTGCGTCTATCTGACCCTCGAATATGGGGATTTCAAAATTAACTTGTACCTTAAAGGTGTGGCGTTTCCAGAGTAGCTGTTGGAAGCCGATGCGTTGCTTCTGGGTAGCCGCTGAAGGATCTGGGCAAAGCTGTCCATCATCGCATTCCGTTGTCGCTCGAGGGCTTCTTCGAGCAAGATTTTGATGGGATCTCCTGCCCCCTCATCTTTCTTCTCGTCCGCCATGGGAGGCCGTCGGGATTTGTGATGCTGGTCTTGCAAAGGTTCAACCAGTTCAAGCCCTAACTCCTTATATCTCGACCTTGTTGGGGACATGCAAAGAAAAACAGAGAAAAAGCAGACCGCTCTGATACCACTGATCCGGATTTAAACAAGAACGCAACAAATCACAGAGATAACCATATACACAAAGATGCAGCGGAAATAATACTTAATTTCATTAATGGAAAATATTGAAATATGCTTACAACCAGAAATGGAAATAAACCAGCTAGGGCGATGATAGCTTATCTCTGAGAAGAGATGTGATGGCTACATGCCTCTGAACTGTTCCAAACTGTATTACAATGAGGCTCGAAGGCCTATTTATTGTTGAGAAACAATGGAAAACCCTTCACATCCCGAAACCTAATCCTAGAAGATGAAACGCCAAATTGTGGGCCCCATTTGGGTAAATTGGTACATCAATTTCCCGGGGTCGTAACTTTGGCATACGATCTCCGTTTGACGCGTACGATAGCTCGTTAGAAAGATCTATCCGAGTACTACCACTTTGGGAGGCAACATCGGTCCATGGACCCATGTTGCCCCAGAATCCCAAAAAAACGTCGTTTAGGGCCTCAAAACAGCTCCGGAAGTTCAGGACCCGAAAAACTGCTAAAAAAAGTAAGTTGTGCTACAATTAAGGAAACTGAAAATGCTAAGAAAGACAATGGTGGGGGTCCAGGTGGACTTGGCAGGTGGCCACCAATATCCACCTGGATCAGGTCGATATGATTATTAAATTGGAATTGTTGAATTGGAAAAGTTGTAATTTTATTAAAATAATATTTTTTTGTATAAATGTCTTATTTAAGTAAATGTTCTCATCTTCGATAGCTCTCAGTGGCAAGCTTTTTATATGGGAAATTCTCTAGAAGAGATGTTAGTTCAAGCCTATTTGATGAGAAATTTGAGCTGGCTTGATCTAGGTGGATGTTGGTGGACGCCCACCTATCCCACTTGGACTCCCACAACTGTTTCTTTCAGTTTTTCAGTTTCCTTAACTGTAGCACAGTTTACTATTTTTAGCAGTTTTTCGAGTCCTGAACTTCTGGAGTCATTTTGAGGCCCTAAATGAAGTTTTTTGGAAAACCTGGGAGAAACATGGGTCCAAGGACCGATGTTGCTCTTCCCAAAGTTGTAGTCATCGGATAGATCTTTCTAATGAGGTATTGTACATGTCAAACAAAGATCGTATGAAAAGTTACGACCCCGGGAAGTTGATGTACCAATTTATCCAAACGGGCCCCACAGTTTGGCGTTTCATCTTCTACGGTTAGGTTTTTGGATGTTTAGGGTTTTCCATTCTTTTTTAACAATAAATAGGTCTTCGAGCCTCATTGTAAGACAGTTTAGAGGCATGTAGCCGCCACATCTCTTTTCAGAGATAAGCTACATCGCCCTAGCTAGTTTATTTCCATTTGTGTTTATAAGCATATTTCAGTATTTTACAGTGATGAAATGAAGTATTATTTCTGTTGCATCTCTATATGTATGGTTATATCTGTAATTTGTTGCTTTCCTATTTAAATATGGATCAATGGTATCAGAGCGAGTTTGCTCTTTCTCTGTTTTTCTTTGCATGTCCCCAACAAGGTCGGGAAATAAGGAGTTAAGGCTTGAACTAGTCAAACCTTTGCAAGACCACCCTCGCAAATCTCGACGGCCTCCCATGGTGGATGAAAAGAAAGACGAGAGGACAGGAGATCCTATCAAAATCTTGCTCGAAGAAGCCCTCGAGCAACAAAGGAAAGCAATGATGGAAAACTTTGCCCAAATCCTTCAGCAGTTACCCAGAGGTGATGCATTGGCTTCCAACAGCTACTCTAGAAATGCCACACCCTCTAAGGTACAAGTTAAATTTTGAAATCCCAATATTTGACGGTCAGATAGATGCAGACGTCGTAGATAAATGGTTAAATCTACTAGAAGGGTATTTTTCTACTCATGATTTTTCCAGTTGGGAAAATATTACTTTCGCTCTTCTCAAAGCCACCCCCCATGTGAATGACTGGTGGGAAACCTAGTGCGAACAGAATGATGAAAGTACGACTCACTGTTTTGAGCCGCACCCACTTGGAATTCGTTATGGGCTGCAATCAAGGAGTAGTACTACCGTGTCAAAAGCTATGAGGATCAATACATAAAGTGGACCACGCTGCAGTAGGGAAGGGACCAAGACGTGTCAGAGTTTACCAATATTTTCCATACCCTTCGCACAAAGTTGGGTATCAAGGATTTGGAGCAGCATTTTGTACTCAAATACTGTGGCTGCCTACATAGGTACATCCAAGACGAAATAGAATTCCTAAACATCTCCTCGCTCGGCACGACATACCGATATGCTGTCAAGATTGAGCAAAAGTTTAAACAGAAGAAGCGAGACTTTAGATCTGCGAATCTGAAGCAAGGGAAAGATGCCCCCAAACCACAGAATAAAGGACAAATCCAAGGCAGGGTGACCCAAGACAACCCGTCGAAGAAGCAAGAAAAGAACAACACCACGAAGTAAAAAAAGGACGCAAGAAAGTGGTGTGAGTTCCATAAGAGCCCCACTCATAACACAAGTGAGTGTCGAACCAAGCAATCACTAGTGGCCGAGTTGAAGGCTTCCAAATCATATGCATGTTCCAACCCTGAGTCAAAACCTGACAAGGGGAATGATAAAGGGAAGCAGATCATTGACGCAGAGCCCAACACCACTGTTGCCACTGCCAAGATCCAGAATAATGACCCTAAAGATCCAAAGAAGGGGGAGCATCTTTTCCACTCACAGATGTGGGTGAAGGGTTCGCCGCTGCAATTCATTGTTGACAATGGGAGCCAAAAGAGCCTCATTTTATCAGAGGTCGTGAAGCGGTTGGGCCTACCGACTAAACCACACCCGCATCTCTATAGTATAAGTGGCTTTACCAAGGACAAGATCTCTGAGTCCACCAGCATTGTCGCCTTCCCTACAGCATCAAGACCTTCAGAGATGAGGTATTGTGTGATGTTGCACCTCTTGATGTTTGTGATGTACTATTAGGCAAACCATACTTATGGAGGCGACATGCTGTGTATGAGTCAAGGCCTCGTGCTGTTATTATTTCTTTGGGTAATTCATTATACAGGATACCGGAGGTAGCCCCACCTACCGCCACCTTTTTGATCTCTGTTAAGAAATGCAGCAAGATCATCTCCCAGACTAGGAAATTCATTTTCTCTCTGGTTCACTCCCAAAGTAAGGGGAAGATCGTCGCCATATCCATGACCCTTGCGAAGGGTTCCTCCACGTAGCAACAACAACAGAGGGATACAGTCATGAAAGTAGATAGGGACATCTTCTTCTCACCCACAGGGGTACCGTTGCACTGTCAAGTCAAGCATTCGTTCGATCTAACTCCTAGAGCACCTCTACCCAGCGGGCTGATTTGTCACCACTCCATTGTGGAAAATGCCAAGTACAAGCAGCGAAATGATTAGCAGCAGATGCCACACAAGTTTCAAGTGGGCGACAAAGTCTGGTTTCATATGCAGAAAGAATGCCTTACAAGAGTCCATCAGAAGCTCAGACCACTCCGATATGGTCCTTACACCATTACCAAGGTTGTGGGAAACAATGCTTTGGAGCACAGCACTCCCCCATTCCTTCGCTTGCACCGAGTGTTCAATGTGGACTGCCCTCAACCAAGCTTCCCACCATTACTGGACACATCAAAGGTTGCAGAATAGCTCACCAAGGACTAAGTTCAGCAGAAATTTCCTCATCTCATGGAGGAACTCAACGCAATGGGGACCATTGCTTACTAAGGGGGGAGGAATGATCCAGGTGGATGTTGGTGGCCACCCACCTATCCCACTTGGACCCCCATAACTGTTTCTTTCAGTTTTTCAGTTTCCTTAATTGTAGCACAATTTACTATTTTTAGCAGTTTTTCGAGTCCTAAACTTCTAGAGCCGTTTTGAGGCCCTAAATGATGTTTTTTTGGAAAATTGCGAGAAACATCATTCCATGGACCCGTGTTGCTCTTTCCAAAGTTGTATTCCTCAGATAGATCTTTCTAACGAGGTATTGTGTGCATCAAATGAAGATTGTATGCCAAAATTATGACCCCGGGAAGTTGATGTACCAATTTACCTAAACGGGGCCCACAGTTTGGTGTTTCATCTTCTAGGGTTAGGTTTTTGGATGTTCAAGGCTTTCCATTGTTTCTCAACAATAAATAGGCCTTTGAGCCTCATTGTAAGACAGTTCAGAGGCATGTAGCCGCCACATCTCTTCTCAGAGATAAGCTACCATCGCCCTAACTAGTTTATTTCCATTTTGTTTATAAACATATTTCAGTATTTTACAATAATGAAATGAAGTATTATTTCTGTTGCATCTCTGTATGTATGGTTATATCTGTATTTTGTTGCGTCCCTGTTTAAATCCATATCAGTGGTATCAAAGCGCGTTTGCTCTTTCTTTGTTTTTCTTTGCATGTCCCCAACGAAGTTGGGATATAAGGAGTTAGGGCTTGAGCTGGTTGAACTTTTGCAAGACCAGCCTTGCAAATCCTGATGGCCTCCCATCGCAGATGAAAAGAAAGACGAGGGGGCAGGATATCCTATCAAAATCTTGCTTGAAGAATCCGTCGAGTGACAAAGGAATGCAATGATGGAAAACTTTGCCCAGATCCTTCAGCGGCTACCCAGAGGTGACGCATCGAATTCCAACAACTATTCTGGAAACGCCACACCCTTTAAGGTTCAAGTTAATTTTGAAATCTCCATATTTGTGGGTTAGATAGATGCAGATGCCATAGATAAATGGTTAAATCTACTAGAAGGGTATTTTTCTATTCATGATTTTTCGGCCGGGAAAACACTACTTTTTCTCTTCTCAAAGCTACCCCCCACATCAAGGACTGGTGGGAAACCTACTGCGAATAGAAGGATGAAAGTACGGCCTCACTATTTTCCGCTGCACCCCCACTTGGAATTCATCCCAGGCCGCCATCAAGGAGCAGTACTACCTTATCGGAAACTATGAGGATCAATACATAAAGTGGACCACGCTGCGGCAAGGAAGGGTCCAAGATGTGCCAGAGTTTACCAATATTTTCCATACCCTTCACACAAAGTTGGGTATCAAGGATTCAGAGTAGCATTTGGTACTCAAATACTATGGCTGCCTGCACAGGGACATCCAGGACAAAATAGAATTCTTGAACATCTCCTCGCTCGACACGACATACCAATATGTCGTAAAGATTGAGCAAAAGTTTAAACAGAAGAAGTGAGACTTTGGATCTGTGAATCCAAAGCAAGGGAAAGGTGCCCCCAAACCACAGAACAAAGGACAAAGGCAAGGTGGGGTGACCCAAGACAACCTGTCGAAACCGCAAGAAAAGAACAACACCACGAAGTCAAAGAAGGATGCAGGAAAGTGGTGTAAGTTCCATAAGAGCCCCACTAATAACACAAGTGAGTGTCGGACCAAGCAGTCGCTAAGGGTCGAGTTGAAGGCTTCCGAATGAGATGCATGTTCTGACCTTGAGTCAAAACCCGACAAGGGGAATGACAAAGGGAAGAATATCATTGAACATGAGCCCAACGCCACTGTTGCTACCACTAAGATCTAGAAGAATGAGCCTGAAGATCCAGAGGATGGGGAGTGTCTTTTCCACTCACAAATGTGGGTGAAAGGTTCGCCGTTGCAATTCATTGTTGATAGTGGGAACCAAAAGAACCTCATTTCAGCAGAGGTCATGAAGCGGTTGGGCCTACCGACTACACCACTCTTGTAGCTATACAGTATCAGGTGGCTTCACCAAGGACGAGATCTCTGAGTCCGCTAACAGTGTCGCCTTCCCTACAGCATCAAGCCCTTCACAGATGAGGTATTGTGTGATGTTGCACCTCTTGATGTTTGTGATGTACTATTAGGCCAACCATACTTATGGAGGCGACATGTTGTGTATGAGTCAAGGCCTCGCGTTGTTATTATTCTTTGGGTAATTAATTATACAGGATACTGGAGATAGCCCCATTTACCGCCACCTCTTTGATCTCTGCTAAGAAATGCAGCAAGAACATCTCCCAGACTAGGAAATTCATTTTTTGTCTGGTTCACTCCCAAAGTAAGGGGAAGATCGTCACCACATCCATGACCCCTGCGAAGGGTTCCTCCATATAGCAGCAGTAGCAGATGGATATGGTCATGAAATAAGATAGGGACATCTTCTCCTCACCCATGGGTGTACCGTTGCACTGTCAGGTCAAGCATTCGTCCGATCTGACTCCTAGAGAACCTCTACTGAATAGACCGATCTATCGCCACTCCATTTTAGAAAATGCCAAGTACAAGCAGTGACATGATCAACATTGAGTGCCACACAAGTTTCAGGTGGGTGACAAAGTCTGGTCGCATCTATAGAAAGAACGCCTTACAAGAGCCCATCAGAAGCTCAGACCACTCCGATATGGTCCTTACACCATTAACAAGGTTGTGGGAAACAATGCTTTGGAGCACAACACTCCCCCATTCCTTCGCTTACACCGAGTGTTCAATGTGGACCGCCCTCGACCAAGCTTCCCACCATTACTGGACACATCAGAGGTTGCAGAATAGCTCACCAGGGACCAAGTTTAGCAGAAGTTTCCTCATCTCATGGAGGAACTCAACGTAATGGGGACCATTACTTCTTAAGGGGGGAGCAATGATCTAAGTGGATGTTGGTGTCCACCCACCTATCCCACTTTGACCCCCACAACTATTTCTTTTAGTTTTCCAGTTTCCTTAATTGTGGGACAGTTTACTATTTTTAGCAATTTTTCGGGTCTAGAACTTCTGGAGCCATTTTGAGGCCCTAAACGACGTTTTTGGAAACACTGGGAGAAATGTAGGTCAATGGAATAATGTTTCTCCTTCCAAAGTTGTAGTCCTCGGATAGATCTTTCTAACGAGGTATTGTGCGCGTCAAACAGAGATTGTATGCCAAAGTTACGACCACGGGAAGTTGATGTACGAATTTACCCAAACAAAGCCCACAGTTTGGCGTTTCATCTTCTAGGGTTAGGTTTTTGGATGTTTAGGGTTTTCCATTGTTTTTCAACAATAAATAGGCCTTTGAGCCTCATTGTAAGACAGTTTAGAGGCATGTAGCTGCCACATCTCTTTTCAGAGATAAGTTACCATCGCCCTAGCTAGTTTATTTCCATTTATGTTTGTAAGCATTGTAGTATTTTACAGTAATGAAATGAAGTATTATTTCTTCTCCATCTCTGTATGTATGGTTATATCTATAATTTTTTGCATTCATGTCTAAATCCGGATCAATGGTATCAGAGCGGGTCTGCCCTTTCTCTTTTTTTCTTTGCATGTCCCCAATGAGGCCGGGGTATAAGGAGATAGGGCTTGAACTGGTCGAATCTTTGCAAGATTTGCCTCGCAAATCCCGACGACCTTTCATGGCGGATGAAAAGAATGACGAGGGGGCAGGACATCCTATCAAAATCTTGCTCGAGGAAGCCCTCAAGCGATAAAGGAATACGATGATGGAATACTTTTCCCAGATCCTTTAGCGCCTACCCAAAGGCAATGCATCGAATTCCAACAACTACTTTGGAAACACCACACCCTTTAAGGTACAAGTTAATTTTTAAATCTCCATATTTGAGGGTCAAATAGATGCAAATGCCATAGATAAATGGTTAAATCTACTAGAAGGGTATTTTTTTGTTCATGATTTTTTCGGCCGGGAAAAGATTACTTTTTCTCTTCTCAAAGCTGCCCCCCACGTCAAGTACTGCTGGGAAACCTACTGCGAGTAGAAGGATGAAAGTACGACATCACTATTTTCAGCCACACCCCCACTTGGAATTCATTCCGCGATGCCATCAAGGAGCAGTACTACCCTATAGGAAGCTATGAGGATCAATACATAAAGTGGACCACGCTGAAGCAGGGAAGGGACCAAGACTTGCTAGAGTTTACCAATATTTGCCATACCCTTCGCACAAACTTAGGTATCATGGATTCTGAGCAGCATTTGGTACTCAAATATTGCAGCTGCTTGCACAGGTACATCCAGGATGAAATAGAATTCCTGAACATCTCCTTGCTCGGCACGACATATTGATATGCCATCAAGATCGAGCAAAATTTTAAACGGAAGAAGCGAGACTTTAGATCTGTGAATCCAAAGCAAGGGAAAGGTTCCCCCAAACCGCAGAATAAAGGACAAAGCCAAGGCGAGGTAACCCAAGAAAACCCATCGAAGCCACAACAAAAGAACCACACCACGAAGTCAAAGGACACAGGAAAGTGGTGTAAGTTCTATAAGAGCCCCACTCATAACACAAGTGAGTGTTGGACCAAGAAGTCACTGGTGGCCAAGTTGAAGGCTTCCGAATCAAATGCATGTTCTGACCCTGAGTCAGAACCCAACAAGGGGAATGACAAAGGGAAGTAGATCATTGACGCGGAGCCCAACGCCACTGTTGCCACCGCCAAGATCCAGAAGAATGAGCCCAAAGATCTAGAGGAGGGGGAGCGTCTTTTCTACTCACAGATGTGGGTGAATGGTTTGTCGCTGCAATTCATTGTTGACAGTGGGAGCCAAAAGAACCTCATTTCAGTAGAGGTCGTGAAGCGGTTGGGCCTACCGACTACACCACACCCGCAGCTGTATAGTATCGGGTGGCTTCACCAAGGACAAGATCTCTGAGTCCGCCGGAAACATCACCTTCCCTACAGCTTCAAGCCCTTCATAGATGAGGTATTGTGTGATGTTGCACCTCTTGATGTTTGTGATGTACTATTAGGCCAACCATACTTATGGAGGAAACATGTTGTGTATGAGTCAAGGCCTCGCACTGTTATTATTTCTTTGGGTAATTCATTATACAAGATACTAGAGATAGCCCCACCTACCTCCACCTCTTTGAACTCTACTAAGAAATTGATCCATGTGGGTCCAGAGACACACACAGGAAAAAGAGAGCTTATAAAAGCTCAATCAAAGTGATAAGAATGATTTTGAACTAGGACCAGAGCGTAGATCATATCATCCTGATCGCAACAGTGCAAACGGTTTGTCAACCCGACCTCGTATGAGGGAGAACAAGCTAGCCAAAGTTTCAGTCAAAGTTGGGTTGTGGTCTAGGTTTAAGTGTCCTACAATTTGACTAACCCTGGGGCATGAAACTTAGCTCCCGAAAGCAGGGAATTTGTTGGATCGTTAATTTGTCTAATATCCCTTATATTAGAAAAAATTGAAAAAAATTTGTTGGTCATATAAAATTATATATATATATATATATATATATATATATATATATTATTTGGGTGGTGGGCCATGACCCCGCCACCCCCATCGGACCAACACATAACATATATTTAAATTAAAATATCGCCGACGGGCCATGACCCCCGTCGGCCCCCAACCAACCACCAACATTACAAAAATTAAACATATGTTAGGGTTGTGGGCAGGCCACCTCCGGTGGACCCGGCCCACGCCCCACCCACCAAACCTAACGGACCATTTAAATATATCATATATATTTTGGCCAGCGGTAATCGAACCCACCCAGCGACGTGGCTGCTCCACTCCACGGGCAGCCCAACCAACCACATGTCGTTTCAAAACTCCCCCCAAACCGTTTGCAAACAAACAACAAAACCGTTTAATACACAATACAACGTAACCAACTGTTATTTCAATGTTCAATGTATTAAAATGGAGGGGCGGGATTTGATCCCCTGACCTCTCCTCAAAAACTTTTTATTTTTAAACAAAGCATCAACAACCTTTTTCGTTGGTATTTCCGCCCGAGAAAAAGATTTAAACTATTCTTTCTCATTTGCATGGGGAAGTCAGATGGGAACGGAACAGAGACACGTTACGCAGGACAGAATGGAGGCCAAAGACTAGCGCATTTTTTGAGACACATATTTTTTTATTATTTTGCAAGTGGAACCATGAACCCGGGAAAAGAGCAAGGGGAACTATGATTGAGCCAAATTCTTAGGAGGGCGAAATTCTGTCGATGTCCAAATTGGACAAATTTTATGTCGATCTTACACCTCTCAGCAACACAAACCTGATGGCGTAGTCAGAATTTTGATCTGAGCAGTATATCTTCAGATGACTCGGAGGAGGGAATATTTGAGGAATCTAGGGGGAATCTAAAAGATTCCTTAAGCCCTAGATTTTCACTTTCTCAGAATTCAAAAATTTGACAGTCGATTTTACACTATTCGACGCCACGAATCTGATGGTGTAATCAGATTTTCCAATTGATCATTTCATTTTTTGGTCACTTTTCAAAGTGGAGTGTAGGTGTCAGCATTCATGTGCGAGCAGTGATTCCATGAGATTCGACGCCACGAGATTGATGGTATGACCAGCTTCAGCAGTTTGACATCCTTTTCTTCAAATGGCCCCAGGATGTGAGGTATATTCAGTGTGTTCATGTACTTTGCATTGTGCTGCATAGATCCTTGTTTGATGTTTGATGCGGGATCTTGTTTTCTTACTTGTTTCATGATTCCTGCTTGATGTGACGCGGAATCATCTATGGGATGTACTTTTTCTCATGATTCATCATGTTTTGTTTGGTATCCCTTTGTCGTCATGTTGATGGGATACTCATGTTGTCACCATGTAGGTCTGAATTAAGATCCCTTTGATGCCATATTGGTGGGATGCTCATTATTGTCATATGTGAAATTATGTCATACTAATAGGAGTCCTTTTTGAATGAGAGATCCTGCAGTGGAGCATCTCTTGGAGTCACTCCTGCGTGAGGGCATATTCCTGGTATGATAGAGAAAAACACATGCATGTACATCATCATTATTTCCAGCACTTTTGTAGTGGCCTACACCATCTTAACACCGGGGCCCGAAGATGTAGTCCTTCTTGGACGAACTCCGTTATCAATGTCTTGTGTTTTATGTTGCTGATTATTGTCATGTTCCTTCTTCTTTACAACATGCATCCATGTTCCTTTATGCTATTTTAAATGAAATTCTAATCACATCACGAAAGTAAAAGATCTTGGTTAAATCTAGAAGTTGAGTAAACTCGGATCAAGTTTGGTATCGGAGCAGTCTTTGCATGGATGTGAATTGCAAGTGTGAACAATGGAATGTGCAACAATAGAGGATGAAAAAGTGATGTACGAGACCATGTTCAAAATTTCCAAAAGGGTGGAAATAATGTATGAAGATCTACAAAAAGAGACAGAGGAAAAGGAGCGATTGTAGCTTCAGCTACGAGCCATGGAAGAGGCCCTGGAAGAACTGAAGCACAACAAACAAAATCTTCAAACAGAGAACGTTGAATTAAAGATGCTTCTAGATGAAGAGAAAGAGGAAAAATAAAGTTTGCTACAATAGCTGCAAGCTAAGGACGAGGCCTTCAAAAAGCTGCAGCGTGACCCATGTGAGGTAAAAATTAATTCTCTAAATTCATGTAGGTGTCCTGATGATGATTTCGCTGTTTTTGAAAATCATACCACAGGAATTGGCTCCAAACTGTTGAAAAGAATGGGTTATGAAGGAAAAGGCTTGGGCATTAATGGCCAAGGCATTGTCAACCCCATCAAAGTAGAAGAATTACCCCGTCAAGCAGGACTTGGGTATGTCAGAAAGGAAGTTGGGGAATGCGTCGAGACAGCTAGTGAACCAACAACAACAGATGATGAGGAGCCCTCATCAGTTCTTTCCAACTCGACAATGGAGGTAAAAGATGTTGATTTCCTTTCAGTTTCGTCTTCACATAGTACGATTTCTGTTGGATATTTGGAGATCCTAATTACAGGGACAAACATGAGGCTCCTTACTAGGACAAGGCATGAGGAGGAAGAAGAACTTGGTTTTAATAACCAAGGCATAAATCAACCATTGGAGGTTGTGCAGAGACCCCGATTTGAAAGCTTGGGATACACCGAAAGAGAAGGCTCAAAGGTGTCAGATTATTCCAAGACATTGTCGAAATCGTCGAGGAAAGAGAATGATGGGAACCCATCCCCATCATCCCATGGCAATACCCATTGCAAGGAAGGAGCTGAGGCAGGCGCTCATCCTCATAATGACATCAGAGACAAGGAAAGGTATAACTAGTCTCGATATTCGAACGTCCATTTCAATTATAATCATGTTGTTAATGATGGACATGAATCATGGAATCAAAAGACATGTACATTTTGTGGATTACATAACCATACATTTTCTAAGTGTTGGAAAAGAATAGCAGCGCCCAAAAGGAGGCATGAAGGACCCTCTCCACAACAGGTAAAGAAACATGTTAAGCATATTTGGAGGAAGAAGATGTATTGCAGTCATTGCAATAGAGGTGGCCATCAAAGAGCCACTTGTTGGAGGCTCCATCTAGAGTAGCACCTTAAAGACAAAGTGTCGGTGCATGAACCAGATGAAACGATTGTTCGACAAGCGAATGTGCCACAAGGAGGCGACCCATTCACCTTGATAAGTGAAAAATGGTTTCTATATATGTTAGCTTTTCATGGTCATAATTTTGTAAATCATTTGTTGGATTTTAAAATGTAAAAGTGATGATGTGTTTTCCATCACCTATCAAGCAACAATGATGTAGGGTCTTATTTTGTGTTGCCTGATAAACTGTGAAAGTGATGTCATGTTTCCATCACTTGTCAAAGAAAAAATAGTGTTTGGCCTTATTGTTGTAAATCATGTGTTGCAGTGATGATGTGTTTTCCATCACTTGCTGAAGCAACAATGATATTTTGGCCTTGTTTTCATAGCTGGTGTATTGATCCCATTTTGATGTAAACTTGACCATCGAGTATGTGATATAAACTCATGGCAAGTGTGGGATGCTTGGGTCATTAGTTGGTCATGAAAGTCAAGCATGTAATTTGAAAAAACAATGTACTACAGGTTGCAGAGGTCATAGGTGTCGGCTCATCACTTAAGGCTCTGAAGAAAAAAGGTGAAGGAGATGGAAGTGTAGGAATTTACAGGGTAAGTTCCTCAGACAGAACACCAAAAGGACACCGCTCACAACCAGATCGCAGATCAATACACCAGTATTTTGACGTGGTTAAAACCCTCAAAGAGGGAAACAGTCCACGGCCTAAGCCAACGCGGCCACTTCAGTCAATTTATTAATAAAAGAATGAAAATATACATATGTTCCTCTCATGCACGGATTACCCTACAAATGACCCTCCATGCGCTTTAAATAGAATTCATGGACCAATCGGGTGTCAAGCCATGGATCAAGTGTCGGTAATACCGAGGAGAGAATGAACCGTCAGATCACTACATATCATGACCGTCGGATTGTAAGTTACAAAATGTAAAACGGTAAAGAAACACACTTTACCTAACTCTATACCTAACTCTGCACTAGACCAAGTTGTACTTAACTATTTCCTATGTGTCAAAATATCCTAACAGGAAGCGAGACCTTTTTAGGATGCTTGTGATGCAGACAAGGTACAAAGAAGTTGCAGATTATTTTTCATGCTTTTGGAGGACCAAAAGCTCCTCAGTGGGGAGGATTGATCCAGGTGGCTCCAAAGACACACACAGGACAAAGAGGGCTTATGAAAGCTCAAAAATCAAAGTGATCAGAATGATTTCAAACCAGGACCAAAGCGTAGATCTTGTCATCCTAATCGCAATGGTGTGAACGGTTCATCAATCCGAGCTCGTATGAGGGAGAACGAGCCAGCTAAAGTTTCAGTCAAAATTGGGTTGTGGGCTAGGTTTAAGTGTCCTACAATTTGACCTACCCTGGGGCATGAAACTTAGCTCCCGAATGCGAGTGAATTTGTTGGATTGTTAATTTGTCTAATATCCCTTATACTAGACAAAATTGAAAAAAATGTGTTGGTTATATATATATTTATATATGTTTATATATATATATATATATATATATATATATATATATATATAGATATATTATTTGGGTGGCGGACCATGACCCCCGCCACCCCCATCGGACCAACACATAACAAATATTTAAACTAAAATATGGCCGACGGGTCGTGACCCTTGTCAACCCCCAACCAACCACCAACATTACAAAAATTAAACATATGTTAGGGCTATGGGCGGGCCACCTCCGGTTGACCTGGCCCATGCCCCACCCACCAAACCTAACAAACCATTTAAATATATCACATATATGTTTGGGCCAGCGGGAATCGAATCTGCCCGGCCACGTGACCGGCCCACTCCACGGGCGGCCCAACGAACCGCATGCCATTTCAAAACTCTGCCCAAACTGTTTTCAAACAAACAACAAAACTATTTAATACGCAATACAACGTAACCAACTGTTATTTCAATGTTCAATGTATTAAAATGGAGGGGCAGGATTTGATCCCCCGACCTCTCCTCAACAACTATTTATTTTTAACCAAAGTGCCAACAACCTTTTTCATTGGTATTTCCGCCGAAGAAAAAGATTTAAACTATTCTTTATCATTCACATGGGGAAAGTCGGATGGGAACAGAACGGAGCCACGTTATGCAGGACGGAATGGAGGCCAAAGACTAGCATGCTTTTCGAGACATATTTTTTTATTATTTTGCAGGTGGATCCATGAACCTAGGAAAAGAGTAGGTGGAACGATGATTGAGCCAAATTCTTAGGAGGGCGAAATTATGCCGATGTCCAAATTGGACAAATTTAATGTTGATCTTACATCTCTCAGCGACACGAACCTGATGGCGTAGTTAGAATTTTGATTTAAGCAACAGATATTTAGATGACCTGTAGGAGGGAATCTTTGAGGAATCTAAAAGATTCCTTAAGCCCCAGATTTTCAATTTCTCAGAATTCAAAATTTTGACAGTCGATTTTACACTATTCGACGCCACGAATCTGATGGTGTAATTAGATTTTCCATTTGATCATTTCATTTTTCAGCCACTTTTCAAAGTGGAGTGTAGGTGTCAGCATTCATGTGCGAGCAGTCATTCCATAAGATTCGATGCCACGAGATTGATGGTATGGCTAGCTTCAGCAGTTTAACATCCTTTTCTTCAGATGGCCCCAGGATGTGAGGTATATGCAGTGTATTCATGTACTTCTTTTTTCTATGAGATGCATTGCGCTCCATAGATCCCTGTTTGATGTTTGATGCAGGATCTTGTTTTCTTACTTGTTTGATGATTCCTTCTTGATGTGACGCGGAATCATCTGTGGGATGTACTTGTTTTCATGATTCATTATGTTTTGTTTATTAACCCTTTGTCGTCATGTTGATGGGATACTCATGTTGTTGCCATGTATGTCTGAATTGAGATCCCTTTGATATCATATTTGTGGGATGCTCATTATTGTCATATGTGAAATTATGTCATACTGATAGGAGTCCTTTTTGAAGGAGAGTTCCTACAGCGAAACATATTTTGGAGCCACCCCTGCATGAGGGCATATTCTTGGTATGATAGGGAAAAACGCATTGTTAACGGGAAAAGTGTCTATTTAGAACGACCCTATCCCACTAAGGTGTGACAGTGACCTTAGAAACAAACAGAGAAAACTACTTTTGTATTCTTCTTTATGAACTATAAACAAAGAGAAATAGGATGAACCAACCTGTGTCTTGCGCTAGTCCTTTGATCCAATCTCTCTCCTCTTTGACAGCTTCCAGCTACCTGCTCCCTTACTTGCCCAGCTTCACCAAGTACCTGCAAGATCACAGAAGAAGGAAACTATACAAAGACATGGGTTTATATTCATAAAAAGCTTAGGATCAGATTTAAGCTAAACATACAAATGTAACAAACATCAATGATACACAAACATGTAGGAGAAACTCAAATAGTTTTATTGATATAACAAGAAGATCCATGAGGAGTTACAACCGATGATTCCTGATCCAGCATCAACCTCCCAGCAAAGAAGCCCCTCTTCACCTCCAACAAAGCATAAATCACCCAATACTCTGATATCTATCTCAAAACCAACAGCAATTCTCTGCAATGTACAAAACTCCAGCCTCCGGATCTCTGGGATGAGGGATCCATATATAGATGTATGCAAGGAGTATGAGTCAGCTTATGATTTGACTAGTGTCTTCTCTCTGTCAGTTCTTGCTTCCACTTGGAGACTGAGAGCCTCTTACTCATCCTTGGTCAAATTCAATGAGGCAAGTGTCATTGGAGAAGATTCTGGAAGCTTCCATTGTCTCTCCACCTCGTGGAATGACTCTGCCACTTGTCATTTCCCGCTCAACGCACCCTGGTAGTGCATTGAGGTGCGTTGCAACGCACCTAGCTTGTGGACCTGGGTGCTATGCAACGCACTTGGCTAGTGGAGCAGCTAAAATGATCCTGATTTGACTGATTCTGAACAGTTTCTGGTGGAGAACTTCTGG
This sequence comes from Pinus tabuliformis, assembly GCA_031772625.1. NCBI lineage: Eukaryota > Viridiplantae > Streptophyta > Pinopsida > Pinales > Pinaceae > Pinus > Pinus tabuliformis. Next base: position 1,631,930,082 of record CM062804.1, on the reverse strand, counting down.
GAGAAGCTGTAATTTGTTGACCTTGTTCCTTTAGGAGTTAGAACAACACTTTTAGGGACTTAGGAGCCCTTGGTTTATGGACTTTTCATGCTTAGAGTTGTAAGGCACAAAAATGTCTATAACAGTTGCCCCCTAAAGTATGAGGCCGTTTATCGGGTGAAATTCTTTATTAGGAGGATCCGAAGTTCTTTCAATGCTGGGAGGAGACCTGTAATAAGATACAATACAATACATTATCTTCATACTGTTTTCATGATCTAGCTGAGGCGGGCATTCCCATGCTCAGCTTTATAGATTCATTTTCACGTACATAGGACAGACAATCGTCTGATGGTAGACTGATGATTCTAATAGAGTCATCATCCTTTTGGTAGGATGATTATTTGTGCTGCAATGCTGTACATTTCAATGTCTTTATTTTCCTGAATATATATCGCAGCTCGGATGGATGAAACTAGATCCAAGGTCTTTAATCTCGTCCGATCTTCACTCGAAGTACAAGTCGATCCATGCGAGAAATGTCTTGAAGTCGAACATGGAAAGACATCGCTTGATTACCAGTCAATGATGTAAACTGTTAACAAGCGCGAGAGGAATCACCGATAATGATAATGACCCTCAAGGTACTGCAGTACAATTCACGTGGTTTGAATAAAGGACTTGGTGTCGAACACCACGCAAAATCTTTCAGTCGAAGGTCATTGATGTATACCTATCGCCGGAAGTGAGAAACTTGCCATTGAGGCATGCAAGCTTCAAAGTACTGAATGGGGTGTTCCTAGATCAACTTCTTGGATAATGAGCTGATGTCGACAAGAAGCGATCCGTCAAAGGAGGGCCTTAATGAATCCCACATCAATGACACGGAATGGAGCAAATGATTTTGATGGAGGTGAAAACGATCTGATGATATATGGTTCAGGATGGCGGTCATGAAAGAATGAAGTATAATGTATGGTAGTGGATGGGACACAGGTGACTTCTCTGGATGACTTCTCTTGAACATGTTGGCGACACTTATGTGATGGATTGGTAGCAATTACCCCAAATGTGGATGGTATGGCATGACCATGGTGATGTGACCGGTGAATGAAACAACCCAACCCGACTCAGGCACGGAGTGGAAGTGTCATGTTCAAGAGCGACTTGCTACCAATAAAGATTCTTTGAGTTTTCTTCCCAAATTTTCCCCAATCATTGCTGACCAGTACCTCTTTATTTTTGTCAAGCTTGAGGAGGATAACATATGCTTGTTCTATAATTTGCCCTTCGGGCAAACCCATCGCTATGTTTTAACGAGCCTAGCGATAGTGAAACTCATTCTCGTCTAAAGACAAGTTTGTCACTATTAATCTTTTTAACGAGTCTAACGACAAAGATAACTCGGTCCTTTTCATTTGTAGAGAGTCTAAAAATGTACGTAAAGGTAACTCCAAAATTCCTTTTTCGTCATCTAATCCCTTAAGTCCGAAAAAGTATAAAACAATACAGAAGGGATGAATTTTTGCTAGTTTTAACGAGCCGAACAAAACAAGCGCTCGATCTTTTTGTGCAATAATCCCTCAGGTCCAAAAAGATTAAAATCTAGAGGAGAGATAGCACTTCCTGTCGCTTTAACGAGCTGGAAGGCCAAAACTCGGCAATCTTTTCATATTTTACGAGTCAGTTGAAAAGAGCTTAAAGAAGACTCGTCTTTTGAGGAACGAGTGATAAAATGGGTAGCAGTTGATTCCAGGTAAGGGTTGGAATTTTCCAATCACGGCAGTGTCACAAGGATGGCTAGTGAAATCACTCTTTGCAGTTGTTCCTCAAAATGGGTAAACAATCAAATGGAGGTGAATGATCGGCCAATGGAAAAGTGGAGGTGACGGTGCAAACACAACCAAGGATTTAATGGCTGAAATGCTTCATTCACGGTGGTTATTTACCGGGGAATAGTTCATTTTTTAACGAGCTTAAACGCGGGTGGAAACATTTGCTCATATCTTATGTTTATTTTTTTAACGAGCTTGAACTATGTGCTAAAACTGCTCGATTAATCCAGTCATATGATAAGAATGTCTCATATTAAAACGGCAACTTTTAGATTTTTGCCCCACATCCTTTCTTTATGCAAGTTAGGTGGCGACTAATCCTACGAGTTTAAAGGGTTAGCCTACGAGTTTAAAGGGAGGACCTAAAATTTTTAAAAATAAATAGTCGCCCTTCGCTTGCACTCCAAAAGGTTTGCATGCCCCCAGGTATAAAATATGGTTTCAAGGTTACCCCTCAATTTGCAGACAAAACATTTGTTCTATCAAGAGAGGCCTACCTCTTACAGGCTACCAAAGATTGCTCTATTCGCGGTGCAAACAAAACACTTCTTCAGCGATGTCTACCGAGATAAACAAAGGTGAGCGACGACATCCGCCAACTCACATAACTTTGACAAGAGAATCTTATTATAGAATAACCCCTCTTCCACTGACGGACGGGGTACAGACTAGTCATATTCTCCCGCGAAAACCTACCCTATACCCAAAGTTTTCCTGCTGAAGCAGACCAGGACACATGCCCCCTGGGTTTCAGTCATATCCCTCTGAATTACTCGCGCTTATCGGGAGGACGGACTGGGGATTGAGACATTTCTTGCGTGAAGAGACCATTTAGGGATGGTATATGACTATTTTCTATGCGTCATCCGGGAAATGAAAGCTGGTCCACGAGCTTGACCACTCTTCCTTCGTGCGGAAAACACATTACTCTAAAGAGTGAGGAGACGATGGCTCCCATGCAATAAATATAGTCTCGTCCAAGGAGTAGGTTATAATCCAAGGGTCCTTGAACTACCATTACGTTCATGCGAACTGTCTTCCTTCTCAATGTTATGGGCACATCGGGAAGGATCCCTAAAGGTTGATTGATTCCTTTATCAAAACCTATCAGATTTCTCATCTCAGGCGACAGCGATGGCGAACCAAGCGCTTTCCAAGCAATAGAGGAAAGGATACTCACAGAAGCCCCCTCATCTATGATGGTACCAACCATGACCATTCTATATATTTGAACGATAATTCGGAATGGTATGCTTGCTGTCAAACGGGGTCTGCCTAGTTGATTCCAGTCGAAGGAGACAACTAGGTTGCTTGGAGGTGGGACCGAGTAGACGGCCGGGTATGGCTCTGACGAACATCCTTCCTGTGGTAAAGGAATGGGTAGATTGCCCCCATGTTCGTCGGAGTCTGTGTTGATGAAGAGAATTTGGACGGTGTCATCCTTGTCCTCTCCAGTGACTGTATCATCCGAAGATAAAACCTCTGAAGGCAAGACCGGGTCAACTTCCGCCTCGACCTTTTGACTTTCGTCTGGTATGGATTCAGTTGGTTTATCTTCAATGATAGGCGCTTCAGCCGACCACCTGAGCGGGCCAGCTAGATTCTCAACTAGTGACGGACTCGGCAAGAGTTTTTTATATCCAGGAGGAAGTCGTAACGGTGAAACCGGACGATCATCCAAAACTCTTTTAGCTTCGTCTAAGAAGGGACAACGGTGGAGGGCATGGTCGCCTTCGCACAGTTTACAAGGAAATGTAGCTTTCCCTTTTTGTCCTGGGGCTTCACTTTCACTAGTTGACAGTGTGCTTTCAACATGATCACCAGAGGTTGATGACACCGGATTGTGCAAACGAGGAGACCAGTCCCTTAGTATCCGGGGGATGCAAGGACAATCTCTGTGAAAGTGGTCTCCTTTGCAAATGACACATGGCAATTTAGGCCTGGTCGGTGCAGTGTGTGGATTTTCGTTAGACGACACTCGTTTTCCCACATTCGCCTTTGGCTCCTTCTTCTTCTTCTCTTTCTTCTTCTTTTCCTTCTTCTCCTTAGGAACTTGGCTTTTAGTTTTACCAGTTCCATCAAGCGAAGATGAAGGAGGAGAGGAAGAATTAGAGGAAGTAGAAGGCTGGTGGGCAACTCTAGACTCGTCTAATCGCTGATTTGATTGTTCAGGAATGGTGGTGTTCTGAACGACATTGGTTGAGAAGAGCCATACTGGCAAGCCAATTGTCAGTCCTGGAAACGACAATGTGGCCATATGGGGTGCACCAACATCTCCTCAAGAGGAGAAGGGACTAGGATTTCCACCAAGGGGAATTCCTTGGTTGGTAGGCTCCATTTTCTCAACCCAAGATCAACGTAGGAAAAGGGGATGAATATTCCATTTAAAATAAATTTTAACACGCTTTGACACAACTTGTTTTTTCAGTTTTTAAGAGTCGAGAAAAAACAAAAAATGACTCTAGTCTCCTTCGATTTTTAATGAGCTTGAAGTGACAAGTGCTCAGATGGACCTTTTCCGTTAAGGATTCTGAAAAGGAACGAAAGGGACTGCTCTGGAGGTCTAGGTAGAGGGAGTACCAAACCAATCACAAAACTGCAGAATACTTTTTATGGTACGGCAATCAATCTTCCCGAATGCTGTGTTCAGTGCATTGCGATCAGTAGGGCGGCCGACACGGCTTCCTATGGATAAAAGGTTTTAAGCCTATTGGGGTCTCCCAATATATACTCGATGGTACGTGGGAGCACAAGTCCGTACTGGCACTTATCGTCTCAAAGTGGAGGAATCACCCAACCATCAGTGAGGACAACAGTTACCAAGCTTTACGACGCCAGAATACGTCTCTAGCCTAGACCTCTAAATGTTGTGCGTTAAGTTCCAAAGCGTTGTTAAGTTCATTGAGTTTATTTTAAGTTGATCTTTCTTATGAAGTTTGCCTTTTGGGATCACCACAAGATGTAGATGTAATTCCTAAAATGCAATCTAAAGATGATAAACAAACTTTTATCTCTTTTCAGCAATGAAAATCCTAGCTACTAAGGGAAAAGAAAGACACAATCTTTTCGCAAAGAGCAAAGAGCACACTGTAAATGCACTTTTCCTAAATCAAGCCAAGCAAACTGTCAATATGCAAATGCACATGCATGTGTTTTGTTTTTCACTTTCTTAATATTGATGCCTAAAAAGAAAGTTGTTGTACAAATCTGAATTTGCTTTCAAGTGACAAACACAAACAAGCTTCTTTTCGAAATCAAAAGGTAGAGACGATTATGACACTATGATTTTGAAATAAATACTCGTTTTGACACTAGAAAGTCACAATTTCAAGCCAAAGGCAAAAGTAAAAGCATAATCGACTGTCAATAGCAAATAAACTTTCTCCTATGATCAAAATCGACACTTGCGACAGATCTGAATCAAAGGACGACAGTATGACTATTCTACTTTTGCAATGGAAAACTGTAAATGACGTAACAAACACACAAAAACATATATAGTTTCTTTTATACAACTAAGGCGGAATTACAGCAAGGAAAAGGGGTTTTTAAATAGACACATACACTGATCATAGGCTGCAAAAATCAAAGACAAAACTGAAAAAATTGAGCAAAGAACCTTAGCTGCACAAGGCTAGGCTGATCAGCGCATCTGTTACACAGAGAAACTGGATTGCAATGTAGGTTGCCCTCTCGGGAACTGTGCTGAAATGTAGGAACTCTTCACAGTACCTGCACTGGGGCAGAAACGAGAATTCTATCCGGGTTCTGGGTCACGGTTTGCAGTTTAATCTATGGTTTTTGGCCGAGTAAAAGCAATCAGTAATGCACAATCAAAGGGTAGATTTAAAGAAGGTCTAAGAGCTATCACAAAGGGCAATCAAATCATTTGTGAATCAGCTGTTCAAATCATAAACAGATCCAGTGAATGGATTGAAGCAGCAGATTTCTACTTTGCATTTGTTAATGGCAAATGCAGTTCGATTTGCTACTTCTAAGTTTATGAAACAAACAACAGAAGAAACACAAACAAACTAACTAGACAATCGTCCCCAGTGGAGTCGCCATTTTGTTAACGGGAAAAGTGTCTATTCAGAATGACCCTATCCCACTAAGGTGTGACAGTGACCTTAGAAACAAACAGAGAAAACTACTTTCGTATTCTTCTTTATGAACTATAAACAAAGAGAAATAGGATGAACCAACCTGTGTTTTGCGCTAGTCCTTTGATCCAATCTCTCTCCTCTTTGACAGCTTCCAGCTACCTGCTCCCTTACTTGCCCAGCTTCACCAAGTACCTGCAAGATCACAGAAGAAGGAAACTCTACAAAGACATGGGTTTATATTCATAAAAAGCTTAGGATCAGATTTAAGCTAAACATACAAATGTAACAAACATCAATGATACACAAGCATGTAGGAGAAACTCAAATAATTGTATTGATATAACAAGAAGATCCAGGAGGAGTTACAACCGATGATTCCTGATCCAGCATCAACCTCCCAGCAAAGAAGCCCCTCTTCACCTCCAACAAAGCATAAATCACCCAATACTCTGATATCTATCTCAAAACCAACAGCAATTCTCTGCAATGTACAAAATTCCAGCCTCCGGATCTCTGGGATGAGGGATCCATATATAGATGTATGCAAGGAGTATGAGTCAGCTTATGATTTGACTAGTGTCTTCTCTCTGTCAGTTCTTGCTTCCACTTGGAGACTGAGAGCCTCTTACTCATCCTTGGTCGAATTCAGTGAGGCAAGTGTCATTGGAGAAGATTCTGGAAGCTTCCATTGTCTCTCGACCTCGTGGAATGACTCTGCCACTTGTCATTTCCCACTCAACGCACCCTGGTAGTGCAATTAGGTGCGTTGCAACACACCTACCTAGTGGACCTGGGTGCTATGCAACGCACTTGGCTAGTGGAGCAGCTGAAATGATCCTGATTTGAATGATTCTGAGCAGTTTCTGGTGGAGAACTTCTGGGAGAAGCTGTAATTTGTTGACCTTGTTCCTTTAGGAGTTAGAACAACACTTTTAGGGACTTAGGAGCCCTTGGTTTATGGACTTTTCATGCTTAGAGCTGTAAGGCACAAAAATGTCTATAACACGCATGCATGTACATCATCACTATTTCCAACACTTAATGCAGCGGCCTACACCATCTTGACACCGGGGCCCAGAGATGTAGTCCCTCCTGGACGAATTCTGTTATAAATATCTTGTGTTTTATGTTGCTAATTATTGTCATGTTCCTTCTTCTTTACATCATGCATCTATGTTCCTTTATGCTATTTTAAATGCAATTCTAATCACATCACGAAAGCAAAAGATCTTGATTAAATCCGGAAGTTGAGTCAACTCGAATCATAAATGCAACAAGATCATCTCCCAGAATAGGAAATTCATTTTATGTCTGGTTCACTCCCAAAGTAAGGGGAAGATCGTCGCCACATCCATGACCCCTGTGAAGGGTTCCTCCACACAGCAGCAACAACAGATGGATACGGTCATGAAAGAAGACAAGGAAATCTTCTCCTCACCCAAGGGGGTACCGTTGCACTTTCAGGTCAAGCATTCATTTGATTTGAATCCTAGATCACCTCTACCTAACGGGTCGATCTATCGTGACTCCATTGTGAAAAATTCCAAGTACAAGCAACGACATGATCAGTAGAAGTTTTCTCATCTCGTGGAGGAACTCAACATAATGGGGACCTTTGCTTCCTAAGGGGGGAGGAATGATCCAGGTGGATGTTGGTGGATGTTTTTGGCCACCCACCTATCCCACTTGGATCCCCACAACTGTTTCTTTCAGTTTTTCAGTTTCGTTAATTGTAGCACAGTTTACTATTTTTAGCAGTTTTTTGGGTCTCGACCTTCCGAACCGTTTTGATGCCCTAAACGACATTTTTTGGGAAAATTGGGAGAAGCTTGGGGCCATGGATTAATATTTCTCTTCCCAAAGTTGTAGTCCTCAGATAGATCTTTCTAGTGAGATATTGTGTGTGTCAAACAGAGATCGTATGCCAAAGTTACGATCTCAGGAAGTTGATGTACCAATTTACCCAAATGGGGCCCATAGTTTGGCGTTTCATCTTCTAGAGTCAGGTTTTTGGATGTTTAGGGTTTTCCATTGTTTCTCAACAATAAATAGGCCTTCAAGCCTCATTGTAAAACAGTTCAGAGGCATTTTTCTGCCACATCTCTTCTCAGAGATAAGCTACCATCACCCTAGCTAGTTTATTTCTATTTCTATTTGTAGGCATATTTCAATATTTTATAGTAATGAAATGAAGTATGTATGGTTATACCTATAATTTGTTGCATTCTTATTTAAATCCGGATCAGTGGTATTAGAGTGGGTCTGTGACGAGCCTCTAAATTAGACATAAATTAAGGCTCATGCCTCTAATTTAAAACATAAATTAAGGCATATGACCATTCTTGAGCGCATTAAACCTCTCTTTTTGCATTAGATAATTTATTTTTAACTTTAATATATTCATTAGGAAGGTTTATGAATAATTAAATATTTGTGCCTAATATTATTTGTTTTTGTGGAATATTATGAGAATATTGGACAGATTATGAAGACTTGTAGGAGGAAATTATTTAGGGACTTGTTCCCTACTACTGGGGGATCAATAATAAATAATAAGTCAACAAGATATTATGGAATTATGGCACAAATTGTGGAACTCCAATGATTGAGAAAATCTAGGAATGCGTTCCACTAACCAAGGGAGCAGATCCACCAATCAAGGGAGCAGATCCACTAATCAAGGGATTTCGGTGGGGAAAGCTTCTTCCATCCATGTGTTGTGGTAAAAACACAACCCCCCCATTATTGATGTGTTCACTTCAAATAGTGGGGACCCTTTCTATAAAAATTTCAGCTAAACACCTTTTAGGATTTTATTTAGCTGATTATCCTACGCTTTTATTAATTTTTCATTTTCTTTGGATTCTTGTTTTGATTGCTTTGTTAAAATTGATTTCTAATAAGCTTCCCATTGATGCTTGTTTTACCTCATTTGGTCAACTGGTTTGAAAATGATACTCCTTTGAAGTCCCATCAGTTATCTAGTCTCGGTTAAAAATGTTATTTTTATTCTTTTTTATTTATTTTCGTAGTGGCTATAGTTTAGATAGGCAAATTAGGCTTTAGATAAACCCGTAACTTAATTAGAGATCATTATTTTAAAATCAAAAAAATAAAAAATATATAACAAAAAATATAAATAATAATTTTTTATACGATCGGTAGATCGCATCGGGAAATCTCAAATGAAATAGTTTTAGAGAACCCCGATATACACCATCCTCCCGATTTGCCGATTGCAGAAAAATCAAAATATCATAAGTATCATTTCGAAACTTTATAATTCATTTGTTTAAAATATTAAAAAAAAATGTGATCGCTCCATTGCATCGGGAGTCCTCAATTGATACAACCCTGACTCAACCATTTATGCGATGCGATATGGAGTCAAACTATTCATGTGATGCGATAAGGAGTCAAACCATGATAGCCATTCTCACGTTGGTTATTTTGGATTGATTTATTTTCATGGTTAAGTACATTAACGTATGATGAAGTGGTAGTGTGAATGTTAGGGTAGGATAGTGGTAGGTTAGTTTTTTTTTTTTATATTTTAAAATATTTAATATTTGATATATTATATTAATTAAATTAATTAATATATAATTAATTTAATTAAATTAAACCTTAAATATTATTTATATTAATATTAATTAGTTTATAAATAGTTAATATATTAGTTAATTAGATATTAATTAATAAATATTTTATTAATTAATTAGTTTAGTTCATAATTAATAATTAAATTAGAGTTATTTATTAAGATAATTAAAATCTAATTTAGGATTAGATTTTTAATTAAAATTCTTATTTTTAGCACAACAACAAAATTTTCAGATTTATGCCAGATTTGACTCATCTACTTTGGAAGCTCATAGATTGAGTTATACTTGGCCAAATGAGGCCGAAGACGGTTTATTGGAAAGATAAAACCAAGGAAAACATTTCTGAGGAGGTTTCACTAACAAATTTAGTCATTTATTGGGTAAAAAATCAGGCAGAAGATCAAGCTCAGAATTTTGAAAACAAAATCAATTTTCTGAGTTTTATTTTCTTCATTTTCATTTGCCCAAGTCCCTTCTAATTGCAGATATGCTCATCAATAAAATCCTTGGCCAATTAAACCATCTCAGGCATCAATAGAGAGCTTATATTTTATTTTCAATTATTTATTTAAATTGAATTTGATTGGATTTGTTTTAATGTCAGAAATGATATTTTGATTTTATTGTTGCATCTTAATTTATTTTGATTTCTTTTTGTAGGAAAATAGTATAAGGGATATGGAGAAAAAGATCTCAATCAATGAGAATGCTCCAACAATTAAAGATGAGAATTTTGAGCAAATAAAATTGAATTGGGCAGATTTCTTTTCAACAAACTTTCTTCTCAAGAATTCCTTTGCAAATACTATAAATAGCATATTGCAAAATGTAAAATGGATTGCTCTCCTCTGCAATTCTAGAATTCTAAAAGCACTTTTGTAATAGGGATTTAGAGTTGTAGGTGGGAGGAGTAGAATCTAAGATCTGGAGATTATTTAGGTTTTTATTTTACATCCTGAGTTATGTATAATAAACAGAGTTTGCACTATTGTAGTTTTTCTTTTGAAAGCAGAAACCCGGGCATTGTAAAGGATTATTAGAGACTGGAGCTAGAGAAATGGATTTAATAAACTGGTATTTTGAATATTATTGTTTTAAATGTTGGTTTTATTTTATAATAACAAGAATTGTGTCAATTTACATTCATACTTGTGCACTTTTGTCGGTATGGGTAATTTGCCTCTATTTTATGTTGTTATTTATCTCTGCTTTTATGGGCTGAATTTTGATTTCTGAGTAACTATTTACTCATAAATCTGTCTTTTAATATTAGATGAATAAATAGTGATATGTTGTAAACTTCTTCCACATATTATTGTTTAATTATTCAAGTTACTGATTAAATGATCAAGATCATTCTGAAAACTTTTTCCTGAGTGTTGATCGATTGATTATTTTAATTAAAAGGTCTCAATAGGATGTGTTTTGCTATCCATAATGTCAGTTGATTGAACTATTTTATTAACATGATATTCATTATAAACAAGACATATTTCAATCCTAATATTATAAATATCTGCTCTTGGTTGGGTTAGATCTATATCTGCCTAATTGAGATATGATTAAGATAGTTTCTTTTGCTTTCATCTTAGAACAAGTTTGCATTTAGAGTAAATTTTACATTCTTTTAAGTCCTCTTCCCAAAGAGGCAAACTTTATTAGTGGATTAGTTGAGTCTTAAATTAGATTAAGGATCACAGTCTTGCCTGATCAGCAAGAATGTCGATTTGATGTCTCTTTTCCATTGGTGAATGAAAGTCATATTTTAAAGCCATTGGAGAATGAGAGAAGGTAATTGGACCTAGTTAAACCAGTCGGAACCATCATTCCAAACGAAAAAGGAGTTGTTTGAAGGTCTAGACCGGGTGGTCATCCCCCATGTTGTTGCAACGATTTTCGAGGCTTCAACATTTTGGCACTAGGAGCGCCTGAAACTTGTTGTCTGTTGGAGTCTTTTCAATTTTAATATTTTATTTAATCACGATGGCTCTTCTTAAACTTCCAATTTGGAGTTGTATTCATGTATGTGCATCTTCTAATACTCCACTGGAAGTGGTAAGACTCTTGTCTCAGGTAAAATTCAATGGTAAGAGAAATTTTTTTGATTTTAATCATGTCTTTCAATTTATTCAAAATGTTTCAAATTATGATTTTCAAGGAATTAATGAAGGCACCTTATGCAGAATTTTTACTTTCACATTTGCGGCAGAAGCCAGAAACTGGTGTAGAACTTTTCTGGTTGCCTCAATTCATAGCTAAGATCAATTTGTTACAATTTTCATTTGTAAATTTGACCACTATGATTATGATTAGGTATGTGATGAAATTGAATATCTACGAAATGAAAATGAATCTGTTAGAAATTTTAATATTCGACTTCATTTGAGTTGTTTAAAATTTAATGTCAAAAATAAACCTATGAAAGAAGAATCACTAGATTGGTTTGAATATATTTGTTCTCTTCCTCCCATTCCCAATCCATATGAAATTAGTTCAAGCTTTGTTCTATCCCCTTCCAACATAAATGAAAATTCCAATTTGGATGTGCAAATAAATTTTGATGAAAGGGTTTCATAAAGCTTGGAAAATATTTCTTATCAAAGGCAAGAAGACAACAACAAAAATTTTGAAGAAAGAGCCGCCTTGAAATCTGAAAGCTACTTTGAGGTAAATTCAGAAAATCAAATTGGAAAACAGCAAGTGCAAGCAACAATCAAAGTAAATAATAAAATGCAAACTGCTGTACAAATTTCTGAATTTTTCCATGATGAACAAATGCCGAAGTCAGAGCAGCAAAGAAATCTTCTTCAAAAAAGCATGAGTACGCAAAGGAATGATTTAGAATCTGAAATTTACAATGAGCATAATGTACAAGAATTCTCAAACAGAAACATTTTTAAATGCATTATTTCAGATTCACATTTTTCTCTTTATCCTGATATTTTTAATGACGGTAATTTTTCTCCTCTTGGTATTAATGATATTTCAGAAATTAAAGAGGATGATTTAAATGAATTACCAATAAATTTTTATCAAGATAGAGAAACAATAATTGATCATTCTTTTGCCATTAATGAACATGAAATTCTTGTTCCTCCTTGTTTGGATATATTGGATGAGATTGAAGGGAATTCTAGAGAATCTTGTGAAGTCATTTATGATAATTACTCTGACATAGAGGATGTTGATTTATATTTTCCGCAAAAGAATCCTCATGATAAAATTCAAATAACATTTGAGAATGAGGAACATTTCAATTTAGAAATTATTCCAACTAATCCTCATTCTAAAGCAGCAAATTATCTTCATGATTTCACTATTCGAGAAAATATTCCAATTTATGATTCATATCATGATCAAACTTTCATTTCTATTCATAATCATAATTCTCTTACTAATTCACAAGTTGGAATTCGAAATCACTCAAATTCCATAATTCTGGCCAATCCTTGTGAAAAAGAAATTATTTCAAAATGATCCCAATTGTGCTGTAACATTAGTTGTAACAATAGTGATTTTATTTTATTTTTGTTTCCTCTCTTCTTTTGTTTAAAATCAGGTTTATTTTTTAATTTTATTTTTCAGATTTTTAACACTTTACGCTGGTATATTGAGCGCTTTACTATCAAACATTCAATTGATGCATTGCCCTATTGGGAAATTGAAGTTTCATATTATAATCATGAATATCAAAAGCTATTAATATTTCAATTTCAATCGATGTTCATCTCTTATCAAAAACTTCTATCTTCTCAAAAGCAATGTCAACAAGAGAATGTATTTTTACAATCTGTCCAACAATCTAATTCAATTAATAATCTTCCATTATATCTAACATAATTCCATCATTTTTTCATTAATTCATTTGAAAAATATTTGGAAAGTTTTCCTTCATGGAAGATTGTCAATAGCTTAACATTTACACATAACACTAACAATTTCTTCCAGGCCTTTGAATCTAAAAGCTCATATCCACAATCTGGCCTTTCATCTCCTCATTTGAATATTTCCCAATCCTTAATAGAAATCCACCCAGATTTCTATGATCCAATTGGTATTCAACTGGAAAGGAAATTTCAAGAGAAGGGGATTGTGAATAAGTTGCTAACAATAACTGTACATTTTGATTTCATATTTAATTTTCTTAGTTCAATTATATTTGTATTTTTATTACTAACATTTGAATTGCACATACATGCAGGGATTAAAATGAGAAAATGGTTACACTGGAAATATGACTATACTTAGTCATCTCCATGTATATGGTTAGAATAGGAGTAGAATTAATTTAGTTAGTTTTTTTTTTTATGTAGTTAATTTATTTTTAATAGTTCTGCAGATTAAAAATAAAGGAAGTAATCAGCCCTTCTCATATCATATACATGTTCAAGGAAATATTTAGATCTCATCAGAAAATTTCTAATTCTTCCTCTCCATTTTTAAATCAAAATCTATTGCAGCAATACCTCTACCCATGAATACATCTTAGTCTATTTTTGAATAATGTATTGACAGAATTTAATTGAGTATGCACCTGGCACACATTTAAATCTGTGTTGATATTCTCCATGACTAGTGGTTTTATCCCATTCAGACCTTTAGTTTATTATCTGATGCTGCAATACGCATCATATTCATTTACTAGAGGCATTATTGAACAGTCACTATAACAATACAAAATCTTCTCAAGTTATAAGCAGAGGTAATAAATTGTTGTTTCAATTCAAAAGGGAAGACTATTTTCATATTTATTTCTGGTAAATTTTATATTTCCTGAACATAAATAAACAGATTTTATTTAGGCTGATTGCACATTCTGATTTGAAATAAATAATGAGATGATTTTGAACAAAGTCAGAATTTTGATAAATCGAAGGAAGAATTTGAAGATTCATGAGGTAAAATCTACAGACAATTTCCTTCCAGGTATGCATTTACAAGTTCGTTCTCATCTATTATTAGTTTCTCTTTTCCTTAGTTTATTTTTTATTCTTGTTCTGTTTTATTTATAGGTTTTCATTTGTTTTCAAAACTTGAAGTAAGCAGCAAACCCAATTCAAATTTGCAACAGGTTCAGGGAAATTTTATTTGTGATTCATTAGAATTTGAGCATTCTTTAACTTTGTTTTTATTCATTTAGGAAACCCAATCGAAATTAAAAACAATATCATAAGATTTCATCGGAAGTAGCTCTTAGCAGTTTTGATAACAAATTGTTCATAAAAGATCTCCGATGTATTACCTCACTCATATGCCATATCACATTTCACATATCGGAGGTTTGCAGTTGAATATACTTCCATTATCATGAATCACCGATCTCCGATAAATGACTTTACCATATTGCGATGACCACATAATTCCGGACCTGATATGAAATTCAAATCAAGTTTATAAAATATCGCGTCCATTCAATTGCAAATAAAAGTAGGGGCATAATTTTAAAAGGGTCGATATCTCGGATCCGATATGTTATTAGAATCCCATCATAAAATTATCGGGTCCACTCTTCATCGCTTATCGGCGTATCAAGAATTGTTACATCATGTGCTTAAGATTGTCGATCGCGATCATTGATTAGCCACGTCATTCGTTACATATCGGCATCACAAGAATCATATTGTGTTTCATTTAGTGCTTAAATTTTTCCGATAGCCGATTAGCTACGTCATCCATTGCATCGCCGATATTGGCATTTCCAACATGATTATTCTCCGATATTCTGGTACGCCGATATCACAATCGCTTCATTGCAATTTTTCATGGCCATACCACTATTCCAAATTTGTGATGCGCAATGTGCAATGTGCAAAGTACAAATCACGAGATGCGGTGTGCGATCTGCAAATTGCAGCATGACTATCTCCGATTTGCAATATAAAAGTTCTTCAATAGTGTGATCGCTACATCTCATCGCACATATTTTCTTCGCATGATCTCATATCGTCAATTTGCTATTTCAACCGCCGATGCGATAAACTCCAACGCATGCCTCTACATGCAATGCGAATCATTTGATAAGGCGATGTGTTATTTTAAAAGAAAGCGTGGGCAACCACTATGGTAAGAAAGTGATTGATAACAAATTTGCAAGTATATTCAAATCATTTTGATTTCTCATACATTTCAATTTTAAATATATAATTCCATAATTAAATATGGAAATAAAGACCTCTCTATCTTCATATTTAAATTTTATTATTTTGGATTTGGCCTTGATTCTGGACAATTTATAAAATCATGGAGTTTATATGAAACTTATAATATTTTGAGAAACATTCATTACTGCAAATTCTCATTCTCATTTCTGATGCATTTGTTTTCCCTTGAACATTAAACATTCCATTTTTGCATTTTACTGCTTGCTTTAGTTTAAATAAAATAAATAATGATTTTTGGATATAGGATTTTGGTTAGTTTGACTTCTTCATGTTTTTAATATTAATTAAAATAAAAGTCAGCTAATTTGGAGAAACTGATACTTTTCAGGTAAGATCAAAAGAAATTATCCAATGGTAAGATTTATGTACCCACTTTCATTAATTTCCATTTCGTTACTTTAGTTTCAGTTTTGTTTTTCTGATATATAAATATGTTTTGTAGCTCTTCATAAAATCTTTCAATCCTCTGTCAGATCATATTTTCGAAGTCCTATACTTTTCTTTTGGCTTTATTTCAATAAGTAGTGATAATCTTCATTGAAATAGCTACACCAGGAAGTTTCTGAACCTTTAGTTTGTTTCTTTAAGCATTCCTTTTATTAGAAAATGATTAAAATGATGCTTTGAAACAAGAAGATTTATATCAGACAGAAAATTTTCGTTGTAGCTAAAATTATCATTACTGCTATCCAAAAAGCCTAAATACACTTATAACCCTACAAGATATGTTTTTTCTAAATCTCGACATAAGAAGGAACGATTACACGATTATTTTCTTTTTCTTCATATTGTTGAGACATTGGTATAAACATTCTTGTTTGAGTTTATCTTACGAAACTTGGATTTTCCTGTCTACATTTAGAATTTCTTCATTTTTATTTTTTGTTTGCTAATTTTTTTTCTTACTTTGGCTTAATAATGTTTTTCCTTTGGTTTTCAGTTTTGATTTTGGTGACTTTGCCATGATTTATATGGAAGGCCTTCTTGTTACCTAACAATGGTTGGCATACACAGAGAAAAATTGTTAATAGTCACCTATTAGCTTTTTCTTAAATCTCTTAGTAAAGTTTGATTTTCTTATTATAAAGGTAGACATACTTAAGGAAGAGATTACCAATCAAGAGAAGTTGGAAAAGTATCATAAAATCTAGAGAAATTTCTTTTTCATCAAAATTGTAATCATTTTGAGATTTCAATATTTTATTAAAATCTTTCAAAGTTCTGTTATCAGTGAACAAAAGTTATTTTTAACCAAGTAAAGTGACCCCTACTTTATCTTTACAACTGATTAAGGATTGATATAGAGTTTTGAGATATTTTAATTTATGAGGAATTTTAAGAAAAACTACAGTTAGATGATTCTTGATTTTATTCAGACTAATGAACTTAGTCAAGCATTTCAAGCATAATTCTCCATTCTTTAATTATTTTTATTTTAATTTTAGGAAAATCTCATTCTGTCATACAGAGATAATTGGTTCTTCTCCCGTGTGTCGCCATTGTTGTGGTAAAAACACAACCCCCCATTATTGATGTGTTCACTTCAAATAATGGGGACTCTTTCTATAAAAATTTCGGTTAAACACCTTTTAGGATTTTATTTAGTTGATTATCCTATGCTTTTATTAATTTTTCATTTTTTTTGGATTCTTGTTTTGATTGCTTTGTTAAAATCGATTTTTAATAAGCTTCCCATTGATGTTTGTTTTACTTCATTTGGTCAACTAGTTTGAAAATGGTACTCCTTTGAAGTCCCATCATTTATCTAGTCTGGGTTAAAAATGCTATTTCTATTCGTTTTATTTATTTTCGGAGTGGCTGTAGTTTAGATAGGCAAATTAGGCTTTAGATAAATTCATAACTTAATTAGACATCATTATTTTAAAACCAAAAAAATAAAAAATATATAACAAAAAATATAAATAATAATTTTTTATATGATCGGCAGATCACATCGGGAAATCTCAAATGAAATATTTTTAGAGAACCCCGATATACACCATCCTCCCGATTTTTCGATTGCGGAAAAATCAAAGTAGCATAAGTATCATTGCGAAACTTTATAATTCATTTGTTTGAAATATTAAAATATAAAAATAAAAATAAAAATGTGATCGCTCCATCGCATCGGGAGTCCTCAATTGATACAACCCCGACTCAACCATTTATGCGATGCGATATGGAGTCAAACCATTCATGCGATGCGATAAGGAGTCAAACCATGACTTTTAATTTAAAGCCATTCTCACGTTGGTTATTTTGAATTGATTTAAATTCATGGTTAAGTACATTAACGTATGAGTGAAGTGGTAGTGTGAATGTTAGGGTAGGATAGTGGTAGGTTAATTTATTTTTTTTTAATAGTTTAAAATATTTAATATTTAATATATTATATTAATTAAATTAATTAATATATAATATTTAATTAAACTAAAATGTAAATATTATTTATATTAATATTAATTAGTTTATAAATAGTTAATATTTTAGTTAGTTAGATATTAATTAATAAATAGTTTATTAATTAATTAATTTAGTTCATAATTAATAATTAAATTAGAATTAATTATTAAGATAATTAGAGTCTAATTTAGGATTAAATTTTTAATTAAAATTCTGATTTTTAGCCTAGCAACAGAATTTCTAGATTTATACCGAATTTGACTCATCTATTTTGGACGCTCATAGATTGAGTTATACTTGGCCAAATGAGGTCAAGGATGGCTTATTGGAAAGATAAAATTAAGGAGAACATTTCTAAGGAGGTTTCACTAACAGATTTAGTTATTTATTGGGTAAAAAATCGGGCAGAAGATCAAACTCCAAATTCTGAAAACAAAATCAATTTTCTGAGTTTTATTTTCTTCATTTTCATTTGCCCAAGTCCTTTCTAATTGCAGATTCATTCATCAATAAAATCCTTGGCCAATTAAACCATCTCAGGCATCAAAAGAGAGCTTATATTTTATTTTCAATTATTTATTTAAATTTAATTTGAATGGATTTGTTTTAATGCCAGAAATGATATTTTGATTTCTTTTTGCAGGAAAACAGTAGAAGAGATCTGGAGAAAAAGATCTCAATCAATGAGAATGCTTCAGCAATTAAAGATGAGAATTTTGAGCAAATAAAATTGGATTGGGCAGATTTCTCTTCAACAAACTTTCCTCTCAAGAATTCCTTTGCAAATATTATAAATAGCAGATTGCAAAATGTAAAATGGACTACTCTCCTCTGCAATTCTAGAATTCTAAAAGCACTTTTGTAATAGGGATTTAGAGTTGTAGGTGGGAGGAGTAGAATCTCAAATTTGGAGATTATTGAGATTTTTCTTTTACATCCTGAGTTATGTATAATGAACAGAGTTTCCACTATTGTAGCTTTGCTTTTGAAAGCAGAAGCCCAAGCATTGTAAAGGACTATTAGAGACTGGAGCTAGAGAAATGGATTTAATAAACTGATATTTTGAATACTATTGTTTTAAATGCTGGTTTTATTTTATAATAACAAGAATTGTGTCAATTTAATTTCATATTTGTGCACTTTTGTTGGTATGGGTAATTTGCCTCTATTTTATGTTGTTATTTATCTCTACTCTTATGGGCTGAATTCTGATTTCTGAGTAACTATTTACTCATAAATCCATCTTTTAATATTGGATGAATAAATAGTGATATGTTGTGAATTTCTTCCGCATATTATTGTTTAATTATTCAAGTTACTGATTAAATGATCAAGATCATTCTAAGAACTTCTTCCTGAGTGTTGATTGATTGATTATTTCAGTTAAAAGGTCTCAATAGGATGTGTTTTGCTATCCATAATCTTAGTTGATTGAACTATTTCATTAACATGATATTCATTATAAACAAGACATATTTCAATCCTAATATTATAAATATCTGCTCTTGGTTGGGTTAGATCTATATCTGCCTAATTGAGATAGGATTAAGATAGTTTATTTTGCTTGCATCTTAAAATAAGTTTGCATTTAGAGTAAATTCTACATTCTTTTAAGTCCTCTTCCCAAAGAGGCAAACTTTATTAGTGGATTCGCTAAGCCCTAAATTAGCTTAAGGATCACTTTCTTGCCTGATCAGCAAGAAGGTCAATTTAATGTCTCTTTTCCATTGGTGAATGAAAGCCATATTTTAAAGCCATTGAAGATTGAGAGAAGGTGACTGGACCTAGTTAAACTAGTTGGAACCACCATTCCAAACAGAAAAGGAGCTGCTTTAAGGTTCGGACCGGGTGGTCATCCCCCATGTTGTTGCAGCGATTTTCAAGGCTTCAACACCATGATGAATGATTCTTAATAATTTTGTATAAGTATCAAGTCGAATTTCCCTCTAGGGAATGATTGAGAAAATCTAAGAATGTGTTCCCTGCCATTTAATGCAAATTCCTAGTATTGGGGACTAGATCCACTAATCAAGGGATTTTGGTGGGGAAATATTCCTCCATTCATGGGGAATGATTCCTAGTCATTTTTTATAAGTACCAAGTCAAATTTTCCTCTAGGGAGAGATTTTGATTAGTGTTATTGTGGAGAGAGCTTGTATTTCTGCAGCTCTATTGTATTTTTTTGCAGGGATGTAATTCTATATTGGGGACTAGATCCACTAATCAAGGTATTTTGGTGGGGAAATATTCCTCCATTCATGGGGAATGATTCCTAATCATTTTTTATAAGTACCAAGTCAAATTTTCCTCTAGGGAGATATTTTCATTAGTGTTATTGTGGAGAGAGCTTGTATTTCTACAGCTCTATTGTAGTTTTTTGCAGGGATGTAATTCTATTGATGAAATTAATGAAGATTCGTGTCATGTTCATCTTCTAAATCTTGTTCTCCTCTATAGGTCTTTGAGTTTCCTTGGGCTTAGCCATCCCAGGAGCCTCAGAGCCCCTTTGTATCATTTTCTTTCCTTCTTTTCATTGCTTATTCACATGCATCTCTAATTTTTATTTCTTTCTATTTTCTACATTTAGTATTAATGCTTTCTTGTTGTAGGATTGAGTTAAATGGTTGATGTAATTTATTTTGCAGGGTCAAAAGCCTTATTTCATCCTTAGAAAAGATTTTTAAGTTCATAATAATCATTGAGTTGCTTGGATTAGTCTTCTTATTCTCAAATCTAGATTGTTGGACCTCATTTTTAGCAAAGAACAATAAATTTCTGGTATTTTTAGAGCATGCTAACAAGCTTCAATCGAATTGATTCAATTTGAATTAGATCACAAAAACATTATATTTCATAACAAAAATTACCCCATTGCATTTGCACTTGATTTGGTTAGGCATTTTTTAGATTTACTAGCTCACTAGTTTTCAAATTTCTAGATTTTCGACTAGTAATGTTTTTTAATTTTTTTGTATGGGTTAAATTTGGTATTTTTGAGTGATTCCAATTGGAATAAAGACCTAAGACATTCTAGTTAATAATAAAATTTGTCCCATCCAATTTGGATTTGATTTTGTTGGTCATTAAACCCTCGCAAATTTTATCGTTTCACAAGGAAACTTCTGCAAACTTTTTGAGCAAATCCATCCATCTCCCAACTTTGGTTTTGAGTTCTAAGTGATCCTAGGAATTTTCCCACTCCATTCCAGACATCATACACCTTTCCTAGGCCTCCAATCACCTCCAACACCTCAAATTTTGCTCTCGGTTGTATCCTGTAGGTTCACTGTAATTCTTACAGGATCATTCTATAGGTTTCCAGTACATCCTATAGGTTTTTTCGAAATGGCCTGTTTTGAGACCGAATTGATGGAAAACATATAGGAGGTCACCAAACGCCTCCCTAGGGTATCCCACACCATCCAACCATCTCCTAAACCTTCCATCCAACCTCCAACGTATTTAATTCACCTAACACATCACCAAAAGAAATTAGTTTGCATACTTGATTTTGCATGAAAAGACAAAAAGACAAAAACATATTTATTTCAGTCCCTTTACTTGCACATTAGTGATGTTTGATGCTCATTACTTCCATGTTTAGATGGTATTTCGAGATCTTTCTCTATGATTCGACCAAACCTCAGCACTCCACCCTTAACCGCATTATTGCAAAGCATAGTTTCTTGGCAGTTAATTAGGAAATGGTGTGATTTAGCATTAAATTTTTGTCTCTTTCCTTGTACTTTCTTTCTTGCAATAGGTTAAGGTTTCATTTCAAACATTTCATTTTCTGTAATTAGTTTAGGATTTGACTTCAGTACATGCACTCCATTACCTCATGACAGCAAAGGAAGGACACATTTTATGTTGCACATATAGTGCTGACACCTCTTAAGTTTGTATGAACCCCGGATTGATAATTAAAGCCAGTAGCCTTGGGAGTTGTAGCATTCTTGTTGCAATACCGAGGTTCATCACTTTTTGGCACCGTTTCCAGGAGGTGTCAAATTATGCATTGTTTTATTCCCTAGTTGATTCATTTCTATTTACTTTTTTGCAAAAACAAAAAAATATTTGCATTAGGCATATTTAATTTCAAAAGTAGGAAATTGCATTGTATTATAGTTTTCATTCAATGATAAAAACAAAAACAAAAAATTCTCCAACACCAACCCACCCCTCCATTTGATCACATGGTGCAGTAAGAGCCATATCACCATCCACTTTTGTAGGTAGAAGAAGAAGATGAGATGGAAAAGAAAGAAATGGATGGAGATGATGACAATGGTGAAGGTCCTCTTGGATTTCTCATTCAAGATACTGATGGTAGTGTGCACATGAAGAACATCCGTCCATATTTTCTTCCAAAATTTCATAGTCTAAGGTCAAAGGATCCAAAAAAATTTCTCTTTGAATTTGAGATTTTTTGTAGATCTTATGGTTATTTATTAAAATTGAGATTGTTTCCAACAACTTTGAAGGATAGAGCTATTAAATGGTTCATGAGTTTAGGGACTAATTTAATAAGAACATGGAATGATATGAAAAAAATATTTATGGAAAAATATGAAGGTCATGATCTTAAAGAAGAAATCCTTAGAATGAATCAAAGAGAAGATAAGAGCCTTGAGAATCTAAAAGAGAGGTTCATGTACAATGTTAAGAGGGGAAAACTACATCATTTAGGATTCGACACACTAAAAACCCTCTTACTTAGAAAAATTAGGGATGAGTGGATTGGTCTCCTTAATCTCATGAGTAGAGGTGATGTATATCAATTATCATTTGAGGAAATTTGTGAAACATGCAAACACATCAAGAGGAAAAACAAGAGTAGGTAAATCAGCATCAAGACGGTAAGTCAAGCTAAACTTGGAAATTTGTTTGATGATTTTAAAACAGAAATTCTTTGCAATCTAACAAAACAAGTAGAAATGTTAAGAATACAAAATGAGAAAAAGGAAGATGTTTGTGTTGTCCATGCAGAATCACATGATGTTAAATGTTGCTCCTCATTACCAAGGTTGAAGGAAGTTTACCAAGAGGACAATGGAGAAAGTCGATCACCAATGCAGTTATGTTATGTAGCTCCAAGAGGACCATGGAAGCGTATTCAACCTAATATGATGCAAGAGCCTAATTCACAATTTCAAGGTTATGCATATCCACCTCAAAGTAATTGGAACGCACCCTTTCCTTGGCAACATTATCCATATCAACCACAAAACCAATCTTGGTAGCAAGGTTGGCAGGAAACTTATGGGAGCCATCCACAATATCCTCAATATTTTCCTCAATATCCTCCATACCCAACTGCATGTTATCCCTACCATTCACCTCCACCTCCACCACAACCCCATCCACATTCATCTCAGATATACATTCCCACTCAACTACCTGTACCACCATTTCCAAACCCACCCATTGAAGTAGCTCATCCCACTTACAATGCTGAGGTACAAAAATTCCAAACAACTCCTCTCGAGCTCAATGGTATTCACTATAGCTCAAGATGAGTATTGCAAAAAAAAGGTTATACTGATATCATTGAAGGACCACATCCCGAAGAAGAAGATTCAAAAGAGAAGATCAAAGAACCATGGGCTGTATTTTGTTATCACTCTAAAATTTCCCTAGAGTTGTTATCTTGTGTCAAAGAAATATTAGAGGTAACAACAAACCTACTTTTGAGATCAGGATCTATCCTTCCTAATGGTCAGAGAGGGATCTCTCTTTATGATTTAACTTTGTTTATTTAATTGATTTTAGGCTAGTTATTTAAGCTTTGATTGAGTTTTGATTTTTATTTGGTGGTGGAATTACCGACTTAGATGGATAGAGGGATGTCCTTTACCATTGGGCTATGGAGTCAACTGTCAAGAAAAAAAGACTGAATAAAGTTCTAAAGATAGTGTTTACAAGGCAAGGTAGCTGAGTAAATTCATATCTCTTAGGCTAGATGGTGAAGTGGTTTTTCAATCGGGGTCAAGAAGCAATTAAGGATTCCACAAACCAGATTATGAGGGAAATGGTAGAGGTCAATCGAAACTAGGGAGCAGTGAAGGATTCCCTACTCTGGATATTAGAAGAAAGCATTAAAATGATTAACTGTTCAAGACAAAGTGTACTTAAACAAATTATGTAATAATATTCCGATTACTTCATTCAATTTAGATAACATGTAGGTATGTGAAAAACTTAAGAAGATAACAATTTGACAAATAAAAAATACTTCACTGAAGTGGCCCAACACATGAATCCTGTAATGCAATGTCTTTATTACTCAGTCCTGTCTGTTGACTTGAAAAAATGGTACAATGAACCCTTAGGTTTCAAATCAATACAATTGTAGAAATGTCAAGAAATCCGCCCTCTATACTTCGAATTATGAAGCATTTATACAAAAAATTATTACAAAATATCCCAAACTATTTTTGGGAATTATTTAAGGAAAAAGAAAAAATATTCATGCAAGAAGATAGAGACAGATATGTAATTGTTGCAAGCTGTCCCTATTTATTTGGCTCTGTTGTCAGATCTTTTGCTGCTTTTTCTCCTTTGTTGTTGATTTTATGCTACCTATCCTTTTACTTTTCATTTTGACTAATACTCTTTCATCTGATACTCTTTGACTCTGCTGCTTTTCTTTCACTGCTCTTTAAGCCCTATTTACCTGGCATTTTCACAGTAAGTCATTTAATTTTTCCTAAGTATATGTATCTGGTAATTTAATATTTACCATTCTCTTGTAGACTTCATCAGCTTTTGTGTATTTTGCAAAGGTGGGCTTATTTACAAAAAGATGTTTTACCTCATGCTGGAGGTAAAAGAGGTTCTCAAAATTTTGGTAAAGAACCTTTCCTGTAGGCATCCCTTTCATAGAGGAACTATTGGCTTGCTCCCTTCCCACTTCTCTGATTTTCTTGCTATAGTCTTCATGTGGTATTAACCTATCATTTATTACCAATGGATTTGGCGGACCTTTCTACCTCAAAGCATCAAGTTTGACCATAAATATTCCTATAGCTATCTCCATGGTTTGGCATTTGTCCTCAAGCTGCATCATCAAGTTCCTCTTGGTGAGTACTTTCTTCACCTCTTGTATAGTGCCAGTCCTGTCAGCTAAGTCCAACTCCTGTAATTCATATTTATTCTTTGAGTTAAGGAATTGGATTATTCTTGAGGCTTCTTTTGGCATATTTCCAAGTTCGACCTTGACTCTTTGAATTACTTCAGTAGCCTCTTTGACTAAATCATTTTGTTCAAAGATAACCTATATAGATGGCCAAATATCATTGACAAAGTCAATGATATTGGCCCATAGCTACTCTTTTGCTTGGGCAAGTGGCTCCTTCAATGTTAATTATTTTTCCAAATTCTTTATCCTCTCAGTCAACCTGTTTGACTTTTGTACTTCATTTTTATGCATTATCTAAGCCAGTTTCTTCTCATCCTCTAGACTTGTTATATGTTCTTTAAGTTTATTTTTCTCAGTGGTGTGAATGGACATGTACTCCATGGCTTTGACCAGTTTACTTGCTTCATCACTGATATGATAATCACCCTATGAGTGATCTCAGTTAAGAATTATTAAATGAAGGTATTACAGACTCATATGTTGGTGTGGGTGTCTATGTTATTTAAGCAACGGATTGATCAAATTGCAAATACACAGACACTTGAAATGGAAAACAATAGAGAGATACAGTAAGCAAATACAAGAACACAAGAAATTAATAAGGAGTTCACCCTATCCTCCAGGGCTACATCTCTGGTCCAACTCTCAGTGGTGGTCTTCTTTTATTGTGTCTTGAAGCTGAGAATTACAATGAAGGAGCTCAATGTGAGTCTCCTGCAACAGATTGGTTTGGCAGGGTTGTTCTTGGATTCCCCAAAACACTAGAGTACACAAACTCTTTTCCTTGCCAGCTCTTTGACCTCTCTGGTTTGACAGATCCTCTCAAGGATGGCTTGAGTCTTTCAAGCTCTCTAGTGCTCGACGCTGCCGTTGGTCAGCTCGGCCCTTCTGTCTTCTTTCTGCTTTTTTGTGTCACTAGTTCTTCTCTTTTCTGTCTTCTACCCTCAGTGTTCCGTCTTTCGGTTCCTGACCCTTGGTGTCCTTTCTGTTTTCTGTTCATGGCTTTAAACGATTCGAGCTCATGGTAGTTCAGTTCCTCTTCCACCTTCATCGAATCACCTGCTTGCAGCTACGCTTGGAGTTCCCTGTTCTCGGTGTCATCATCAGGCTCACATGGATGGCCACTTGTCCTCCTGCGAACTGCGCCAGCCTATGTCGTCGGTTCAATTCTTCGGTTACGTCGTGGAATGAGTCTTCCGCCACCTTGGCGATCAAAGTGGACCTCAAATTCTTCTAAATCACGGTTTATTCCCTCGTTAAATCCAGCTTCTCCATCAAGCATGATCTCAGCCGTTAGATCTGGAGCCCCCAGATCTGACGCCATTCGCTCGTTTGGCGCGGTTGACTAGCTCGACTGTTAGCGTGCGATGAGCGGCAGTTTTCTCTCTCCTTCGCTTGCCACGCGTCGCGCGCTGAGTGGAATTGCTCATTTTTCATCAAAACTATTTACTGCCCATGGATGCCCCCGATCAATACCGCTGGTTTTGGAGCGGGTCTCGCCTTTAGCGCTTAGCTTTTTGTCCCACGGTTTTCCTGGCTCCCACGTGACCGAGTGCTCGGGGCTTTTCCATTTTGAGGTTTTTTGCCCAGTGATGCACACTAATCGCGCATCAAAAATTTCCTCTGTTTCCCAATCCGGGCCTCCGAGGGGCTAATTTCACCTCCCACGCAGTCTCCATGGGCCTCGTTTAGCGCACTTTGACCAAGGTCCTCGTCGTTCCACGCTGGCTACCACTGCCACTAGTTTAGAGGTGTTTTTGATCACTGTTTTAAATTCTTTGAAGTCTATTCTGACTTGGTATAGCCATGGTTCTGTTATTCATTCTTTATGGATCCAATTCGGATCACGACCTTCCCACTGAAAAGCTTTTGGACCACCAAAAGTTGGTTTTCTTTCAAGCATCAACTAAGTGAGGGTACTGTTGTCTCACTTGCCTATTCTCAATCCACTTTGCACTGCTTAGCTTCGAACCTTTGATTCCAATTCTGAGGTACTCAACATCTCCTCTACGTGTTGTCCTCACCTTCCTATCTAAGATTGTGTCTTCCTGCAATTCATTAAGATATTTAGGTAGTAGGCCATCAATAGAAGGCAATTGACTTTGCTCTTCAGGATCCTCAATCATTGAGGGTTCAAACAATCTCAAGCAATCTGCATTTACGACTGAGTAGATGTGCATGTAAGCTAATAGATCAAGGTGAAAAGCATTTTCACCAATCTTCTCAAGTATCCTAAAAGGTCCATACCTGATAGGCTTTAGCTTTTTACCTTCAGCTTGCATCCTGTCCTTGTTGATATACAGCCAGACTTGGTCTCCAACTTGAAAACTATGCTCCATCTGATGCTTGTCATGCCTAGCCTTGTATTTGGCTTGGCTCCTTTCTAGTTGTTCCTGTACCACCTAGTGGATCTCCTGGATCTGTTCAATGAACCTAGTTGCCTTGTCCACATCACTATGTCAATCAACTGCGGTATCTTTATCAAAGACAAAATCCAAAGGAGACCTTGGTATGAAACCAAAACAGGTCTCAAGAGGAGATCTCTGTGTAGAAGAGTGTTTTGCTCTGTTGTAACCATGATGCACATAACACAAATGTTCATCCCAAAGCTTAGGATGTTTGCTGCAATATCCTCTGAGTAACTGGATCACTGTCCTGTTAACTACTTCTGTCTGGCCATCGGTTTGTGAATGAAAAGCTATGCTTTTCTTCACTTGGGTGTCCAACTCCCACAACCTTGACCAAAACTTCCCCACAAATCGTGTGTCTCAATCAGATACAATAGAAGTGGGTAATCCAAAATGAACCCATACATGTTCAAAGAACAGTTTTTTAGTTTGTTCAGCTGTAATCTGTTTATTACAAGGTATCAAAATGCACATTTTGCTGAACCTGTCCATAACCACATACAGATAATCATGACCTTTCCTAGATTTAGGCAGTACTCCAACAAAATCCATGGAAACACTCTCCCAAGGGTGAGAAGGAACTGGTAATGGAGTGTACAAGCTTAGTTTTCTATTGCTGAGCTTGCTTTTAGCACACATAGTACACCCTCTTACATATCTAGAAACTGTCTCATTCATTTTCGGCCAATAAAAAAATCTTTGCAGCTGTGCAACTGTTTTACTTACCCCAAAGTAACCTGATATCAAAGAAGTGTGTGCCTCTCTAATTATCTTTACTCTCTTTGTTTGTGGAATGCAAAGTTTCCCACAATGATACAAGAGTCGGTCCTTCTCATGATAATCCAATTCTTCTACCTTTTTGCCTTGACTCAAAGTTGCATATACATCTTTAAAATCCATATCTTGAACATATTGTTCAATGTAGCTTTCATGTAGTACAAAATTATGCTTAAGTATAGTAGATTCATTTATAACGGGTCTAGATAACATGTCTGCAACTTTTTTATGTATGCCCTTTTTGTATCTGATGACCAAATGGAATTGTTGTAGAAAACCCATCCACCTGTAATGTCTTGATTGTTGCAACTTAGTTTGGGAGTGTAGATATTGAAGTGGTTGATGATCAGTATGTATTACTATCTCTTTGCCCATTGAGTAATGTTTCCACTTTTTCACACTCTGAACCAATGCATATAATTCTTTATCATATGTAGGATAGTTAACTACTGCAGAATTAAAAGTTTCAGAATGATAACATATGGGTTTAGCATGTTGTGTCAACACTGCTCCCATGGCATAGTCACTGGCATCTGTTTGGATCTCAAATGGTCTTTGTAGATCAAGCAATGCTAGTATAGGTGTTGTACTAATCTTTTCTTTCAAGGTGTCGAAGGCTTTCTAATGTTTGCCTCCCCACTAAAACACCTTGTTCAATCCTATCAAAGCATGTAAGGGAGCTGCAATTGAGGAAATGTTAGAGATAAACTTCCTCCAATATTGTGATGCTCCTAAAAAGCTTCTCACTTCTGTAGCAGAATTGGGTTTAGACCAGTTTACAATGACTTCCACTTTAGAGGGATCTATTTTCAATTCACCACCCCCTACTATATGACCCAAATAATTTAGATATGTTTTTCCAAATTCACATTTGGAGAGTTTAACATAAAGTTTTTCTCTTTTCAAAACATCTAATGTCTGCTTAACATGCTTTAAGTGTTCCTCCCACGTTTTACTAAAAATCAGAATATCATCTAGATACACAATAACAGAATCATCAAGAAAAGGCCTGAGTACATCATTCATTAATCTCATGAAAGTAGCAAGGGCATTGGTCAAACCAAAAGGCATAACCAGCCACTCATACAATCCCTGCTTTGTTTTGAAAGCAGTCTTCCATGCATCTTGCTCTGCAACTCTGACCTGATGGTACCCACTATGCAAATCCATCTTGGTAAAATAAGCAGCTTCCTTTAATTGATCTAAAAGATCATCTATGCGAGGAAGGGGATAACGATTTTTTATTGTTATCTTATTCAGTGCTCGGCAGTCAATGCACATTCTCCACGAGCCATCTTTCTTTCTCACCAAAACGATTGGTGACCCACATGGTGATGTGCTAGGCCTGATGAACCCCTTCTCAAGCAACTCATGCACCTACTTCTTGATTTCAGCATTCTCTAAAGCAGACAACCTGTACATTCCAATGTTAGGCAATGGAATATCTTGCTGCAAAATAATATCATGTACTATTTCCTTTTTGGGTGGCAGACCTTTAGGTTCCTGAAACAGGACATCATACTCTGAAACAATATTTTCTATATCAGCTTGCTACTTAAAATTACAGCCCTCAAATACATTGGTTTGATCAGGTTTCATTTCCTTTACAACCATTAGTAAGAATTGTTTGCATGACTTTATCATTCTTTTCATCTGCCTTGAATTTATGAGAGTATAATTATTCTTGAGCTTGTGAGCTCTTACAAAGTATTCGATTCCATCTTTAACAAGTAGATACTTGTTCTCAGCTCTATAAAAAATAGTTTTTCTATCATACAAGTAAGGACTTCCAAAAATAATTCCACATATATCCAAAGGAATTATGTCTAACTCAACCTCATCTACAAATGCTGACCCAAAAGAAAACTTGAGTTTGCACTGTCTAGTCACTTGTAGTTGTGCTTTATAATTCAACCATCCTAATGGGTATGGTTTCTTGTGAGGTGTAGTTGCTAATTCCAATTTCTTTAAAATTGCTTCAGAAATCAAATTTACTTGTGAGCCACTATCAAACAAAGTATCAATTTTTTGATGTTTGGAAACAACTCGAATATGGAAAAGCTCATGTCTTTTTCTCTCATGTTCTTCATCAATAATAGTTTGAGCATAATTACTAGTATATGCTTCAAAATTCTTACCTTTTATACCTATGGCTGTAATGATTATTTCATCTCCCGAGTCTGAACCCAAATCTTTCCGAATAGCTACAATAGTCTTCTTCTTCTTGCCCTTGGACTTCTTAGGTCTCAGCTCTGGATGCAGAATCCAACAGTGCTCATCATCATGCCCCTCCTTTTTACAGTGAGTGCATGAAGCTTTGCCTTTCTGTGCAGTGTTAGCCTTCCTTACTTTCCACTTCTGCTTTCTTTTCTCCTTGCTCTTGCTTGCAGTGGGTTGGGATGGTCCCCCAAATTCTGCATTTCCATTCTTTCCTATAACTTCTAGATGAGTAGCTTGTACAAATACCTCATCTATACTAGTGGGATTAAACATGTGGATTGTATGGCTCATGTAGCTATGTAGACCACCAATGTACTTCAAAAGAGTCTCCGGTGAGTCTAATGAGATCCCTAGAATCAATTATCTCTTTCTAAATTCTTGAGTATACCCTTGCACACTTTTCCCTTTCAACTGTCGAAGAGTTTGCCAACTCATCATGGCTTGTTGCATGTAGGCGAATGGATAGAACTTCTTCTTAATTGCAGAAACAAAGTCACTCGAGACAGAGATAGTCTTACCATGTCTTTTCATGTCAGCTTGGGTTTTGCCTTCCCACCAAACCAAGGCAGTGCCTCCTAGGCATAGACTTGCCAGCTGAATTTTTCTCTTGTCTGAATCGATGTTCTGTATTCTGCAATACACATCAATTTGTCTAATCCAATTGTCCAACTTTTCAGCATTTAGCTCTCCATCATATATAGGCATGTCAAATTTAACATCTAGCTTAATCAAATATGCTTTCTTATTATGCGCAGGGCTATTAGGAGGTGTGAGAAAGTTTTCCTCTTTCCCTTTTCCTTTTGAGTGGTCACTGGAATGAGACTCATCTTCTTCTTTGTATTGTTTAGAACCTGATGAATCTTCATCCTTATGCTTTCTAAAGTCCCTATACATTTCTTCTACCATAGACTTTATAGCTAGGAAACTCTCTATGAATTGAGGGCCTGGCCCCACAGAGCCTTCCTTTGACATTGTCTTCCGAGGATAGACTCTCCCAATTTCAGGATCAGTTTCGACCAACTCTCCTTCTCTTAATTTGAGCTTTGATCTAGTGAGCATTCAATAGCTAACCAACACAAGCTTGTCTAACCTTAGAGCCTAAAGCTCTGATACCACTTGATCTGATAATCACCCTATGAGTGATCTCAGTTAAGAATTATTAAATGAAGGTATTACAGACTCATATGTTGGTGTGGGTGTCTATGTTATTTAAGCAATGGATCGATCAGATTGCAAATACACAGACACTTGAAATGGAAAACAACAGAGAAATATAGTAAGCAAATACAAGAACACAAGAAATTAATAAGGAGTTCACCCTATCCTCCAGGGCTACATCTCCAGTCCAACTCTCAGTGGTGGCCTTCTTTTATTGTGTCTTGAAGTAGAGAATTACAATGAAGGAGCTCAATGTGAGTCTCCTGAAAAAGATTGGCTTGGCAGGGTGGTTTTGGATTCCCCAAACCACTAGAGTACACAGACTCTTTTCCTTGCCAGCTCTTTGACCTCTCTGGTCTGACAGATCCTCTCAGGGATGGCTTGAGTCTTTCAAGCTCTCTAGTGCTCGATGTTGCCATTGGTCAGCTTGGCCCTTCTGTCTTCTTTCTGCTTTTTGCTTCACTGGTTCTTCTCTTTTTTGTCTTCTACCTTCAGTGTTTCGTCTTTCAGTTCCCGACCCTTGGTGTCCTTTCTGTTTTTTGTTCATGGCTTTAAACCATTCGAGCTCATGGCGGTTCAGTTCCTCTTCCACCTTCGTCAGATCACCTGCTTGTAGCTACGCTTGGAGTTCCCTATTCTCGGTGTCATCATCAGGATCACAGGGATGGCCACTTGTCCTCCTGCGAACTATGCCAGCCTGCGTCGTCGGTTCAATTCTTTGGTTACATCGTGGAATGAGTCTTCCGCCACCTTGGCGGTCAAAGCAGACCTCAAATTATTCTAAATTGCGGCTTATTCCCTCATTAAATCTGGCTTCTCCATCGGGTGTGATCTCAGTCGTTAGATCTGGAGCCCCTAGATCCGACGCCATTCATTCGTCCCGCGCGGTTGACTAGCTCGACCGTTAGCGCACGATGAACGATGATTTTCTCTCTCCTCCGCTTGCCACGTGTCAGGCGCTGAGTGGAATCGCTCCTTTTTCATCAAAACTGTTTACCGCCCATGGATGCGCCCGATCAATACTGCCGATTTTGGAGCGGGTCCCACCTTTGGCGCTTAGCTTTTTGTCCCACGGTTTTCCTGGCTCCCACGCGACTGAGTGCTCAGGGATTTTCCATTTTGAGCTTTTTCACCCAAAGTGCTAATAGCGCATCAAAAACTGCCTCTATTTCCTGACTCGGGCCTCCCAGGGGCTAATTTCACCTCCCGCGTAGTGTCCATGGGCCTCGGTCAGCGTGCTTTGACCGAGGTCCTCGTCATTCCATGCTGGCTACCACTGCCACTGGTTTAGAGGTGTTTTTGATCGCTGTTTTAAATTATTTGAAGTTTGTTCCAACCTGGTACAGCCATGGCTATGTTAATCATTCTTTATGGATCCAATTCGGATCAATCACAAGGATGAGTTGTTGCTGTTGTTGAACCTATTGTTGATGTAGTTGTTGTTGCAGCTGGAAGTGTTGTAGCTAGTGGAGCTGTTGGGGCCAATGAAGTTGCCAAAGTTGAAGGAACTACTGTTGTGACTGTAGGGATAACAGCGGCAGTAGCTATCTCAAGGCTGGCTTGTTTCAATTATATTAACTCATCCAATTCCTTCTCCATTTCTTTCAATTGAGCATTTAGTTGAAGAATGAGATCCATCATTTCCTCCTACTGGGTTTGGCTCTCTAGGACCTCTTTGGTTTGTGGATGTTTAGAGGGAGGCAACTTTAGTTTTTTCTTCAAAGCAACAATATCCTCATTTTTCTTCTTTATCAGTTTTTCTACTGCCTTGATGTCACTTGGATTATATCCAATTTCAATTACCAAGTCTTCCAGTGACTTGATTCTGTTATCCTTGGCCTATGAGGATGCCTTTTCTAGCTTAAGCTTTTGATGTTATCCAGTGAGCTTTGAAGTTTGTGAACAGTCATTGCTTTATTAGTCATTGTGGAGTAAATAATTTCACCTGCCTACTTATGGAATTCGATTTGGTCAATAGGGTGAACATCCCTAGCCAAAACTTCAAACTTTGTCTTCCTGTAGTCTGCTGACGATCTAGGCTGCTGGACTGTAGGCTGCATACAGGTCATTTTCATCTTACCAGTCTTAATGTCAAATGCTGACATTAATCTATTTTGATTGGCAGGTGTTTGTTTGAAGTACTGGTCATATGTTTAAGCCTTTAATGCCTCATTCCTCAACTTGATTTCCTTGTACTTCTCTTTTATATCTTTCTCTTTATCCACTGGCTTGCTGGATGAAGAGACTTCAATACTAAGCCGCTTTTCAATTATTTGAGTGTTTGAGGTAGAAGGTTGATGAGTTTCCTCTGAAACTGCTGGACCTTTAGTCTTTCCAACCATTGTGTCAGTATCAATAATTTCAATTGTCTCAATGGTGTCTTCTTGCTTACTTACAGGATTAAGCTTAGGCTTCTTCTTGTCACTGATTGCAAACCTGTCATATGTAGTGTCCATCCTAGAGCTAGAACCTTCTTCCCTATTTCTTTTTACATTTCTGTCCTACATGGCTGGAGTCTGCAGAATGGGAGTAATACTCATATGTTCCTGTAGGGTTGGAACCTGCAAAAAGGAACTAGTATCAATCTTCTTTTCCACATCTATTAAAGTATTCTCCACATCTATTAAAGTATTCTCCAACCACTCTGATTGGTTGGCATATCTTTCAATATTTGGCCTGGGCTCATGTATAAATGGGCTTAATTTGAACTTGACCCTTAACTTGTTTATGGCTCCATTAGGGGCATACTACCACATGAAACTGTTTTTGAAGTTAATTTGTTGTAAGATTTTCTCTGCCTCTTGTCTAGCTTTCCTATTATTACAAATAAAAGGGCCCAATTGGTTTTTGATCTTAAATTGTGTTTTCTTCCTAGATGACAAAAAATTGACCTCATCAGAGTTTATGATCTACCTGAAATACTCTAATGCAAATATCCTCATGGGGAGGTATTTAGGAAGCTTGTAGGGAGTGAGTTGGCATCCATATATCCTGATTTCTGTGTGGTCCTGGTATAGATACCAGTGTTACACTCTATTATTTTTAGCCAACTATAAAACTCTCTTAATCTCATCATTGATCTTGGGTTGATAGCTACTAGTTAGCATGTTTACAACTGGATGAACAAATGAATCAATGAACTCTTTATAACTAAAAATAGTGGAATATCTTTGGATCAATGGTGTCTAAAAGATGACAGATCTTGGATGGCCCTTGGTGTCTAACTTTTGGATGCTGACTAGAAACTTGTCTGACGGAAAGTATAAGAACATGTGAAACAATATTGATGAGTATTTGAATACTCTCTCATTTGGAAATTTGATAAATTTCTCATGGATTTTGTTTGCCAAGAACTAAGAAAAGTTGTAAACTACATCCGGAGGCTTTCCTGGGCAAAAAATATAAAGTAAATCAAGTATAACCTCATCCACATGCTCATCAGTGGTGTATCCTAGTATACAAGAGAGCATGGTTATAATTTGTCTGACTCTTTCAGAAAAGATGGTGGCAGCATATGGAGGACTATCTGTAGGAGTATGAGACTCTTCTATGATGAAAGTCTGAAAGATTTGGGCTTTCTTGGGAAGATCTAGCTTTGTGTAGAGTTTAAGTAAAGCTTCAATAGAAAGTGGGGTCTCATTTGGGCTTGGTTGGATCTGTGGCATTTGATTTATTGACTCTGCAATAATGGTGAATAAAACATGTTGGTCATGGGAGACTATGGCTCTTTGACTTGGGATATAGCAAGCTTGGTAGAAGTGGATGATTTCTGGGAATAGGTGTACCTGTGGGAACAAGTATTTGGGAAAATTTGATTCCCATAGGTGAATGTCATCATTTTGGTTCAGGAACTTATCTTTACTCCAGCAGTGGAGTTTCAGTAGGTGGCTAGGGGAAACAGTATCCTTAATTTGAAAATCTTTGTCGACTAATGGGAGGTGGTCAATATCCAGGTGAGGGGTTTGCAGGGGTCTTACATCCAAAGAGCTTTGGGAAGCCATAATTTGGTTTATTCAACTAAATTACCTTTTCTTTGTCTTTAGGAGTAAGATTAGAAGCTCTGGAATAGTGGGAAGGGTAATTACAGTCTGTAGAACAGGGCTTTTGGATGCACAGTAAGGTTTTCTTCATTCTAGCAAGGCTTTTTTAATTAATTAAGTTTCTAATAATTATTGTGCATAGCTTAAATTACAGAGCCATTCTGGTTCTTTCAAGAATACCTGGAAATTGACGATTTGGTGCGCAGACAGGGTTCTGTGGTAGCAGCATAGGTTTTTGAGGCTTCAATTGTCTATTTTTTGCTTCAATTTGGTGTCTGTGGCGTGTTTTGGTTGCAAAAGGTGGTTAAAATGGTTGCGCAGAGGTTCAGGGTGTCAAAATTGGTTAATAAAGGATTTCAACGAAAATGAGTGAAAAGAGTGAAAGGGGGCTTTTTTGGCCTTTTAACCAACAACGGTTACATTTTGGTGAAAGATTTGGTAAATGAACAGTGGGTAGTTTTGTTTTATGCATGGAGGTGGTTTTAGGCCATATCACACTGCTTTTGGGTGGAGGGTGGTATTTTTCACAAGCAATTGATATAACTTGGTGCTACCATGTAGCGAAACAATGTTCAGCCAAAACCGCGAATCTCGCGTGCTTTTGGACTTTTAACTGTTGGATGATGAAACTGCGCGATATGGATATGCGCCTTTGGATCTGGAGGTGGGAGATCAGAGGGATATCGCGCAGTGAAGTTGAACGGATGGAGCTAGCGAGTGGGGTCGGGTTTTAATTACAATGAAATGTAATTAATTAAAAAGCAATCATGAGATTTTAATAGAAGCAATGGGTTAATAAAGGGTGGGGACCATGGGTTATACAACGGAGGTTTTAACTATACACCAAGGTTTGGTGAATTAAAATGGTGTCGTGGAATTATGACATGGGGGACTTTAAACACATAAAGTGAGAGTATAAGAAATAACTTACAATAAAGGGGTTTAGTGGGTTTTTAAGGGAAAAAGGGAAATTAATAAGGGGGGAATGTATTATTTTGTGATGGGAATGGGTTTCACACTAGGGAAAGGGGTTTTGGGAAGGGGGATGATTTTTAAAGGCTAATGTCTTGGGAAATGTGTGAAACCAAGGGAAAAAAGGTCAAAATGAAGGGAAAGGGTTTTTAGAAGGGGAAATGAAGAGGGAGGGGTGCTTTGGAACCAAGAAAATGGAAAACATTAGGGGATGAAAAGTAATGAAGGGATAATGAGGGGAAATTAATAAAGTAAGTATGTGGGGGTCTAATGAAATGAGGGGAAATTAGTAAATAAGCTTTAGTGAATGTCCTTTCTCTTTGACAATTCCTCCTGCACATGAAACATAGGATTAAGCATGATGAAGGTGCTTTTGACTTAGCGACTTTGTGCACTTACAAAACTTCTTCTACCTACCCTTTATTTACCCTATCATTTTCTCTTCATTCATTGGGTGCATTTGAGCTTGTTGACCCTTCATTTCTTTTTCTTTAATAAGCAAACTATTTAATTCTAACCTTATAACTTCCAATGGCTCAGATTAAACTAATGAGATCATTATTATTCTCTACCTAACT
The DNA here is from genome assembly GCA_031772625.1 of Pinus tabuliformis. Lineage (NCBI taxonomy): Eukaryota > Viridiplantae > Streptophyta > Pinopsida > Pinales > Pinaceae > Pinus > Pinus tabuliformis. Next base: position 1,631,892,699 of record CM062804.1, on the reverse strand, counting down.
ATTGATCTGCCAAGATTAAACAGTTTGGCTAGATCTTTATTCTCTCTCTATCAACATGAACTTTAAAGCATGAATGAATCAAGTTTAAACTACTTTGACCATCATGGATTGTGGAATTTTTGACACGCTACACACAATATTATTTTGCAAAGTAAAGTAAAAAGTAGTGGCATTTGAATTTGCACACTTTCATGATCTATTCCTATCTCTTTTTGTGGGGTTCATATCTTATACTTTTTTTATATTTTTCTTTTTTTTAGTCCTTTGATTATTCTTTTAGGACTCGCCCTCTTTACATTTTTTATTTTTAATATGGGAAAACATTTTGCAGAAAGCAAAAAAATGTACAATATTACAAGACTAACCATAGCCAATTCAAAATTATGAATCCTATTATTATAGGACCATAACATATTTGATGAAGAGCAGACAACCAAATCAGAGATCGAGAAAGCTTCCTCATGGTTACCATCAAATCCTCCATGTATTCAAGAGAACAATCAACAAAAAGAGGAAGATTTGAAGGTCATGGTAGAAGAAGACATGAATAATGATCTAGATCAGCAAAAGGACCAAGGATATCACAACTATATTGAAATATGGTTCTAGACAATCACTAAGTTGCAGCATCACTCTCGTCCTCAACTATGCTTGATCCTTTCAAAGTCAAATCATTTTGTCTCTGAAATCCAGGTACATGTCAAAGCATACATTTCAAGCTTCCACATCATTTTGTCTCTCATCTTGATGTGCACATGTCTCCATTGGAAGTATTCTTATACTTGAAAGTGATTTTGGTTTCCAAGTAGGGTAGGGTAGAAGAAAAAAAAAACAAAATGAAAAATAAGAGAAAAGATGAAAATCTAAGGTGAAAACCTCTTTGGAGGTGCCTCAGATTGGCTCATTGATTGAAAACCTCCATGAAGCGGTCAATGGGTTGAAAAAAAAAGGACGAAAAAAAAATATCCTAGGTGAAAACCTCCTTTGAGGCGCCTAGGTAGACCTACTAGTTGAAAACCTCATTGAGGCAGCTAGTAGGCCTAGAAGAAAAAAAAGAAAAAATAAAAGAATCCTTGCTCCATGCATGCATGCACTCTCCAACATCTATAAGCAACAAGAACAAGTTGGTACCAAAAGGAAAATTGGTCAAGCCTAGTCAAAAGAAGTCAAATTTTGGCTTTCTCCTACTTTACTCAAATGCTCCAACAAGGCCAAGGCCATGCCAATCCATCACCCTCATCTATTTTCATCATCCACCCATCATTCTCAAGCTTCTACCACTCATTTTCCTTGTTTTCCTAAAAAACTACAAGATGCTTTGTTTTACTACAGGATACAAAAATACATAGAGCAGAAATTTATTTTTGTCATAACTTGAAAACCATGCATCATTTTGGAAATTTGTTTCAGGAGGACATGCATATGGATGATGGTAACATGCTTAAGCAATTTTAGAAAATTCCAGTTCACGGTTTCCATGAAATTGACCTCTATCACCTTCAGCCATTTTTGCATTTTATCGATATCCGTGCATCTATTTAAATTTTTTTTTCATGGGGAGATGCATATGGATGATGGTAACATGCCTAAGCAATTTCAGAAAATTCCAATGCACAGTTGCCAAGTAATCGGCCTCCATCACCTTCAGCCATTTTTAGTTTTTCTCGAGATCCGATCATCCATTGACCAAAATGTTTTTATGGGGAGGGGCATAATGATGATGGTAACATGCTCAAAAAGTTTCAGCTCAATCCAGTCTATCATTTGGGACATATGAACAAAACAAGTCGTTGTCTTGTAAACCTGCAAGATAAAAAAAACACCTACAGGATTGGAAGTGAGCAGTTTTAAAGGAGATCCAAAGGTCAAAGAAGCTCCTCTAGAGCTTAGCAGCAGCATTAGTATCAACAGCATCACCAACCAACACCTTGACATCAACATCAACTCAACCAAAAATCATCAGGTAGGTATAGGTATGCAATATTCTTGACCTCTTCTCTTAAGCATATTATAGTTACAAATTTCTTGTCAATGCATGAGAGATGAGGTTTTATAAGCTAAGGATTGGTCAACAGTCTCAACCGCCTTCGATAGTTAATTGCAACTCACTCCTTCACTCATGCAATGTTAAAAAGTCAAATTATGAAGGGTGATGATTTCAAGGAATGAGGACAACAGTTAAAAGAAGAAATTTTTGCAAAGGCCAAGGTCACCACAACACTCCAAGCCCTCCATCCACTTCATATTGACTATCTATTCATCATTCATCCATCTCATTTCATTCTTGAAAAAAATAACAAAGAGAGCATCCTCTCCATTTTCATGAAATTTCTATTTGTAGGTCAGCAAGAAGGATGGTCAAAGAGCAAAGGAGGATCACAAAGAGACCCCTGTCACTCACATTTTTATTTTACCACTCATTACCATTCAATCCTCCACCATTTCTGTCATTTTTTCCACTCCTTTACTTCAGTTTACAAAGGGACTGTGTTTTCTACACGATGATCCTATAGGAATTACAGTGACCCAGAAATCCTACAGGAGGTGTCCAAATGGTGGAACAAGGTAGCAAAAGGTTGATGAGGGTATGGAAGACCTTTCCAAACTGAAAATCATTCAAGAACCCATCTTGAATAAAGGGCAAGAAGGAAAGCAATTGGTCTCAAGAAACAAAGATTTTTCTTTGAACAAATATGTTTTTGGGCTTGTCCTTGCAGAGCTTACAACCAAAATTCTTAATACACAAGAGAGAGGCCACCAGGGCCATGGATGAGGCACAATGAGGTCACTAAGTTGCTCATAGGATGAGCAACAATTTCAGCAAGGGGGTATGATGGGCCTCTAAATTAGACATAAATTAAGGCTCATGCCTCTAATTCAAAACATAAATTAAGGCCTATGACCATCCTTTAGCATATTAAAGCTCTCTTTTTGCATTAGATAATTTATTTTTAACTTTAATATATTCATTAGGAAGGTTTATGAATAATTGAATATTTGTGCCTAATATTATTTTTTTTTGTGGAATACTATGAGAATATTGGGCAGATTATGAAGAGTTGGAAGAGGAAATAATTTAGGGACTTGTTCTCTACTATTGGAGGATCAATAATAAATAATAATTCAACAATATATTATGGAATTATGGCACAAATTGTGGAACTCCAATGATTGAGAAAATCTAGGAATGTGTTCCATTAATCAAGGGAGAAAATCCACCAATCAAGGGAGAAAATCCACTAATCAAGGGATTTCGATGGGGAAATCTTCCTCCATCCATGGGGAATGATTCTTAATCATTTTGTATAAGTACCAAGTTGAATTTGCCTCTAGGGAATGATTGAGAAAATCTAGGAATGTGTTCCCTACCATTTAATGCAAATTCATAGTATTGGGGACTAGATCCACTAATCAAGGGATTTTGGTGGGGAAAGCTTCCCTCATTCATGGGGAATGATCCTTAATTATTTTGTATAAGTACCAAGTCGAATTTTCCTCTAGGGAGAGATTTTCATTGGTGTTATTGTGGAGAAAGCTTGTATTTTTGCAGCTCCATTGTATTTTCTTGCAGGAATGTAATTCTATTGATGAAAATAATGAAGATTGGTGTCATGTTCAGCTTCTAAATATTGTTCTCCTCCATAAGTCTCTGATTTTCCTTGGACTTGGCCATTCCAGGAGCCTTAGATCCCTTTTGTATCATTTTCTTTCCTTCTTTTCACTGCTTATTCACGTGCATCTCTAATTTTTATTTCTTTCTATTTCTGCATTTAGTATTAATGATTTCTTGTTGTAGGATTGAGTTAAATTGTTGATGTAAGTTCTTTTGAAGGATCACAAGAATTATTTCATCTTTGTAAAAGCTTTGGAAGTTCGTAATAATCATTGAGTTGCTTGGATTAGTCTTCTTATTCCCAAATATAGATTGTTGGACCTCCTTTTTATCAAAGAACAATAAATTTCTGCCATTTTTTAGAGCATGTTAACGAGATTAAATCGAATTGATTCAACTTGCATTAGATCACAAAACAACTCTAGTTAATAAATAAAATTACTCCATTGCATTTGCATTTGATTTGGCTAGGCATTTTTAAGATTTACTAGCTCACTAGTTCTCAAATTTCTAAATTTTTGACTAGTAATGTTTTTTATTTTTTTTGCATGGGTTAACATAGGTCTTTTTGAGTGATTTCAATTGGAATAGGGACCTAATACATCCTAATGAAAAAAAAATTTGTCCCATACAATTTTTATTTGATTTGCTTGGCCATTAAACCCTCGCTAATTTCATAATTTCACAAGGAAACTTCTCCAAGCTTTTTGAGCAAATCCATCCATCTCCCAACTTTGGTTTTGAGTTCTGAGTGATCCTAGGAATTTTCCCACTCCATTCAACCCATCACACACCTTTCCTATGCCTCCCATCACCTCCAACACCTCACATTTTTCTCTCAGCTGTATTTTGTAGGTTCACTGTAATTCCTACAGGATCATTCTGTAGGTTTCTAGTACATCCTGTAGGTTTTCCTAAAATGGTCTGTTTTGAGGCCGAATTGATGGAAAACCTCTAAGAGGTTACCAAAAGCATCCCAAGGGTCTCCCACACAATCCAACAATCTCCTAAACATTCCATCCAACCTCCAATGTCCTTAATTCACCTGCTACATCACCAAAAGAAATTTGTTTGCATAGTTGATTTTGCATGAAAAGACAAAAAAACAAAAACATATTTATTTCAGTCTCTTTACTTGCACATTAGTGATGTTTGATGCTTCTTACTTCCATGCTTAGATAGTAGCATTTGGTTCATGATAATTTAGCATTATTGCAAAGCATAGTTTCTTAGCAATTAATTAGGAAATGTTGTGATTTAGCATTGAATTTCCATTTCTTTCCTTGTACTTTCTTTCTTGCAATAGGTTAAGGTTCCATTTCGACCATTTCACTTTCTGTGATTAGTTTAGGATTTGACTTCAGTACATGCACTTCATTATATCATGATAGCAAAGGAAGGACACATTGTATGCCACACATATAGTGCTTGTTATCACTCAGAATTTTCTCTAGAAGTTATCAGAAGAAATAAAATGACCGAGGTAACCACAAACCAAGTTTTAAGCATAGGCTTTATTCAACCTATGGCTCAAAGAGGACTCTCTCTATATGATTTAGCTTTGTTTGCTGGGATTTCAGGCTAGTTTTGAATGTTCAAGGGGTTTTTTATTTGTATTGAAGATTGGAAGGTGGAATCCTTAAAACAGATGGATAGAATGATGTCTTTAGACCATTGGGCTATGGAGTCAACAGAAGGGTAGCAGAACTGGAATTAACTCACTAAAGGGAGTGTTCAAAGGGAAAGCTAGCAGAGTAAAGTGCAGGTCTTTGGGCCAGAGGGGTGAAATGGTCTTAACTAAGGTGAGAGAGAAATTAAGAATTCTTAGACCGGGATTAAAATGAGGAACAGAGGATAATCGGAAACAAAGGGCAATTAAGAATCCTTTGCTATAGATTATAGAGAGACAACCTAAACTAAGAAGAAATTAAGAATTCCTTAACTTAGATATAAGTAGAAAATATTTATATGCCTAACAGTTAAAACAGAGTGCAATTAAGCAAATTATGAGATAATATTCCAGTTATAGCATTCAGATTCAGATATACATTGTGGAAAAACTTTAAGAAAGATAACAACAACGTGAGAAAATACTTGTCTGCACTTTGCTCAATGTATGAATCCTGTGAAATATCTTGTCTTTATTCATCAATCCAGCTTGCTGGTCCAGTGAGTGATACAATAGCTTTACAATATTTTGATCAAGAAGTCTATAGAAATGTCTAAGAATCCACCCTACATACTTCAAATTGTGAAGTATTTATACAAACGTTTATTACAAAATATCTCAAACTAACTTGAGATTTAATATAGGAAATACAAATATCTTCTTGCAAGAAGATAGAGACAGCTATTGAACAGCTTTCATGATGTCCCTTTTATCATGGTACTTCTGGCCTTTATAGTTTGGTTTGTAGCCCTTTATGCTCTTTGTTGTTTGAAATTTCACACTGGAGGCTTCATTTACTTCAGGTTTTCATCTGATACTATTTTACACTGATACTCTTTCACTTTGATGACCTGTCTTTATCCTTTACTCTGTTTTTAGTTTTATTGTACATTTTAACTGTTTACTGTGTGTTTCAATAGTAAATTGTTTAGTTTTTTATATGTATCAGCATATGGTAATGGATATTGATCAACTTTCAGTATGTTTGATCTGTTTGTCTTTCGACAACATGCTCTGTTTGGTTCCGTTGTTTTATCAGTCAATGTCTCGGTGTTAATGATTTCTTTCTCTGTTATGTGTATAACTGTTTTCTTCTTCTGAATACAGGTTTTTGAATAAGTTTCTTGTCAAGTCTTGGAGTAAACAAGTCTCGTGACTAGTATCGAAATTGCTTTATCCAAGCTCTAGTCTTCTGCCAATTTCCTACAAAATTCAACAATTACTAAAAAAACACAGGTCAACAAGAAAGGCAATTGAGGGTTTTGTGGCACAGGGATGTTTGAGGAAGGATTCGTGGTAGTGTTTTGAACATAATCAAAGTTCGAATTATGTTGCAGAGGTTTAGGGTGGCAGCAAAGGGTTTAATGGGTTTTACTGTGAAATGGGGCAAAAGGCACAAAAACAAGGGTTTTCAAGGTTTAACGCGCACCTTTTTGAATTTGGCACGAAAATTCATATTATGGATAATAGGTGGTTTATCGGGTTGGTGGGGAGGCGATATTGGAGGTCATCGCACTGCTTATGAGGTGAAGGTGGTATTTCGGAGGGGTCACCTGATCTACCCCAGTGTGCGACACGTAGCAGTCAAGGGGGCAGAGAAAACCGCTTTATTGGGTGGGTAACGGTCGACCATTAGGCGCGGCTGATGTGGCTGTGAACTGTTGGATGAGTGGGAAGTTGATCTAACGACAGTTGGGTGGCAAACTTGTACAGGGGAAATGAACGGGAGTTTAGGGGGGGCCCAAGGACCTTAATTATGGCAGTTTGTGATTAGCGTGGGGTTAATCATGAAGTTAGGGGATCGGGTGGACCATAATTACTGGAATAACTTAAGTTTGCCGAGATTTGGTAAATTAAGTGGGTTTTGTCGAGATATGGGGTAAATGTATTATTTTCTATTAAAACTAAGGGTTGGGGGTATTTACATAGGGATTTAGTTAATATACAAGAAAAAGGGTTTCAACGGGTAGTTATATAATAAAGTTAATAATTAATATGACATGTGGCGAAGTGGGTTTTTCCTTAAGTAAAAAGGTAAAATGTAATTTTTGCGCACATACGCTCAATACTTAGGATAAAAAGTTTTTTTGTGGGTTTTTGGGTGAAAGGGGATTTACATGGAGTTGTTTTTACTTTTCTTAGGCAAAAGAGTTTAACCATAGGAAAAGGGGTTTTTTTTAGAGAAATGAGGGGGGGAATGGATTTTATGAAGGGGATTCTAGCACTTGTGTCCATAAGTCATTAAGCCGAGGGTCCGGTCCCACCAAAAGTCAGAGAAATGCTCTAAGCCTCTTTGACTTGTAGGATTTAAAGTACTAGAACATAATTGTGGATAGGAAATTAGTAAGTAAAGGGGAAATATGAATGATGGGGAGTTAATCACATTAACTTGCAAACCTTTGTTTTTGCTTTCACAGTTGATCATACATATTGAAATATGAGTGTAAGCATGATGCATGTATTTTGATCCAATTAACTTTATACTTCAGCAACCTTTCTTCTGCTTACCCATTTCTTACCCTAACATTTTTTCTTCATTTATTTGGGTGCATTTAGGCTAGAAAACCCTTATTCTATCTTTTCTTTAATAAAACAAACTATCTATTTCTAACCTTATATCATCCAAGGGCTCAGATTAAGCTTATGAGCTCCTTTTATTTTCTCTACCTATCTAATGATCTACCAAGATTAAACTGTTTGGTTAGATTTTATTCTCTAACTATACACATAAAATTCAAAGCATGATATAATCAAGATTAAACAGTTTGATTACCATGGATTGTGGCATGAAAAACAAGTTGCACAAAATCATTATTTTGCATAAAAGTAAATAGTAGTGGCATTTATACTTTCTCACTTTCATGGTATTTTTTGTTTTTTTGGGGTTCATATATTTTCATTTTTTGACATTTTCCCATTCTTTTTGTCCTTTGATTTTTCTTTTAGGACATACCCTCTTTACATTTTTTAATTTTTTAATATGGATAACATTTGCAGAAAGAAAAGGTATGTACAATATTACAAGGCTTAACCTTAGTCATTCAAAATTATGACTACTATTGGTATAGGAACCTAACAGTGCCGACACCTCTTAAGTTTGTACGAACCCCGGGTTGATAATTAAAGTCGGTAGCCTTGGGAGTTGCAGCATTTTTGTTGCAATACCGAGGCTCATCAGTCTGCTCTTTCTCTGTTTTTCTTTGCATTTCCCCAATGAGGTTGGGATATAAGGAGTTAGGGCTTGAACTGGTCGAACCTTTGCAAGACCAACCTCATAAATCCCGACGACCTCCCATGGTGGATGAAAAGAAAGACGAGGGTTTAGGAGATCCTATCAAAATCTTGCTCGAGAAAGCCCTCGAGCGACAAAGGAATGCGATGATGGAAAATTTTGCCCAGATCCTTCAGCGGCTACCCAGAGGTGACACATCGACTTCCAACAGCTACTCTGGAAATGCCACACCCTTTAAGGTACAAGTTAATTTTGAAATCCCCATATTTGAGGGTCAGATAGATGTAGATGTTGTAGATAAATGGTTAAATCTGCTAGAAGGGTATTTTTCTGTTCATGATTTTTCTGACAGGGAAAAGATTACTTTTGATCTTCTCAAAGCCGCCCCCACATCAAGGACTAATGGGAAACCTATTGCGAGCAGTAGGATGAAAGTATGACCTCACTGTTTTCAACTGCACCCACTTGGAATTCGTTTTGGGCTGCCATCGAGAAGTTGTACTACCATGTCGAAAGCTATGAGGATCAATAAATAAAGTGGACCACGCTGTAGTATGGAAGGGACAAAGACGTACGAGAGTTTACCAATATTTTCCATACCCTTCGCACAAAGTTGGGTATCAAGGATTTGGAGTAGCATTTGGTACTCAAATACTGCGGCTCCTTGCAGAGGTACATCTAGGACGAAATAGAATTCTTGAACATCACCTCGCTCGGCACACCATACCGATATGCCATCAAGGTCAAGCTAAAGTTTAAAAAGAATAAATGAGACTTTAGATCTACGAATCCGAAGCAAGGGAAAGGTGCCTCCAAACTGCAGAACAAAGGATAAAGCCAAGGCGAGGTGACCCAAGACAACCCGTCGAAGCCGCAAGAAAAGAACAACAACACGAAGTCAAATAAGGATGCATGAAAGTCGTGTGAGTTCCATAAGAACCCCACTCATAACACAAGTGAGTGTCGAACCAAGCAGTCGCTGGTGGCCGAGTTGAAGGCTTTCGAATCAGATGCATGTTCTGACCCTGAGTTAGAACCCGATAAGGGGATTGACAATGGGAAGAAGATCATTAATGCAGAGTCCAGTGCCACTATTGCCACCACAAAGATCCAGAAGAATGAGCCTGAAGATCTAAAGGAGGGGGAGCGTCTTTTCCACTCACAGATGTGGGTGAAGGGTTTGCCGCTGCAAGTCATTGCTGATAGTGGGAGCCAAAAGAACCTCATTTCTGCAGAGGTCATGAAGCGATTGGGCCTATCAACTACACCACACCTGCAGTCGTACAATATTGTGTGGCTTCACCAAGGATGAGATCTTTAATTTCGCCAACAGTGTCGCCTTCCCTATAGCATCAAGCCGTTCACGGATTAGGTATTGTGTGATGTTGCACCTCTTGATGTTTATGATGTACTATTAAGCCAACCATACTTATGAAGGTGACATGTTGTGTATGAGTCAAGGCCTCACGCTGTTATTATTTCTCTCGATAATTCATTATACAAGATACCAAAGGTAGCCCCACCTACTGCCACCTCTTTGATTTCTGCTAAGAAATGCAGTAAGATCGTCTCCCAGACTACGAAATTCATTTTCTATCTGGTTCACTCCCAAATTAATGGGAATATCGCCGCCATATCCATGACCCCTGCGAAGGGTTCATCCACACAGCAATAGCAGCAAATGGAAACGGTCAAGAAAGAAGACAGGGACATCTTCTCCTCACCCATGGGGGTACCGTTGCACTGTCAGGTCAAGCATTCAACCGATCTGACTCTTGGAGCATCTCTATCCAACGGGCTGATCTATCACCACTCCATTGTGTAAAATGCCAAGTACAAGCAGTGACATGATCATCATTAGGTGCCACACAAGTTTCAGGTGGGTGACAAAGTCTGGTTTCATCTGCAGAAAGAATGGCTTACAAGAGCCCATCAGAAGCTCAGACCACTCTGATATGGTCCTTACACCATTACCAAGGTTTTGGGAAACAATACTTTGGAATACAACAGTCCCCCATTCCTTCGTTTGCACTAAGTGTTTAATGTGGACTGCCCTTTACCAAGTTTCCCACCATTACTGGACACATCATAGGTTGGAGAACAACTCTCCAGGGACCAAATTCAGCAGAAGTTTCCTCATCCCATGGAGGAACTCAACACAGTGGGGACTATTGCTTCCTAAGGGGGGAGGAATGATCCAGGTGGATGTTGGTGGCCACCCACCAATCCCACTTGGACCCCCACAGCTATTTCTTTCAGTTTCCTTAATTGTAGCACATTTTACTATTTTTAGCAGTTTTTCGGGTACTGAACTTCTGGAGCCATTTTGAGGCCCTAAACGATGTTTTTTGGGAAAACTCAGAGCATCAATGGTCCATGGACCAATGTTTCTCTTCCCAAAGTTTTAATCCTCAGATAGATCTTTATAGCGAGGTATTGTGCGCGTCAAACGAAGATCATATGCCAAAGTTACGACCTCGGGAAGTTGATGTACCAATTTACCCAGACGAGGCCCACAGTTTGGCGTTTCATCTTCTAGGGTTATGTTTTTGGATATTTAGGTTTTTCCATTAATTCTCAACAATAAATAGGCCTTCGAGCCTCACTGTAAGATAGTTCAGAGGCATGTAGATGCCACATCTCTTCTCAGAGATAAGCTACCATCGCCCTAGCTACCTTATTTCCATTTCTGTTTGTAAGCATATTTCATTATTTTACAGTAATGAAATGAAGTATTATTTCTATTGCATCTCTGTATGTATGGTTATATTTGTAATTTGTTGCATTCTCGTTTAAATCCAAATCAATGGTATCAGAGTGGGTCTGCTCTTTCTCTGTTTTTCTTTGCATGTCCCCAACAAGGTCGGGATATAAGGAGTTAGGGCTTGAACTGGTCGAACCTTTGCAAGACCAGCCTCACAAATCCCGATGGCCTCTCATGGCGGATGAAAAGAAAGACAAAGGGGTAGGAGAGCCTATCAAAATCTTGCTCGAAGAAACCCTCGAGCGACAAAATAACGCGATGACGGAAAACTTTTCCCAGATCCTTTAGCGGCTACTTAGAGGTGATGCTTCGGCTGGAAATGCCACACCCTTTAAGGTACAAGTTAATTTTGAAATCCCCATATTTGAGGGTCAGATAGATGTAGACACCGTAGATAAATGGTTAAATTGGCTAGAAGGGTATTTTTCTGTTCATGATTTTTCCGGACGGGAAAAGATTACTTTCGCTCTTCTCAAAGCCACCCCCACATTAAGGACTGGTGGGAAACCTACCACGAGTAGAAGGATGAAAGTACGGCCTCACTTTTTTCAGCCGCACCCACTTGGAATTCGTTCTAGGCTACCAACAAGGAGCAGTACTACCCTGTCGGAAGCTATGAGGATCAATACATAAAGTGGACCATGCTGCGGCAGGGAAGGGACCAAGACGTGTCAGAGTTTACCAATATTTTCCATACCCTTCGCACAAAGCTGGGTATCAAGGATTCAGAGCAGCGTTTGGTACTCAAATACTGTGGCTACCTGCATAGGTACATCCAAGACAAAATAGACTTCCTGAACATCTCCGCGCTTGGCACGACATACTCATATGCTGTCAATATCGAGAAAAAGTTTAAAAATAAGAAGTGAGACTTTGGATCTGTGAATCCGAAGCAAGGGAAGGGTGCCCCCAAACCGTAGAACAAAGGAAAAAGCCAAGGCGGGGTGGCCCAAGATAACCCATCAAAGCCGCAAGAAAATAACAACACCACGAAGTCAAAGAAGGATGTAGGAAGGTGGTGTGAGGTCCACAAGAGCCCCACTCATAACACAAGTGAGTGTCGAACCAAGCAGTCGCTGGTGGCCGAGTTGGAGGCTTCCAAATCAGATGCATGTTCCGACCCTGAGTCAGAACCCAACAAGGGGAATGACAAAGGGAAGCAGATCATTGATGTGGAGCCTAGCGCCACTGTTGCCACCGCCAAGATCCAGAAGAATGAGCCCAAATATCCAGACAAGGGGGAGCATCTTTTCCACTCACAGATGTGGGTGAAGGGTTTGTCGTTATGATTCATTGTTAACAGTGGGAGTCAAAAGAACCTCATTTCAGGAGAGGTCGTGAAGTGGTTGGGCCTACCGACTACACCACACCTACAGCCATACAGTATTGGGTGGCTTCACCAAGGACGAGATCTCTGAGTCCGCCATCAGTGTTGCCTTCCCTAAAGCATCAAGCCCTTCACAAATGAGGTATTGTGTGATGTTGGACCTCTTGATGTTTGTGATATACTATTAGGAAAACCATACATATGGAGGCAACATGCTGTGTATGAGACAAGTCTTTGCGCTGTTATTATTTCTTTAGGTAATTCATTATACAGGATACCGGAGTGTCATGCGGAAAGAGTCAATTTTTCGGACAAAACCGACCTCCCTAGAGAACAAGGCTTTTCTAGTGACAAACAAAACAATCAAGCACTATCTTTCCCTAAATATGCATTTAAAATAAAAGCAACCAGGCGTTTAAGGCTTACCTCTAGTCCAACGCTGTTTGTAGCAGCCAAGCCTCTTCGATCCAGATGAGCTCCTTCTCCTTGAAGCCTGCATTCACTAACAAGCAAATGATTACATAGCACTTGAATAACTCATATAATAAAACATATTCATCATAAAGACCAAGGAGTTTATGAAACAAATTATATATAACAACTTGTTGAGAAAAATGAACTTAATTGTATTAATTGGAAACAAAAGAAACCATTACAACCAGTACCTTGGTGTTGTGCAGGTCCCTCCCAGGGTCCAGCAAGAGTTCTCCTCTACTTTGATCAGCTCACCCACTTCCAAATGAAGCTAGGAAAGGATTGGAATCTCTCCTCTCAAGCTCTATAAGGGAGTCCTAATTTCAGCAGCATCTACACTTAGGAATGTTCAGCTTTCAACCTCCCCTCCCTCTGGCCCAATGCCTGTATTTATAATGCTTTGGAGGAAGCTAATTAGGTCCACCATCAATGGGATAAGCCCCTCTTTCAAAGGGATAGCTCCCCTCTTCATGGGATAAGTTCCTCTTTCATTGGGATGCATGAACCATCTGGAGGCGCTCAATCCACGTCAAACCATCTTCTAGAAGGCTCTAGAATCGACCGCAAGTAAGTTTTTTGAAGTAAAACTTGCGCCTTTTGACTTTTACAAGGGTACGCACCCACCCCTTTACAGACAGAGTGAACAAGTACGCAGGTATTATGTACTTGAGGTGCGTACACGCAGGTAAGAGTAAGAGAAAGTGCGGAACCAGAGTTATGTTGATTTTAAAAGGCTTTCTCTCTTTTTGGAGTTTGACATGAGGAGCAGAGGTATAAGACTTGCCAAGGAGGACAGTATGGTTATTGATGGAGCCATACTGACTGCAAATAGTCATGGTGACAAATTTTAGTGTAACAGATTGCCCCCTAAAGTGTGAGGTCTGTAGTAGATTAGGGTTTCATATCATCTAGGAAGGGTGAAGCACTTTATCATTTCGAGGATTATCTTGTGGAGAGCCCAGTCGGAACCTGCAAATATTCAACACAAAATACATATATGAGATCATATCATCGCTGAGGTAGGCATTCCCATACTCAGATCAAAAACTTAACTAACAAACTAACTACTGCTTTGATATAGGAATGATTTCGTAGTACATCATAATCATAGACATATGTAGACACAGTATGGACGCAGCCATCTGTTTATGATTAGTCTACTGTATAATGAATACAAAACTCCTCGCAGCCTGGATGGCGGAAACTAGATCCAGGGTCTTCATTTCTGCTTCCCAGAATAGTACGATTCTATCCATGCGAATAAATGAGTTGATGTCGATCATGGTAGAAACCACTTGATTACCAGTCAATGATGTAAACTGTTAACAAGTGTGAGAGAAACCACTAGTGATGTCAATGGTTCTCAAAGTACCTAGTACAATCCATGAGATGTGAGTAGATGTGTTGATGTCGAACATGTCACAGAATCCTTCGATCGAAAGTCAATGATGTAAACTGTCGTCAAAGGCGAGAAACCTGCCATTGAGGCATGCAGATTTCAAGGTACTGATGATTCCTAGATCATCTTTCTAGATAATGTGCTGATGTGGATAGAAAGCGATCCGTCGTAGGCAAGCCCACAACACGAAATCATAAATCAAGTTGAAGAAATGTAGCTGTAAGGACTGACTCAGGGATGGTCAAGATAGATGACAGATATTTTGCAGATGAATGGTTTATTTGCAGTGACCTCTTGAACACATAACGACACAACAGATGGCTTGGTGACAATTGACCCAAAGTTAATACCCAGAAACCGGCTGAAGACTTTCAATGTGGTTTGATCAACTATTAGGCAAAGGATTTCCCAACCCAGGTGAATGAAAAGTGTCGTGTTCAAGAGTGGTGATAAGGTTTTTCTGAGACAAAGGATAACAAATAGGCTCATTTTTCTCTCTTTTCCCCCACCATTTCTGGAAAGTACCTCTTTATTTTTTTACAAGCTTAAGGAGGATAACATTTGCTTGATTATAAGCTCATCCTTCGGATGAGTCCAACTTAGTTTAGATTCGAACCCTAAGAAGGAGTGGTCCGTTCCTGTTTGTAATCGAACAGGTCCTTTACTGTGAAATTTTAACGAGTCCAGTATAGGAGAAACTCGGCGTTTTTCAATTTTAGAGAGTCTGAAAAACTTAAGAAGACTCCAAGGTTGACCTTTTTCGTAAATTTGTGTCTCCCAAGCCTGAAAAAGTATAAAATAATACTTGAGAGAACCGCTTGATCTTTACGACCAAGGAGTACTTTCATGATTAGTGTCTCTGATCTGAAAAGTAAAAAGCGATCAAGGACATGTCGTTTTATTTCCAATATCGAATTTGAAACGACAAAAATCCGGCAATCTTTTCATGTTTTTACGGTTAGAAAAGGGCTGTAAGAGGACCGTCTTTTAATTCCGTTTTAACGAGTGTAAAAGAAACGCTCGACAATCTTTTCATGTTTTAGGAGTCAGAAAAGGGCTTAAAGATGAACTCAAAGGATTCATTTTTTCGTAAGTTTTAACGAGTTTGAAAAAAATGTACTCATGGTTTTCACTTTTTCGTGAGTTTTAATGAGTTCGAAAAAATGATAAAAATGTACTCATATGGCCGACTTTCAATTTAATTTACGAGCAGGAAAAGACGGAAAGAAATCGGCATTTTCATTTGTTTTACGCGAATGAAAGATAGAAAAATAATCTCGGTATTTTCATGAGTTTAACGAGTCTTGAAAATAACTGAAATTGACTCGAGATAGGTTTTATTTTTACAAAAGCTTGAAACAGAGAAAAACTATGCTTCAAAGTAGTTTCATTTTTACAAAAGCTTGAAACAGAGAAAAACTATGCTTCAGAGTAGTTTCATTTTTACACAAGCTTGAAACAGAGAGAAAACTATGCTTGATGCCCCCTAAGCGTAACTGCTAGAGCGCATGCCCCCCAGCTTCATTTCATTCAACTAAGTACAAGCTGGATGGAATGAAGGTTCATGTACGAGATCATTTGAAAGACTCGACCTAAAACTGTAAGAAAATTATGCAAAAACTAAAATAACTAACCTAAATATACAACTTAACATTTATGAGATCTAGTCAAACTCTCGACTCAATTAGAGGAGGATTTGTTTCATTTTTTAACGAGCTTGACACAAGAAAAGAACTATGCTCGGATTCGGTTTCATGTTTACGCAAGCTTGAAACGAAAAACTATGCTTGTTATAAGTTCGCATGCCCCCAGCATAATGATGCAAATCAAGGTACATGCCCCCCAAGCTTCATTGCATTCAACCAGGTGGATGAAATGAAGGTTTACTTTCGAAATCTTGGAAAGACTCGTGGGAGTTGTTTCATTTTTTAGTTAGGTTGACACAGGAAAAGAACTATCCTCAAAACCCTTGTTTCATTTTTTAAACGAGCTTGACACAAGACAAGGAACTATGCTCATAAATACTCTCTACAATCTACCTATATAACCTATCCTTGTTTCATCATTTAACGAGGTTGACACAAGACAAGGAACTATCCTCAAACCTGATTCATTTTTTAACGAGGTTGACTCAGTAACAGGAACTTTCCTCGAAACATCCAATTTCATTTTTTAATGAGGTTGAGAGAGAAACAAACTATCCTCTAACAACTGATTCATTTTTTAACGAGGTTGACACAGGAAAAGAACTATCCTCATAATCACTGATTCATTTTTTAACGAGGTCGACACAGTAAAAGGAACTTTCCTCGAACAACTACTTTCTACAATCTACCTATATAACCTAAAACCTACCTGATTCATTTTTTAATGAGGTTGACTCAGTAAAAGGAACTGTCCTCATACCAACTGATTCATTTTTTTAAGAGGTTGACACAAGAAAAGAACTGTCCTCATACTAGCCTGTTTCATTTTTTAACGAGGTTGATACAGGAAAAAACTATCCTCGCGGTCACTGATCATGGCTTCCAACTGGAAGAAAGACATGTCAATGGACACACCTTGATCATGGCTTCCAAGAGGTCTTCATCAGAAGGAAGAATACTTCTCTGGAAGGAACAGATGTCAAGGGACTCAAAAGGGATAAGAACATCATGTTCAAGTAATCCCATAGAGTTTTCCATGTCAATTACCGGATCTAAATCAAAGGAAGATGAGCAAACAGTGAGAGGCTCACTTACATCGGTAACTGAAAACATGGGACTAGTTGCCACATAATTAACCCGTGGCAGGGTAGATACCACTTTAGAATCAGGAACATTTAGGGATGTCATATTATTGGTAGTTGAAACAAGACTAGGGAACGAAAGCTGGTCTACAGTCACAATACTGCCATTGTGAGGGAAAGACATCACGCGAAAGAGTGTCGATACGACAGCTTTCATTGCATAAACATAGTCTCGCCCAAGGAGTAAATTGAAATCCAAGGGACCTCGAACTACCATAAGATCAATACAGACAGTTTTACCTTCCAAGGTAATAGAAAACTTAGGAAGGATCCCTAAAGGTTCACTAATGGTTTTGTTAAAAGCTTTCAGATTCTGTGTAATAGGTGCAAGCTGAGGGGAACCCAAAGCTTTCCAAGCAGTTGACGATAAAATACTAACAGAAGCACCTTCATCTACCTGTGTGCGGTGCATGTCCCTACCATCAGCCTTGACAATGATTTGGAAAGGGATGGAGGAAGGAAGGCGAGGTTCTGTCAGTCTATTCCAATCAAAGGAAAAGACCTCAGTACTTGGAGGGGGTTCTATAGAAACAGGTGAAATGCCCCCTGGCATAGAAGAATCTGATGTAACACAAAGAACCTGAGCGGTATGAAGTTCACTCTCTAAAGGGAAAGTGGGATCGATCGAATTTGAAATTGAATCGACCACTTGATCAACTAACGGATCATCAACCTGGGTGACATGAGTTTAACTCTCCAATGGAAGAGTGTGATCGACTGTACTTGAAATTAGATCAATCACTCCGTCAGTTGATGGTAGGTTGGGAGAAAGTTTACGGTAACTAGTTGGAAATTCTTGTTGTGGAACAGTAAGGTTTTCCAACAATTTTGAGGCTTCATCCATGTGAGGGCAAATGTGAGTTTGATGACTCCCTTTGCATAACTTACAAGGAAACCTAAGTTTACCTTTTTTCCCAGGAACCTGACTATCACTGGTTAATGCATCAATGGAAAGTTGATGAGATTTCTCTGACCATACTTCCAAGACCTTTGGAATACCAGGACAATTGACAAGGAAGTGGTCACCCTTACAAAGCCTGCAAGGGTATTTGGGTTTACGATGCATGTCGGAGTTTTCCTCAACACAACTAACACTTATAGTTGTGGTTGGTTGGTTGACTTCTTTCTTATCTTGCTTCTTCTTCTTCTTCTTCTTCTTCCCTTTCTTCTTCTTCTTAGCCACCTGGTTACTAGCGTCAAGGCTTTTACCAACCGAAGAGGAAGAAATGGAGGAAGAAAAATTAGGCGAAGAAGGTAAAGGGTCAGCAGAAGGTTGGTGATGTTGAGATGGTGAACTCTGTTGAGGTGAAGCATTCGGTTGAGGTGGAACAATTGGAGTATTTGGGGCCAACGAAGTTGAAAATAACCATATCGGTAAACCTATTGTAAATCCAGGTAATGACAAAGTAGCCATATAAGGAGGACCAACATTTCCAAAGAAAGGAAAAGTACTAGGATCCTCGTTAAGAGGGGTTCCTAGGTTGGTAAATTCCGGAACAGTTGCCATTATATTCAACTTCAGTGAATTTAAAACTAAAATTAACAATTCACAATTCACACCTAACAATTAAAATTCACAATTCACACCTATGGTCTCTAAAAGTAAAAACAAACAAATTAACACGCACTATCAAATCTAGGGTCAAACCACACACAAACAGTAACTTTCCGTACCGAAAACACTAGTTGGTGATGAAATCCAACGT
Organism: Pinus tabuliformis; assembly: GCA_031772625.1. Classification (NCBI taxonomy): domain Eukaryota; kingdom Viridiplantae; phylum Streptophyta; class Pinopsida; order Pinales; family Pinaceae; genus Pinus; species Pinus tabuliformis. The sequence goes on along the minus strand of CM062804.1, from coordinate 1,631,873,727 downwards.
CGCAGAATTCAATACAGAAATGGCGGTTGGAACAGTTACCCTGGCAACCTGCTTAATGAATAGACTGGACCAAGTTCCTCCACTTTAACCGTCTCGAGTGAAGTGAACCCCCCAGAAAATCCAAGTGAGTCTAGCCGACGTCTGCTCTAGGTACAGTGGGATCTTCCCACCACTGTCACCTCAGGAAGAGTCCTAAAGAATATGGCCACTAAGGTTACCAACTGAGACAAATATACCTGGGGAACAGTCTACGATCCGATACGCACGCAAGGGCAGAGTAGCAAGCTCAATCCCCTTGAAGGCTCCTTGACATAATCCAAGGTTTACCAACAAGTGACCCCAGGCTCCTCGACAATGGTTAATCCGAGGTTTACCGTTTTTAATACGTGAATATCTGGCGTCGTTCCCAATGAGGAAGGATTGATTCCCACACTGGTTCGGACACGATCTCGTGCTTCTCCTTTAAGAGGAGCTTTCCCAGAGCATAAATGCAACAATTGGATTTCTTCCTATCGCAAGATATAGCTACTTGTTTGTTTTACTGTCTTGGAGAGTTAACTAAAACCTATTCCAAGACACTAGCCTAAGCTAGATAGGTGGAAAGAGCCCTAAAAATGTAAACATTACTAGATGAATTTTAATTAAGCGCTGTGTTATTTAGGTTGTTATTACTCAAAGGGGTAAATGGATACGAAACCAATGGTGTTATGACCCGACTCAAAACTGAAAGCAATCGAATATGATAATGTAATCCTTTCAATTCGATGAATCCTAACTAAAGTAAGGAGAGAGTTTCCATTCACTTCCAACAATGGAAAAAATTGATCACTAAGATAAAATATAACAAATTCTCTAATGCACTAATTTCATCAAGAAAAACTAATGCAAATCAATTCCAAAATAGTTTTTTATTTTATTTTATTTTTTGTGTAAATTCAAATCAAAGAAAACTGATCTAAATCTACAATTGATTTTTCATAATGTAAACTATGCAATTGTAATCTATGCACAATTCACTTGAAAAGTATGCAAATGTAATCTATGCACATTTTTCATTCATATTCTGAAAATGAGAATTCTAATTATGCAAATGTGATCTATGCAAGAGAATTCTCAAACACAAGATGATTCTAATATAATATAAGAACCAATCAAGTGCAAGTCAACAAAATTGGGTGAGAGTTCCAAAGATCAGAAATAAAAACACTCAAAGGCGATTAACACTCATACACAATTTAGCCCCCCCCCCCCGGAAAATGAGGGGGAAATTTTTTTGCAAAAACAAAAGCAAAAAGATGCAAAATTGTGAAAAGACTGAGACAAACCTCCAAGTAATGACCAAAGGAAATCAAATTAAGAATTTCTCAAAAAAGAGACTCAAAACACCCAATTGATAAAAGCTTAAAGTAGGAATGCCAATGAAATTAACCAAGGAATGTTTTTTGACAGGGAACAACCAGGTCTGGGCAATGGCTAAAACCTATAAACAAATTCTAAACTGATAAAAAAGAGAAAAATTTAAAATTTTCAAATTTTTGACAGGGTACGCAGGCAACCTGTTTACACAGGTGCGTCCACGCTCTGTGCACAAAGCAAAAGTGCGTACAAGTACGCACTATGCTTAACTCAGAGGGTGCGTACCTCTCCCAAAACTATGAAAAATAAAAACTAACTCAAAATTAACTAAATTCACCCAATCCCACAATCATCAAGTCAAAAACAAAAACAGAAAATACAGTTTCTCTGGTCAAAGTATCAATCAAAAGAGAAATCAATCAAATCCATGGATTCCCCAGCGGATTCGCCATTTTGTCATGCGGAAAGAGTCAATTTTGCGGACAAAACCGACCTCCCTAGAAAACAAGGCTTTTCTAGTGACAAACAAAACAATCAAGCGCTATCTTTCCCTAAATATGCATTTAAAATAAAAGCAACCAGGCGTTTAAGGCTTACCTCTAGTCCAACGCTGTTTGTAGCAGCCAAGCCTCTTCGATCCAGATGAGCTCCTTCTCCTTGAAGCCTGCATTCAATAACAAGCAAACGATTACATAGCACCTGAATAACTCATATAATAAAACATATTCATCATAAAGACCAAGGAGTTTATGAAACAAATTATATATAACAACTTGTTGAGAAAAATGAACTTAATTGTATTAATTGGAAACAAAAGAAACCATTACAACCAGTGCCTTGGTGTTGTGCAGGTCCCTCCCAGGGTCCAGCAAGAGTTCTCCTCTACTTTGATCAGCTCACCCACTTCCAAATGAAGCTAGGAAAGGATTGGAATCTCTCCTCTCAAGCTCTATAAGGGAGTCCTAATTTCAGCAGCATCTACCCTTAGGAATGTTCAGCTTTCAACCTCCCCTCCCTCTGGCCCAATGCCTGTATTTATAATGCTTTGGAGGAAGTTAATCAGGTCCACCATCAATGGGATAAGCCCCTCTTTCAAAGGGATAGCTCCCCTCTTCATGGGATAAGTTCCTCTTTCATTGGGATGCATGAACCATCTAGAGGCGCTCAATCCACGTCAAACCATCTTCTAGAAGGCTCTAGAATCGACCGCAAGTAAGTTTTTTGAAGTAAAACTTGCGCCTTTTGACTTTTACAGGGGTACGCACCCACCCCTTTACAGACAGAGCGTACAAGTACGCAGGTATTATGTACTTGAGGTGCGTACACGCAGGTAAGAGTAAGAGAAAGTGCGAAACCAGAGTTATGTTGATTTTAAAAGGCTTTCTCTCTTTTTGGAGTTTGACATGAGGAGCAGAGGTATAAGACTTGCCAAGGAGGACAGTATGGTTATTGATGGAGCCATACTGACTGCAAATAGTCATGGTGACAAATTTTAGTGTAACACGGAGGTAGCCCCACCTACCGCCACCTATTTGAACTCTGCTAAGAAATGCAACAAGATCATCTCCCAGACTAGGAAATTCATTTTCTGTCTGGTTCACTCCCAAAGTAAGGGGAAGATCGTTGCCACATCCATGACCCCTGCGAAGGGTTCCTTCACACAGCAGCAGGAGCAGATGGATATGGTCATGAAAGAAGACAGGGACATCTTCTCCTCACCCATGGGGGTACCATTGCACTGAGGTCAAGCATTCGTCTGATCTGACTCCTAGAGCACCTCTAGCCAACGGGTCGATCTATCGCCACTCCATTGTGGAAAATTCCAATTACAAGCAGCGACATGATCAACATAAGGTGCAACACAAGTTTCAGGTGGGCGACAAATTCTGGTTGCATCTTCAGAAAGAATGCCTTACAATAGCCCATTAGAAGCTCAAACCACTCCGATATGGTCCTCACACCATTACCAAGGTTGTGGGAAACAATGCTTTGGAGCACAGAACTCCCCCATTCCTTCGCTTGCATCGAGTGTTCAATGTGGACTGCCCTCGACCAAGCTTCCCACCATTACTGGACACATCAGAGGTTGCAAAACAGCTCACCGGGGACCAAGTTCAGCATAAGTTTCCTCATCTCATGGAGGAACTCAACACAATGGGGACCATTTCTTCCTAAGTGGAGAGGAATTATCTAGGTGGATGTTGGTGACCACCTACCTATCCCACTTCGATCCCCTCAACTATTTCTTTTAGTTTTTCAGTTTCCTTAATTGTAGCACAATTTACTATTTTTAGCAGTTTTTCGGGTCCTAAACTTCCGGAGCCGTTTTGAGGCCCTAAACGACGTTTTTTGGGAAAACTAGGAGCAACATGGGTTCACATACCATGTTCCTCTTCCCAAAGTTTTATTCCTTAGATACATCTTTCTAGCATGGTATTGTGCGTGTCAAATGGAGATTGTATGCCAAAGTTACGACCATGGGAAGTTGATGTACCAATTTATCCAAACGGGGCCCACAGTTTGGCGTTTCATCTTCTAGGGTTAGGTTTTTGGATGTTTAGGGTTTTCCATTGTTTCTCAACAATAAATAGGCCTTCAAGCCTCATTGTAAGACATTTCAAAGGCATGTAGCCACCACATCTCTTCTCATAGATAAGCTACCATTGCCCTAGCTAGTTTATTTCCATTTATGTTTGTAAGCATATTTCAGTATTTTACAATAATGAAATGAAGTATTATTTTTGTTGCATCTCTGTATGTATGGTTATATCTATAATTTGTTGCATTCCTGTATAAATCCAGATCAGTGGTATCAGAGCAGGTCTGTTATTTCTCTGTTTTTCTTTGCATGTCCCCAATGAGGTCAGGATATAAGGAGTTAGGGCTTGAACTGGTCGAACCTTTGCAAGACCAGCCTCATAAATCTCGACGGCCTCCCATGGCGGATGAAAAGAAAGACGAGGGGGTAAGAGATCCTATCAAAATCTTGCTCGAAGAAGCCCTCGAGCGACAAAGGAACGCGATGATGGAAAACTTTGCCCAGATCCTTCAGCAGCTACCCAGAGGTGACGCATCGGCTTCCAACAGCTACTCCTGAAACGCCACACCCTTTAAGGTACAAGTTAATTTTGAAATCCCCATATTGAGGGTCAGATAGATGCAAACATCGTAGATAAATGGTTAAATATGCTTGAAGGGTATTTTTCTATTCATGATTTTTCCGATCGGGAAAATATTACTTTCGCTCTCCTCAAAGCCGCCCCCCACGTCAAGGACTGGTGGGAAACCTATTGCGAGCAGAAGGATGAAAGTACAACCTCACTGTTTTCAGCTGCATCCACTTGGAATTAGTTCTGGGCTGCCATCAAGGAGAAGTACTACCCTATCGGAAGCTATGAGGATCAATACATAAAGTGGACCACGTTGTGGTAGGGAAGGGACCAAGACGTGCCAGAGTTTACCAATATTTTCCATAACCTTCACACAAAGTTGCATATCAAGGATTCGGAGCAACATTTGGTACTCAAATACTAAATTTGCCTATACAGGTACATCCAGGACGAAATAGAATTCCTGAACATCACCTCGCTCGGCACAGCATACCCATACATTGTCAAGATTGAGCAAAATTTTAAACAGAAGAAGTGAGAGTTTGGATATGCAAGTCCGAAGTAAGGTAAAGGTGTCCCCAAACCATAGAACAAAGGACAAAGCCAAGGTGGGGTGATCCAAGACAACCCATTGAAGCCGTAAGAAAATAACAACACCACGAAGTCAAAGAAGGACGCAGGAAAGTGGTGTGAGTTCCATAAGTGCCCCACTCATAACATAAGTGAGTGTCGAAGCAAGCAGTCGTTGGTGATTAAGTTGAGGGCTTTCGAATCAAATGCATGTTCCGATCCTGAGTCAGAACCCAACAAGGGGAATGACAAAGGGAAGCAAATCATTGACAAGGAGCCCAGTGCCACTGTTGCCACCGCAAATATCTAGAAGAATGAGCCTGAAGATCCAGAGGAAGGGGGGCGTCTTTTCCACTCACAGATGTGGGTGAAGGGTTCACTGCTACTATTCATTGTTGATAGTGGGATCCAAAAGAACCTCATTTCAGCAGAGGTCATGAAGCGGTTGGGCCTACCAACTATAGCATACCCGTAGCCATACAGTATCGGGTGGCTTCACCAAGGATGAAATCTCCGAGTCCACCAGCAGTGTCACCTTCCCTACAGCATCAAGCCCTTCACAGATGAGGTATTCTGTGATGTTGCACCTCTTGATGTTTGTGATGTACTATTAGGCCAACCATACTTATGGAGGCGACATGTTTTGTATGAGTCATGGCCTCACACTATTATTATTTCTTTGGGTAATTCATTACATAGGATACCAGAGGTAGCCCCACTTACCACCACCTCTTTGATCTCTGCTAAGAAATGGAGCAAGATCATCTTCGAGACTAGGAAATTTATTTTCTATCTGGTTCACTCCCAAAGTAAGGGGAAGATCGTCGCCACATCCATGACCCCTACGAAGGGTTCCTCCACGCAGCAGCAACATAAAATGGATACGGTCATGAAAGAAGACAGGGACATCTTCTCCTCACCCACGGGGTTATCGTTGCACTGTCAGGTCAAGCATTCATCCAATCTGACTCCTAGAGCACCTCTACCCAATGGACCGATCTATCGCCACTCCATTGTGGAAAATTCCAAGTACAAGAAACAACTTGATCAGCATCGGGTGCCAAATAACCTTTATGTGGGCGACAAAGTCTGGTTTCATCTGCAGAAAGAACGCCTTACAAGAGCCCATCAGAAGCTCAAACCACTTCGATATGGTCCTTACACCATTACCATGGCTGTGGGAAATAATTCTTTGGAGAAAATCACTCCCCCATTCCTTCACTTTCATTGAGTGTTCAATGTGGACTGCCCTCAACCAAGCTTCCGACCATTACTGGACACATCAGAGGTTGGAGAACAGCTCACTAGGGACCAAGTTCAGCAGAAGTTTCCTCATCTCATGGGGGAATTCAACGCAATGGGGACCATTGCTTCGTAAGGGGGGAGGAATTATCCAGGTGGATGTTGGTGGCCACCCACCTATCCCACTTGGACCCTCACAACTGTTTCTTTCAGTTTTTCAGTTTCCTTAATTGTAGCATAGTTTACTATTTTTAGCAGTTTTTCAAGTCTTGAACTTCCAGGGCTGTTTTGAGGCCATAAAAAACGTTTTTTTGGGAAAATTGGGAGCAACATGGGTCCATGGACCGATGTTTTTATTTCCAAAGTTGTATTCCTTAGATAGATCTTTCTAACGAGGTATTGTGCGTGTCAAATAGAGATCATATGCCAAAGTTACGACCCCGGGAAGTTGATGTACCAATTTACCCAAACAGGGCCCACAATTTGGCGCTTCATCTTCTAGGGTTAGGTTTTTGGATGTTTAGGGTTTTCCATTGTTTATCAACAATAAATAGGCCTTCGATCTTCATTGTGAGATAGTTCAGAGGCATGTAGCCACCACATCTCTTCTCAGAGATAAGCTACCATCGCCCTAGCTAGTTTATTACCATTTTTGTTTGTAAGCATATTTCAGTCTTTTACAGTAATGAAATGAAGTATTATTTCTACTGCATCTCTATATGTATGGTTATATTTGTAATTTGTTGTGTTCCCGTTTAAATCTGGATCATGGCCAAAGTCCTTCTAATTGTTTTTTATTATGGTAAAATTATATTGATAATTCATTGGTTTTACTTTCAAAACTCTGAAGGAATTTTAAGAGCATGTATAAAATTACTTTGTGGGATTTGATCCCAAAATCACTGATTTGTAAATATGTACTCAATGAAATGTTATTTCGTCGAAACTCTGCACAAATTTTTCATATAAATAAACCCACTCCCGTAAGTTGTCGAAGCCCAAAATCTCGAAAGGCTACAACTAAAAGTATGATCAACACCCCCGGTTTTCCTAACCATTGCTAGAATCAATAAAAAAGGAAGGAAAAAAAGAAGAAAAAGACACATTCCTAATAGAAAAGTTACAAACCTTTCATAGTTCGTCATAAAGCATATTCCAATCAAAACCTTAACACAAATTAATAAAAAAATAAAGTTTGCAGAGTACACAATGAAATAGATCAACTAGCTTTTTTTTAATTAAGAAAGAAGCCTCATAGAATTCTGATCTTTTTGATCTCTCAACTTCAAAAGAAAAGAAATGTGTGAGCAATTTTAATTGGTATCAATTTAATCATATACCCAACACTTTATTGGCATTTCAGGCTAGGTGAATAATTTTGAAGTATCTGCTAAGCTGTAATATAATTCAAGATAGTTGACTATATTTTCCAGCCTAATCAAAATGCAAGTGCAAGGATTCCCAGCAAAGTGAAAAGGGATTGAAAAAATCGCATTTAATTTGTCAAAAAAATTATCAAATATGAAAGCAAGAGTCAAGAATGAAGACAAAGTTGTCTTTGAATTTTCAAATGGATAAGTTTCTTTCACTTGAGTCCATGACTATAAAAATTAAGTAAAGATTTTTCACAAGTTTCGAGCTTGCTTGAAATGTGAAACTCTTTTGTGAGTTGAGAGCTTTGAAAAGATTAAGAGGCTTAATGGGTAGAGGAAAGGATAGGAAATAGGAAGGCCAAGAGCCATGAATTTCTGTTATAAAAAGAAGGTTGTTGTTCAAGCAAAGGGGGTTGTTTTGGTCATTGTAAGTTATCTTTATGATTAGTTTGTTGCTGTTATACTGTTGCAAAATGTAACTGTGTGAACTATCCTCTCTTTCTTAGCTTTATCGGTATGCAAGATAGTTGACTGTAATTTCCATCCAAGAAAGCAAAAGCCCTAATTGTAGAAACTAATTTTGAAAATTTGTATGAATTTGGCATGGTATATTGTTTTTTATCCATTCCTTAGACCTTTTCCATTAATCCAACAATATTAGAGAGAACATTTACACATAAAATCAAGATCATCCATAAACCCTTGCCATGAAAACACATAGAAGTTGTAGCATTTAAAAACCTATCAAGAAATGCATTCATGAAGTATCCAAAACATGCGAGTGAAACTATCCATATGTGGAATTGTGAGGATTAATATTAAATTCTCATCCTCCAAATGGTAGATCTCCTCCAGAAATTGAGCAAACAAGTAAACAAGACTCTAACCAAAAATGTGTAAAGGTGACACCATTTCCAAACTAGCATGTGGATTTTTCAGTAATGAAAGTAAATCCCATGAAAAAGAAGAAAATGATTGGCTTGGAGTGTTACATAGGTTGGTGCTTATGGCTATATATATTGTACACACACACACACACACATTTGTGTGTGTGTATGGTTGCTTGGTTGTATATGCCCTGTCTATTTTGTGAACAAGAAGAATAACCATGTTTTGATGTTAGGTCCCTATAATACTAGTGATTCCCCCATTACTATTGTCATTGTAGTCCTTATTTTTATTGTTGTGCACCTATTTTCCCCATATTGTTTTTATTGTGCCCCATAGAAGCCCACTATTGTTATTTTTGTTCCCTTATATTATTATTGTTATGTCAGCTTTGATTATATTGTGACCCCTTAGACTTTTATATATAGAAAGGAGGTTTTGTAATTTGTATCATCCAAGAATTTTTCATTTGTGTAATGTAAAGGAGGTTTCCCCCTCGAAGAGGCTGATTTCTAAGGTGTTGATCTATCTTTTCTATCTTTTTGTGAGCTGGTTTCATAACATTTGGTTATAGAGGATTAGATTCTAGGGTTTCATTGCTCCAAAACAGGTCATTGTGGAATTTTTGCTATAAATATTTTTCTGTGATGTTTCAAAAGCTAAAACAAAAACACATTTGAGCCAAAATATCGGTGATCCTCAGGTCTGAGTTTCATATATTTTCTTGCTATATTTTAGGATATATGATCCAAGGAAGTTAGGGTTTTTGCAGGATCCCGAATTACATCCCAAACAAGTGACTTTGGGAAAATCGTCATAAATTTCTCTCTAAGTATCATATTGAAATTTTGTAAGAGGTTACAGAAATAATACGGACTGTAGTTTTCTGTGCATTGTTTTCAAGTATGAAGGTTGAAAGAGTGACATGTGGCACTTCGTACAATTTCTCCCTACTGAAAAAGTGTATAATCCGATCATCTTGGGAGATTGGGCATAATATTTTCTTGGAGAATCCAATTTCGATCAGACTTGTGTAATTGGAGAGAGCACTCAGAGGGCTACTACAGTTCACAAGTTGAAACCTTGGAGATCCAAAATTTCAGAGATACTTTAGATACAATCTCAAGCTCCTATAAAATGAAAAAAGGTATTTAGTGTTTTTTTAAATTTTGCATAAGTTTGGTTTGAAAAATTAGTTTGAAGGAATTACAAGGGCATAGTGAAGCATAATTATCATTAATTGATGCCTAAAAGAAAGAAAATGGAAACATCTAGTAAGCAACCTAAAAGCTCTAGCATGACTCACAAAGAAGAGGAAGAAATGCAACATGATTATCAAAATTATGAGACCAACTGCAACAAAATTCACTCTCAAAAAAAGTAATAGAAGCTAAGATGGATCGTTTAAAGAAAGACGTAGAATCTAAGATGGATGGTGTGGAAGCTAAGATGGATGGTTTAAAAAAGGGTGTGGAAGCTAATATGGATGGTTAAAATAAAGGCGTAGAAGCTAAGATGAATGACGTGGAAGCTAAGTTGGATGGTGTGGAAGCTAAGATGGAAGATTTGAAGACAGATTTGACAATATTTCTACAAGAAATGCTTACTAATGGCGAAAGGGTAGTAAAGGAAACTCATGATGAGAACAAAATAAATGTTAATCATGATTTCATAGACTTTACCATTGGATCAAAGACCCACCATATTCCAAAGATCGATATGAGGAAGTTTGATGGAAAGTATCTCGTAACATGGATACTACAGATGGAGCAATATTTCGATCTCCATAATGTGAAAAACACACAAAAGTTACGCATTTCAACTTTATATTTGGAACAAAATTAGTTTGTATGGTATCGATGGCTTTTCTCTCGTAAACAAATTGTCACTTGGGAAATGTTTATAGATGAAATGATAGCACATTATGAGGATACAAAAAGCAACACCTTTTTTAGCCAATTGATAAATCTCAAACAAAAGGGTTCAATGATGGAGCACATTGAGGACTTCCAAAAATTGAATATAAGGGTAAAAGATATTCAAGAGGAGCATAGGATTGATGTGTTCATATGGAGTTTAAAGGATAACATTCAACATGAGGTTTTCCTTTGGGAACCTTATTCATTGGAGAAGGCATTCGAGTTGGCAAGAAAAATGGAAAGAAAAATTATGGCAACAAGGAACCCTACCACTCACAATTATAAAGATGGAAGTGTTGTTGCCCCTAACCTTCCACAACCTACAAGGTTGACACCACAACAATTGGAAGAAAAAGGAGAAAAAGGGCTTTGTTAAAGTTGTGATAGCAAATACACTAAAGGTCATACGTGTGTTGAGAAGAAATTATTTTACATAGATTGTGAAGAGGAGGAATAAAAGGAACAAGAAATATTAAAAGAAGAGGATATACACCAGTAACAAACCCTAGAGAAAGAAGAAATGAATTTGACCATATCTGGTAATGCATTGGCTAGAATTACCACTCCTCAAACTATCAAGATATTAGGACATATCAAGAAGAAAATGGTAATAGTGTTGATTGATTCGGGTAGTACCCATAATTTTATTCATTGTAAGATAGCCAAGGCATTGAATTGCTTCCTATATCCAGCACCAGAGTGTCAAGTGATGGTTGCAAGTGGAGCAACCATAAATTGCTCTGGAAAGTGCCATAATACCAAGCTATCCATGGGAGAATATGTATTGAATAGCCCAATGCTTTCCATTCCAATGGGTGGTGTAGATGTTGTACTAGGAGTCCAACGGCTACAATCCTTGGGTACAATAGCTTTTAATTTTCAAGAACGTTTCATGAAATTTTCTTCAGAAGGAAAGGAAGTTGAATTAAGGGGTATCACAGGGAAACCAGGAAATATAATCATCTCTAACAAAATGAAAAAGCTTCTAAAGAAAGAAAAAAGAGGTATAATTGCACAATTATGTTCACTAGAGGTTCCCACATTGAAATCATTTATTTCTCCAGATCTCCAAAAGGTTGTCGACAATCATTCCAAGGTATTTGAGACTCCCAAAGGCCTCCCACCTATTTGTGATCATGATCATGCTATTCATTTGATTCTAGGAAGTGTTCCTCCAAACATCAGGCCTTACAAATATCCCTATGCCCAAAAGAGTGAAATTGAACATATGGTTGCAGAAATGCTAGAGGCTGGTATAATTCAACCTAGTCAAAGTTCTTTCTCTGCTCCAGTAGTATTGTTTCACAAGAAGGATGGATCATGGCACATGTGTCAAGATTATGGGGAGCTCAACAAGCTCACTATTAAAGATAAATTTCCCATTCCTGTCATTGATGAAATATTTTTATGAATTGCATGGATCAATTTAATTCACCAAGTTGGATCTTCGTTCAGGATATCATCAGATTAGAATGAAGATTGAAGACATTCCGAAAACAACATTTAGAACTCATGAGGGTCATTATGAATTTTTGGTCATGCCATTTGGCCTTACCAATGCACCTTCTACATTTCAAGGTTTGATGAATTCCATTTTCAAACCCTTCCTTAGAAAATTTGTGTTAGTATTTTTTGATGATATACTAATCTACAACAAGTCTTGGAAGGATCATGTTCAACATGTTGACAGGGTGCTCAAACTATTGGAGGAGAAACAATTATATGAAAAAATCTCCAAATGTTTATTTGGAGTATAAGAGGTGGAATATCTTGGCCATACTGTATCTCATGAAGGTGTTAAGGTAGACCCTAGAAAAATTAAAACCATTAAGGAATGGAAAATCCCCACATCCATAAAGCATCTACAAGGATTTCTCAGGTTGATAGGGTATTATTGCAAGTTTTTTAAGAATTATGGGAGAATAACAACACCTCGAACAACAATATTGAAGAAAGATGCATTTTCATGGACTCCAAAAGCAACGAAGGCCTTTGAACATCTTAAAGAGGCAATATGCCAAGCATCAGTCTTAGCTACTGTTAGGGTCCCACCCTAACCCCCTTATTTATGTCATGGGATCACGTCATAGTCAAGAGTCAATAAAGCCCATATTAATATTTGTAAGTGGTTAACCCGCAATTAATGACGGGACCACAGTTAGTTGCAAATGGGCGGTAGTATTAGATAGATGGTATTAATAAAACCCACGGTATTGGCCCATGGTATGGCATGTATGAGTCATATATAAAGGATAGAGACTCCCTGCGAGGAGTATCATGTCTTGTTTTTGTAATCGAGCTCTGCTCTATTGGAGGTTGCCCCCTTGAAGAGGCCTGTGAACATTTCTCTCTGAATAATAAAATCATTGCTATTCTGTGTTCTGGGTATCTTTTCTTCGCATATTCTGTGTTTTGGGTATCTTTTCTTCGCATATTCTGTGTTTGGGTATTACTTTGCAGGTTAAGAGCATAACAAGTGGTATCAGAGCACTTTCCAGGGCTCGGTGGGATCTCCAATTTTTAGCAAAAAAAAAAATTTGGCTAGAGACGTGTTCCGGCGTCTTTAAACCACGGGATCTGTCGTTAAGCGCATAAACCTGCGGATTTGGGGAGGCATGCACGCAGGAAATACAAGAGGTGGTCACGTCTGTTGGACTCCCTTGTAACCCCTGTGGGTACCCCTTCGAGTAGTAGCGCATTAGACAGAACCGCGCACGGACTGTCTTCCACGTACCCTCTGGGCATATAGGAAGCCCCCTAGCTCCCTTGAAACCTCGCCATAGATAAACCTTCGGCTGTCTTGTGGCTACAGTACACCGAGAACAGCACTCGGAGAGATTACTCGCCCGTACGATAGGGTAGTCGGGTTGTACAGCTAAGGGTACGGTCGATCCTCCTTAGTTAGAGCCCTGAAACATTGGGCCGAGTACTACTATCAGACCCTTATGTATATTGCGATCTGTAGCACCTGACACTCCTCAAGACCATAGTTCCCTTTCTATTGGGGGATCACACATTATCTATTCTAGATCAGCAAGTGCAGCAGCAGCAGACATCAGTCCCGCAGCTCCATCAGATCAGCAGCAGCAGTTGTTCCACCATTTAGATCTCTCAGATCCACCAGATCGGAGTAGTTGTGAAGGGTTCCTGTACCTGGATATAATTTTCGCAGGACTTTTGGCGGCATTGACATTTTGAGGATTTGGCCACTGCAATATTGATCAAGAAGGAGTAAAACTCCGTTAGGAGTTTTCCAAAAAAAAAAAAAGAAAGAAAAAAAAAAAAAGTCTGAGATCTTCTGAAGCGCTTATTTGTGATCTAGCCCATCAGCATCAGGATGACGAGCTGAGCACGGTGGTACTATTCAATTTATTAGAAAAAAAATTTGGCGGTCCCAATTTTTCATCAAGTTGGTGTATGGTAGAAACTAGAGCTCAAGCAATGGCCAATGAAAGGCTAGACAAACTTGAAACAGATATGAACGAGCTCAAAACTATGATTAGCGGACTAACTAGCCAGGTACGGCAAGCACTCGATAAGGGCAAGGAGCCATCTCTCAAGGAACCATATAATGACCATGAACACCATGAGGGTGAGTCTAGCCACTCTCCTCACGTCTGGCACACCCATTCACCACCCAGTCAGCGACCTCCCAAGTTGGATATGCAGAAATTTGATGGTTCTCACCCGTCTGCATGGCTAGCACAAATGGACCAGTATTTCAAATTGAATCGTCTCCAAGATGATTGGACTAAGCTTGGAGTGGGGACCATGTACTTGGACAATGAACGATGGCAATGGGTGGAATGGCATCAACGTCGCAATGGACCTTTTCTGAGTTGGGCCCAATTTGCCAAAGCTCTTCGAGATCGCTTTGAACAGGGAGACTCCTTTTTGGGCCATCTCACTGAGCTCCGACAGACGGGTACAGTGGATGAATATATCACCGCTTTTGAAGCCTTAGCCTTCCGCACTCAGCATCTCTCAGATGAGTTCTACACGGAATGTTTTATTAGTGGTCTTAAAGAAGCCATCAAAGCTCAAGTTCTACTCCACCACCCTCCCACATGGACGGAGGCTTGCCAGGTAGCCCGTAAGGTGGAACGTGCCATAACAGCCCAATATAGCTGCCCCAATTTCCCCACTAAAGGTCGTCCCCCACAAGCTCACAACACGACTCAGACACTTAAGGTCCAAAAGGTGTCACCTCAGGAAATGGCCGAAAGAAGGAAGCAAGGACTATGTTACTACTGTGATGAAAAATATTCCCCTGGTCATAAATGTAAGGAGCCCAAGTTTTTTCAAATAGATGCCACTGACTACAGCTCCACCGAGGAAGATCCACCTCTTGAGGAACCGGAGGTGATCGAAGAAGACAACCAAAAGGATATTGTATCTGACGAACCAGTTATTTCGCTCAATTCGTTGGCAGGAATCTCTTCCCCTCAAACTCTCAAAATCAGGGGTTTTCTTAAACATCGCCCAGTAATAGTCTTGATTGATAGTGGAAGTACCCATAATTTCATCCATCAAAAAATCGCCGAAGCAGCGCATTGTTTTGTACGGGCAGTTTCTAACTTCCAAGTCGAAATTGCAGATGGGGGCACAATGAAATGTGAAGGCCGCTGTGAAAATGTCAAACTTCAAATGGGGGATTATCAGTTGCAAACCCACATGTTTGCCATACACATGGGGGGATGCGACATTGTCCTATGCGCTGAATGGCTCTGCACCCTTGGGCCAATCACAATGGATTTCCAGGAGTTATATATGAGTTTTAAGCAGAACAACTCCACACATACCCTCCGTGGCCTCCAGGCAGGAGCCCCCTCTGTCATCAGCTCACATCGGATGGAAAAATTGTTAAAAAAGGGCCATCATGGAGTGGTATCTCAATTTAATGCCATCCAGGTAGTCGAAACCAGGTCTCTGCCAATTCATCCTGAGATGCAGCAGATTTTAAATAACCAGAGGACGGTCTTTGACAAGCCTCGTGAGCTTCCACCCTCGCGAGGGGAACATGATCATAGCATCACCTTGGTTCCAGGGGCCCAACCCCCAAATGTGCGGCCATACAGATATCCGTTCACTCAAAAGAATGAAATAGAAAAAATCATCAAGGAATTGTTGGAAGCAGGTGTCATTCGTCCCAGCATTAGTCCTTATTCATCCCCAGTGTTCATGGTCCTCAAGAAATATGGGGAGTGGCGGATGTGTCCCGACTTCAGGGCCCTCAACAAGTTGACAGTCAAAGATAAATTTCCCATTCCGGTGGTTGACGATTTGCTGGATGAACTCAATGGGCCTCAATTCTTCACTAAGTTGGATCTTCGCTCCGGCTACCACCAAATTCGCATGAAGGAAGTCAACATTCCCAAGACGGCTTTCAGAACTCATGAAGGCCATTATGAGTTCTTGGTCATGCCATTTGGTCTCTGTAATGCCCCTTCTACTTTTCAGAGTCTTATGAATCACATCCTCAAACCATATCTCAGAAAATTTGTCCTTGTCTTCTTCGATGACATTCTCATCTATAGTGGCACTTGGGCGGCACATCTTCAGCATGTCGATCTACTCTTGCAACTGCTCCGCAAGCACAAATTATTTGTCAGGATGTCTAAGTGTTCGTTTGGCATGGAAGAAGTTGAGTATTTGGGCCACATTGTGGGGCGTGAAGGTGTCAAGGTGGACCCCAAAAAGATCCAGGCAATGCAAGAATGGCCTCAACCTAAGACTTTGAAGAGCTTGAGAGGATTTTTGGGTCTCACAGGCTATTATCGTAAATTTGTCGGCAACTATGGCCGCATAGCGAAGCCCCTCACTCAACTCCTAAAGAAAAATTCCTTCTTCTGGACCGAGGAAGCACAACAGGCATTTACCGCTCTCAAAAACGCCATGTGTACCACTCCAGTCTTAGCACTACCTGACTTCACCAAATCCTTTGTCATTGAATGTGATGCTTTGGGTACAGGTATTGGGGTAGTCTTAATGCAGGAAGGGCGACCATTGGCCTTCACAAGCCAACAACTCAGTGGGAGGAATATGGGCCAATCTACCTACGAGAAGGAGATGATGGCCATCTTACATGCAGTCGAGACCTGGCGACCTTACTTATTGGGGCGACGTTTCCAAATCCGCACAGATCATCACAGTCTTAAATATTTTTTGGAGCAACGCCTATCCTCCCCACAACAAAATAAATGGTTAGCCAAAATGCTGGGATATGATTATGAGATCATTTACAAGAAAGGGAAAGACAACAGTGTAGCAGATGCATTATCGCGCCAATTTGAGGAGGAAAGTACTTTGCTCGCAATTTCCCTTCCCATTCCAGACTGGATTGAAGAGGCTCACAGGGAATGGTTTTCACACCCAGGGCTCTCCCAACTCATTTCTCAATTGCAGGTAGATCCTAATTCCAGCAAGGGCTACTCGTGGCAGAATGATATTCTTCGCTACAAGGACAAAGTCGTAATATCACCAACATCTACCCTCAAAAGTCGCCTTTTGGCAGAATTGCACTCATCTCCCATTGCAGGACATTCAGGCTTTCAGAAGACGTATGCTCGCACCAGAAGATCATTCTTTTGGACAGGCATGAAAAAGGACGTCCTTACTTTCGTAGCCGAATGTGATGTATGTCAACGCCACAAAGGGGAAACCGTCAACACACCAGGCACCTTACAACCATTTCCCATTCCGGCCTCAATTTGGATGGAGGTTTCTATGGATTTCATTACAGGTCTTCCAAAGTCAGGGAACAAGTCAGTCATCATGGTGGTTGTGGACCGACTGTCGAAGTATGCTCATTTCTGCGCCCTACCCCACCAGTTTACACCAACCTTGGTTGCTCAAACTTTCATGGATCAGATCTTCAAATTACATGGCATGCCCACTTCTATAGTGTCCGACCGCGACCCGATCTTCACCAACAATTTTTGGCAGGAACTCTTCAGAATACAAGGCACTCAACTCAAACTCAGTACTTCATATCATCAACAAACAGATGGTCAAACCGAAGCCGTCAACAAATGTCTAGAAACCTACCTTAGGTGTTTCACTTCAGAAAAGCAACACCTTTGGGCACAGTGGTTACCTCTAGCTGAATGGTGGTATAACACCAACTATCATGCCACCACCAAAATGACTCCCTATGAAGCAGTCTATGGTCAACTTCCGCCTTCCCCTACTTCTTATCTCAAGGGATGCTCCAAAGTACAAGAAGTGGATCAACTCCTACAACACCGCGCAACCATGCTCGCCCATCTTCGCGAGAATCTTCATCAAGCTCAGAACCGCATGAAGCAACAGGCCGACCAACATCGCTCAGAGCGCCAATTTCAAGAAGGGGATCAGGTCTTTTTGAGGCTACAACCATATAAGCAAACATCACTCAAAGATAAGGGTTGTCAAAAGCTCTCTCCAAAATTCTACGGACCATACCAAGTACTTCAGCGCATTGGAGAAGTGGCTTACAAGTTGGCTTTGCCACCTACGGCAAAAATCCATCCAGTTTTCCATGTATCGTGCCTCAAGAAAGTGATTGGGAACAATTTCCGAGTTCAAACCAGTCTACCTGAATTAGACGAAGAAGGGTCAATCTGGCTTCAACCCGAACAGGTTTTAGACACACGAGACAAGCACCTGCGCGGCCGCATGATTAAGGAAGTCCTCGTCAAATGGAAAGACACCTCTCCGAAAGATGCAACTTGGGAACCAGCCACGATTCTTCAGCAGTTTCCGCAGCTTTAGCCTTGAGGACAAGGCTAGTCTTAAGGGGGAGGGCATGTTAGGGTCCCACCCTAACCCCCTTATTTATGTCATGGGATCACGTCATAGTCAAGAGTCAATAAAGCCCATATTAATATTTGTAAGTGGTTAACCCGCAATTAATGACGGGACCACAGTTAGTTGCAAATGGGCGGTAGTATTAGATAGATGGTATTAATAAAACCCACGGTATTGGCCCGTGGTATGGCATGTATGAGTCATATATAAAGGATAGAGACTCCCTGCGAGGAGTATCGTGTCTTGTTTTTGTAATCGAGCTCTGCTTTATTGGAGGTTGCCCCCTCGAAGAGGCCTATGAACATTTCTCTCTGAATAATAAAATCATTGCTATTCTATGTTCTGGGTATCTTTTCTTCGCATATTTTGTGTTCTGGGTATCTTTTCTTCGCATATTCTGTGTTCTGGGTATCTTTTCTTCGCATATTCCGTGATTGGGTATTACTTTGCAGGTTAAGAGCATAACAGCTACATCGAACTTCACAAAAACCTTTATTGTGGAATGTGATGCCTTAGGAAATGGAATTGGTGTTGTTTTAATTTAGGAAGAAAGACCCATTTCTTTCGAAAGTCATCCAATCAAAGGAAAGTATTTACACAAAGCTATTTATGAGAAGGAAATGTTGGCAATACTACATGCACTTAAGAAATGGCGACCCTACCTAATGGGAAGACACTTCAAGGTAAAAATGGATCATGATAGTCTTAAATACTTTTTAGAACAAATATTATCTTCAGAAGAGCAGCAAAAATGGGTCACAAAGACGTTGGGTTATGACTTTGAAATAATCTACAAAAAAGGGAAGCAAAATGTTGTGGTAGATACACTCTCAAGAAATGATGAGGATGTGGATGCATTTCTTTGTGGCATTTCTATTATCCAACTAGATTGGATAAACGAAGCAAGGGATGGATGGAAGAATAACGAAGAATTGTGGGAACTCATTTAAAATTTACAACAAGATCCCAATACATATGAGACATTTCGCTGGAAAAATGATTTGTTATGGTACAAAGCTCGGTTATACCTATGTAAGAATTCCCAACTCAAACAAAAGATTCTTATGGAATTGCACACCTCTCCCTTAGGAGGGCACTCAGGATTTCTAAAAACTTACCATAGGGTTAAGAAGGAACTTTTTGGGATGGCCTTAAATTAGATATTCAAAAGTTTGTGGCAGAATGTTTTGTTTTCCAACAAAATAAAGTTGAAACAATTAAGACCCCAGGTTTATTACAACCTTATCCATTCCAAGCCAACGTTGGGAGGAGGTTTCAATGGATTTTATCGCAGGTTTACCCAAGTCCGAAGGAAAGAGTGTTATCATGGTGGTAGTTGACAAACTTACCAAGTATGCACACTTGTGTGCATTATCTCATCCATTTAAAGTGAGTACAATTTCTACTGCATTTATGGAAACAAGTCAAAAGCTACATGGAAACCCAAAGATTATTGTAAGTGATAGAGATCCCATTTTCATTGGAAATTTTTGGACATAATTATTTTCTGGTCTTGGTACTCAGTTAGCTCATAGCTCATCTTATCATCCTCAATTTGATGGGAAAAATGAGACAGTAAACACATGTTTGGAAGGATATCTTCGTTTCTTTGTATCTAATAAATAGACACAATCGGTCAAATGGTTGTCTCTGGCTTAATGGTGGTATAACACTTCCTTCCATAGTGCAGCAAAAACGACCCCATTTATGGCACTTTATGGATATCATCCATTGTCCATCACATCATATTTAAGAGAAAATTCTAAGGTTCAAGCAGTGGAATATCACATCGAGCATCAACAACAAGTTCTCCAACTCTTAAAGGATAACCTCACATTGGCACATTATAGAATGAAACAACAGGCAGATCAAAATTGCAGCGAAATAAGTTTTGATGTAGGTGATTGGGTATTCCTATAGCTACAACCATATAAACAAATGTCCCTCAAGTAAGATAAGAAGGATAATAAATTATCACCAAAGTATTATGGTTCGTACAAGGTGTTGCAAAATATAGGTATTATGGCATACAAATTGGAGCTTCCTGCAGATTCCTGAGTGCAACCAGTTTTCCATGTTTCATGCTTAAAGAAGGTTATAGGTGACAAGATCCCAGTTCAAACAATATTGCTAAAACTTGATGAGGAAGGAAAAATCATATTGGAACCTGAAGCAGTCATAGAAACAAGAACTCGACAACTACGAAATCAATCAATTTCAGAGTATCTCATCAAGTGGAAGAACTTACCTACTGAATATTCAACCTGAGAGGATGAAAATTTTATACAAAAGCATCCAAAACTACTCAAGCATTGAGGACAATACTTTTTTGAAGGAGAGGGGCATGTTAGGTCCCTATAATACTAGTGATTCCCCCATTACTATTGTCATTGTAGCCCTTATTGTTATTGTTGTGCCCCTATTGTCCCCATATTGTTATTATTGTGCCCTGTAGAATCCCACTATTGTTATTTTTGTGCCCTTATATTATTATTGTTATGTCGACTTTGACTATATTGTGACCCCTTAGACTCCTATATATAGAAAGGAGGTTTTGTCATTTGTAACATCCAAGAATTGTTCATTTGTGTAATGTAAAGGAGGTTTCCCCTCGAAGAGGCTGATTTCTAAGGTGTTGATCTATCTTTTCTATCTTTTTGTGAGTTGGTTTCATAACATTTGATCTCGATCTTCAAATTTTATTTTCACCTCTGTTCCTCAGGTTCTTCTAGATTTCATTAGTTGGTTTTCTTGTCACTCTGCATTGTTTTCACCTTAATAAACAATGATGAGGAGTCAAATTCTAGCATAGTTCCCACTTCTTCCTTTTCATACCATACTTGGTCAACATCATGTTCTTCTTCTTCCATTTATTCATATTCTCTTGAGATAGAGATTAGATGGTTCTAGAACGAAAACTTAACTGATGTAATCTCACAATGGAATGAGGATTTATTACACCACCTAAATATCTAGTAGCATGGATTAGTAAAAGATATGGGATGGCGTAGTCCCAATGAGACTAGACAGACCTTGCAGCACAGGGGTTACCAGTTTTTGATAGATGCAACATGGTTGATGAGCCCTGCAACTCGACCTTTTTTAGAGTACCTTGAATGATTTGTTGCCAATTGTATGTACTCTTTCTCAAGAAGATAATACACTTTTATGCATGTTTTAGTGAATTGTAAGTTGATCTAGTTATGCAGATGTTGAATGTTGTAGTTTGTCAGTCAATCTTAAAAATCCAATGACATCAATGCTCTTCTTTTACTTGTACATATCATCCTTCAAAAGTAGCTTGAGGGTCACATTTGATCATCATACAATACAGGGCATTGTTGAAATTCCAGTACTTGTGAGTTGGAGTCTACATCAATGTTGGTTGGTCATGGAATAAGGTACCTGTATATCAAAAAATGTGTTCCAAAATTTGCCAAAATTATTTACCATAGGAATGTTCAATCCAAGAGTGCATAGAACTGTAATAGTTTACTCTAACCCCTACCCAAATTATTTTTGAAGTGGAAACATGCATTTATGTTGGAGGATTGACTCTAGGGATGTAATGGGTAAAAAAAAGAGTTTCCAGAGGGAGAACTTATTCCACAATTTTGTATATAAAAATTGGTTTTTTTTATGCCACATGTACAATAATCTACACCAAATAGCCCCCAAAGAGATGGATATCTCCATAAACATTGGAAACAAAGGGCTTCAATGCCAAGCATCCATCCTCCAAAGGTGATTCTAGGGTAAACACTTCTACAAGAAACACTTTCAAATATGTGTGGGGCTCCAAAGTGGGTACTCCAGCCCTCATAGGCCATTCGAAAGACTTGCATCTTCTACCAACTTTGCAAATATAATCCAAAGTCTTTTGAAGGAGGTTAAACTCTCTTCCCAAGGTGGGCATGCAACATTGAAAAACCTATCAAGAAATGCATTCATGAAGTATCCAAAATATGCCAGTGAAACTCTCCATGTGTGGACTTGTGAGGATCAATATTAAATGCTCATCCTCCAAATGGTAGATTTCCTCCAACAATTGAGCAAACAAGTAAACAAGACTCTAACCAGCAACGTGTAAGGGTGACACCATTTCCAAATTGCCATGTGGATTTTTCACTTAATGTTGTCCACACACCGATGGCTATATATATCATATACGTACACACACATTTGTGTGTATGTGTATGGGTGTTTGGCGTAATAGGCCCTGTCTGTTTTGTGAACACAACATGTCCATCCGGCAATGGAGAGTTTGTATCATGAACAAGAAGAATAACCCTGTTTTCATCTCGATCTTCAAATTTTGTTTTCACCCCTGTTCCTCAGACTACTCTAGATTTCATTAGCTAGATGTCTTGTGACTCTGGATAGCTTTCACCCTAATAAAAAATTATGAGGAGTCACCTTCTAGCATAGTTCCCACTTCTTCCTTTTCATACCATACTTGGTTAACATGATGTTCTGCTTCTTCCATTTCTTCATATTTTCTTGAGATAGAGATTATATGGTTATAGAACAAAAACTTAACCGATGTAACCTCACAATGGAATGAGGATTTATAACCTAAATATCCAGGAGGATGAATTAGTACATGAGATGGGATGGCATAGTCCCAATGAGACTAGACAGACCTTGCAGCACAAGGGTTACCAACTTTTCATAGATGCAACATGGTTGATGAGCCCTTCAACTTGACCTTTTTTTAGAGTGCCCTGAACGATCTGTTGCCAAATGTAGGTACTCTTTCTGAATAATATAGTATACTTTTATTCATGTTTCAGTGATTTGTAAGTTGATATGGTTATGCAAATGCTGAATGTTGTAGTTTGTTAATCAACCTTAAAAATGCAATGACATCAATGCTCTTCTTTTACTTGTACATCTCTTCCTTCAAAAGTAGCTTCAGGGTCATATCTGGCTCCTATTTGGGGACATGTGCTCTTCATGGGAGCACATGAGAACCATAGAATCCCATTGCAAGAATCACATGTACACTTAGCACTATAAAGAATGGAAAAATATAGTTTTTTTTTCCTTTGTGTTTGATCATCATACAATACATGGTAATGTTGAAATTCCAATACTTGTTGGGTTTGTTGTTAATTAAATTAGAAAACACATTCTAGTTACTTAGAAACATAAGTTTTGAATAGGAGTAGTATCATAAAAGTAGCAATAATAGCGTACATGCTATCCAATGTAGGCTATGCACTCAAATCATGTACTCCATAATAACAATTTGATTGTAAAGTGATATAATTAAAAGTAACAAAATTAACAAGTATTTATATACAACAATGAGAAAATTAAATTTGAATCATATACAATGTTGATGAGAATTATCATAAAAGTGGAAACAATATTGTACATGCTATACAATGTCTTGTTTGAAATTTTACATATGGTGTATACATAAAGACGTGTTTGGCAGTTAATAACTAAACATGTATACAGTAAAAGTATTTTATGACATATAGATGTAATTGACAATGAGAAACTAATCATATATACATGATGGGATGTGGCATTGGCAACATAAATTAATGTTTATTGTGGTGCCAAATTGTGAGAGTCGTTCCTGTAATTGATTTCGCATTTTCCTGTGTGTGTCCCTTTTATGGATGTGAATCGTTTTTTCAGTATTTTTCTTATCTTTCATAACAATTAAATATTTGGATGCAAACGATAAATAGGCAATGATTGTCGAGGTAGGATCCTTTCTTGAATATCTTGTAAGGTAAGTTCCTGCTGCTGAATTTCTTGGCAATATTCATATAGCATGCGTAAATAGTCTGTATCCATACCCGTTGGCTATTAAAAATTAAAAGTAGTAAGTGATAATGGACGTGTTTGCTAAAAACATCTTTTTTTAAGAAATGAAGTAAAAGAAACAAATTTTTAAATAAGTATAAAACAATATGAGGTCAAATTTAATAGCAAGCAAGTGTATGTGAAAATTGTTTAAGTAGCAAGTGGTGTTTACCATGTGGGTAAATTTGGAAGACAGGGTGTACGGTTGGCTAGAGTGTATTCTCTTGCACAGATTTTGATGCGAATAATGATTCCTCTTGTTGTATGTGTCTAAGATATGGATTCTAGTGCATGTGTGTGATGTGTGACAATGGAAATGTTGGATTGATTTGAATGTATGCCAATGACCACACTCTTGAAATTGCAGTGAATGTTAATCCTTGGCATTCTTTGGTGCCAATGTCTACCGTTGCTTTGTCTAATGTCATTCCTTGTGACTTGTGTATCATTAAATACCATGCCATTCCAAGTGGTATCTATCAGCGTGAACCCCTTGAGATGGGGGAAATAGGTACATATGTTGGGTGTGAAATGTCCCATGGTGTTCCTTTGTACAAAGACCATGAAGGATGGAAATTCTGGGGGCTTTGAGTCAATTGAATAAAATATTGAAATGACTTTCCCAAGTGCGCCATTGACAAGGCCTTCATCTACCCACAAATTTCTGGTGAGTATAACTTTTTGTTCATTACATAAGAGCACTTTTGCGTCCAAATGCTCATCTTCTATTGTAGTAGAAGTTTGTTGCCTTTGTTGTTTTGCAGAGCAAAGTGCTATTGGAATGTTCAATTTTTTAAGAATTTTTTTATTATGCAAGACAACTGAGTTGTTCGTTGCATATAGGTGCATGGAGTCTTCAAATGTGTGCTTCTCTTCATGTGTAAGTGAGGAATTTTTCCTTGACATTAGGAGTTTCCAATCTTCAAGAGTAGATATTCCATTTCTGAGATTTGTGAGTATTTGCCAGAAAGCAACCTGGGACGTGTTAGCTCCCTATTGGTGAAAAATAGTTGAAAGTGTTATGAATGTGTCAAAGTTGCACCAAAGTGCAATGCCATGTGATGTGACAACGTATTGAGGAATGTCTTTCACAGGTGGTTGTTGGCCTAAATCTCCAACAAGGATAATGGATCTATTGTTGAATGATGCATTCTGATGAAGGGAGAATGCCTCTCTTAGACAATCATCAATGCGAGAAAGCATTTTTGGACCAATGAAGCTCATTTCATCAATAAGGATGTATTCTACATGATGGAGTTGCTCTTGCAAGTGTAGGAGTAAATGTCCTTCAATAAGATGCATTGATTGGATAGGGATACGAAGGGCAGAGTGGATTGTGAGGGAATTTGTGTTGAAAGTTGCAACACTAGTTGGTGCAAGTAACAACAAAGGGCTTTTGTTTGTTGGTGATTTTTCCATAAATGCATGCTACATACATTTAATTAAATGATATTTTCCTATAGCCAAGCATTTCGAGGTCATCAATTTCAATATTGTAACCTGGGTGGTTGAGAGAGGATTTTCCATTCATTCATTTGCATGGAGTCAAGGGGGGGGGGGTGGGTGGGTCAGAGGTAGATTGATCTTCAGTATGTGGGGTTTGTGGGTTTTCAATTTCTCGATGGACATGCCATGGTGTATATGTACCTTTCTTTTGTTCCCAGTGTTTAATTATTTTTGCATTAGTTGAACCAATGTCATTGGGGAGTGTACAGAAAGGGAAATACAATAGTAGTTCACTCCAACAAAAAGTGGAATAATAAGGAGAATCAGAGGAAGGAATGACAATGTATCGTGGCAAGACATGTACAATCATTGGAGGGAATATGTGCTTCCATTGTTTTTTTTTTTTTTTCCTACAGGCAGAAAATGACCAAGAGCGTGCAACTTCAAGGAGGGGCAATGATTCCAATGAAATAGGTATGTTCGTGTACTCAAGGATAAAGTTTGGTGTCAAAACGGGATTCTCAGTATCTTGATAAACACGTTTGAAAACAGTTTCGTTAACATTCAAAGAAACAAATGTACGACTGTAGAGAGAGAGAGAGGTAGTTTTTGTAACATATGGAATATTTCTTGCACCCCAATCTCTCTATCTGCAACGGTTTCTATAAGGAGTTTCCAAATGACAGTAACAATAGGTACTTCTGGAGTGGCACTCTGCGAAAGGTGTGATAACATTTTCCGGTAGCTCTAAGATCTTGTTCTGATTTTGCTACATATTTTGAAATATAGTTTAACACATCATGGCGAGATAGAACTAGTTGACAATCAACATTTTCTCTCCAGATAGAAAGTAGATCGACATTGTGGATATTCAATCTATCATCATTGCGAGCGGGGACGTAGGTTTTATGACCTTTATCATCAATGAAAAGTGAATATGTGGAGTTTAACTCCCACGGTACTCCATACCGACAACTAAGAACATTGTCTTTCTTGTGAAGACAAGAAGATTCATGACACTTTGTGTGATGTTGAACGCAGTTGACAAGCTCTTCATAGTATTCATACTGGGTTGACCTGAAGATTGATGTTGTGTCAAGAAGACATGGGTTATGAATTACTGATTGGTGAAGCACAAGATTTCGATGTTGTGGTTGTCGTGGATTCCAGGAAGTTACATAGTGATCAAAATATTTTTGAGCATCAACAACTTCTAATGCATTGTTCCAGTCAAGAGTGTCCATATTTGGTGCATTTTGCAACCAAAGGAAGCCATGAATGTGTGTGGATCCTCTATGTTTCCATTCGTATCTAAATATAATATGAAAGTAAAAGTTGGTTAAGACATATATGCAATGTAGAAATTAATGGAGAGAGAAATGGATATTAAAAAATACTTGCACCAATAGTCTATTGCATGGAGGCCTTTTTGGAGGACTTCTTCGAGGAAAATTGTGAATCTGCAATGCATATATTGGGATGTTAGATGTGGGTTTTTAATTATGTTTTGAATTCTCCATCGGCAGTGGTTATCTAAATTGGAGGGAACATTGGTAGGCATGATCATGTGCAAGTCATGCCATTTGGTATCAATTGCACTGAGAGTGAAGAAGAATGTCGGACTTCCAATTTGTGTGATCATGTCAGTTAGTTCACATCGTCGCTTGTTCCAGAAATATTGTGTTCCTCGTAGGCCTGAACCAAACCACATTACTTGCTTGGGTAATTTTGAACCTGGAAAGTCACAAAGACATTGTCGTAGGTCTGAAACAGTTGTTGGCAAGTTGTTCTCAATGTACTTCTTCACAAAAATAGTAGCAGTTGCTTGGCTACGGTGGTGCATTAGAATGTTATAAAGGTAGTAGCAAAATCTTGGATGTTGGCCAAAGCGGTTATCATGGTAGTGCAAAGCATATTCATGCATCTCAACTTTTGTAATTCTTGGTTGCATGATCATGGCAATGCCTGTAGGAAAGAGTGTGGGAAATGCCATGGCAAAGATTCCCTCAGTGTTGTATTCATTCATAGATGCTAAAGATATTGGAGGCAAGTCAACTGAGCTTGTTGAATTTGAATGGGTCAAGTGAAAATAATCACAAATGTGCTCAAGTTTAGTACATGAATTTGGGAGTATTGGAATGAAAGAAGAGGGTTGGATGTCTAATGGAGGTAGCATGACATCAGGATCATAAGTAGAATCAACATTGGTTTGATGGGGTTCAAAAGAGGTGGTTATATTATGAAGAAGAGAAGAGATATCTATAGGGTGATCTTGTAGAGAAAAAATTGCAGATGAGCTGAATTGGACATCGTTGTAGTAAGGGTCATTATTTATTTTGTATTCAAGTGCTGCAAGTACACGTGATTTGCAAACAAAAAATGCATAAGCCTTTTCAGATGGATTTTGCCTTTTCACAATGACGATGTCTAATTCAAAAACCATGCGGGGTAAGTATTTGGAAATAGTGGTGATGTCTTGATGGAAGCTAATTGTATGGCCACTATATTTGTATTGACCACCATAGGCATGAGTGACTTGTAGAATGGGTTTCACACATGCAATGAGCATTTCCTCAACTTGTGTTAAATGTTCAAGGACATATAGTTGTTCACTAGGGTCCATGTTGTTCAGATGAGAAAAGCAATTGGCAGATTTAGATGATGCCCTAGCCTAAAATGAACAAGAATCACTATAAATGAAGATCTCGTTCTAGAGGACCAAGTTGAACTTAGGAAAGAAGTCCAAAAGGTCAAGGAGGAAAGAAATGTAGAGAAATGGGCAATCATTAGGAATAGGAAAGCTATTATTAGAGATAAAGTCTCAAGCACGAGTGATAAATAGGGACTTGCATCACTCTGGATCCTCTTCTGGAATTGTCGTGGTTTTCCATGGTGTAAAGTTCCTATGTTAAGTTGGATCTCGAGTGATATTGACCTTATTATTTTAGTTGAAACTTGGGAGCATGGTGAATCTAGGGTCCCTCACCTTGACAATTTCACTTTTTGGTCAGTTTGGAATAAGAAATCATCTATGAGTGATTTTGGTGGTATAGCCTGCTATATAAGCAACATTGTTTTCTCTCACATCTGACTTCATAAAATCGACCCCTTTAATCAATACATTTGGATTGAAATCTCTTATTCTACCACCAATAGCATCTTTCTTGCAATCTATTATTTTGATCCTATCAACTCTACATCCTATAAGAAAAACAACTTGGATAAGAATTGTCCTTTCAATACCTTAGAAAAAGAAATATTCAACCTAAGGAATGAAGGTAATAACCTTTTTCTTGGGGATTTTAATGCTAGAACTGCTACTAACCAAGCTATTATGTTAAGTAACAACTCTAACCCCGACCCCTTATGGCTTGATGAAGATAGTAACTTAGCTAATAGATTCAAGAGAAACTATAAAGTCATAATCGAGAACTTATTTGGCATCGAGTTGCTCAAACATTGTAGTTCCCAATACCTAATCATCTAAAATGGTATTAACAAGTGGCCCCTCTCCAGTCAGATGACCTGTTTCCATGGGCTAGGTAGCATTGTTGTGGACTATGTGATTTTCGACACCCTTGTCCTCAACCGTATTACAAACTTTGAGCTACTTAACAGATTCGAACTTGACTCTGACGACAGACCTCTTTATTTATCCCTCAATGTTTTTATGCGTACCAACCACATGCAAGAGACCAATGAAATCAAAAGACACAGTCACTTCGATAGAAGTAAGATCAACCTCTTCTTAAGGGATTTAGAAAGGGATTTAGGCTCCATGACTTATAATAGCAATATTGATCAAATTTGTTACCATTTCACTACTACCCTTTCCAAAAACATTAGCAATTTCTCTAATGAGACTTTGTTTAAGCAGAATAATAAAACTTCCAATCCATGGTATGACAAAGACTGTAAAATTGCCAGGAAAGTGATCAGAGATGCTCCTAATGAAATCATTAAGATCTAGAATATAAATATATACAAAGCTCTCATCAAGAGGAATGAGAGGTCATATATTAATAAGAACATATTCTCCACCTTTCTAAAGTCATGCCCATAAATTTTTGGTGAAACATGCTTGTTCGTAAAACCAAAGATAACCATTCTATCCCCTTAGAAAATTGGGACAAATATCTTAAGAAGTTATATGACTCTCCATAAACTATGGGCACCCCCTTAAACACTCTTACTAAGGAGGATGTATTTTCTCTGGAAGACATTGAGTTTGGGATTAATAAGCTCGCTAATGGGAAAGCTAAAGATATTTAAGGATACCAAGCTGAAATCTTTAAAATGGAAAGATCTATCCTCATTCCTCATCTCCACAAGCTTCTCAATTTGGCTGTAAAGCATGGCTTCCCTCAGCTTTGGACGCAAAGCCTTATTGTGCCTATCTTTAAAAATGGGGACAAAAGTGTTCCCTCTAACTACAGGACCATTATGATTAGCCACATCCTAACCAAGGTATATGGGCTCATTTTGGAAAAGAATCTTAGCCTTTGGCTTGAAAGCCAGGGTAAAAGAGTTAAAGGGCAAGCTGGTTTTAGGAGACATCACTCGACTATTGACCATCTTGTCACTCTCAGGATCATTGTAGAGGAATGTCGCAATAGTAAATCCTATCTCTTCTATTTTTTTGTGGACTTTGGAAAAGCTTTCAACATTGTTCCTCACAATAAGCTTTGGGAGAAACTTGAAGAGATCGTGGTTCCTCTTGAACTGAGGATTATTGTGATCCACCTCTACGATATTGTCACTGCCAAGCTTAAGTCCAACGAAGAGTGGTCTAAAGACATTAAATGCAATATCAAAGTTAAGCAAGGGTGTCTCCTATCCCCTACCATTTTTGGCATATACATCAATAAGCTAGAGGAGTGTCTAGAAACTACAGGATGTAAGGGCATCGAGCTTGTTGGTATAATCATTACTCTTCTCCTTTATGTTGCTGATATAGTTCTTCTTGTAAAAATCCATGATGACCTAGACAAGAAGCTTAAGACTCTTCATGTCTACTGCTTCAAGATGGGTATGACAGTTAATACTAATAAGACTAAAGTCATGATCATTAAATCCAAAAAGATCACCCATGGTAGTTTCATCTATAATAACCATTGCTTATAGCAGGTTTCTTCTTATAAATATATGGGTATTGACTTTCCTCATCAACTCAAATGGAATTATAACATTGAGAAAAGGATTATTGGAGGCTGGAAATCTTATTATGAGCTTGAAAACAATTGTAAGTCGGTCGATCTTTTCATTTGGAGTAAAAAAAGGTTCCTTTTTGAGACTCTCGTCACCCCTATTGTCTTATACGGATGTGAAGTTTGGGGTTGTAGTATATCCAGAGAGTCATGGAGAAATATTGAGATGATTCAAAAGTAATTCATAACCTACAACCTAAAGATCAAGGGAAATACTCCCTATCCTATCATCTTGATCAAAGTTGGCTTGTCCCCCATTGAAAGTGCCACTATGTTTAGATATCTGATGTATAAGAATAAGCTTAACAACATGAAATCCAAGAGGCTCCCAAAAATTGCTTGTAACTTAAGTCAAAACCCCCACCTTCGCCTCAAGCACGGGTGGCATAAGAATGCCCAGTCTTGGCTCAATCATTGGGGAATTAAGGAGGATATCATTATGGGAAGCAAAGATAGTGTCAAAGATATTATTACCTCCAATTTTAAGGACAAGTTGTAGGAGGATAAGGAGCTAGAGGGTAAAAGGAAGCTAAGATACTATAAGGAGGTGATCAACCCCACCCTTGATAATTTTCTTCAACTTCATATGTCTAATATGATTAGTAGATTTTAGAGCATCCTCTTTTTTTTTTCTTTTTTTTTTTAATACTACTAAAATACATTTTGCACTTAATAATACAACTTAACTATTAATATTTTTATAGTAAACCTTTAGAGTTATCACTGCTTTCCTCCTACACTACTATCCTCCTATTTAAGGGAAACAAGCTATCCTCTAATAAATAATAATCATATTAAATGGATAATATTAATAAATATTCTTATTAAAGAAATTGATAATATTAATAAATTATCATTAAAATATAGTGAAATAAAATATTTTGATTTAATAATATTTATAAATTATTATTAAAATATAATGAAATAAAATAATTTAATTTTGAATTATTCCTAACGGCGAGTTTTCAACCAAACACCGAATATATTATATTTAATAAGTCAACCCCTAACAAATAATATTATATAAATTAATTATTTTTATATAATATTATTATATAAATTGATATCATTAAATTATTATTTTATAATATTGAAATTAAATAATTAATTATTACATAACAACTAGTTTCTAACTAAATATTGAATAATTAAACAGATAACTCCTTACCATTTTTTCTTAAATAATATTTTACCTTCCTCAGTAATGAATTTACCAATGGCTAATTTTCAACAGCTAACTCTGGGCAATGATGCATCCATGCTATTTAATGCCTCAGATCGATTTATTTCTCACCTTGTCCTGAGGATGAACCACATTAGTTGGTTCGAAACATCGTACAAATCCTAACGATGTGATTAATCCGAAAGACTTATATCTTCAATATTGTTTTACTTAGATTAATATTAATATTATTGAATATTAAATTACTTAAATAAATAATTTATATTAATGAGTTATTATTAATATTTTTTTAAATCATTAAATATTTTTAATTATTAAATAAATAAATATTATTAATATTATTATTGTTGTTATTACTATTATGTAATTAAATTATTTATTATTATTTAATTAAATTAAATTAAGTGATTTGCTTTGTGATCTCTTAAATTCTACTCAAAATGTTGGTGTTGAAGCGGCTGCAACCACCCTCCAAAATTTTTCCTTAGCTTCGTTTTGGAGCCTCCCTACCAACCATCCTCAGCAACATGTCTTGCACTATCAAGTACACAAGCTTCAGTGGTTTTCTAGCAGATTTCCAGCTTGTGCATGATAGCTTGTTGCATCCCCCTCACAGGCTATTTCTCTGGACTTGGTCCAGCTGCAGGCTGAGCAACTCCCTCAAGAAATTGCGCAATTCTGGAGGGGAACCAACCTTCCCTCCAGAAATTGCACAATCTTGACTAGCAGCCTACTGGGCTCCAAAATTGTGCAATCCTGCCTGTCAACCTTCACTGGAAAAACTGCGCAATCCAGCCCAGCAGGACTGCTCAGCCTAGAAATTGCGCAATTCTGGGCAACAGTCAGCTACTTAACCCATAAATTGTGCAATCCCTCTGGGACAGCCAGCCCAACAGCTAGCAAAAATTGTGCAAATCTAGCCAGGCAGCCTAATGGGCTCAGAAATTGTGAGATGCATTCAGACAGGCTTCCTTGAGAAAATTGTGAGGTCTGACCCAGGACAGTTGCTCAGCCCAGAAATTGCACAATCCTAGGAGACAATCACATGTTCCTCCCAGAAATTACACAATCCCTCTGGGACAACCATCTCTGCTCAACCCAGAAACTGCGTAGATTTTCATCCCAGGCTCGCAGACCGATGCATGTGCCTTCAGGTTGACCAGTTCCCTCCGGGACCGAGCAAAATTGATTTGCATGCATGGACTGCTTCTCCCAAGGCAGCATGCAAAGGCATCCCTTGATTCAAGGATCTATTTTTAGCAGCTATAGGTTACATGCAAGGATCATTTCAGAAACCTCCTACCAAGTGTCGCTTTTCCTAGATTTGTGGCATGCGCGTCACAACCTCGATTTTATCAAAACTCATCAACTGGATGTTGTAGAGCTCATTCCTCGCATTGAACTTGCAACTCTGACATCCCATATTGCATCTAGGAGTCATCAACACATTCAGCTTAGTTGTTTCAGGGTAAAACCGCTCTTCATGTCTCGCGCTGCGTATCTGTCGCTTTTTGTGTTTCACTTTGTGTGAGTGTTGTCTACTTGATTTCAGTGAACGCCTATTGTCATTTTGATGTATGTTAGCTTGTAGAAGCACCATTTCAGTTTTCGTTCACATCTCACTGCTGTCATATGTGTTGGGTGTGGAGCCTGATTATCTTCTGTATTAAAAGGTATCGCCGCATTGGACCCCAGTGCGGCAACGCGGCCCGTAAAATATTCGCTGTAGGGGGGTTCCTTGTAAAATTTTGTAATTTCGTAGTCAATCATTCATTAGGCAGAGATCTGATGGTAGAAGTTATGTTTAATTTAGGGTTTTTTGCCCCAGAAGGCAACACCCTGCTATATATGAGGGAATTGTATTGTGCCTATGTAGATTTGTATTCTGAGTGTAGAAGAGAGAGGAGATTGAGAGTGAAGAGGGAATTATAGTGGATCTGCTCTAGGTTGTATCTCTTCAGTTTGCTAGATAATATAAAAGGAAGGATTGGTTGTTTCTCCGTGGACATAGCCCAAACTGGGTGAACCACGTATATCTGTGTCTCTCTTGTTTTAAGTGTTTTCTATGTTTATATTTCTGCAATATTTTATGTGTTTTATTGCTCTGTAATATATAATTTTCTACCTGGTATCAGATCCGAAGGTCTATTTGGCTGATAAACTTGCAGGAGAGAAGGGTTCCTAGTTCGAGTGGGAGAAATGGCAGAAGATGGTAGGTTTAGGGTCGAAAAATTTAACGGCCAAAACTACCAGTTGTGGAAGATGTATATGGAAGATTATCTGTATCAGAGAGATCTATACCAACCATTGAGTAGAAAGGAAAAGAAGCCGACGAGTATGACAGACACAGAATGGGTTATTCTCAACAGAAAGGCACTTGGAACAATACGGTTGTGCCTAGCGGCATCAGTAGCGTTTAATATTGCAAAGGAAATGACAACAGAGGGTTTAATGTCGACATTGGCCAAACTATATGAAAAATCCTCGGCCTCAAATAAGGTATTTCTTATGAAGCACTTATTTAATATGAAAATGTCAGAAGGTGGATATGTTGCTGATCATTTAAATGAATTTAATAGAGTTACCAGTCAGTTAAGTTCTATAGGGGTAACTTTTGATGATGAAGTTAGGGCTCTATTATTTCTATGCTCATTGCCAAAAAGTTGGAATGGTTTAGTTATGGCCATTAGTAACTCTATCTCTGGATCTAGTACTTTAAAGTTTGATGATGTTTTCAGTGCAATCCTTAGCAAGG
The DNA here is from genome assembly GCA_031772625.1 of Pinus tabuliformis. Lineage (NCBI taxonomy): Eukaryota > Viridiplantae > Streptophyta > Pinopsida > Pinales > Pinaceae > Pinus > Pinus tabuliformis. The sequence continues at coordinate 1,631,839,067 of CM062804.1, read as the reverse complement.
AAATGCGACAGAAAAGCTCCAGTGAGACATCAGGTAATGCTTTGACTACAGAGACTAGGGGAAGAAAAATGGAAATAGGAAAGAGCCTTGGATATCGCAGTAAGTCAAGAAAAGGCAGATCCAAGTGCAAATCGGGGATAGTGTGCTAGAAATGTGGGAAGAAAGGACACCTAAAGAAAGACTGCAAGTCTCGAAAGGGAAAAGAAGGAGACGCACAACAAGAAAATAATCATGAAGCAAATGTAATAGGTGATGTGTTGCAAGATGCTTTGATTCTTTCTTTAGAAAATATTATTGATTCCTAGATGGTAGATTTAGGGGCCTCATTCCATGCCACACCTAATAGGAAACATTTTCATGATTATGTTCAAGGAGATTTCAGACAGGTTTGATTGGGCGATGATAAACCCTGTAAAATCATTGGAATGGGTATAGTTTTCATAAAACAATAGAATGGAAATCAATGGCTATTGAAGGAGGTAAGGCATGTTCCAGATCTGAAGAAAAATCTTATTTCAACAGGGAAGTTGGGAGGTGAAGGCTGTGTGACTACTTTTACAGATAAAACCTAGAAGGTCACTAAAGGATCCCTGGTAATAGAAAAAGGAGAAAAGGTTGGTACATTGTATTTATTCAATGGTATTTCTAATCCTGTTAATGATTTAACCTTTACAGGAGAAGATACGACATTGTGGCATCATAGGCTCGGACACATGAGTGAGAAGGGGATGCAGATTCTTCACTCAAGAAATTTGTTGCCAGGTTTGAAGCATGTTGATTTAAAATTCTGTGAGAATTGTGTTTATGGAAAATAGGAGTCAGATTCCTTAGAGTTGGGAAAAAAAGAGGAGAGAAAAATTATACCTTGTGCATACAGATGTATGGGGACCTGCTCAGGTATCATCTCTTGGTGACTCTAAATATTATGTTACTTTTAGTGATGATGCAACCAAAAAAACCTGGATTTATTGTATTCGAAATAAATCTGATGTATTTGATACTTTCAAGAAATGGAAAGCTTTGGTTGAAAATGAGACAGGAAAAAGGTTGAAGTGTCTCAGATCAGAAAATAGAGGAGAATATTGCAGCAAAGAGTTTGATAGGTATTGTTCAAAGAATGGAATTCGCAGAGAGAAGACAGTTCCAGGAACACCACAAGAAAATGATGTGTCAGAAAGGATGAACAGGACAATCATGGAGCGTGCAAGGTGCATGAGATTGCATACAGGATTGCCTTTACAATTTTGGGCAGATGTTGTAGATACTTTTGTTTATCTAATAAATAGAGGGCCTTCAAGTTACTTGGATGGTGGTATTCTAGAGGAGGCATGGATAGGTAAAAAGGTAAACTACTCTTTTTTAAGACTTTTGGTTGTGAAGCCTTTGTCCACATTAATAAATAAAATAGAACAAAGCTTGAGGAAAAATCAAAGAAATGTACCTTTATTGGATATGGTGTTAATAATTTTGGTTATCACTTTTATGATTATGAAAAACAAAAAATCATTAGGAGTAGATATGTCATATTCAATGAAAAGGTTTTGTATAAGGATCGGTTGCAGGAAAAGAAACAGGAAAAAGAAAATAGAGAATACACAGTGATTGACGAGATCATAGAAAAAGTGATGGTGCTTGAAAATCCTAATGATAAACATATAGAATAAAAACCACAACAGCAACAAGCACCTCAAACACCTGAAAGTGGTGTTAGAATATCTACTAGGAGAAGTAGACCCCCTGAACGATACTCTCTTTCCTTATATTATGTATATTTGACTGATTCTGGTGAAACAGAATGTTATGAACAAGCGGTACAGGTAGAAACCAGGAAGAAGTGGGAGCAAGCCATGAAAGAAGAGATGAACTCCTTAGCACATAACCAGACTTGGGACTTAGTCGGGTTGCCTGCAGGTAAAACAACATTGCATAATAAATGGGTTTACAAGTTGAAGGAAGAAGATGGAGGTAGAAAAAGGTATAAAGCTAGACTTGTGGTGAAAGGGTTTGCACAGAAAAAGGGTATAGACTTTGATGAGATATTTTCTCCTATTTTGAAAATGAATTCAATCAAAACTATTTTCAGTCTAGTAGCAGCAGAAGATTTGCATCTTCAGCAATTAGATGTAAAGACAACCTTTCTCCATGGGGATTTGGAGGAAGAGATATATATGTAGCGGCCACAAGGATATGAGTTAAAAGGGAAGGAGCAACTAGTGTGCAGGTTGAAGAAGAGCTTGTATGGCTTAAAACAGGCTCCAAGGCAGTGGTATCTAAAATTTGATAGGTTTATGTCTCAACAAGGTTATACTAGATGTCACTCTGATCATTGTGTTTATCTCAAAAGCCAAAATGATGGCAGCTATATTATATTTTTATTGTATGTAGATAACATGTTTGTTGCAGGTTCTAACATGCAGGAAATAAATGTGCTCAAAATAAAATTGGCGAACTCATTTGCAATGAAGGATTTGGGTGTTGCAAAACAAATCCTTGGTATGAGAATAACTAGAGACAAGAAGAATCACAAATTAACATTGTCTCAAAGTGAGTACATAGAAAAGGTCTTGAAAAGGTTGAATATGTAGAATGAAAGCTAGTTAGTATACCTTTGGCTAGCCAGTTCAAACATTGCTCTACAGGGATATGTTTCTACACATATGGTGGGTGATAGAGATAACAGGAGGAGAACAACAAGGTATTTGTTTACTGTAGGTGGAACAATTTCCAGTTGGGTCTCAAAACTGCAAAGTGTTGTTGCACTCTCAACAATAGAAGCAGAGTATGTTGTTGCTACAGAGGCTAGTAAAGAAATGATTTGGTTACAAAGGTTTCTGGATGAATTGGGTAAGAAGCAGAAGTTGGGCAAGTTATATAATGACATCCAGAGTGCCATACATCTTGCAAAGAACTATGCATTTCATTCTAGGACTAAACATATACAACTCAAGTACCATTTCATATGGTCAGCATTGGAAGATGGACAGTTGAAGCTGGAAAAGATACACACTAGTCAGAATCCTGCAGATATGTTAACAAAAGTTGTAACCAGGGAGAAACTGAGAATCTACTCAGTTTCAATTGGTCTTCAAGTATGATGAAGAAGATGAGAAACAACTAGGTCCAAAGTAGAGTCATTGTCTAGCAAATGAAACAACAGTGGAGTTGCTATAATCAATTTTCAAGTGGGAGATTATTGGGTGTGGAGCCTGGTTATCTTCTGTATTAAAGGGTATCACTGCATTGGACCCCAGTTCGTAATGGGGCGACAACACAGCCCATAAAATATTCACTGCAGGGGGGGTCCAAGGGGGGGCAGAAGCTAAAAATAGATGTAAAATTGCCTTGTAAAATGTTGTAATTTCGTAGTCAATCTAGGTCATTCATTAGGTAGAGATCTGACAGTAGAAGTTACGTTTAATTTAGGGTTTTTTTCCCTAGAAGGCAACCCCTCACTATATATGAGGGAATTGTATTGTGTCTATGTAGATCTGTATTATGAGTGTAGAAGAGAGAGGAGATTGAGAGCAAAGAGGGAATTACAGCAAATCTACTGTAGGTTGTATCTCTTCAGTTTGTTGGATAATATAAAAGGAAGGATTGGTTGTTTCTCCATGTAGCCCAAACTGGGTGAACCACATATATCTATGTCTCTCTTATTTTATGCATTTTCTGTGTTTATATTTCTGCAATATTTTATGTGTTCCATTGCTTTGTAATATATAATTTTCTAACAACATGCATGACACTATTTTTCACGAACGGTTGTCATTGTGGCATCTCACTTCACACACATGCATGCTTTCCCATTTTCTGAATCCTGCACTTGTTGTTTGCATGTATGATCGTTCACTCTATTTTGCACTCATCTGATGTTTTCAGTCGCCCGTCAGCTGTCATGGGCTACCTTGGCCCGGACCATGCCTTGCCCGGCTAGCACTGCGCATTTCTAGAAGCGAAGGCTTTACCTTCCCTCTAGAAATTGCACAATTATGGCCCAGCACTAACCTCCAATATTGAATTGTGCAATTCTTGGAGGAAGTGTCCTATTGGCCCCAGAAACTGTGCAATGCAGTTTGGTGGTTGTATGTCACTGTGTTGAAGCTTCAAATTTCTGTTGCTCCAACATGGGGGATAACCACCCGGTCTGGACCTTAAAGGCAACTCCTTTTCTATTTGGTATGGTGGCTCCGACTGGGGATGATGGGACCAGTTTCACAGAATGGGTTTGAAAATGAGAATGGGTGGTTTTCAAGTGATTGCAATAAGAATAATGATAACTAAATGACCTATTCTAGCATGCAAATCTCTAGCTAACTTAATCTAATATAAACCCAAGGTATTCTTTGAAATATGCAATCTAAAAAGATATATGTTCAGTATGTGATAATAAATATCATTCACGTATTAAACATAGATGATAACATGTAAAGATAATTTCTTTGACTAAATAGTTAGTCAAAGAAATGTATAAACTATATCGCATATATTTAATGATCATATATGAAAATGAATACTTTCAGCTAGGCATCATACAATAGTGCAATTAACACATAACAGGAAGAACATACTCCATATATAATTCATGAAAATGAAATTTTATCACTAATATAACAAAATAGAACTGATCATACAAGATAAAAGTACCATATGTGTGAGGTTCTGCTCATTTGACTAGTGACATAGATCAGCTCCTTTCTTCAAATCAAATTATTCTCCAAGCATACAATAGTGCATCAACAAAGGAAAGTAGTTTGATATTCAAAATAAATGACCATGTTCCATAATTTCATCAAGGCATTCACAAACTTACAAAAGTGCATTCTTTGCAAATGTTTTTGATAAAATTCTGGACCCCTCTCTAAATGCATGAGAGGGGTTTAAATATTAAACTATAGGTCCTAAAATAGATTATTACAAAAATAGTTGAGAAGGTTTAAATGGCCTTCCTCAGATTATGCGAAATAAAACTAAGTGAATACTCCTTTGCATTTGATATTTGAGATCGCAGATATCTATCATTGGCTTGAACTGCGTCGATTGGCCAATCACAGATTTCAATTGTCCAACAAATATAGTGTTCGTCAGTGTTGGAACCATTTTTTGTGTGGAGGTAGTTAAGCATTGCAAATTCATCCACTGGTTGTATGGTTTGATTAAGAATTTCTAGTATGCTTCCCAGTTTAGCTTTCTCATTTGTCTAATCACCTCCTCCTTTTCCTTTGCCGCCTGTCTACACTACTGCTCTAATTGTTTAGAATTTGAAAGAAATCTTGGTATAGACTCCGCAACTAGATTGGCGCCATGTAGATTTTCATTTATGGCTTCAATGATGTTGTTTTCTATTGCTATTGCAACCGACGTTGCCCTTTCTTCTTGCTTGAGCTGAGAATCTCAGTCTGTGAATAAGATGTCTTTATGCGATTCCTCCAGTTTTGGGAGATCAACCTTCCTCCCATCTTTTGATTCTTGCCAGGTGATAAATTTAGAATTCCTTTTATGGGTTTCATCATACTCAAGCCTAATGTCAACAACTTGACTTGTTAGCTTATCACTGATCTCGCAATAAGCACTTATTTGCGAGATTCTCTTACATATAACTTCCTTTTCCTGCATTAGTTGTGCTTCTTTTATGAACTCATTGATCTGCGGATTGTCTTTATACTTATCTATGATAGCTTGTAGCTGTGTATCTCTTTCCGCTAGGTTAGCCTAATGTTGTATTTGCATCTGTTCAAATTCCTGCTAGAGCTTGGCTACTTGTAACTCTGCTTGTTGGTTAGATTTCTTTTGCTCTAATTGTTGTTCCAACAGAAGAATCTTTTGTTCTTTTCCTCTAATTAGAATTTGGACTTCTGTCACTTTATTGATAGTTGTCATAGCATAGGCTCCTGCAAATTACGACAATCTCATAAGATTTTTAGATGGGTCCATGGGCGATTCTTTCTAGACTATGTCCATTGGTTCATTGTCATGAGTGGTAATCGCTACAACATCTAATTTTCTTTTCTTCCTTTGCATTTTAACAACAGCTTTGTGGGTAGGGCTATAAAACACATCTAATGGAGGAATTTCCTCAATTCTCAAATAATTTCTGAAGTAGGGGTAGTACGAATGAGCTCCACATCTTGAGTGCCTACATTTTTCTCCATTGTTATTTCTTGATTTGATTTGTGTTGTGGAGTATGTATCTTATATTTTTGTTCCTCTGTGTGGAGCTTCTTGTTAAAATGATCCCATTCTTTTTATAAATCAATAACTGGGGGTTTTGCTGACTAAGTGGAAGTAGAGTGAATTCCAGTCTGTTTTTTTGTCGAGGTTTGCTTGGCTATTTTCTTTGTAGTTCCGGTTGTGTCCCTTTCAAACTCTTTATTTTTATTGAACCCATTTTGAGACTGTTGCTCTAAATGCTCTGAATCATGAGTAGATCTCTCCTAAGTCTCTGCTTTGGAATCTTCTTTGGAATTCTCTTTGGATTTGCCCTCCAAGCTTACACTGGGAGTTGGCTCCCTTATTGGTTCAATCTGTAGCAGGTCTAATGGGACCTTTAATAATCTCCTCTCTCTATATTCACGGAAAGCTTCAACATCATTTGGGGAAAAAAGTAGTGATGCCATATGCGTCACATCTGAAAATGTCTCTTTTTGTAGGAAGAGGTCATCGAAGGCATCTTCCTCATGGGTGAATGGTTTCACTTTCACCATAGTAGTGAAGTCCTTGGCAGTACCATTTGGGTCATACTACCTTCCTAGGAATGTAGTTAATTTCAGAGATTTCATAATCTCCACCTCTTTGCATGCATGTCCAAAATCATGTAGTGCAAACGCACCACATTGCAACAGAAATGTAGGCCAAATGGCCTTTTTCTGTTCTTTCAATCCTTTTCTCAACCCACCTTCCCCTGCCATTTGGTAGGCTATCTCCCTGGCCATTAACTTGTCAGGGACATAGTATGGGAGGACATGCGGTGAAGCAATGCTCCCAAATACTCTGATATATGTAAATGCCTCCTCCCCAAACCATTTGGCTACAGGTAGGATATTTACTTCAACTTATTTGGAAAATCTAGGGGCGGTTTTGTTGTAGACCTGTTTATGGATAGACAACATAACTCCTTGACAAATCTTGTCAAAATAGGGGTGAAACTGAGACTCCCATAGACTCTTATGAGATATGAAGCGGGTCTTGCATATTCCACTTTCATCCCATGATAGGAAATTTGGAGCCAAAACAGATTGCGTCCATTACATAGGCACTCATGAAAAATGTTGCGTAAACCCTTGAAGAGGGACTCCTCTTTCTCCTATAATCCATAATGGATTTTGTCAAATTATCAGAAAAAATTTGGGCCTAATTCATTATTGTTACATTTATAGCTGATTCTAACAATGGCAGCCATTCTGGGGAAAATTTTGTACTATCGGGCTTGCTGAACAATCTACATAGCATGGTTGCTGCAAAACTATAAGGGGGAGAGATAAATGTTGTAGAATACATACCCGTCTTATCCTTTTTTATCTTTCTTTCATTCTCTGTCCAAGTCCGCGTGACATCTGTTGGGTCTTCATTCTCCTAGAAAAATTTATCGAGGAATTGTTTATTGTAGAGCCTTTGTGGCTCTGGTAAATTCTACATAAGTCTGAGGATGTCTGGTGAAAAATATCCCATAACCTCCTGCCTGCTATTCTTGAATTCTCTTTCTGAGACATTCACCATATCAATTATCCACTTGACCATATCTGTATATGGAATTATCTTCGGTCTTGTGGCTATGTAGTGTAGAAAGGAACATGTTGTTTCGAAGAAGGACACGTCAAAGGAAATATTAGTATCGGCTGTGGCCTTTGCTACCGAGGTCTTGGTTTCTCTTCTTCTAATAAATCATACATGGTTTCCCATGTTGAGGTTCCTCCATCTTGTTGGAAATAATACTGAGAGGGGGAGGGGCTGAATTAGTATTAGAAAATCAATAATCTTTTCATTTCCATTATCAGATTCATATACGCTACTTCAGTTAAGGATACCCGCGTATATACCCAACTGTGTTTAATGCAACTAGCGTATATCCAGTAAACTTACGATTCAGTTAGTTGATCTTCAATGAGTGCATCGGAACATTATTAACCATATGAACAGTAAACAGGTGCAGTAAAACAGAATAGATCATCACACATAATAAGCACACATGAACACCATGATATAAGGTGGAAACCTGATGTGGGTGAAAACCACTTGTTGTAATTCGTCTCTATCTTCTTTTAATAAGAAACTTCTTTTTACAATAATTTTGTACTGGTGTAGTCTTATACCAGTACCCAGGCTTCTACCTGTAGAAGGCTACAACCTTATCTCGTTCTCCAACTTCTCCTGGAAGGGAGCTACAACCCCCTTAACTCTTGTACTAACTGATGTACTAGTACGTAGGTGCTGACCTACAGAAGGCTAAAACCTTCTCTTTTCTTCCAGGGACCACGTTTCATAAATTTTCAGACCAGATCCATCAATAACATCAATCAACCATCAAATATATCTACATCAACCAAACTCCTTTGCACCAACCAAAATTGAATTACACAATCACTTCTCTGAATGCTGTAACCAGAATACAGTAACAGTACCAGAACCCAATCCTGAACCCAGAACACTACAGCAATAAACAGTAGCTAAAACATATTTTATGAGACGTACGCTACTTCAATATCTAGAACCTGTGTGCATACGCTGCTGTATTAAATCAAACCTGTGTATACACTGTTTTGAATTACCGAACCAGCATGTACATTCGCCTTTGCTATGCTGAACCTGCGTACAGATCTATAAAAGATAATTTACCCCTTTCAATTATTCATACATCAGTTATACCTAGATTATCAGATTTATAGATCAAGTCATGCGCCAAATATAACGAATCAAAATCACATAAAGATACTTCTATTCAAGCCTTAGGATCTTGACCCATCAATAGAACTTATCCTTCTTCTAGTGCTCAGGTTCCTCCTTGATTTAGATTTAGTTATGCACCATAACCCAATGACCAGTATTCTAGATCTTGCTCTTCATAAGATATTCAATCACTTGCTCACTTGCCCCACTAGGCCTAATGATCTTCTCCTTATATAGGTTTAGGCCTCTCTCAATACCATGGTCCAAAACCACGTAGATCCAATACCTTGGACGCAATACCTGGGGTCAACACTTCAGACCAAATACCATGGACCAAAACTTAGTTTTCCAATGAGTACGCGCCTTTCCTTCTGTGAACATGCGTGTGTACGTGTACGCTCCTTTTGTTCTGCTAACCCACGTGTATACGCACTTTCATCAAGGTTAACCTGCGTATACCTCTCTCTTGACCAGCTGCATTATGACCTGTCATTTGAGTGAGTTGCCATCAAGGACAACACCTGTATCATTCCTCTGAGTGAGTTTCCATCAAGGACAACACCTATATCATAATGCCAACAATCTCCCCCTTTGACATCAAGGGCAAAGGACAGACCAAGATGTTCTCTCCCTTGGTATACCTTATGTTGTCCATACTCCCCTGAGTACCTGCTAAAATCTCTGATTGAGCTCCCCCTTTGTACATGCCAATATGTACCAATCCATTCATTCTCCCCCTAAGCACATGCCAAGTCTAAACAGGACCATGATAGTCACCAATAACTGTCATACACTATAAGCATCTATCAATCATCATCCAGAACAACAACCATGCAATCCATTCTCTTAGCCAATCAACAAACAATAGCAAGATGTGTCAATAAGCATCATCACCAAAGACTTCTAACCATAATGCCAACAATGCATTATTCGAGGCATATGCTCCCCCTGAGCCTGTGCCAACCATCAAATACCATAACCGAACCATTTCTTGAGTCTATTCTGCTGCTTTTTCTTCAGAGCTCCATATACGCGACTATGCAACCTATAGCCCTCATATATACGTGACTTATCTTCATAATATCTATGTATGCAACTTGGAATACTGAAGGTCTACACTTCCAGCTTCCCCGGTGTCTGTTATGTCAGCTAACTGAGTTATGTCACACCTTTCTATCTCTAATTTTGTCTTCTTCAATGCCTGGAATTGTGATGATGTATGATCCTCTTGCTTTGGAGTTCGAATTTTGCTCTTGCATTCCCTTACTTTATGTCTAAACTTGTTACATGCATAACATCTTACATGTTTCATATTCCTCCTATAGCAGTCAATGGCTTTATGACCAAACATATTGCAAGCAAAACAATATCCCTTGAAGTACCTGGAGCGTGATGATATTTCTGTGTGATGGTCTTGACCCATTTTGCTTCTACATCTAGCTACAATATGTCCAAAGTTATGACATACATAACATTCAACATTATTCATTTGAGGAAATAACCGACTATCACTTCCATAGTTAGGAGGAAAAGATCTTCTTTGAAGAATTTCTTTCCTTGGTTGTTGCTAGGGTTGACCACTTATCTCTTCATTGATCATTTCAAATTTTTCATTAGAATTCCTTTCCTAACCCTTTGAGCTAGATTCACGTTCGACAGTTTCATAAAAAACAAGACCAGTTTTGATAGCAGGGGATCTTTGACTACTAAGAATATCATCCAAAATCTTAGTACTGTCTTGAAATCATAACAGTTTATCCTTTTCTTCTAATTTACCTTTTAAGATATTTACCTCAACCTAATGTTGTTCTTCCTTTTCCAGATATTGCTTCCTTATGTTTTCTTCAGCTTTTCTTCCTTCTTCCACTTGTTGCCTTAATTCGAGTACTTCATGTTTTTGTTCTTCAAGAGCTTCTTTATTCTGCTTCTTTGATTCTTTAAGATCTTCTTTTAGAGAGAAGATCTTAGATTCAAGTCTCTAAATTGTTATGGTTTGATCTTTTACTACATCCTACAGCTGCTCCCTTACTCTGGTTACTGTCTCCAGCTGTTCTTTTAATCTGGTAACTTCTTCTGTTTCTATGTCCCTATTTTCATATGCCATGAGAAGTCTAATTTCTTCATCACTATTGGATGAGTCATTACTTTTATCATGAGTATAATAACTTCTATTACCTTCTGCAGACATCTTTCCTTTTTTATGAGGGAATCTAGCAGCATAGTGACCAACTCTACCACAAGAAAAGCATTTGAAAGGTAGCTTACATTTGAACCTTCCAGATCCCCATTCAAGATTCTTGAAAACATTTACCTCATATTCTTCTTCTGAAATGTATCCTGATTCATTTGCTGATACTTTAAATGAGGCTTCTCTCATATCTGATGGTTCTTCTTTTCTCATCTCAAAAGTAGTTAAGATTCCGTGAAGCTGCATCATAGTGATTTTCTGTAGATCCTCCTTTTCTTCTATGGCAGACACTTTGGATTCAAATTTAGTAGATAAGGATCTCAAAACCTTTTCAACTATGACAACTTCCTTAATTTCTTCACCTAGATTCCTCATACAATTGACAATATCATCTATACGTAGGAAGTAATTAGATATGCTTTCATTACTATGCATCTTAAGAGTTTCATACCGTATTCTGAGAGTTTGAAGCTTAGCATGTTTTACCTGATCATCTCCTTCATAGCTTAGAATGATTTTGTCCCGTATTTCTTTGGCTGATTTGAACTGCATGACCTTGACAAATTTCTGATTGTGACAAACTTCCCAATAAGATAGTAACAGCCATGGCATTGAGTTCATATTGCTTTCTATCTGCCGTGTCTATAGGAGTTGTTGATGGATATGTATATCCTCCTTCCACGATTCCCCAAATATTTGCTCCAAGTGATTGTAGATATGTTGTGGTTCTTATATTCCAGTAGAAAAAATTGCTCCCATCGAAGATTGGTGGTCTGATGGATCCGTCTCTTTTGTTATTACTCATCCTGATGGATCTTCCTTCAAGCGATCAAGCTTCTTCTGAAGGACCTGCTTCGATACCAATTGTTGGAAATAATACTGAGAGGGAGGGGTGAATCAGTATTAGCAAATCAATAATCTTTTCATTTCCATTATCAAATTCATATACGTTACTTCAGTTAAGGATACCCACGTATATATGCAATTGTGTTTAATGCAAATAGCATATATCCAGTAAACTTATGATTCAGTTAGTTGATCTTCAATGAGTGCATCAGAACATTATTAACCATATGAACAGTACACAGGTGCAGTAAAATAGAATAGATCATCACACATAAGAAGCACACATGAACACCATGATATAAGGTGGAAACCCAATGTGGGTGAAAGCCACCTGCTGCAATTCCTCTCTATCTTCTTTTAATAAGAAACTTCTTTTTATAATAATTCTGTACTGGTGCAGTCTTATACCAATATGCAGGCTTCTACCTGCAGAAGGCTACAAGCTTCTCTCATTCTCCAGCTTCTCCTGGAAGGGAGCTACAACCCCCTTAGCTCTTCTACTAGCTGATGTACTAGTACGTAGGTGCTGACCTACATAAGACTACAACCTTCTCTTTTCTTCCAGGGACCACGTTTCATAATTTTTCAGACTAGATCCATCAATAACATCAATCAACCATCAAATATATCTGCATCAACCAAACTCCTTTGCACCAACCAAAACTAAATCACACAATCACTTCTCTTAATGTTGTAACCAGAATACAGTAACAGTACCAGAACCAAATCCTAAACCCAGAACACTACAGCAATAAACAGAAGTAGTTAAAACATATTTTATGAGACGTACACTACTTCAATATGTAGAACCTGTGTGCATACGCTGTTGTATTAAGGCAAACCTATGTATACGTTGTTTTGAATTACCGAACCAACGTGTATACGTGCCTTTGCTATGCTAAACCTATGTACAGATCTATAAAAGATAATTTACCCTTTTCAATTATTCATACATCAGTTATACCCATATTATCAGATTTATAGATCAAGTCATGCGCCAAATATAACGGATCAAAATCACACAAAGATACTTCTATTCAAGCCTTAGGATCTTGACCCATCAATAGAACTTATCCTTCTTCTAGCGCTCAGGTTCCTCCTTGATTCAGATTCAGCTATGCACCATAACCCAATGACTAGTATTCTAGATCTTGCTCTTCATAAGATATTCAATCACTTGCTCACTTGCCCCACTAGTCCTAATGATCTTCTCCTTATATAGGTTTAGGCCTCTCTCAATACCATGGTCCAAAACCACGTAGATCCAATACCTTGGACCCAATACCTGGGGTCAACACTTCAGACCAAATACCATGGACCAATACCAAAATACCATGGACCAAAACTTAGTTTTCCAACGAGTATGCGCCTTTCCTTCTATGAACATGCGTGTGTACGTGTACGCTCCTTTTATTCTGCTAACCCGAGTGTATATGCACTTTCATCAAGGTTAACCTGTGCATACCTCTCTCTTGACTTGCTGCACTATGATCTGTCATCTGAGTGAGTTGCCATCAAGGACAACACCTGTATCATAATGCCAACAATATACTCCATAATGGATTTTGCCAAATTATCAGAAAAAATTTGGGCCTAATTCATTATTGTTGCATTTACAGTTGCTTCCAATAATGCAATCCATTCTGGGCAAAATTTGGTACTATCGGGCTTGCCGAACAATCTACTTAGCATGGTTGCTGCAAAACTATAAGGGGGAGAGATAGATGTTGTAGAATACATACCCGTCTTATCCCTTTTTATCTTGCTATCATTTTTTGTCCAGGTCCGCGTGACATCTATTGGATCTTCATTCTCCTTGGAAAATTTATCCAGGAATTGTTTATTGTAGAGTTTCTGTGGCTCTGGTAAATTGTACATAAGCCTCAGGATGTCTGGTGAAAAATATCCCATAACCTCCTACCTGTTATTCTTGAATTCTCTGTCTGAGACATCCACCATATCAATTATCCACTTAACCATATCTGTATATGGAATTATCTTCGGTCTTGCGGCTATGCGGTGTAGAAAGGAACATGTTGTCTTGAAGAAGGAGGCATCGAAGGAAATATTAGCATCGGTTGTGGCCTTTGCTACTAGAGGTCTTGGTTTCTCTTCTTCTAATAAATCATACATGGCTTCCCATGTTGAGGTTCCTCCATCTCTACTGCACATAGTATCAGAGAATAGAGGGATCATTTCTGACTTTTCAGACGTTGCTTCCTTTCCCCTCTTTGCCATTGCTCCCAACGACTCTTGCTACGGATTTTTCCTGAAATGGAGCAAAGTAGAAGTTAGCGGATAGATGAAAATAATAATGAATGATACAGATAAGCTTGGAAAGGTGACAAGAAAGGAGTTTTAATTAAACGCAAGTGAGAAGATATCGTATCACATCAAGCCGTTTTTCAAACATAAGTGCCATTAACCCATAGTAAATTCCCACTAATGGTTCCTTATCTCTAGTTTTATTGCTCATTAATATTTTTCATCGTAAGTCAGGAAATAAACTTTTTAGGGTAGCGAGATTTAGTTGTGAGAATGCCAATTTTGCGATTGCGATGCAATATCACAAATCGCATTATCGCAGTTTGTGTGTGCGCTTTATTTAAAGTTCCTTTGGTTTCTGCGGGATGCGAAATGCGGGACATTCCTTATTATGTTTAAAGCATAGCTTTTTTGATAGAATTTTATTTATAAAGCCTTTTTATTGTGCAACGGACTTAAGTGTTATTTTATAACATAGTTTTCAATCGTGTCTGGGCTTCTATCGCATTTCGCAATATCACATGGTTGGTAACGTTTCAGACCTTTCTTAAGTATTTCCAATGCGTTGCAATAAGGCTAACCGTGTCATTGCAATATCGCATTTCGCATGGTTAAAGATACTTTGTGAGGGTGCGCCCTTTGTAAGTGGCGATATGAGATGCGGGCCTTATTTTAATAAGAAATGCCTTAGGACTTAGTTTAAATGAAAAAGCCTAATAACATCTATGACCTAAATTTGAAACTACTTGTAAATGGTTTGCAAGGTATTCAATTCAGAAATATACATGTTTAAAAGATGTCCATGTCTTGCAGAAAAGAAACAAATGAAATTTTCAGTTGTTCATGACCCATTTAAGTATAGCAGATTTATTTCCTTTTACTGTTTAACACACTAAAACGAATTTGTTCTGCAAAATAAATCAACCACAGATGCAAAAGAAGTTGATGAAGTAGTTCACCCCTCCTGGGCTACGTCTGCTGGGTCCAAGGCTCCCAAATGGACCTGTCCTTGTTTTAATTAAATGCTCAAATTGAATATACAACTGAATAGAAGCATCTACAGGTGGAATAAATGGTAAAAATAGATTCATAACACTTGAATCCTTCAGGATTGACTACTGGTTCACCTCCAATGGATACCTGCAACCCTATACAGTTCTCCCAATACTGGGCCCTAGTGGCTCCTAGAACTTCCACGGCTCCAAAACCTCTGCAAATGACCTCAGATGGCTTTAAGACCTATGCCAATGGCTTCAAAAGGTAGAAAATACCCAAAATCAAAAAAAAAATTCGTCCAAAATCGCCTTCCCTAGCCAAAGTTATGGCCATTTACTCCCAACTGCCAGCGTGGCCTAAAAAAACTCCAGTTAAAACTCACTGACTACCAGATAACCCCGCTAAATATGGAGTGGCCGCCAAATTTGGCGCCATCGCCAATTCCGCCGCTAACTGACCGCCAGTTAACTGATTGTTTTAATGGCGCATGTGAACGGTTCGTTGGCGGTTTTAGCTGCATTGGAGTCCGCGCCATGACCTTCGGGTTAACTACCCATTAAGTGTTGATTAGCCTGCTTTAAACTGAAATGTGACCACGTATGTTTAGCACCGGCGGTTTAGGGATTAGGCCTGCGGTTCCGGGCTTGAGGTCACGTGTATGGGGCTGGCCCTTAGGGGCTGGCCCCCTTCGGCCCCCACCAAAGATTCCTGCAAACTTTATAAATGGTTTCCGCCACTCCATTAACAGATGTGATGCTTGTGGCGTGTTGGTAAGGTGTTTGGCTGGTGCGGAGGAGGTTGCGTGTTCAAAACTTGCCAATGCCAAAAAAATTTACAATGCGCCCATAGGATATGATGATGTCATCCTGAGCCACGTGGCGGCCTCCGGGCTTGCCACGTGGCAACCTGTGATTGGCTGCCCAAAAGGAATATTCCCTGGAATATTCCAACGAATATTCTATGGAATATTCTTTTTTAATATTTTTTTTGAAAAATATTCAAAAATTAAGGGTTATTGGGCGATTTTGTTTTTGGCATAACTTTCTCATACGGTGACCGTTTTTCGAACCGTTTGTGGCGCCGAAATCAGGAAGATGAGAACTTTCTAGTCGTTCAAATTTGAACTAGTTCTGAGCATTTTAAATTTTGAGCATTTTATGACACTTAGGACATGAGCACCTGATCACGCCTCCCCATTGGGAATCTTTTGGACCCCAAAAGCCTTCAACTACCTGTTAAAGAGGTGAGGGTACAGCTCCCTCACTCTGTCCACCTCCATCCACTTTGCCTTGTTCGGTTTGCTGCCTTTGAAACCAACCCGAACATAATCTACATTGCCCCTCCTTGAAGTGCGTGTCCTTCTGTCAAGGATTGTATCTTCTTTCAACTCATCTAAGAATTCTGGCGAGAAATCTTCTATAGATGGCATCTGAACAGCACTTTCATGATCAGCAATCAAAGGAGGTTCATACAAACGTAAGTTCTCCACATTGACAACATAATACATTTGCATGTAGGAAGGCAAATCTAATTGAAAAGCATTATTTCCAACCTTCTTGAGGATTTTGAATGGACCATAATGAATAGGCTTCAGCTTTTTACCTTCTCCTTGCATCCTTTCCTTACTAATGTACAGCCATACCTCATCCCCTTCTTGAAACTTGTGATCAACTCTATGCTTGTCGTGTCTTTCCTTGTACTTGCCTTGACTCTTCTCAAGCTATTCTTGAATTTGTTGATGTATTTGCTGAATTATTTCAATGAATGAACGAGCTTTGTCAATATCACTATGTCCCTCCATGGCGACATCTTTCTCAAGAATGAAATCAAGAGGTGATTTTGGCAAGTAACCAAAACAAGCTTCAAACAGTGAGGTGTTTGTGGAAGAGTGCTTGGCACGATTGTAAGCATGTTGTATGTAGTGCAAATGTTCATCCCAAAGCTTGGGATGCTTGCTGCAATATCCTCTCAAGAGGTGCACAATGGTTCTGTTCACAACTTCAGTTTGTCCATCTATTTGCGGATGGAAAGCAGTACTTTTCTTCAACTTTGTGTCCATCATCTCCCATAGGTTGGACCAAAAATTCCCCACAAATCTGGAATCCCTGTCACTAATAATGGAAGTAGGCAAACCAAAGTGAATCCATACATGATGAAAAAATAAATCAGTAGTTATAGTTTTCTTACAAGGCATAAGTATACACATTTTGCTGAAACGATCAACTACTACATATAAATAATCATGTTGCTTTCTAGATTTTGGCAAACCTCCTACAAAATCCATAGAGATGCTCTCCCATGGTCTAGAAGGTACCGGAAAAGGAGTATACAAGCCAAGCTTCCTATTACTAGGCTTGCTTGTAGCACATAATGAACAACCTCTTATGAATCTTGAAACAGAATCTACCATGCGAGGCCAATAGCAATACCTCTGTAGATGTGCAACTGTTTTTCTTGCCCCAAAATGGCCAGCAATAAGAGAAGAATGAGCTTCTCTTGTGACATTTATTCTCTCCCCCTGTGGTATACACAACTTGCCCAAATGAAACGGAAAATTGTTATGCATGTGATAGTCATTTTCCTCTACATGATTCCCTTTACTCAAGTTAGCATACACATCTTTAAAGTCATCATCAGATGCATATTGTTCTATGTAACTATCATGTACCATGGAATCATTCTTAAGTAAAGTAACAACACCAATAATAGGCCTTCAAAGCATATCAACAACTTTATTCAGAGTACCTTTCTTGTACCTTATTACCAAATGGAACTGTTGCAAGAAGCCCATCCATCTGAAGTGTTGTGACTATTGTAACTTGCTTTGTGATTGCAAGTACTTTTTTATAAGGGTTGATGGTCGGTATGTATAACAGTTTCTTTGCCCATCAAATAGTGTTTCCACTTTTTGACGCTTTGTACCAACGCATACAACTCCTTATCGTATGTAGGATAATATACAACAGCACCATTAAAAGTTTCAGAATGAAAAGCAATAGGCTTACCATGCTGTATGTCGCACGGAATGAGTCGATCTTGCGGACAAGATAGACCTTCCTAGAATCTAAAGAAGACCTAATGACAAGCAAACCAACCAGACACTATCTTTCTCTAAATATGCTTCAATAAACAATAGCAAACAAGTGTTTTTAGGGCCTACCTTTGGTCCAACACAAGCTTGTGGATGCCCTCACTCTTTTGATCCAAATGAGCTCCTCTTCACTAATCTGCAAACACAAACAAGGCAAACAAATTAAATAGCACCAAAAAAACCAATTGCATAAAACATATTTAACATGAAAGTCAAGGAGTCCATGAAACAAATAACATAAGATACTTGTTGAGAAAAATGAGTTTGATTGTATTAATTCAAAAGAAGAAGAACTTTACAACCTTTTCCTTGATGTTGTACAAGCTCCTCCCAGGGCCCAACAAGATGTCTCCTCTCTTTGACAAGTTTCACTCACTCTCCAATGGAACCAAGAGGTATGTGATCTCTCCTCTCAAGCTCAACCAAAGAGTCTTAATTTCACCAGCATTTACCCTCAAAATGTTCAGCTTCTAACTTTCTTAGTCCTCACCCCAATGCCTGTCTTTATAGTGCAATGGAGGGAAGTTACTAGGTCCTCCTTCAAAGGGATAAAGCCCTCCTTCAAAGGGATAGCTCCTTTAGTCAAGGGATTAGCTCCTTTTCTTTTGGGATGCATGAACCACCTCAGAGCGAACAATCCACGTCAAAATTCCTTCTAGAAAACTCTAGAATTAATCCAAAGTGAGTTTTTTAAGATAAAACTTGCGCCTTTTGACTTTCACAGGGGTCCGCACCTACACCGTTAGGGGCAGAGCGGGTAGGTACGCAACTTTTGTACACAGAAGGTGTGGGACTGCAGGTGACCATGAGAGAAAGTGCGGAACGAGAGTTACATTGATTTTTAATGTCTTTCTCCCACTTCCAAAGCTTGATTTGAAGAGCTGAGGTCTTAGACTTGCTTAGGAGGACAGTACAAGTGATGATAGACCCATACTGACTGCAAATAATCATGGTGACGATATTTTAGTGTAACACTGTAGAAGAATTGCACCCAAGGCATAATCACTAGCATCAGTTTGTATCTCAAATGGCTGTCTCAAATCCGGTAATGCAAGGACCGAAGCTGAACTAATCTTCTCTTTCAAAGATTCAAAAGCTTTTTGCTACTTGCCTCCCCATTGGAAAGCATGCTTCACACTTGTCACTGCATGCATAGGAGCTGCTATAGAAGAGAAGTTAGAGATGAACTTCCTCCAATATTGAGCTGCACCCAAAAAACTTCTTACCTCTGTTATGGATTTGGGAGTAGGCCAATTCACAATAGCCTCTATTTTAGCAGGATCAATTCTCAAAGCACCTCCTCCTACTATGTGTCCCAAATAAACCAAAGAAGTCTTTCCAAATTCACACTTTGACATTTTAAGAAATAACTGATTCTTTTTCAAAACATCAAGTACTTTCCTAACATGCATGACATGATCTTCTCTAGACTTGCTGAAAATTAAGATGTCATCTAAGTAGACAATAACGAAATCATCAAGAAAAGGATGCAAGACATCATCCATTACCCACATGAAAGTTTCAGGTGCATTGCACAAACCAAATGGCATCACAAGCCACTCAAAGAGTCCTTGTTTGGTTTTAAAGGCTGTCTTCCAAATGTCACTTTCTTCAATTCTTACTTGATGATATCCACTGCACAAGTCTAACTTAGTGAAATATCGAGCATCTTTCAGCTGGTCTAGCAAATCATCTATCCTTGGGAGTGGGTAACGATTCTTTACCGTTATCTTATTTAAGGCCCTGAAATCAACACACATACGCCAAGTGCCATCTTACTTTGGAATCAATACAATCGGTGACCCACATGGCGAAGTACTTGGCCTTATGAAACCCTTGTCCAACAAATCCTTGATTTGCTTCTTTATTTCAGCATTCTCCATAATAGACATGCGGTACATGCCTATGTTTGGAAGAGGACAATCTGGATGCAAATGGATTTCATGCTAAATCTCCCTCTTAGGAGGCAAACCTGTTGGCTCCTGAAACATCTCATGATATGCATCAACTACATCATACAGATCTGATTTAAGTTTTGGATCACAATTGTCAAATGACTCATGATTCACATCAACCTTGGGCTTAATCATAAGAAGAACAAAATTCTTACTTGAATTGACCAGCCTTTTCACCTGTCCTGCATTCACCATCGCTATATTTGTCTTCTTGCGATGAGCTCTAACAATGAACTCCTTGCCATCTTTGAAAAGATGATATTTGTTTTCATGGCGATGAAAGATAGCTTTCCTGTCAAACAAGTAAGGACTTCCCAAAACAATTCCTGCTATATCAAAAGGTACCACATCAAGTTCAACTGTGTCAATAAAATGTGCAGTAATTGCAAAGCGCAATGTGCACTTTCTTGAAACTTGTAAATTTGCATCCTTGCAAATCCATCCAAGTTGATATGGCTTCGGATGTGGAACGGTCTCAAGTTTAAGCTGCTTGACCAAGTCCTCTGATATAAGGTTTGCTTGTGACCCACTATCAAAAAGTGTGTCAATTTTAGTATGTTTTGAAATCACCCTCACATGAAACAGTTCAATTCTTTCTTCATCATTAGGATCTTGTACATGACAGCTTGAGGTACTAGTGCTGGCTTCAGTTTCAATTTCTTTTCCCTTCAAGTTTTTCAAACCCATGGCTGCAATTTTGGTTTCATCACTTGAATCATCCCCTAAATCTTGTGGTGTAGATGTAGTAGCAGCAATTTTCTATTTCCCTTTGGATTTGTTAAATTGAGGTCTTTTTTTTCAGGATGTAATTTCCAACAGTTTTTTATCAGGAGCTCAGGACCAAGTGTCGTAAAATGGTCAAAAATGAAAGTGCTCAGAACTGATTGGAACCTAAACGACTGGATAGATCTCATATTCCTGATTCTGGCACCGCAAACGGTTCGAAAAACGGTCGCCGTATGAGAAAGTTATGCCAAAAATAAGAATTGCCTAATAACATTAGAATTTTGAATTTTGAAAAAAAAAATTAAAAAAGGAATATTCCTTAGAATATTCCAGGGAATATTCATTTTCAACAACCAATCACAGGCTGCCATGTGGCAAGCCCGGAGGCCGCCACGTGGCCCATGATGACGTCAGCAAAGGTTGTTGGGTGCGTTTAAAAGTTTGGTCGGATGGAGGATCGAACCCACGACCTCCATATTACAAGCGAACTAACTTATTGTTGGGCCACAACAACAGACGTTGAATGGATGGCGGACCGAACTTTATTTAAAACTTTAAATTTTCATTGGCGGGAAAGGAAGGGGGCCAGCCCCTAAGGGCCAGCCCCGCATGCCATATGACCTCAGGCCGAGAACTAAGGGCTTAAGCCCCAAGCGCCAGCACTAACCACCAGCGCGAAATCCGAGGCAAGTGGTCACATGCGCATTTAATATAACTGCAGTTAAGTTGGCGGGATTCTTGGCGGACCGCCAAATTTTGTGGACCCGCCATAATTGGCGAACTTATCTGGACCTCCACTACAGTTAGCTGGAGTTTTTCTAGGGACAGACTGGAGAAACATTAAATGGCCATAACTTTGGCTAGGAAAGTCGGTTTTGGATGAAATTTTTTTTTTATTTTGGGTATTTTGGACCTTGTGAAGTCATTGGCACAGGTTTCACAACCATCTGAGGTCATTTGCAGGTGTTTTAGCTTCATGGAAGTTCCAGGAGCCACCAGGGCCAAATCAGTTTGGGAGCTGCATTGGGAATTGTGCAGCCAGTGAATGTGGAACGAAGGTCATTCCTAAAGTTTTCCAGCCTTATGAATCCATTTCTGCAGCTCGTTTTGCCTTTTGAGGCATTCTTCTCACTGTTTAGCTTCAGGGAAGCTTTCAGGGCCACTAGGGCCATTTCAGTGCATGAGCTGTTTGGGGGCTATGTTCATCCGTTTTTGGTGATTCAAAAGCCTATGTCTGCTATTTTTGACCTTCTGAGTCTAATGGTAGAGTTTTCAGAACCATTTGAGGTCATCTTCACCTCGAAATTCTCCATGCAAGTTTAAAGAGCCATCAGGGCCAATTGGGGAAAGTACTGTATAAGGTACAAAATTCACTGTTTAGTGTTTGGAAAAGAGCATGTTTGGCTAATTTGTATCTTCTGATTCTGTATTTACAGTTAGATCTGTCCTTTGAGACACCCATATTCTTGTATTAGCCTTTGTAGCAATTTTAATACAAGAGGACAAGCCTAGTTGGAGAGGTTTGGTCCAGCAGATGTAGCCCAGAGGGGGGGTGAACTGCTTTATCATTTTGATGTCTTTATTTGTTGAAGATGATATGATAAAAAAAACTGATATAAAGTATTAAACAGCAAATAAATATAACTTGCATACACACATAATCACTTATTCAGCTACAGAGAGTTACTTGTCTTATTCCGCAAGACCTTAACCTTCAAGTATGTGTATGTCAAAGACTTCTAAGTCTTTACTTTGTTATTTCTTTAGGCAGAGCCTGTAGAGGGCCAGGTAGCCTCTGGAACTCATCCTCTTTTTAGAGGTGACATGTCCGGTGAATGCCCCTACAGTCTATCTCTGTATAAGAAATAAGAAGTTTACACAATTTTAGAGGTCATTTGGAGTGTCTAGCTCACAGTTGAAATAATTGGAAATGGATACCTTGCACCCTTAAACAAGTACATTCCATTTTCAGATCAGATGGTATCAGAGCACTAGGTTGCTTGACTGACATCACTAGCTTGATTGTGTAGCTTGAAAGGTGTCTTAAGCAGTGTTGAAGATTGACTGCTTCATTACTCTGCAAACTACTTGTTGTTTGAGTTGGCTGAAGCTCTTTTGCTCATTTTTACAATGACAACTTCCATAAGTGAGTTCTCAAAATCGCCCTCCTTCACAAGATTCTTTGATGAAGGCTTGAAGCAAGAATTTTTCATCGTGATGAATATGGTGAGAGAAATGTATGAGGACGAAAGAAAGAGCTCTAGACTTCAAGAGCAGTTGAATTCCATGAGGGAAGAGAAGCAGTTGCTTTCTAACCAATTGCAGGAAATGGAAGGCCAACTTCATATTGCAGACATGAAGCTGGAAAGGATGCATGAGTTGGAGACACAACTCCTTGTTGCCAAAGAAGCCTTAGCCAAGTATCAGCTTGAAGAAGAGGTAAACAATTCTAGTTTGTCTTCAAATTCGCATAAGAATGTTTATGTTGGTTCTTTTGAGAAACATACCAGAGGCATAGGGTCCAAGTTGATGTCCAAAATGGGATATGAAGGACAAGGATTGGGAAAACATGCACAGGGTATAGTTGAGCCAATAATGGTTGAGGTAAGGCCTAAGAATTTGGGTCTTGGCTATGGAAAATCTTATGGAGAAAGTTCCAAAGCAGCCATGAAGGCAATTGAAACAGTTCCTAGAAGGAGTTTCATTTCAAGTTCTCTATCTCAAGGTTGTAAAGATTGTATTTTTGAGGAATGCAATAGTTTGAAACATACCTTGCAAGAAGAAGGTGTGCATAAGCATGCACTTGAACAAGGGAGTGGTAAAAGCTCTAAAACCATTAAAGGGATTGATGGTGTTCCAAAAGGAGCTTCTTCTTCATTTGATTCATCTCCTCATGAAGGTAATGAAGGTGAAAGACAAAGGTATAAATATGATTTCAATCATATTTCATTTGATCATGTAAAGCATGGAAAATTTCCACACAAGCATTGGAAAAGAATTGCATGTTCTTTTTGTGGTTTGTTTAACCATAGTGTTTCTAGATGTTGGAAAAGAATGGCAACATACAGGAAACTTTTGAAGGAAAGGAGGCAAGAAGCCAAAGTTCCAATGAACAATGCAAATCATGTTGTCAAGAAGATGAACATGTGTTGCACTTATTGCCATAAGCATGGACATACTGCTGAAAGGTGTTGGACTCTGAATCCAACAATGCTTCCACAAAAGTTAAAGAAATTGGAGCAAGAGTATGGCAAGAATGGGAAGGAAGTTTCCATCATTGATATGTGTCAGGATGATACACATGTTGATATCGATGTGCAGTTAAAGGAAGTGCCTTTGAAATGGATTGGTAAGAAGTGGTTAGAATTCTTATCCAATTAAAGTTGCATGTCTTTTGATTGAATGCATTTCTTGGGTAAGGGAATGCAAGTTGCAGGATGGAAAGCTGAGTATGAGACTCACTCTATTGCAGCAAAAGTTATATTCATTTCAGCTTTGAAAGTACATGTACATGTGATCGAGGATCTTGTACTTATGATTGTACTTAAGAGAAAGTTGAAGGATAAACTGCATGCATGAGAATGATATGCATGTGCACAGGGATCATGATGATTTCCTTGTTTTTTTTTAAACATGTATGTGTGATTAACTTGAAGGGTTGATTACTTTGTTTTTAACCATGCATGTAATGTAATCTTGACTTGGAAAAAGTTAATTTGATCTCCAAGATTGTAAAGGGGAGAGATGATGAAGTATTTCATCTTTGTAAGAGCCTTCTCATTTGGGAGGCAGTTCTTCTTCTGGAGCAGAGGTGCCATGGATGGGCATCGTGACAGTGGAAAACCCACATGTTTAGAGAAAGATTTCAGCTCATATATCAGCAAGTTTCATTGCTGGTTTCTGCAAACTTTCAGTTTGTCTGGCGAACAAGCTTGGTCGGGATTCCACGAGTACTTGGTTTATGCAGCAACATTCGCCATGACGACAGTTGATAAGGCAGGACATTTTGGCATCAGTATGCTTTTTTGGCTGAAAGGGGGAGGATATTTCTGTTCCTCAAGTGTTGTACAGTTCAGTTCAGAAATTCAGTGAGCTTTTGGGGACCAAAAGCCTTCTCATTTGGGAGGTGTGATCAGGAGCTCAGGACCAAGTGTCGTAAAATGGTCAAAAATGAAAGTGCTCAGAACTGATTAGAACCTGAACGACCGGATAGAGCTCATCTTCCTGATTCCGGCACCGCAAACGGTTCGAAAAACGGTCGTCGTATGAGAAAGTTATGCCAAAAATAAGAATTGCCTAATAACATTAGAATTTTGAATTTTGAAAAAAAAAAAATTAAAAAAGGAATATTCCGTAGAATATTCCTTAGAATATTCCAGGGAATATTCATTTTCAACAACCAATCACAGGCTGCCACGTGGCAAGCCCGGAGGCCACCACGTGGCCCATGATGACGTCAGCAAAGGTTGTTGGGTGCGTTTAAAAGTTTGGTCGGATGGAGGATCAAACCCACGACCTCCATATTACAAGCGAACTAACTTACCGTTGGGCCACAACGGCAGACATTGAATGGATGGCGGACCGAACTTTATTTAAAAGTTTAAATTTTCATTGGCGGGAAAGGAAGGGGGCCAGCCCCTAAGGGCCAGCCCCGCATGCAATATGACCTCAGGCCGAGAACTAAGGGCTTAAGCCCCAAGTGCCAGCACTAACCACCAGCGCGAAATCTGAAGCAAGTGGTCACGTGCGCATTTAATATAACTGCAGTTAAGTTGGCGGGATTCTTGGCGGACCACCAAATTTGGTGGACCCGCCATAATTGGCGGACTTATCTGTTGTGGGGAAAAATTCCTATGCAGGACGATCCTATCCACCTAAGGTGTGACAGTGCCTTAGCAACAAACAGAGACAGCTATTCTAGTATTCTTCCTTTATGAATTAATAATGAAGAGAGATGGATGGACTAACCGGTGTCTTCCGTTTGTCCCTCGATCCGGTTTCTCTTCTCTTTGGGTGTTCACAGCTACTTGCCTTCTCGCTCGCCCAGCTTCAACAGGTCTCTGCAAGATTACAAGAGAAGAACACTACACAAAGACATAGATTCATAAACATAACTAGTTCAAGATTAGAAGTAAACTAAACATACTAATGCAATCATACATCAAAGATACATCAGTATATAGGAGGAAACCAAGATAGCTTTATTGATGAATAACAAGGTTCAGGAAGAGATACAACCCAGAGGGCTCCAATCCAGCATCTCCTTCCCAGCAAAATAGAATTCCTATCTTCACCTCCCTTCAAAGCATTAAGCACCCAATGATTCTAGTCTCAAACCAACAGCAATTCTTTGCAATAACAAAATTCCAGCCTCCAGATCTCATGGAGGAGAGATCCATATATAGATGTTTGGAGAGAGGATGAGTCAGCTTGAGATCTGACTAGTGTCCTCTCCCTCTGTCAGTTCTTGATTCCACTTGGAGGTTCTTGCTTCCACTTGGAGATTTGGAACCTCTTACTCATCACCAGTCGAATTCCCTGAGGCAAGTGTCATTTTGGAAGCTTCCTGGGTTTTGACACCTTGAGAAATGAGCTTGCCACATGTCCACTCTCGCTCAGCACAGGTAGCCAGTGTTGGCTTTGACATTCAGCGCAGACAGCTAGTGGAGCCATTGACATGATCCTGAATTGACTTGTTTTTGAGCAGTTTCTGGTGGAGAACTTCTGTGAATTGATGTGGTTTGTTAGCCTTGTTCCTCTAGGGGTAGGAACAACATGTTTAGGGACTTTGGATCCCTTAGATTATGGACATTTCATGCTCAATGCTGTAAGGCACAAAAATGTCTATAACAGTTGCCCCCTAAAGTATGAGGTCGTTTATAGGGTGAAATGCTTTATCCAGGAGGGTCCGGAGTTCATCCAATGCTGGGAGGAGACCTGTAATAAGATACAATACAATACATTATTTTTCATACTGCTTTCATGATCTAGCTGAGGCGGGCATTCCCATGCTCAGCTTTATAAATTCATCTTTTCTGTACATAGAACAGACAATCGTCTGATGGTAGACTGATAATTTTGATGAAATTATCATCCTTTGAGTAGGATGATCATCTGCTGCAATGATGTACATGTCAAATGTCTTTATCTTTCCTGAATATATATCGCAGCCTGGATGGATGAAACTAGATCCAGGGTCTTCAAACTCGTTCGATCTTCACTCTAAGTACAAGCCGATCCATGTGAGAATTGTTCTGAAGTCGAACATGGAAAGACATCGCTTGATTACCGGTCAATGAGGTAAACCGTTAACAAGCGCGAGAGGAATCACCGATAATGATAATGACCCTCAAGGTACTGCAGTACAATTCACGTGGTGTGAATAAAGGACTTGGCGTCGAACACCACGCAAAATCTTCTGGTCGAAGGTCATTGATGTATACCTGTCGCCGGAAGTGAGAAACTTGCCATTGAGGCATGCAAGCTTCAAAGTACTGAAGGGGTTGTTCCTAGATCAACTTCTTGGATAATGAGCTGATGTCAACAAGAAGCGATCCGTCAAAGGAGGGCCTTAATGAATCCCACATCAGTGACACAGAACGGAGCTAATGATTTCAATGGAGGTGAAAACGATCTGTGACATATGATTCAGGGTGGCGGTCATGAACGGATGAAGGATAATGTATGGCAGTGGATGGGACACGGTTGACTCTTTCTGAACGACTTCTCTTGAACATATGGCGACACTGATGCGATGGATCGGTAGCATTACCCCAATTATGGATGGTATGGCGAGACCATGGTGATGTGACCGGTGAATGAAACAACCCAACCCGATTGTGGTACGGAGGAAAAGTGTCATGTTCAAGAGCGACTTGCTACCATCAAAGTTTTCTTTAGTTTCTCCCGATTTTTCCCCAGTCATTGCTGACCAGTACCTCTTTATTTTTGTCAAGCTTGAGGAGGATAACATATGCTTGTTCTATAACCTGCCCTTCAGGCAAGCCCATCGCTATGTTTTAACGAGCCTAGCGATGGTGAAACTCGTTCTCGCCTAAAGACAAGTTTGTCGCTATTTAGTGATTTTAACGAGCCTAACGACAAGGATAACTCGGTTCTTTTCATTTTTAGAGAGTCTGAAAAGGTACATAAAGTTAACTCCAAAATTCCTTTTTCGTCATCTAATCCCTTAAGTCCGAAAAAGTATAAAACAATACAGAAGGGATGAGTTTTCGATAGTTTTAACGAGCCGAACAAACAAGCGCTCGATCTTTTTGTGCAATAATCCCTCAGGTCCAAAAAGATTAAAATCTAGAGGAGGGATAGCACTTCCTGTCCCTTTAACGAGCTGGAAGGCCAAGGACTCGGCAATCTTTTCATATTTTACGAATCAGCTGAAAAGAGCTTAAAGAAGACTCATCTTTTGAGGAATGAGTGATAAACAGGGTTAGCAGCTGATTCCAGGTACAGGTTGGAATTTTCCAATCACGGCAGTGTCACAAGGATGGCTAGGTGAAATCACTCTTCGCAGTTGTTCCTCAAAATGGGTAAACAATCATATGGAGGTGAACGATCGGCCAAATGAAAAGTGGAGGTGATGGTGCAAACACGACCAAGGCTTTAATGGCTGATAAGGTTACATTCGCAGTGGTTATTTACAGGGTGGTGGTTCATTTTTTATTTTTAAAATGAGCTTGAATGCTGGTGGAAACACTTGCTCATTGCTTATGTTTATTTTTTAACGAGCATGAAGTCCGCGTTAAAACTGCTCGGATCTTGCGTTTATTTTTTAACGAGCATGAACTTTATGCTAAAACTGCTCGATTATACCAGTCATATGATAAGAGCGTCTCATTGAAGATGTTATTTTTTAAGGAGCTTAGATCTTACGTAAGCTTTGCTCTGGATCCTTTCGTTATGCAAGTTCGGAAACGACTAATCCTACGAGTTTAAAGGGTTAGAGGTCCTAAAAATTTAAAAAATAAATAGCCGCCCCTTGCTTGCACTCCAAAAGGTTTGCATGCCCCCAGGCATAAGGTACGATTTCAAGGTTACCTCTACTTCACTTCCGCCAAAACATGTGTTTTAACGAGAGAGGCTAACCTCTTTCAGGTTACCCAAAGATTGTCTCGTTCGCGGCTACGAATAAAACACTTCTTCGGCGATGTCTACCGAAATAAACAAAGGTGAGTGACGACGCCCGCCAACCCACATAACTTTGACAAAAGAATCTTATTCTAGAACAACCCCTCTTCCAATCACGGACAGGGTACGGACTAGTCATATTCTCCCGCGGAAACCTACCCTATACCCAAAGTTTCCCTGCCGAAGCAGGCCAGGATGCATGCCCCCTGGGTTCCAGTCATATCCTCCCGGATTACTCGCGCTCATCAGGAGGATGGACCGTGGGTTGAGACACTTCTTGCGTGAATAGACGATTTATGGATGGTACATGACTATTTGCGATGCGTGATCCGGGAAATGAAAGTTGGTCCACGAGCTTGACCACTCTTCCTTCATGCGGAAAACACATTACTCTAAAGAGTGAGGAGACGACGGCTCCCATGCAATATATATAGTCTCGTCCAAGGAGTAGGTTATAATCCAAGGGTCCTTGAACGACCATCACGTTCATTTGAATGGTCTTCCCTTTCAATGTTATGGGCACATTGGGGAGGATCCCTAAAGGTCGACTGGTTCCTTTATCAAAGCCTGATAGATTTCTCATTTCAGGCAAAAGCGCAGGCGAACCAAGCGCTTTCCAAGCAATAGAGGAAAGGATACTCACAGATGCCCCTTCATCAATGATAGTGCCAGCCATTACCATTCTGTATATTTGGACGATAATTATGAATGGTATACTGGCTGGCAACCGAGGTCTGCCTAGTTGGTTCCAGTCAAACGAGACAACTAGGTTGCTTGGTGGTGGGACCGAATAGACGGCCGGATATCGTTCTGACGAACTTCCTTCCTGCAATAAAGGAATGGGGGCATTGCCTCCTTGTTCATCAGAGTCAGTGTTGATGAAGAGAATTTGGACGGTGTCGTCTTTATTCTCCTCTGTGATGGTATCATTCGAAGATAGAGCCTCTGAAGGCAAAACCGGGTCAACTGCCGCCTCAACCTTTTGACTTTCGTCAGGTATGGATTCAGACGGTTCATCTTCAATGATAGGCGCTTCGGCTGACCACCTGAGCGGGTCGGCCGGGTTCTCAACTAGCGAAGTACTTGGCAGGAGCCTTTGATATCTAGGAGGAAGTTGCGCTCGTAAAATCGGGCGATCTTCCAGAACTCTTTTTGCCTCGTCTAAGAAGGGACAACGGTGGATGGCATGATCGCCTTCACACAGTCTACAGGGAAATTTAACTTTCCCTCTCTGTCCTGGGGCTTCACTCCCGCTAGTTGACGGTGAGCAGTCAACATGGCTATCAGAGGTCGACGCTACCGAATTGTGCAAACGAGGAGACCAGTCCCTTAGTATTCGAGGGATGCAGGGACAATCTCTGTGGAAGTGGTCTCCCTTGCATATGACACATGGCGATTTAGGCCTGGTCAGTGTTGTGTGTGGATTTTTGTCAGACGACACTTGTTTGCCCCCAGTTGCCTTTGGCTCCTTCTTCTTCTTCTCTTTCTTCTTCTTCTCCTTCTTCTCCTTAGGAACCCGATTTTTTGTTTTACCAGTTCCGTCAAGCGAAGAGGAAGGAGGAGAGGAAGAATTATATGAAGTAGAAGACTGGTGGGTAACTCTGGTCTGGTCTAACTGTTGACTCGACTGTTCAGGAATCGTGGTGTTCTGAACGACATTGGTTGAAAAGAGCCAAACCGGCAGGCCAATTGTCAGTCCTGGAAGAAACAATGTGGCCATGTGGGGCGCACCAACATCTCCCCAAGAGGAGAAGGGACTAGGATTTCCACCAAGGGGAATTCCTTGGTTGGTGTGCTCCATCTTTTCAACCTAAAGATCAACGTGGGAATAAAGGGTGATTGTTCCATTTAAAATAAATTGTTAACGACGATTCAGACACAACTTGCTTTTTCACTTTTAAAGAGTTGAGAAAAAGCTAAAGATGACTCTAGTCTCCTTCGATGTTTTAACGAGCCCGAAGTGACAAATTCTCGGATGGACTTTTTCTGTTATAGAGTCTGAAAAAGGCCAAAAGAAACTGCTCTGGAGTTCTAGGCAGAGGGTGTGCCAAACTTTTCGCAAAACCGCAGAATACTTTTTAAGGTACGGGCGGTAGATCTTCTTGAATGCTGTGTTCAGTGCATTGCGATTAGTAGGGCGGCCGACACGGCTTCCTAAGGATAAAGGTTAAATTCCTATAGGGGTCTCCCAATATATACGCGACGGTACGTGGGAGCACAATCCATACTGGCGCTATCGTCCCTCAGGAGGAATCACCCACCTTCAACGAGATCGACAGTCACCAGGCTTTACGACGCCGGAACACGTCTCTAGCCTAGACCTCTATGTTGTGCGTTATGTTGCAAAGCGTTGTTAAGTTCATTCAGTTTATTTTAAGTTGATCTTTTTAGAAGTTTGCCTTTCTGGATCACCACGAGATGTATGATACAATTCCTAAATGCAGTCTAAAGATAATAAGCAAGCTTTATATCTTTTCAACTTTGAAAATCCTAGCTACTAAGGGAAAAGAAAGACACCATCTTTTCTCAAAGAGCAATCAGCACACTCTAATGCACTTTTCCTAAATCCAACATGCAAACTATCAAAATGCAAATGCTCAATGCAGGTGTTTGTTTTCCGCTTTCTTAGTATTTATGCCTACAAAGAAAGCTTTTTGTACAACTTTGAATTTGCTTTTAAATGACAGGTACAACAAGTTTACTTTTTCGAAATCAGAAAGGATAGAAGAGATTACAACACTTTACGACTTTCGAAATGAACACTTGTTTCGACACTTAAAAGAGACAAACTCAAACCAATAAGCAAAAGCAAATGTATAATCAACTGTAAACAGCCAATGAACTCTCTCCTAAGATCACAGTCAACAGATCTGAATCAAGGGCTACAAGATGATTATTTCACTCATGCAAAGGAAAACAGTAAATGACGCCACAAACACATAAAAACACTCACAGTCTTTTTGTACAAAAGGAGGCGGAATTTAAGCAGAGAAAAGGAGTTATCAGACTGGTACCTATGCTGGTTACAGGCTGCAAAAATCAGAGATCAAAACAGGGCAACAGAGAGCAGAGAACCCCAGCTGCACAAGGCAAAAATGGATCAGCGCAACCTCAACACTGGGGTTTTGACATTCAGCGCAGGTGGCCTTCATGGGACCTGCGTTGAAATGCAGAATCCCTTCACAGGGTTCGCGCTGAACGAGAAACGAGAGTTTCTCACTGGGTTCTGGGTCACAGATTGCTAATTAATCTACTGTTTCAGGCCAAATAAAAGCAACAAGCAAGGTACAATCAAAGGGATTCTTTGAGGGGGTACTAAGATCTATCACAAAGGATCATCAAATCATTTGTGAGTCCATTATTCAGATCATAGAAAAATCCAGTGATTGGATCAAGGCAACAACTATCTACTTTGCAACTGAGAATAGCAGAAGCAGTTCGATTGTTGCTGTTGAGTCTATGAAACAAACAATGATAGAGACATAAATAAAATGACTAAACAGATCTCCCCAGTGGAGTCACCAATTTGTTGTGGGGAAAAATGCCTATGCAGGACGATCCTATCCACCTAAGGTGTGACAGTGCCTTAGCAACAAACAGATTCAGCTATTCTAGTATTCTTCCTTTATGAATTAAGAATGAAGAGAGATGGATGGACTAACCGGTGTCTTCCATTTGTCCCTCGATCCGGTTTCTCTTCTCTTTGGGTGTTCACAGCTACTTGCCTTCTCGCTCGCCCAGCTTCAACAGGTCTCTGCAAGATTACAAGAGAAGAACACTACACAAAGACATAGATTCATAAACATAACTAGTTCAGGATTAGAAGTAAACTAAACATACTAATGCAATCATACATCAAAGATACATCAATATATAGGAGGAAACCAAGATAGCTTTATTGATGAATAACAAGGTTCAGGAAGAGATACAACCCAGAGGGCTCCAATCCAGCATCTCCTTCCCAGCAAAATAGAATTCCTATCTTCACCTCCCTTCAAAGCATTAAGCACCCAATGATTCTAGTCTCAAACCAACAGCAATTCTTTGCAATAACAAAATTCCAGCCTCCAAATCTCATGGAGGAGAGATCCATATATAGATGTTTGGAGAGAGGATGAGTCAGCTTGAGATCTGACTAGTGTCCTCTCCCTCTGTCAGTTCTTGATTCCACTTGGAGTTTCTTGCTTCCACTTGGAGATTTGGAACCTCTTACTCATCACCAGTCGAATTCCCTGAGGCAAGTGTCATTTTGGAAGCTTCCTGGGTTTTGACACCTTGAGAAATGAGCTTGCCACATGTCCACTCTCGCTCAGTACAGGTAGCCAGTGTTGACTTTGACATTCAACGCAAGTAGCCAGTGTTGGCTTTGACATTCAGCGCAGACAGCCAGTGGAGCCATTGACATGATCCTGAATTGACTTGTTTTTGAGCAGTTTCTGGTGGAGAACTTCTGTGAATTGCTGTGGTTTGTTAGCCTTGTTCCTCTAGGGGTAGGAACAACATGTTTAGGGACTTTGGATCCCTTAGATTATGGACATTTCATGCTCAATGCTGTAAGGCACAAAACTGTCTATAACATTATCTGGACCTCCACTACAGTTAGCTGGAGTTTTTCTAGGGACAGACTGGAGAAACATTAAATGGCCATAACTTTGGCTAGTAAAGTCGGTTTTGGACGAATTTTTTTTTTATTTTGGGTACTTTGGACCTTGTGAAGCCATTGGCATAGGTTTCACAGCCATCTGAGGTCATTTGCAGGTGTTTTAGCTTCGTGGAAGTTCCAGGAGCCACCAGGGCCAAATCAGTTTGGGAGCTGCATTGGGAATTGTGTAGCCAGTGAATGTGGAACGAAGGTCATTCCTGAAGTTTTCCAGCCTTATGAATCCATTTCTACAGCTCGTTTTTCCTTTTGAGGTATTCTTCTCACTGTTTAGCTTCAGGGAAGCTTTCAGGGCCACTAGGGCCATTTCAGTGCATGAGCTGTTTGGGGGCTATGTTCATCCGTTTTTGGTGATTCAAAAGCCTATGTCTGCTATTTTCGACCTTCTGAGTCTAATGGCAGAGGTTTCAGAACCATTTGAGGTCATTTTCACCTCGAAATTCTCCATGCAAGTTTAAAGAGCCATCAAGGCCAATTGGGGAAAATACTGTATAAGGTACAAAATTCATTGTTTAGTGTTTGGAAAAGAGCATGTTTGGCTAATTCCTATCTTCTGATTCTGTATTTACAGTCAAATCTGTCCTTTGAGACACCCATATTCTTGTATTAGCCTTTGTAGCAATTTTAATACAAGAGGACAAGCCTAGTTGGAGAGGTTTGGTCCAGCAGATGTAGCCCAGAGGGGGGGTGAACTGCTTTATCATTTTGATGTCTTTATTTGCTGAAGATGATATGCTAAACAAAACTGATATAAAGTATTAAACAACAAATAAATATAACTTGCATACACACATAATCACTTATTCAGCTACAGAAAGTTACTTGTCTTATTCCGCAAGACCTTAACCTTCAAGTATGTGTATGTCAAAGACTTCTAAGTGTTTACTTTGTTATTTCTTTAGGCAGAGCCTGTAGAGGGCCAGGTAACCTCTGGAACTCATCCTCTTTTTAGAGGTGACATGTCCGGTGAATGCCCCTACATTCTATCTCTGTATAAGAAATAAGAAGTTTACACAATTTTAGAGGTCATTTGGAGTGTCTAGCTTAGAGTTGAAATAATCGGAAATGGATACCTTGCACCCTTAAACAAGTACATTCCATTTTCAGATCATTTTTTCTCCTCATGGCCTGGTTTAGAATAGTGTTTATAGATCACTTTCTCACTCTCCTGTTTGACAGATGCATTCTTTTTGCCCTTTCCCTTGGAGGTTTTCTCTTTGTTTTTCCCCTTGGGGGGCTTGTTTCTACCCTCTTCAAATGTGTTTTTTCCCCTTGCCTCTAAATGTGTAGCTTGGACACAAACCTCGTCCACGCTAGTAGGGTTAAACATCAAGATGGTGTGTCTAAGGTAGCTATGCAAGCCACCAATGCATTCAGCAAGGTTTCTTGGGTCTGTAAATCTACCCCTAATAAGAGATCTCTTCTCCTGAATTCTTGGGTGTAGTCTTGGACACTCTGACCCTTAAGTTGTCTGAAATTTTGCCAGTTCATAATGGCTTTCCGCATGTGAGCAAGAGGATAAAACTGTTTTTTAATGGCTAACAGAAATTCAGGCCATGTTAAGGTAACCTTACCAAATTTCTTGATCTCCTCTTTAGTCTTGGCCTCCCACAAAACCAATGCTGCTCCATCCATTCTCAAAGAAGCCAACTGAATCTTTGTGGCATCATCATGCATATTCTGGATCCTCAAGTAAACTTCCAATTGCCTAATCCAGATGTCAAGCTTTTCTACATTCACTTCACCATTAAACATAGGTAATTCGAATTTTACATCAATCTTCAAAAAAGGATTGTTTCCAGAGGATCTATGCTTATGCACAGAAGAAGATGAGGATGAAGAGGAAGAAGGTGACAATGGGGGTAATGGATCACCATTACCTCCATGTCCTTTCTTGGAATGATCATCATCCTTCTTACCTCCTGAAGAGCCCTCTCCTTCATGTGGATGTTTGGACCCTTCTCTAGCCAATTTCTCATTTCTTTCTTGGTACAATATCCTCACCATTTCAGTGAGGTTCAAGAAAGCCTTTCTGAATATTCTTTCTTCTTCTTTTGGATCCATGTGTGCAGGAATTTCTCCTTCATGTGCAGACGTTCTTGAAGCTTCTGCTGAGACTCTTGAGGTTGAAATTGAAGGTGGAGGTAATGGCTCTCTGACCTTCCTTGACTGAGGATTCTCTCGTTCTCTAGTCAACTGTCCTTCCCCTCTTTTAAGTTTCAACCTGGTAAGCATAAATACTTGCAAGACAGTTAGAAGATCTTTTCACAAAAACAATCAAAAGACAACTACACCAGAGATCGACTGAAAGAGCATTTATCTACTTTGCAATTGTATAACAAGAGCATTTCGAAGGCTTCCTGGCTCGTTTCAGGCTCTGTCTGTAGCTTATTTGACTGCTTTTGATACAAAGAAGCAACAACATAGCTCTGATACCAACTTGATCTGAATTTGAAACTACTTGTAAATGGTTTGCAAGGTATTCAATTCAGATATATACATGTTTAAAAGATGTCCATGTCTTGCAAAAAAGAAACAAATGGAATTTTCAGCTGTTCATGACCCATTTAAGTATAGCAGATTTATTTCCTTTTACTGTTTAACACACTAAAACAAATTTTTTCTACAAAATAAATCAACCACAGCTGCAAAAGAAGTTGATGAAGCAGTTCACCCCTCCTGGGCTACGTCTGTTGGGTCCAAGGCTCCCAAATGGGCCTGTCCTTGTTTTAATTAAATTCTCAAATTGAATATACAACTGAATAGAAGCATCCACAGGTGGAATAGATGGTAAAAACGGATTCAAAACACTTGAATCCTTCAGGATTGACTACTGGTTCACCTCCAATGGATACCTGCAACCCTATACAGTTCTCCCAATACTGGGCCCTAGTGGCTCCTAGAACTTCCACGGCTCCAAAACCTCTGCAAATGACCTCAGATGGCTGTAAGACCTGTGCCAATGGCTTCAGAAGGTCGAAAATACCCAAAAAAAATAATAATAAAAAAAATCGTCCAAAACCGCCTTCCCTAGCCAAAGTTATGGCCATTTACTCCCAACTGCCAGCTTGACCTAAAAAAACTCCAGTTAAAACTGGTTGTCTACCAGATAACCCCGCTAAATATGGAGCAGCCGCCAAATTTGGCGCCACCACCAATTCCGCCGCTAACTGACTGTCGGTTAACTGACTGTTTTAATGGCACATGTGAACAGTTTGTTGGCGGTTTTAGCTGCATTGGAGTCCGCGCCATGACCTTCGGGTTAACTACCCGTTAAGCGTTGATTAGCCCGCTTTAAACTAAAATGTGACCACGTATGTTTAGCACCGGCAGTTTAGGGATTGGGCCTGCGGTTCCGGGCTTGAGGTCACGTGTATGGGGTTGGCCCCCTTCGGCCCCCACCAAAGATTCCTGCAAACTTTATAAATGGTTTCCACCACTCCATTAACAGATGTGATGCTTGTGGTGTGTTGGTAAGGTGTTTGGCTAGTGCGGAGGAGGTTGCGTGTTCAAAACTTGCCAATGCCAAAAAAAATTACAATGCGCCCATAGGATATGATGACGTCATCCTAAGCCATGTGGTAGCCTCTGGGCTTGCCACATGGCAACCTGTGATTGGCTGCCCAAAAGGAATATTCCCTAGAATATTCCAACGAATATTCTATGGAATATTCTTTTTTTAATATTTTTTTTGAAAAATATTCAAAAATTAAGGGTTATTGGGCAATTTTGTTTTTGGCATAACTTTCTCATATGGCGACTGTTTTTCGAACCGTTTGCGGCACCGGAATTAGGAATACGAGCACTTTCCAGTCATTCAACTTTGAACTAGTTCTAAGTATTTTAAATTTTAGCATTTTACGACCTTAGGACATGAGCACCTGATCAATATAGGTTAAGCGTGGTAATCCCTTTTGATCACTTTTTGTGAGTTTCATTCATTAACATGGCTTTTGAGATGCTTGGTCATGCGACATGCGAAAAAGGAAAAAAATTGCTAGCTTTCAAAGGGTTTTGTCTTGATATCTTGCTTTATTCCAAAAATTTAACAAGAAAATGCCTAAATGCTAAATTTATTTTTTGGAAAGATTTTTTAAGGGTCCCCATTTATTAATAGAATATTAGCTATTATATTAACAAATTGGGGGGTTTTTGAATAGCTATTATATTAAATGTGCTTGAGCCAGAGGCGATTTGGGATGGGTGACCTCCCGGGAAGTCCTAGTTACTAGGTGCAAGTCCCGGAAGTAATGATTGACGATATGTGATTTATTTCACTAGTTTCAATCCCACTTCTTCACCCCTATGAGCATCACCCAATGCAATGAGTGCTAAGTGGACTATTCAAAATCATGAGAGATTAGTGAGTTACGACTATCTCTCATGGAAATGTTCATAGATGAATGACTTACTTAATGCAGGTGAATCCCAAAAATTGATATCTAGCACAACACACTGCTGACTAAAATTACACACTATGTAGTTTCAGTCCTCAACAAGCCAAGGTGGATTGTGCATTGTGTAGTTCCAGCAGTTAGTTAGCCTCATGACAGCCCAGACTATGTCTTACGTAGTTTTGGCAGTTAGTCTCTCGACCTCCAGATGGAAAATGTGCAACCTTCACAATCAATCACATAGGTATGTTGCAGGTCAGCCCTTAAGTTTGCTTTGGTTTTCGACTGACAGATTTCTTGCCATGAGTGTTTCTATGTCTCTAGGAATCACAAGTGTTCGTCTATCTCTCAACAGCACAAGTAAAATGGCCTTCAAGAGAGTAAAGTCAAAGGACACCGTTGAGAGCACAACGGGGGTTGTAGCCAAGCAAGTGTCTATGAGCTTTCCTACCTATGAAGACATCAATTTGTTCGTAGACAAGGACATCAAGATAGTATGGAAACAACATCACGGTGAGAAGAACCATCAGCAATAGCAGAAAGTAGCACACTTGCACACGACGAATGCAAGAAGAAGGTTGTTGACAACATAAAGTTGGAAAAAAGTTGCAATCTCAATCAGATCCACTTGCGATGAAAGAAACTCTAGAGACTAAGGCTATGAGGTGACGGTGTGACATGAAGTTCACGTGAAGGAAGAGAGAGAAATAGAGAAGGAGTTGCATGTGGTAAAGAGACAACTCAAGGAAGAGCAGGAACTACACAGACGAGAGAATGAGTTGCAGCAAGAATAGGTACAGTAGGGGGTGCAACATGCATAGACAGATGAAATTGCACCCATACAAGTTATAGATTCATCCCAGTAGTTGGCACGAAGCATACAAGGTGAGAAGTGATGTTGATCGCATGCAAGGGAATTCAACAAAATGCATATCAATTGTGTGCACACATGCAATCCCACCCATTTGGCACACTCACCGAGGCGAAGACAAGAAACAAGTCCAACTAGAGCTGAACATGTACTTCGACAAGTTGATGTGCATGGGAACCAGCACACACTTAGAAATCAACACCAACACTATGCATCAGTATATTGCTGGTCCATCCACACTCAAGACGATAATGTGCATGCTATCAAATGAGTTGGATAGAGGGACCATATCAGTGTACCCGAATGCAATGGAGGCAAGAGTTCGCTTTCAGCAGGATGTCACCATTGAGCACACAGACACCATCATGGACGACCAAGCTTGGCATTAGTTCGCCACCATCGACCATCACAAGGATGTTAAAGAGTTGGTCTCACCACAACGGTCCGAGTGTTAGTGATGTCTTGCATGGCTTGCTCAATCCATTTTGTCTCACATGGGTACATGTGCATATTGTATGTAATGTCTTATCAAGTGGAAGTTCAAGTGTCGATAGTTGAATGTAACAGTCATAGAGTAGTTGAACAGTCATGAGGATAGATCAACGGTCACAAAGGGGAATGTCAAGGGTCACCCCACCCTTTGCTATAAATAGTCCCTCATAACTCATTATAGAGGCTTTTGGTCAGCCAAGCTTCTGATAGGAGTATCTTAGAGAGATCTTGGACAATATTTTAATGAGCCTTGGCTTCTCCACTATGCAGACCTAGTCTATCTCTTTGGAGGAGCAGGCGGTTGTGACTATAGCGTTCCGCTGTCGGAACTATTGGTTGGACATGGATGTATTGTATGATTGGAACTTACACTTCTTAATATAATAGAACCAACACATTTCATGCATATGTCGTATTGTATTCCAGCTATCTTGTTTACTTTAAATGATATATGTATCTATTTTCTTACGCATGCATGTATGGAATATTCTGTATAAGTATGTATGAATGTTACTGAAATGTGTTGTTGGTTTAACCATCACTTTGGATTGCTAGCTAACTTGCCTTCCTTGAAAAGGTGACAAGAAAGGAGTTTTAATTAAATGCAGGTGAGAAGATATCATATCACGTCGAGTCGTTTTTCAAATGTAAATGCCATTAACCCATAGTAAATTTCCACTAATGGTTCCTTATCTCTAGCTTTATTTCTCATTAATGTTTTGCATCGTAAGTCGGGAAAGAAACTTTTTAGCGTGGTGAGCTTTAGCTGTGAGAATATCAATTTTGCGATTGCGATGCAATATCTCATTATCGCATTTTGTGTGTGCGCTTTCTTTAAAGTTCCTTTGGTTTCTGTGGGATGTTCCTTATTTTGTTTAAATTGTAGCTTGTTTGATAGGATTTTCTTTATAAAGCCTTTTTTATTGCACAATGGACTTAAGTGTTATTTTATAACGTAGTTTTCAATCAGGTCCGGGCTTCTATCGCATTTTGCAATATTGCATGGTTGATAAGGTTTCAGACCTTTCTTAAGTATTTCCAATGCGATGCGATAAGGCTGACCATGTCATTTAAATATCGCATTTCGCATGGTTAAAGATACTTTGTGAGGGTGCGCCCTTTGTAAGTGGTGATATGCGATGTGAGCCTTATTTTAATAAGAAATTCCTTAGGACTTAGTTTAAATGAAAAAGCCTAATAACATCTAGGTTAAGTGTGGTAATCCCTTTTGATTGCTTTTCATGAGTTTCATTCATTAACAAGGCTTTTGACATGCTTGGTCATGCGACATGTGAAAAAGGCGAGCATTTGCTAGCTTTCAAAGGGTTTTGTCTTGATATCTTGCTTTATTCCAAAATTTTAACAAGAAAATGCCTAAATCTTAAATTTAATTTTTGGAAGGATTTTTTAAGGGTCCCCATTTATTAATATAATATTAGCTATTATATTAATAGATGGGGGGGGTTTTGAATAGCACAACAATTGGTGATTCGCTGGAAGAACTAGTTATCTCTGACAGTTTTTTGAAATTTCTAAAAACTTCCAATATAAAGGCAGTTCAGAAAATAAAAATACATGAAATATAAGATAAGTAACATTACTCTGAATAATAAAAACAAAATCTACCTAACTATCACCCTTTTGATCGTCCTCTTCAATATGAAAGTTGCTTTGTCTACATCTATCGTTACTTGGTTTTAAAGATAAAAATAGGGGATTCTCACAAATCAACTTTTGGATATACTCATTTGTCATAGGTAGAGCCTCTATTGCCAGCAGGCATCCAAAGCCTTGACAGGGTTACCTTTTTAACCAACAATGGTTCAGTATCCCATCTAGATAAGAATGCAATTTTTAAAGATGAGTTCAGCTTCATATACTTATTTTTCTTTTCATTTTTTTTTTTTAAACAATTCTCTTTTCTTTAAAATTTTCATTTTACTCCTTAAAGGCCATTGTCTTGGTTTGGTGACTGAAAATGACAATTCCACTCACTGGTTGTAACTTAACTGAACAAGCTGGTTCTTGATGAGACCCCTTGTCTTTTGATTGATACAATCTCAAGACATTACCCTGTTTTGATATGCAGTATTGGTAATGTCAGCTAGTTATTTCCCTATGATCATAGTAAGTCGGCTCTTGATGAGACCTCTTATCCTTTAAGTTTAAGCATATTTTAGAATTACACTCTAAAAAATGAAAGCTTACTAGATGGGGAGAATCATTGACTCCTTAAGAGTTTCTGGATGACAATTATAGAGTTAAAGATGCTTTTTTGTAGAGAGGCTTTGCTTTGTTACAGATACTTTTCTTGACTGATGGTAGAGCAAAGGTTTCTTTACAAAGTTGAGGTTTAGCAAAGGAAAAATAATTTTGGTAGAGGACAAGCAATTTCAGAGTAATAGAACTTAACCCATGTTTCAAATGTAAAAATCATCTTCTTAACAATCTCTACTTATAAAAGGGAAAGTCAAAATATAAAAGAGACTATTATTTGTAAGGCCAAAAGTAAATTCTACTCAACTTTTTATTTTCCTAAAAAGTAAGAGCAATATTATACAAGGAATAGAAGAGGTTATCTTCTATGAAAAATATTTTTTCAGAATTTTCATATTAACGGGCAAGGAATCAATTCTACCTGACAAGTCTTGTAAAATAAACATTGATGGACCGATTTTCTCAATGATTTGAAATGGTCCAAGCCACAGTCTTTGGAACTTGGTGTGTTTACCTTTTTCCTCATGTGCTTTGTCCCATTTTAAAACTAGATCACCTACTTCAAAGGTTCTATGACTAGCAGAGGTTGTATCAAAAGAGGCTTTGACTAATTGTTGATGATGGGAATGGGTAGCTTTAGCCTTTTTCTCTTTCTTCTTCAAGCTTAAGGATCTGAAATTGTCTTGCTTGAAGAGAAGAGGAAGGACTTTCATTTATAAATTGCACTAGGGCAAGAGATGGGATTTCTATGTTTGTGGGGATAACTGCTTCTTTTCCATAAACTAAAGCAAAAGGAGAAGATCCAATTGAGGCCTTCTGTGTTATTTTGTCTACCCAAAGAGAAAATGTCAATGTTTTGTGTCAATTCCTATGATTTTGGTCTATAGTCCACTTGATGATTCTAATAAGGTTTTTGTTTGTTGATTCGGCTCATCCATTACCTTGTGGATAATAGTTGGCTAAATACTTCAATTTGAAACCTCTTTTTAAGGAAAATTGTACCATAATATTTCCATAAAAATAAGATGCATTATCAAACATTAAAGTTGTGGGTAAGTCAAACTTGATGATTATGTACTGATCAATAAAGTCTGTAATACTTTATGTATTAACTACCTTTAGTGGGATAGCTTCTACCCATTTCATGAAATAATCAGTAGTTGTAAGGATGTACTTGTGCTTCTTGGAAGAGTTAGGAACAATCTCACCAATTATATCTAATCCCCATTGTTTAAATGGTTGTTCGATATTCACTGGTTGTAAAGGGAATGCTGGTTTCTTTTCTCTTCTAGCTGCAACTTGATAAGTTTTTCATTTTCTTGCATAGTCATGTGCATCCTTAAATAGTGTCGACCAATAATAACTTACATGCAAGATTTTGTGAGCTGTGGTGTTTCCTCCAAAATGACCTCTAGCTGGTCCATCATGTAACTCATGCATAACATTTTCAGCTTCAGGTTTTTCTAGGCATATTAATAATAGTGAATCATAATTATTTCTAAATAATAATTCATACTGATTTGATTTCAACCTTAAAGCACACTTTGTTTTCTAATTGAGATGCATAGGAGCATATCCATTCTTTAAATAAAACTTCAAATCAGCATACTATGATTGTGCATTGTTGAGGCTTACCTCTGATATTTGCACTTCATTACCTTGGTCTTCTTCTGTTGATAAGTGGGAAGCTCCAGTTAGCATCCTGCAAAAACCTTGGCCCCTAACAATTTTAGTTGGTCGTATTTCTACATCGTACTCTTGAAGTGCAATGACCCAATTGGCTCTTTTCTCCTCCACTTCTGTTTGAATCAACAATTGCCTTACTGCAGG
Source organism: Pinus tabuliformis (assembly GCA_031772625.1). Classification (NCBI taxonomy): domain Eukaryota; kingdom Viridiplantae; phylum Streptophyta; class Pinopsida; order Pinales; family Pinaceae; genus Pinus; species Pinus tabuliformis. The sequence continues at coordinate 1,631,795,511 of CM062804.1, read as the reverse complement.
GTAAGGTACTACTATTTTTGTATGAGTTTTGAGGAGAAAATGTTTGAAATGTTTCAAGGTTTTAAATACAGAAAAATTTTGTTTAACTTAGCACCTTGTAAATTGGAACTGAAAAAAGAGAAAGGTGCCTCGATGTTTTGATCGTTCAACTGTGTTAAAACTACTGCAAATGATGTATCAGATGAAAACGTGTACAACAAAAAAGGTTTGAGAAAGTCTAGATTTGTTAAAGAAGGAGCATTGATAATGGCTTTTTTGATTAACTCAAATGACTCTCTTTCATCTTTACCCCATTTGAAGATTGCATCCTTTCTTATCATTGATTGAAGGGGTAGAACAATCTATGAGAAATCTGAAACAAATCACTTTACAAAATTGATCTGGCCTAGGAATGATTGCATGGTCTTTTTGTTATGTGGGAGAGGAATCTTTTCAATTTCTCGGATTCTATCAGGATCAATATAAATTCCTTTCTTGGACACTATGAATTTGAGAAGCTTGCCTTCTGCTAAAGCGAAGTATGACTTTTTGGGATTTAAGGAAATGCCATATTTCTTACATCTTTCAAAAATATGTTTTAGGTCATTCAAGTGATTGTTTCTATTCCTAGAGTAGACTGTAATGTCATCTAGGTAAATAACAACTGATTTATTAATCAAAACTTTAAAAGGAATATCCATGGCACGTTGAAATGTAGCACCTGCATTGATGAGTCCAAAAGGAATCTTCTAATAAGCATATGTTCCCCACTTGGTCCTGAATGTTGTCTTCAATCTATCATCTGGATGTACAAGGATCTGATTGTATCCTGAAAATCCATCTAGAAAATACATTAACTCAGAACCTGCAACTGATTGCAATATTTGATCCATGGTAAGCAAAGGAAAGTTATCCTTTTGACAAGCTCTGTTTACGTTCCTAAAATCAATACAAATCCTAATATCTCCATTCTTTTTCCTAACAGGGACCATTTTGATACCCATTTTGAGTGGCTAACGAAAAATATTATCTTTGCTCTCAGAAGTTTGTTCAATTTAGATTTGATTTGGCTTTCAAGGTTTGGATAAATCTTTCTGATCTTCTATTGAATTGGTTTCTCATTAGAGGTCATCGGTATAGTATGTTGAATTATAGAGGTATCATAGGTCTTGAGATTTGAATAATCCCAGGCAAAGACTCCTTTGTATGTTTTCAACAACTTGATTAATGATATCCTTTATTTGGATGATAAACCAAGACCTAGGTTGACATTTTGAGGTTTTTCAAATGTACCTAGAATTACCACTTCAAATCTCAAAGTGGAACTTTGATTCTTGGAGTTGATAATCTTCTTAAATCCGTCTTTCAAATCATAGAGATATTTCATTTTGACTACAAACTTTGGAATTGGGTTTTGATCTTGTTTATGGTTGATTTGCAATTCATGTTCATGTTCATATATGATTTGTTCCTCATAAGATCCTTCTGATGTAAGGAAATTGATTATATCGAAATCATTATTAAACACTCTCTAATTCTTCACATTATCAGGGATGGATGGTATAAAAACTAACTCTATAGAAAATATATCTAGACTAAATTCCTATGTAGGTATAAGTTAGATGCTACATTGGCAAGTAAGTCAGCACTTGCATTTTGTAATCTAGGGACTGAAGAAATGTTGAAAGCAGTGAAGTGAGAAGTAAGATTCTGGGCTAGGGATTGATAATGTTTGAGATGCCCAGACACACAATGGATTGTGTTTCTTACCTGTTTAATGACTATTTCAGAGTCTCCATATACTTGCAAATACTTGAAATTAAGGTCAATGGCTTTGTACAACCCTTGAATCAATGCTTCATATTCTGCAGTATTGTTAGTGCATTGAAATTCAAGCCTACAGGCTAACATGGTTTTCTCTCCTTTCGGTCTAATTAGGATACATCCACCACCTGCACCATCTTTAGACTTGGAACCGTCAAAATAAAGAGTCCAGAATAATGAATTATATACAAGCTTATCAACTACATCTATACACTTAGAAGCATTTGTTTGCGAAAAATTTTCTATCTGAGATACTACAACATTCTTTGGGAAGGGAGATCTTTGTGCATTGAAGGATCCCAAGAATGACTTAGGTGAGTAGTTTACGATGATGTTATTGGTGAAAGATACTGGCTCATTGCTTCCCTCGAGATCAATGGTTGTGTACTTCATGAATTTCTCACGGTCTACTCTGATTTGGTTAGGCTTACCATTGTGTGGCAACCACATGTGAGACCAATCAGTTGCAAAGTATCTGTGTAACTTTTCAGACCAATCCCTACTCAGAATTAAACCATAAAATTCAGGGATATTAACCACTAGAATATTGATTATCTGCGAAACTTTTGGATTGGAGGAGAGCCTGATTGAAACTGATATCATTTCTCCAAGTACCTCTACTTTTGTCTTGTCCAATTGAACTATGTGTACAACAGATTTTTGAGGTGTAATATTTAATTTAGTGCACACAGTTCTTGGCATGATGTTTGAAGAGGCTCCTGAATCAACAAGGCAATTATGGATGTTTCTGTTGAAAATCTCATAAGTAAGAAGAAATGGAGGTGTATGAGAAATAGATCTATCACCTATCAGAACTAGGTCTATGGGATTCACTTTGTTTGAAGATGAAGGAGGCTTACCCATATCATTAGCAACTTGAGTAACTACAGTGGATGGTAAAGGAGCTACAGGAACTGCTTTTAACTCTCTAAGCAAGATTTTATGTTGTTGTTTGAGTTTAGTCAATTCATGCAATGAAATATTTTCTCTTGTCTTTTTCATATCTTCGACTATGTTATATTCCATTGTATCCGAGATTACTAAAGTTTTGGAAGCAGTTGGAGGATCTAATGGAATAGAATCAGTTTGAGTAGTCTTATATTTCTTACTTACTGTCTTCTCCTTTACAAGGGTAGCAACTTTTTGTTTCTGAATTGTTGTAGACGTATCAGGAGAGTTTTTACTTCTTGTAGTTACTGGCATAGCTTGTGCTTCCTCTTCAGTTGGAAGAATGAAGTCCCACATTCCATTTAACTCAAATTCTTCCTCATTTTTTGTTTCTTCTTTAGTTTCTGAGTCTTCTTCTGGTTCTTGATCAGATTCAACATTTGAAATAGTATTTGGTGGTTGGGATGTAGAAGAAGGATTTCTTTTAAATGAGTGAAAAGGTTTCTTGGGATCAGATGATTCTGCAACTTGTTTCTTGATTTCAACCATTTCATTTGAAATGATTTTTAACACCTATTGAAAGCCTTCAAGGTCGAAAGGGTCCTTTGGAGCTTTCTTTTTTGAATCTTCCTTGAATGTCACTTTCTTTGATTTCCTTTCTTCTATCTGTGGCCTCTTTTCTAAGGCAATAATTCGTCTTTCTACAGATAGAGTTCTTTCATGTTTTCTACAAGGGTAGCCTTATTGGCTTTATCTACAAAAATTGTGATATTAAAGGGAAGGGAGGATATGTACCACTCTATTTGTAAATCTACTACAGGGTTAGAGGCTGCTGGGATTTTGTTCAGTAACTTGTTAAATCTGGAGTTGAAAACTTTGATCCTTTCGTTTGAATTTGCTTTTAGGTTGAAAAGATCATTGATTAAAGATGATATAGTCCTATCATCACCAAATTTTGCAAGAAATATTTCTTCAAAAGTATCCTGGTTTCTTATTGAGTCTGCTGGAAGGGAAAAATACCAAGATCCTGCAGATCCCTAGAAAGTATAAGGAAACAGTCTGATTACAACATCTTCATGTGCAACTCCATTAAGATTCATGGCTAACATAAAGTTATTTAGATGTTCTTCAGCAGGAAGACCATCATCAGGATTATACTTAGGTAACCATTTTTTTGGGTTTGTTGGGAGAGCATTTGGATTAGCAACTAGTACAGCACCAGGGTTTTCCCAAGGTTGAGCAGGTTGATTGGCCATAACTTGAGTTGGGGATTGTGAAAATGTGAAGGTCGGTCCAGAAGTAGATATGGATGGTGAAGAACTTACTACTGGATTAGTACTACTAGTAGCAGTACTAGCTGAAGAAATGGATAGTTGAGAAGAGGTGGATTGAGTAGAAGTGAATGGTGAGGTAAATGGAGGGAAAGGTGAAGTGATATTGCTGGTATCTGAGTCAGATATTGATGTGGCAACTTTCTTACATCGCGAATGAATGGGAAACTCGAAAGGAGTTAATCCGAGCCTTTCACTTTGCAATCGAGTTAATATACCAGCTTCTCATAATAAGGAAGTGACGCTTTCTTCAGAGGCTTCGAGTTTCTTGGGTTTCTCAATAGAAATGGATATCTGTTCCAATTTCTGTATCAAAGAGAGAACTTCGGGAGACTCGGGAGTGTAATATGAAGAAGGTGGTTGTCTTAATACTTTTGGAGACGAGGGAGATGTTTCTACAACTTCAGATTTCTGATCCAGAGATTTTGAATGAGATCTAGAAGTAGAAGTTGTGGAGGGGTTTTGACTCTTATGAACATTTTTCAATTGATCTTTATATTTATATGCCATTCATAGTCACATTTCCCTCCTTCTATCACAAAAAGGTTGAAGCCTTAGATTTCTACTGCTCCAACATGGGGGATAACCACCTGGTCTAGACCTTAAAGGCAACTCCTTTTCCATTTGGTATGGTGGCTCCAACTGGGGATGATGGGACCAGTTTCCCAGAATGGGTTTGAAAATGAGAATGGGTGGTTTTCAAGTGATTGTAATAAGAATAATGATAACTAAATGACCTATTCTAGCATGCAAATCTCTAGCTAATGTAATCTAATATAAACCTGGGGTATTCTTTGAAATATGCGATCTAAAAATATATATGTTCGGTATGTGATAATAAAGATCATTCACGTATTAAACATAGATGATAACATGTAAAGATAATTTCTTTGACTAAATAGTTAGTCAAAGAAATGTATAAACTATATCACATATATTTAATGATCATATATGAAAATGAATACTTTCAGCTAGGCATCATACAATAGTGCAATTAACACATAAAAGGAAGAACATACTCCATATATAATTCATGAAAACGAAATGTTATCACTAATATAACAAAATAGAACTAATCATACAAGATAAAAGTACCATATGTGTGAGGTTCTGCTCATTTGACTAGTGACATAGATTAGCTCCTTTCCTCAAATCAAATTATTCTCCAAGCATACGGTAGTGCATCAACAAAGGAAAGTAGTTTGATATTCAAAAGAAATGACCATGTTCCATAATCTCATCAAGGCATTTAGAAAGTTACAAAAGTGCATTCTTTGCAAATGTTTTTGATAAAATTCTGGACCCCTCTCTAAATGCATGAGAGGGGTTTAAATATTAAATTATAGGTCCTAAAATAGATTATTACAAAAATAATTGAGGAGGTTTAAACAACCTTCCTCAGATTATGAGAAATAAAACTAAAATAGAAATAAAACTAAGTGACTAACTCCTTTTCATCCGATCTTTGAGATCACAGATATCTGCCATTGGCTTGAGTTGTGTCGGTTGGGCGATCACAAATTTCAGTTGTCTAGGAAATATAGCATCCGTCAGTGCTGGCACCATTTTTTGTGTGGACGTAGTTAAGCACCACAAGGTCATCCACTAGTTGTATGGTTTGACTAAGAATTGCTAGTATGCTTCCCAGTTTAGCTTGCTCATTTGTCTGATCACCTCCTCCTTTTTTTTGTCGCTTGTCACCACTGCTGCTCTAATTGTTTGGAATTTGGAAGAAATCCTGGTATAGACTCTGCAACTAGGTTGGTGCCATGTAGATTTTTGTTTGTGGCTTCAATGGTGTTGTTTGTTGCTGCTACTGCGACTGCCATTTCGCTTTCTGTTTGCTTGAGCTGAGAATCTGAGTCTGTGAATAAGATGTCTTTATGTGATTCCTCCAGTTTTGGGAGATCAATAGGTGATAAAGTCAGAAATCCTTTTATGGATATCATCATACTCAAGCCTCATGTCAACAACTTGGCTTATTGGCTTATCACTGATCTCACAATGAGGACTTATTTGCGATATTTTCTAGCATAGAACTTCCTTTTGTTGCATTAGCTGGGAGTTAATATTGATCGCTTCTTTTATGAACTCATTGATCTGTGGATTGTCTTTATAATTATCCGTCATAGATTGTATCCAGACATCTCTTTCCGCTAGGTTGGCCTAATGTTGTATTTGCATCTGTTCAAATTCCTGTTGGAGCTTGGATACTTGTAACTCTGCTTGTTGGTTAGATTTCTCTTGCTCTAATTGTTGTTCCAACAGCAGAATATTTTGTTCTTTTTCTCTAAGCAACATTTGGACCTCTGTCGCTTTATTGATAGTTGTCGTAGCATAGGCTCTTGCAAATTGTGACGGCCTCGTAAGATCTTCATATGGGTCCATGGGCGAGTCTTTCCAAACAATGTCCATTGGTTCATTGTCGGGAGTGGTAATCGCTGCAGCAACTAACTTTGTTTTCTTCCTCTGCCTTTTAACAATAGCTTTGTGGGTAGGGCTATAAAAAACATTTAATGGAGGAATTTCCTCAATTCTCAAAATAATTTCTAAAGTAGGGGTAGCAGGAATGAACTCCACATCCTGAGTGCCTATAGTTTTCTCAACTATTATTTCTTGATTTGATTTTTGCTATGGAGTTTGTATCTCAGATGTTTGTTCCTATGTGTGGAGCTTCTTGTTAAAATGCTCCCATTCTTTTTCTAAGTCAATAACTAGGGGTTTTGCTAACTGAGTGGAAGTAGAGTGAATTTCAGCCTGTTTCTTTGTTGAGGTTTTCTTGATTGTTTTCTCTGTAGTTCTGACTATGTCCCTTTCGGCTCTTTATTTTTATTGCCCCCCTTTTGATACAGCTGCACTGAATGCTCTGACTAATGAGTAGATCTCTCCTGGATCTTTGCTTCGGAATCTTCATTGGAATTCTCTTTGGAGCTACCCTCCAAGCTTACATTAGGAGTTGGCTCCCTTATTGGTTCAATCTGTAGCAAGTCCAATGGGACCTTTAATAATATCCTCTCTATATATACACAGAAAGCTTCAAAATCGTCTCGAGCAAAAATTAGTGATGCCACATGCATCACATCTGAAAATGTCTCTTTTTGTAGGAAGAGGTCATTGAAGGCATCTTCCTCATGGGTGAATGGTTTCACTTTCACCATAGTAGTGAAGTCCTTGGTAGTACCATTTGGGTCATACTTCCTTCCTGGGAATGTAGCTAATTTCAGAGATTTCATAATCTCCACCTCTTTACATGCATGTCCAAAATCATGTAGTGAAAACGCACCACATTACAATGGACATGTAGGCCGAATGGTCTTTTTTTTGTTCTTTCAATCCTTTTCTCAACCCACCTTCCCCTGTCATTTGGTAGGCTATCTCGCTTGCCATTAGCTTGCCCGGGACATAGTATGGGAAGACATGCAGTGAAGAAATTCTCCCAAATACTCTGATATATGAAAATTTCTCCTCCCCAAACCATCTGGCTACAGATAGGATATCTACTTCAGCTTCTTTGAAAAACCTGGGGGTGGTTCTGTTGTAGATTTGTTTATGGATAGACAACATAACTCCTTGACAAATCTTGTAAAAATGGGGGTGAAACTGAGACTCCCATAGACTCTTATGATACACATGGATAGGAAGCGAGTCTTGCAAAGTCCACTTCCATCCCATGATAGGAAATTTGGAGCCAAAACAGATTGCGTCCATTACATAAGCACTCATGAAAAATGAGGGGTAAATCCTTGAAGAGGGACTCCTCTTTCTCCTATACTCCACAATGGATTTTACCAAATTATCAGACAAAATTTGGGCCCAATTCATTATTGTTGTGTTTACAGCTGCTTCTATTAATGGTAGCCATTCTGGGGAAAATTTGGTACTATCGGGCTTGCCGAACAATCTACATAGCATGGTTGCTGCAAAACTATAAGGGGGAGACATAGATGTTGTAGAATACATACCCATCTTATCCTTTTTGATCTTGCTTTCGATCTCTGTCCAGGTCCGCATGACGTCTGTTGGGTCTTCATTCTCCTTAGCAAATTTATCAAGGAATTGTTTATTGTAGAGCTTCTATGGCTCTGGTAAATTGTACATAAGCCTCAGGTTGTCTCGTGAAAAATATCCGATAACCTCCTGTATTCTTTTCTTGAATTCTTTGTCCGAGACATCCACCATATCAATTATCCACTTAACAATATTTGTATATGGAATTATCTTCGGTCTTGTGGCTATGCGGTGTAGAAAGGAACATGTTGTCTCGAAGAAGTAGGCATCAAAGGAAATATTAGCATTGGCTGTGATTCCTAATAAATCATACATGGCTTCCCATGTTGAGGTTCCTCCATCTCTACTACACGTAGTATTAGAGAATAGAGGGATCATTTCTGACTTTTCAGACGCAACTGCCTTTCCCCTCTTTTCCATTTCTCCCAATGACCCTTGCTGCATATTTTTCCTAAAAATGGAGCAAAGCAGAAGCTATCGGATAGGTGAAAATAAGAATGAATGATACAGATAAATTGAAAAGGTGACAAGAAAGGAGTTCTAATTAAATGTAAGTGAGAAGATATCGTATCACATCGAGTCATTTTTCAAACGTAAATGCCATTAACCCATAGTAAATGCCCACTAATGGTTTCTTATCTATAGCTTTATTTCTCATTAATGTTTTGCATCATAAGTCGAGAAAGAAACTTTTTAGTGTGGTGAGCTTTAGCTGTGAGAATGTCGATTTTGTGATTGCGATGCAATATTGCATTACCACATTTTGTGTGTGCACTTTCTTTAAATTTCCTTTGGTTTCTATGGGATGCAAAATGTTGGACGTTCCTTATTGTGTTTAAAGCGTAGCTTGTTTGATAGAATTTTCTTTATAAAGCCTTTTTTATTACGCAGCGGACTTAAGTGTTATTTTATAACATAGTTTTCAATCATGTCTAGGCTTCTATCGCATTCCGCAATATCACATGGTTGGTAACGTTTCAGACCTTTCTTAAGTATTTCCAATGCAATGCAATAAGGCTGATCGTTTCATCACAATATTGCATTTTGCATGGTAAAAGATACTTCGTGAGGGTGCGCCCCTTGTAAGTGGTGATACGTGATGCGGGCCTTATTTTAATAAGAAATGCCTAGGACTTAGTTTAAATGAAAAAGCCTAATAACATCCAGGTTAAGCATGGTAATCCCTTTTGATCGCTTTTTTTGAATTTCATTCATTAACAAGGCTTTTGACACGCTTGGTCGTGCGACATGTGAAAAAGGCGAACATTTTCTAGCTTTCAAAGGGTTTGGTCTTGATATCTTGCTTTATTCCAAAAATTTAACAAGAAAATGCCTAAATGATAAATTTATTTTTTGGAGGGATTTTTTAAGGGTCCCCATTTATTAGTAGAATATTATCTATTATATTAACAATTAGGGGGCTTGTTGAATAACACAACACACTGCTGACTGAAATTGCGCACTGTGCAGTTTCAATCCTCAGCAAACCAGGGTAGACTATGCATTGTGCAGTACTAGCAATCAGTCAGCCACCTCACATCCTGGACTGTGTCTTGTGCAATTTTGGTAGTCACTCTCCCGACCTCCCAATGGAAATTGCGCAACCTTCACGATCAATCACACAGGTATGTTACAAGTCAGTCCTCAAGTTTGTTTCGGTTTTCGACTAACAGATTGCTTGCCATGAGTGTTTCTATGTCTCCAGGCATCACAGGTGTTTGTCTGTCTCTCAGCAGCACAAGTAAAATGGCCTTCAGGAGAGAAGAGTCTATGAGCTTGCCTACCTGTGAAGACATAAATTTGTTCGTAGACAAGGACATCAAGATAATATGGCAACAACATCACAGCGAGAAGCACCATCAATAGCAGCAGAAGGTAGCACACTTGCACGCGACGAATGCAAGAAGAAGGTTGTTGACAACACAAAGGCAGAACAAAGTTGCAAGCTCAAGCAGATCCACTTGTGATGAAAGAAACTCTGGAGACTGAGTCTATGAGGTGACGACGCGACATGAAGTTTGCGTGAAGGAAGAGAGAGAAATAGAGAAGGAGTTGCATGTGCTAAAGAGACAACTCAAGGGAGAGCAAGAACTACACAGACAAGAGAATGAGTTGTAGCAGGAATAGGTATAGCAGGGGGCACAACATGCACATATGGATGAAATTGCACCCATACAAGTTATAGATCCATCCCGACAGCTGGCATGGAGTACATAAGGTGAGAAGTGATGTTGATCGCATGCAAGGGAATTTAGTAACATGCATATAAATTGTGCGCACGCATGCAATCCCACCCATTTGGCACACTCATCGAGGCGAAGACAAGAAACAAGTCCAACTAGAGTTGAACATGTACTTTGACAAATTGATGTGCATGGGCACCAACACACACTTATATATCAGCACTGACACTATGCATCAATATGTTGTTGTTCCATCCACACTCAAGACGATGATGCGCATGCTATTAAACGAATTGGAAAGAGGGGCCATATCAGTGTACCTAAATGCAATGGAGGCAAGAGTTTGCTTGCAGCAGGATGTCACCATTGAGCGCATTGGCCACCATCATGGACGACCAAGCTTGGCATTAGTTCGCCACCATCGACCATCACAAGGATATCAAAAAGTTGGTCTCACCACAACGGTCTGAGTGTTAGTGATGTCTTGCATGGCTTGCTCAAGCCATTTTGTCTCACATGGGTACATGTGCATATTGTATGCAACGTCTTATCAAGTGGAATTTTAAGTGTCGATAGTTGAATGTAACAGTCATAGAGTAGTTGAACAGTCATGAGGATAGATGAACGGTCAAAAAGGAGAATGTCAAGGGTCACCCCACCCTTTTCTATAAATAGTCCCTCATAACTCATTGTAGAGGCTTTTGGTCAGCCAAGCTTCTGATAGGAATATCTTAGAGAGAGCTTGGATAGTATTGTAATGAGCCTTGGCTTCTCCACTATGCAGAGCTAGTCTATCTCTTTGGAGGGGCAGGCAGATGTGACTATAACATTCCGTTGTCAGAACTAGTGGTTGGACATGGATGTATTGTATGACTGGAACTTACACTTCTTAATATAACAAAGCCATCATGTTTCATGTATATGTCATATTGTATTCCAGCTATCTTGTTTACTCTAAATGATATATGTATCTGTTTGCTTACGGATGCATGTATGGACTATTCTATATAAGTATGTATGAATCTTACTGAAATGTGTTGTTGGTTTAACCATCACTTTGGATTGCTAGCTAACTTTCCTTCCATGTTGTGATGCATCTTTGCTTGTGTGTTCCCTCCTTAACTGCGTGCTATCACAGGTTTCCAAGTGGCGCACTCACCTTTGCTCATGCGTTCCCTTCTTAACTGCGTGCTATCACAGGTTTCCAAAGGGCGCACTCACCTCACCCTTCATGTGTTAGAAACACTCATGCACCTTCTTTGACTTGCCACATAGGTCACACCCTTGCTACCAACAGGGACATATTACTTGCCTCTATGCGAAACTTCGGTCAAGGCAATACTATATGACCCACTGTTGGGACTCCTAAACCAAACGGGTTGAGGTCTAATTGGGACTTCTTACCAGGGAGATCCCCTAACATGTTGGTGGGTCCAACATTGTCAACATTTATGGTGCTAGAGGGAGGACCAAATGACAAGTTGTTTCCTCTCATCCTGTTTTGAACCTTGGCACATCAATCATGGATTCTTGCACTCTCAACCCTCCATGATGTTTTTCGCATGTTGAACCTGTCCACATCACGAGGGATTTCTTTGATCTATTTTCTACATAAATGTATGATGGTGAAGGCAAAGTGGCCTGTTCTGTGTTCTTACATGACTTCCTTGTCATGATTGACAAGGAAGATGGGTGTTCAGACGAATAGGCCAGTTTGCTGCTTGCATACACACTTCGTGAATCCCCACATCGGTCGCTGTGCAGCCTACCAGCTGACAGTGTGCACTCACTTGAGCACTTCTATGATCTCATTGAAGATAACTTCTATCATTTTGATCCAGAACATCTTGACCACAAAATATTACAACAACGAAAGGCTCCTCTAAATCACCTGATGATTTTTAGCAGCGCTTCCATGTTTTGCAGTTTCAAGCTTCAAAGAGCCAGATAAAGTTTCAATATCTCATTAACAAATTCAAGTATTGCCTTATCAAATTTGTTAATCCCAAGAATAAATATGAGCCCAAGCCTCACACAGCATACTTCAGTGATGGAGCTACACAATCACAGACGGATATGGTCATTGTCACAAGTGATTGTCTGTCTTCCCCTCATCAAACAGCTCCACCACTGCAGAGTGATGCAAGAGAATAGGCACACACATTCGTTCAACTGTCACATCTTCCCAGCATCAATTCACTTAATTTTCGTGTAGATTTGGTTGTGAGTCCATCGAGTTGTCATATGCATTTTGTACTACAACCTCTATCTTCATACTCAGATGATCCTCCGAATGATACTATTTTGTGTTCTTCCATTCCGGACTCTACACTGGTTGTGAACGAGGATCAAGCCATTGACGGAGTTAGTGTTGCACAACCAACACATGTTGTCATTCATGAAGAGTATGACTAGGAGCTTGAGCATCAACACTCAATGAAGGATGACTCCCTTCTATCTGAGCCCCCTCCGTTATTTCTTGACATCTTTGTTGAACCTGCCATCCATGATTTTGCATGTGTATCTTCATCTGCAGATGCACCCATTATTGATCACTTGCAGGACACACCAGATGTCAGTCCATCATCCGACAACGGGGAGGATAAATTATTCATTGAAAATCCACTTGACCTTTCATATACCTTTTCCGGAAACACAGAGGATGGATTTGTCCACTTTTCATCTACCCCTTTGTTTGATTTATCAGATCATGAGGATGTCGATGAAATCATTGATTTTTATGATCATAGTTATCGTGATATATTTACTCCCATATTCAATCATGATCATGATTCTATCGTAGTTGATTTTTCGAAGCCACCTGTTTATGATGATCTATCTGACGACGAAGTCGAAACACCCCAGGCTGTCGAGGCACTTCAGCCTGAGCTGATGGTTATGTCAGGCCCTCACTATCCTAAGGTTGGTTTCACTTTCGATCAGGAAATTGTTGAATCACCCAAGGCTCCTCATCACTTATCTGTATGTATTGAGGATAAAACTCATACACAGATCATGCTTCCTCCACTCAAACTACATGATCCCATCGCTCATGCATTAGAGTAATCTTACATTGCAAGCGCACGTGCATGACGCAAGTTGTATTTGTTTCTTTCGTTTGCTTGCATGTCACAGTCAAGAGTATGTGTATGCTTCACAACTGCACGCAGTGTCGCACAACACCATGATAAGTCCACGGGGTGCATGTCATGTACTCGCACTCACTTCTGTCTTGTGGACACATTTAAACATGGAGTGTGTTTGTCTTCATTTTTATATCTTTCTTGTTTGTTGGTTCGCACAACCGGGTTGCTCGCGGACCATGCCTTCACCAACATGGGTCAACCAATGCACTGGTGGCTGCATTGGAAGTACCACTTCACGTGATCATGACCATGCACCGTTAGCTTAGGCATAGAAGTAGTGTTTTCTTTCAATTTGTTTGTTTGCATGCTTGTTTTCTTACTCTCTTTGCTTTCACTTTTGCTTCTTCTTTCGCTTTGTTTGTGTGTTTGCTTTTTTTTGTTCATAGTTTAGTTTCACATGAAACCGTGCACGACTCTTGAAACAAGCTAGGTAAAGTACAAGAGGCCTTGTGCAACTATCACTACTTGGTTATTTGTCAACATGCCTCTGAGTGAAGAACGTGTTACTTTTGGTCCATGATACTTCGATGGAAAATATGTATTTTTTGAAGTGAACCTTGGTGAAAACACAACGGTTGAGTGCTAACTAGTGTCACCTACTCCAGTTGGTTGTTTTTGGGTTAACCCTTGGCATCTCAGTCAAGTAGAGTGAGGTGAGGGGGAAAACCTTAACAGACACGTCAAAGGTATATAATAAACTACTTCTCTGAAGGAACAACCTCTTTTTCTCTCAATAACTCAGGATCCCTCTTCTTCCTCTGAAATGAATAAGTGTTATGCACAATTATGAAAATGAAAAATTCGAAAAAATGAAAAGTGAAAAATTCAAAAAAATGAAAAATGAATAAGGAGCAAGAAGAGAAAGCCTTCTTCTGTAGAGAGGTGATGCAAGTAACTCTACCGAGGTACTGACCAGGCTCACTGGCAACGGAGCGATGCTTGTGTTCTTGCATGATTTCGCCAAGGTACTGTCTAGGCCTGCTGGCAGTGGAGCAACACTAGAGATGAAACTAAGACTCTCACGACTATACTGCTTGTCCACCAATATACCCCTTAGCCCCAATCAAAACAACTGTGTTGGCTTGGCTTGGAATGTGTGTCAATCGACTAAGAGCTTGGCAGATATTGCATCTTACAATCAAGAAAGTGTGGAAACCAAGACGAATTGAGAACAAAACAATACTTCCAAAGGTGTTAGACTTTCTTTTCACAAACAAGGTCCATTCAAAGAGCCAAAGTTCTACCAGTGTGTCGCCAAGTGTTGTAGTGGCTACAACCACCCTCAAAAATTTTGCCTTAGATTCGTTTTGGAGCCTCCCTACTAACCATCCTCAACAACATGTCTTGCACTATCAAGTACACAAGCTTCAGTGGTTTTCTAGCATATTTCCAGCCTGTGCATGATAGCTTGTTGCATCCCCTTCATAGGTTATTTCTTTGAACTTGGTCCAGCTGCAAGCTGAGAATCTCCCTCAACAAATTGCACAATTCTGGATGGGAACTAGCCTTCCCTCCAGAAATTGCACAATCCTGACTGGCAGCCTGCTAGGTTCCAGAATTGTGCAATCCTACCTGTCAACCTTCACTAGAAAAACTGTGCAATCTAGCCCAGCAGGACAGCTCAGCCCATAAATTGCACAATTCTAGGTAGCAGTCAACTGCTCAGCCTAGAAATTGTGCAATCCCTCTGGGACAGCCAACCCAACAGCTAGCAAAAATTACGCAAATATATCCATGTAGCCTACTGGGCTCAGAAATTGCGAGATGCAGTCAGATAAGCTTCCTTGAGAAAATTGCGAGGTCTAGCTGCTCAGCCCATAAATTGTGCAATCTTGGGAGACAGTCACCTGTTCCTCCCAGAAATTTCTCAATCCCTTTGGGACAACCATCTCTGCTCAGCCCAGAAACTACATAGATTTTCATCCCAGGTCACAAACCAATGCATGTGCCTTCAGGTTGAGTGGTTCCCTCTGGGGCCGAGCAAAACTGATTTGCATGCATGGACTGCTTCTCCCAAGTTATCATGCAAAGGCATCCCTTGATTTAGGGATCTACTTTTAGCAGCTGGAGGTTACATGCAAGGATCATTTCAAAAACCTCCTACCAAGTGTCGCTTTTCCTAGATTTGTGGCATGCGCGTCACAACCTCGATTTTATCAAAACTCGTCATCCAGATGCTACAGAGCTCATTCCTCGCATCGACCTTGCATCACTGAAATCCCACATTGCATCTAGGAGTCGTCGACATATTCATCTCAGTGGTTTTAGGGTAAGCCTGCTCTTTATGTCTCGCGTTGAGTATCTGTCGCTTTTTGTGTTTCGCTTCGTGTGAGTGTTTTCTGCTTGATTTCAGTGAACGACTGTTGTCATTTTGATGTATGTTAGCTTGTAGAAGCACCACTTCATTTTTCGTTTGCATCTCACTATTGTTGCATGCATGACACTATTTTGCACGAACGGTCGTCGTTGCGGTGACTCGCTTCACACACATGCATGCTTTCCCATTATCTGAATCCTGCACTTGATGTTTGCATGTATCATCATTCACTCTTGTTTTCACTCATCTCATCATGTTTTTAGTCACCTATTGGCCGGCTTAGGATGCCTTGGCCTGGACTGTGCCTTGCCCAATTAGCACTGCGCATTTCCGGAAGTGAAGGCTCTGCTTTCCCTCTAGAAATTGTGCAATTTTGGCCCAGCACTGACCTCCAGGCTTGCATTGCGCACTTCTTAGAGGCAGTGTCCTATTGGCCCCAGAAACTGCCTAATGCAGTTTGCTGGTTGTATGTCACTGCTGACTGAAATTGCGCACTGCGCAGTTTCAGTCCTCAGCAGGGCGGGATGGCCTGTGCATTGCACATTTCTAGCAGTCATTCAACCTCCTGACAGCCCAGACTATGTCTTGCGCAGTTTTGGTAGTCAATCTCCCAACCTCCCAGCGGAAATTGCACAACCTTCACGATCAATCACACAGGTATGTTGCAAGTTAGTCCTCAAGTTTGTTTTAGTTTTCGACTGACAAATTGCTTGCCACGAGTGTTTCTATGTCTCCAAGCATCACAGGTGTTCGTTTGTCTCTCAGTAACACAAGTACAATAGCCTTTAGGAGAGCAGAGTCAAGGGACACTGTTGAGAGCACAACGGGGGTTGCAGCTAAGCAAGTGTCTATGAGCTTGCCTACCTATGAAGACATCAAGTTGTTTGTAGAAAAGGACATCAAGATAATATGGCAACAACATCACAGCGAGCAATAGTAGAAGGCAACACACCTGCATGTGACGAATGCAAGAAGAAGGTTGTTGAATGCACAGAGGCGAAACAAAGTTGCAAGCTCAAGCGGATCCACTTGTAATGAAAGCAACTCTGGAGACTGAGGCTATGAGGTGATGACGCGACATGAAGATCACATGAAGGTAGAGAGAGAAACAGAGAAGGAGTTGCATGTGCTAAAGCGGAAAATCAAGGAAGAGCAGGAGCTGTACAGATGAGAGAATGTGTTGCAATAAGAACAGGTAGAATAGGGGGCACAACATGCGCAGACAGATGAAATTGTGCCCATACAAGTTATAGATCCATCCCAACAGCTTGCACGAAGCAGACAAGGTGAGCAGTGTTGTTGATCGCATGCAAGGGAATTCAACAACATGCATATCAATTGTGTGCATGCATGCGATCCCACCCATTTGGCACACTCACCGAGGCGAAGACAAGAATAAATTCCAACTAGAGATGAACATGTACTTCGACAAGTTGATGCGCATGGGCACCAACACACACTTGGAGATCATCACCGACACTATGCATCAGTATTTTGTTGGTCCAACCACACTAAAGATGATAATGTGAATGCTCTCAAACGAGTTCGACAGAGGGGCCATATCAATGTACCCAGATGCAACAGAGGCAAGATTTCGCTTTCAGCAGGATATCACCATTAAGCGCACAGACACCATCACAGAAGACCAAGCTTGGCATCAATTTGCCACCATCAACCATCACAAGGATGTCAAAGATTTGGTCTCACCACAAATTCCAAGTGTTAGTGATGTCTTGCATGGCTTGCTCAATCCATTTTGTCTCACATGGGTACATGTGCAGATTGTATGTAACGTCTTGTCAAGTGGAAGTTTAAGTGTCTATATTTGAATGTAACTGCCAAAAAGTAGTTGAACAATCATGAGGATAGATGAACAGTCACAAAGGGGAATGTCAAGGGTCACCCCACCCTTTGTTATAAATAGTCCCTTATAACTCATTGTAGAGGCTTTTGGTCAACCAATCTTCCAATAGGATTATCTTAGAGAGAGCTTGGACAATATTGTAATGAGCCTTGGCTTCTCCAGTATGCAGAGCTAGTCTATCTCTTTGGAGGAGTAGGCAGTTGTGACTGTAACGTTCCGCTGTCGGAACTAGTGGTTGGACATGGATGTATTGTATGAATAGAACTTACACTTCTTAATATAACAAAGCTAGCATCTTTCATGCATATGTTGTATTGTATTCCAGCTATCTCGTTAACTCTAAATTATATATGTCTATGTTTGCTTACACATGCATGTATGGACTATTATGTATAAGTATGTATGAATCTTACTGTTCTTGAATGTGTTGTTGGTTTAACCATCACTTTCGATTGCTAGCTAACTTGCCTTCCATTTTGTGATGCATCTTTGCTCTTGTGTTCCCTTCTTAACTGCATGCTATCACGGGTTCCCAAGGGGCACACTCACCTCACCCTCCGTGTGTTAGAACCACTCATGCACCTTCTTTGACTTTCCGCATAGGTCACACCCTTACTACCAACAAAGACATCTTACTTGCCCCTATGTGAAACTGCGGTCAAGGTGATACCGTACGACCCACTACTAGGACTCCTACACCAAATGGTCTGAGGTCTAATTGGGACTTCTTATCGGGGAGATCCCTTGACATGTTGGCGGGTGCAGCACCATCAATAGTTGGATACCTTGATCAAGGTGGAGAATTGAACCAATGACCTCACATCAAGGATTGTCTTAAAAAAACACCGAATCAACATCTGTCCAAGACCCATAGACAATTTTATTGAATATTAAATTACCTAATACTTTTTAATTATTTAATAATAATAGTAATTGATAATAATAATCTTTAATTAATAATAATTTTCTTTAATTTACAATAATATTTAATTTTAATTATTCTTAATTAAAGATTATTATAATTATCAATTAATATTATCATTAAATGATATTAAATCATTTATAATTTATTAAAATTAAATATTAAATGATGATGATGATGATTAACGTCCATTAAGACCAATGTGGTCTATCGGACCTCTAAAAAAAAATAGTCTAATTGTCATTCTTCAAAATCTTGTTTCTGTGATCAAGGAGAAGGCAAAGAAGTGCTCGAAGATCGCTATAGGTGGGCTAGCTTAATAAGCCAATAATATTGGAGGTGTGGCTAAAGATAAGGAATTGAGAGCGGATGTGGTCAAGAGTCGGGCAGTCTAAAAGGAAGTGTTTTTCATCTTCCACCTTCTTAGTGTCACAAATCTTATAGGTTTTATCTTCCCGAGGAGCCTTGGGAGTAGACCACCACTCGATCTCACTTTGAAGCTCACGAGAATTAGTTCTTATCCTAGAAATGTTTATTTTCTTCTTAGTGTTGGTCAACATAGAGAGATAATTCTGGTTATCAAGGGTGGGGTTGATCACCTCCTTATAGTATCTTAGCTTCCTTTTACCCTCCAACTCCTTATCATCCCACATCTTGTCCTTAAAATTGGAGGTAATAGTATCTTTGATACTATCCTTGCTTCCCATGATGATCTCCTCCTTAATCCCCCAAAGGTTGAGCCAAGACTGGGCATCCTTATGCCACCCACGCTT
Organism: Pinus tabuliformis; assembly: GCA_031772625.1. Classification (NCBI taxonomy): domain Eukaryota; kingdom Viridiplantae; phylum Streptophyta; class Pinopsida; order Pinales; family Pinaceae; genus Pinus; species Pinus tabuliformis. The sequence continues at coordinate 1,631,776,276 of CM062804.1, read as the reverse complement.
GAGGCATAGGTGGGGGTTTTGACTAAAGTTAGAAGCAATTTTTGGGAGCCTCTTGGATTCCATGTTGTAAAGCTTCTTCTTATACATTAAATATCTAAACATAGTTGTACTTTCAATGGGGGACAGGCCAGCTTCGATCAAGAGGATAGGATAGGGAGTATTTCCCTTGATCTTGAGGTTATAGGTTATGAATTGCTTTTGGATCATCTCAATCTTTCTCCACGACTCTCTAGATATACTGCAACCCCAAACTTCACATTTGTATAAGACAACAGGGGTGATGAGAGTCTCAAAGAGGAACCTTTTTTTACTCCAAATGTAAAGATCAACCAACTTACAATTGTTTTCAAGCTCATAATAAGCTTTCCAACCTCCAATAATTATTTTCTCGATGCTATAATTCTAGTTGAGTTGATGAGGAAAGTCAATACCCAAATATTTATAAGAAGAAACCTGCTTTAGACAATGGTTATCATAGACGAAACTACCATGGGTGGTATTTTTGGATTTAATGATCATGACTTTAGTCTTGTCGGTACTATCATACCCATCTTGGAGAAGTAGACATGAAGAGTCTTAAGTTGCTTGTCTAGGTCATCATGGCTTTTTGCAAGAAGAACAATGTTATGAGCATAAAGGAGAAGAGCAGTGATTATACCAGTGAGCTCGGTGCCCTTGCAACCCGCAGTTTCCAGACACTCTTCTAGCTTATCGATGTAAATACCAAAAAAAGTAAGAGAAATAAAACACCCTTGCTTGACCCAAATATTATTAATTATAATAGTAATAATAATATTTTTTATTGTAATATTTATTTTATAATATTATTTTTATTATTATGTATTTATTAATGGTAATATAAATGAAACTTTATGTTATATTAATCACATTAAAAATAGTTGTGTTATTTTAAAACTATAGGTTATCTTCTCCGTTAAAAAGATGTGATCCAGATGAAATTCTATTCCATGAATGACTTGAGCATGATGATTATCTTCTCGAAAAACCTGTTAAGCATCGTGTAGTAAAACTGATAATTAAATGTGATTAAAGCCAAAATTTTGTTCAACGAATGACCTGAGAATGATGATTTCCTCTTCAACGGAAGTTGTCACGCCCCCAATTCTTTTTTCTCTTAAATTGGCCAGGTGCGGCACCGCCTAAGTTAATAACTTTATCCATCGTTAATTAACTTTACGAACTACGCCTTCAACAATTCATAATAACATGAATTAACATTATTAATGTGCGGAATCCATCAATAATACAAGAATAATAACCCAATAATATAAGAGAAGTAATCTTTTTATTATATATGAGAAAGATTACAATGACCGGGAGCAGCGCTCCACCGGCATTCATAAACAAGGTGGGCGCTCGCCCGTGCAAGAGCGCACGGCGGTCTTGCCTCAACCTTCAACCTGAAACAATATACAACATACACTGTAAGTTTGCCCAACGGGCGGGCGCACCCGTGCACGACCCGCGCCCGTTCACAACCCAACCGTGTATCAAGTGGGCGGGCGGGTGCCCGGCGCACCCTCCACCCGCACTTCGACCACACACCCAACCGCCTTACCAACGCGTCCTGCCTTGCCCGACTCGGCGGGCGCATCCACATATGCGACTACGGTTCAAGTGCGACCTTCGCACTTTCTTGTGCGCACCTCCTATCTTGTGCGAATACTTGTGCAAAGTTGTTCGATGCTCAAATGAACGATCAACCGTGTGAATATATATCCACTCTATCATGGATATCCTCCTCTCGGCCGACCCATCAATCTTCAACACCATCGCCCAACCGCCATGACTTCTACCGTCGGCTCACCCATGTTTCATCATGTCTTCGGTCGGCTTCAAGTGTAAGGCGAGCTGCCAACTCGCCCTTATAAATGTGTGAACGCTCTCCCATACTTGTGCGCACGATATGACTGCGCCTTCGCTTGTTTGAGCGCTCGCACTTTTTCATGCCTTAGGCTAATTTCGCGATGGGAGGGGCGCGCGCGCCTGTGCACGAAACCACAGGGCGTTACATCCTCCCCCACTGGAAATCATTTTCACCCTCGACAATCCTGCTCATCTCATCAGCTTCCTGTTGTACTTCTCGATCTTATCCTTCCATCTCCAAAGTGAGTCCTCCAATTCCCAACTTTCTTCCTTCAGTGCATTCTTCCATCTGACAAGAAATTCCCTTCTCATGTGGCAACCAACCCCTGTAGTTTTGACGCTCAAAATCTTCTCCAACTCCAGTCCTGGCTTGTCCACAATCCCAGCTAGTCCTCTCGGCGATTCAGCTCTCTCTGGATGGTCTAAATCAAGTCTACTTCTCTTCAACTGACTCACATGAAAAACTGGATGCTTCATGTGCATATGGCATGGAAGCTCCAGCTCGTAAGCAACTTCCCCCACTCTCTTCTTCACTCGAAATGGTCCCTCATACTTCCGTGTTAGTTTGCTCGCAGTCCCCTTGGCTGGCTGAAACTGCTCCCCGGTAATCCTGAGAAACACCATATCTCCCACACTGAAGTGTGCCTCCCATCTTCCACGATCGGCATACTTTTTCATCCTCCTTGCAGTATCGTGCAAGCGCAACCGTGCTAACTCCAAGGTCTCCTCCCAAGCCTTCATGAACTTCTTCGCATGAGGACTTCTCAAGAAGCCTCCCGTCACTACGGTATGCGGTGCAACCAGCATCTGTCCATTCACCTACTCAAATGGACTATACCCCGTCGCAGAACTCTTTTGAATATTGTAGCTAAACTGAGCAATATCCAAGAGTTCAGGCCAATTCTTCTGATCGGCCGTCACATAATGTCTCAAGTAGTCCTCCAGCAATGCGTTGATCCTCTTGGTTTACCCATCTGTCTGCGGATGGTAACTCGAACTCATCAACAACTCTGTCCTGACTAGCTTGAACAATGTGGTCCAAAATCTGCCTGTAAAACGTGGATCTCTATCCGACACAATGCTCAATGGCATTCCCCCAATACTTCACTATGCTCTTAAAGAACAACTCCGCAGTCCGCTCGGCTCCACATGGTATCTTTGTAGGAACAAAGACAGCATACTTGGAAAAACGATCAACCACGACCATAATCCCATTATACCCCTGAACCTGTGGTAACTGAGTGGTGAAGTCCATCGAGACACTCATCCATGGTCTCTCTAGAATCGGTAAAGGCTGCAATAGTCCTCCTTGCCTCTGAGTATCCGATTTGTCCTGCTGACAAATGATGCACGTATGTACATACTCCTCTACATCCTCTCACATCTTCTCCCAAAAGAATCCTCTCTCCAACAATGCCAAAGAACGACGCATCCCTGGGTGGCCAGCCCATGGCGAGTCGTGGCACTCCTTCAAAAGGTGCCTCCTGAGTCCAGATGACTTTGGAACATAGAGTCGGTTTCCAAAGAACAAGAACCCGTCTTGTAGAAAGAACTTTCATGTCTTCCCCTCCTTTATCTGCTTCACTATATTCTGCACCAAAGTATCGGTTTCAACACTTTCCTTGATCTTATTCTGCATCTCTTCTGACATTTGAACTCAACTCCTACTCCTAACTTCCCGGTCTTCACCCTCCAATGCAGCAAGTTGTCCCTTCCTGCTAAGGGCATCTGCTACCACATTGTGCCTTCCCGCTCTATACTCGATAGTCATGTCGAATTCTGCCAAGAAGTCTTGCCAACGAGCTTGCTTCACAGAAAGCTTCGGTTGTGATGCAAAATAACTTGCCGCAACGTTGTCAGTCTTGACAACAAACGGCTTCCCAATCAGGTAATGCCTCCACACATGAAGACAGTGAATGATCGCAGTCATCTCCTTCTCATGAACCGGATACCTCCGTTCTCTATCCTGCAACTTCCGACTCTCATACGCCACCGGATGCCCATCCTGCATAAGAACCCCTCCTATGGCAAAATCTGAAGCATCTGTGTGTACCTCAAATGGTCTCTCAAAGTTAGGCAACTTCAGTATCGGTGCTGTAACCATCCTCTTCTTCAAATCATCAAATGCCTCTTGACATTTGCTCGTCCAACTCCACCTCTTGTCTTTCTTCAATAGGTCTGTCAATGTCGATGTCACCTTGGAGTACCCTTCTACAAACTTCCGTTGGTAGTTGGTCATGCCCAAGAACACCCTCATCTCATGGACATTCTTTGGTTCAACCCAGTCCTCAATTGCCTTCACTCTGCTCGGCTCCATCCATATGTACCCTTGACCAACAATATGCCCAAGGAACGGAATCTCGGTCTGAGCGAACACACACTTAGACTTCTTCAAGAACAATTGATTTGCCCTCAGTGCCTCAAACACCAATTTCAAGTGCTTCTTATGATCCTCCATGTTGTCACTTAACACCACTATATCGTCCAAGTATACTACTACGAACGAATCCAAGTATGGTCGTAGAAAATCGTTCATCAAAGTGAAAAATGTAGCAGGAGCATTGCACAACCCAAATGGCATAACAAGGAACTCAAAGCTACCATACCTTGTTACTATCGCGGTCTTCTTCTTGTCTCCTTCAGCTATCCGCACCTGATAATACCCATGCCTCAAGTCCAGCTTGGAAAACACTCGAGCTTTCGCAAGCTTGTCAAAGCAATCAGCAGCCAATGGTAAAGGATACCTATTCCTTACCGTCTGCTTGTTCAATGCACGGTAATCATAGCACATCCGTAGCTCATTCGAATCCTTCTTCCACTGGAACCATACCGGAGCTTCATAAGGGGACCTTGAAGGTCTGATGAAACCTGCACCAGCTAACTCCTTTAACTGTCGTTTCATCTCCTCCAACCCAGGCCCTGACAACCGATAAGGTGCTTTAGCCGGGGGTTGCTTTCCTAGCTCAAGCTCAATGCTATGGTCCACTGCACGCCTTGGTGGAAGTTTCTTTGGTAGCTCATCAGGCATCAAATCTGCATAATTGGTCAGCACCTCAGAAATCTTGGCTGGAACAGGCGTCCCCACTCCATCACCTTCTACATCCTTGAACATCACCGCATATGTCTCCATATCTGATTCCTTCATAGCCTTCCCCAAACTCAGTGCCGAAACATGTTGCACCTTGATTTCCCTCCTTTGCCTATGAGTGGGAAAAGTCCAAGTTTGTGACTGTCCAACCAATACCACCTCATCACAGAAGGGGACAACAATAGCCTTGTTGCCCTTCAAGAAATCATGTCTAAGTATCATATCAAAGTCGTTCATCTCCATCACTGTGAAGTCCAACTGACCCTTCCAGTCTTTTATCTGCACAGGTACTTCGTGTACCAAACCCGCCACTTTAGCTCTAGAGTTCACTGCCTTGACTTCCACATTCGATGGGAAGATCATCAGTCCAACCTCTTTTTCCAACTGTGTTGTCATGAAGTTATGAGTGGCCCCCGTGTCCACCAGAGCTTGAATGGTCTTGCCATGAACCATCAAGTCCACGAAACCCAGACTGTTCATCCACGATTTATCCATAACTTTTCCCTGCATACATGTCTGTTCATCATCAAGCAACGACTTCACCACCTGTGAACCTGCGTCGTCAAGCTTCATCAACCCTGAATAAGCTCTGATACCACCTGTCACGCCCCCAATTCTTTTTTCCTTAAATTGGTCGGGTGTGGCACCTCCTAAGTTAATAACTTTATCCATCGTTAATTAACTTTACGAACTACGCCTTCAACAATTCATAATAACATGAATTAACAATATTAATGTGCGGAATCCATCAATAATACAAGAATAATAACCCAATAATATAAGAGAAGTAATCTTTTTATTATATATGAGAAAGATTACAATGACTGGGAGCAGTGCTCCACCAGCGTTCATAAACAAGGTAGGCGCCCACCCATGCAAGAGCGCACGACAGTCTCGCCTCAACCTTAAACCCGAAACAATATACAACATACATAAGTTTGCCCAACGGGCGGGCGCACCCGTACACGACCCGCGCCCGTTCACAACCCAACCATGTATCAAGACCGGCGGGCGGGCGCCCAGCACACCCTCCACCCGCACTTCAACCACACACCCAACTACCTTATCAACGCATCCTGCCTTGCCCGAATCGGCGAGCGCATCCACATATGCGACTATGGTTCAAGTGCGACCTTCGCACTTTCTTGTGCACACTTCCTATCTTGTGTGAAGACTTGTGCGAAGTTGTTTGATGCCTCAAATGAATGATCAACCATGTGAATATATATCCACTCTATCGTGGATATCCTCCTCTCGGCTGACCCATCAATCTTCAACAGCATTGCCCAACCGCCATGACTTCTACCGTCGGCTCACCCACGTTTCATCATGTCTTCGGCCAGCTTCAAGTGTAAGGCGAGCTACCAACTAGCCCTTATAAATGTGTGAACGCTCTCCCATACTTGTGCGCACGATATGACTGCGCCTTTGTTGTTTGAGCGCTCACACTTTTTTCATGCCTTAGGCTAATTTCGCGATGGGAGGGGCGCGCGCGCCTGTGCACGAAACTGCGGGGCGTTACAGAAGTGGTTGAAGCATCGTGTATTAAAACTGATCATCAATGTCATTTTTAAGTTCAAAATTATTTTCAGCACTGATAATCATTGTCATTTTTAAGTTTAAAATTATTTCTGCGTTAATTTTTAGTTTTGATTGTGTGAGTAATAATATAGTTAGGTAAGTTTTTATGGGGAGTTTGTAATATGAATTTATTTGAAAACCTTAATTTTATTAATAGATAATAAAAGATATTATTTGAAAACTTTAATTTTTATTATAAAAATATTAATTATAATTTAAAAATATATATATAAATTTAAAAATTATAATAAATAAATTGTACTACGATATGCATTAAAAGAAATTAAGATAGTTTAATTGGTAATCTGAGATATATGAAATTGTATTAAAAATTGTTTAAATTCACTTTTTTTTACTACCTCGTTTAGTAGTTAAGCTACCTATTAGGTTCTAAAACATTTTCTAAAGTAGATCTATCCACATTAAATAAGCCATTTGACTTATATATAAGCTAAGGTATTAATGACAAACCTAAACAGTGAGTGTTCAAAATTGAACACGTGGGAGTGAGTCAAGAGGCCTCCAACACATCAGAGAAGTGTTAACGGAAAATCACCACTCAAAAAAAAAATTGAATTTTACATGTTTTAAAAAAAATTAAGTAATATTTTAAAATGTCGTAAGAAGGGCTGCCAATCCATTGGACATTTCTGAAAATTTAACTTACAAAATTGCTGCAGCCTGGCTGACCATCAGTCCGCCTTGTTCCTCGACAACCTAACCTATAAGTTCCAGAGTCTAAAGTATGCCACTACTTGGCGGTGGCAGGAGGTTGTTGAAGGAATAAATAAATGTAATGGAGCATGGATGTTGTTGGATTACCATCTAAGAGTCATAATGACCAGCGTCCAACCTTCTTCCTCTATTAATTACTTGGCGGCTTGGCGACAATAAGTTGTTGAACAAATAAATAAATGTAATGGAGCCCAGAGGTTGTTGGATTAACATCCAACAGTCAATCTAACCTTCTTCCTCTATTAATCAATGGAAAAATATTTACATGAGGGTTGTGATAAAAAGGCTTGGTCACTCCCATTTTAGAACTCCTCAATGTTCAGAACTCAACCCGCTGATTCATACTATGGAATAGAGCCCACCCATGAAGAAAGCTAATATACCTTGGTGCATTCTTTTATATCAATTCCTTTGATTTGCTTATTTGATGGGGGTTATTTGTCAAGGGTTCAAACCCTATGTCGAGGGCTTAAAAACTTTTGTAAGCTTTTTACTGCAAGACATAGTATTATGTCTATCTTGAAGTAAGGGCGTAGAACCTAAGGGAGGTGCAAAGTTGGTTGCTCGACCAAAGGGAGAGCAAGGAAGTCTAGTGAAAAAAACATATTGATTCGATGCCAACTCTTGGAAGGGGAAACTCTGATTATGAACCAATCTACTTGTCTTATGATTACGAAAAACTACTAAAATATATATATATATATATATATATATATATATATATATATATATGTTGTGCTTGCCGAAATGAGGATAAGAAGAACCGAGAGAAAGACATCAGAATTCCAAATTCCAACACAGTTTCACAGGTATTTCTCCACATTAGACATCCTTTTTATTGTCTCGCTTTTGTTTTGTTTGTTTTAAAACCATGCATCCTTTTTATCATCTCGCTTTCATTTTGTTTGTTTTAAAACCAGATGCATGGTCTCTTCTACCATTACTTTTTGTTCCTTTTTGTTTTCTCGAAAATAGCTCCATATTGAAATTCAATTATCTGCCATCCACACTTAATTCAATTATCTGTATGGGTTGGTAGCTATTAGGAAATAGATATAAAAAAAATAAAAAATTGCTAAACAAATTTAAGTACACATTCACAGAATTATACACCATAAGTATTTAAAGTTAAATGTCTGGAAATAGAGAAGACCATTAATTTTGAATATATCATTCAATGTATTACAACACTACACCATTTTCTCCAACTTTATGATTATCTAATGCTCTTCAACATGTCGGTAGTCATTGTTTAAATCAAATACTACACAAAACACTCAAGTGAGGATTTTTTATTTATAGAGTTTTGGGTTGGAACTTGGTAAAACTATTTTAAAGTTATTTAAAATTTCTTTTGAATGCTTAAATGAGTTTAACTAAACTAGTATAAAAGTTTTTATAAATGAGGATTGTGTGGAGTTGATAAATCAAATTTAAAATTATAACTAATTCTTGTTAAATTATGTACAAATTTGATTAAAAAATATAGCAAAAGACTTCTAACATAGAGAACTAGAATAAGGCAACCATATAGATATTCGCATGAGATCCTCCATTGACAAGGGATGTTTCCATAAATAAGGTGGTTGTTGCATATATTTTACTATCAATGAAAAATTATTGTTTTTTTTCTTTTGGTAAAAAAAATAACTACCATAATGATATTTTATAGTTAGTTTTAGCCTTTGGGAATGCATTAATTTTGTGAGCTATAGGCAACCTTGACTGGAATATTGAAACGGATATGAAGTTGTTATTTATTTCATTCATATGGAATTTTGAATTGACTTGAATCTGGGAAAATACAATTCAAATAGAAAAACCCTATAAAATTACATATCTCAAATGACTTAGGATTCTAACCAATTGCATAAACCTTTGGCTAAATTCTAAGCCACCCCAAATTGTTGTTAATCATTTTTAAGTGGCTTTTCCCGGCTTATCTACCAGTGGAATATTCATAGTCAAGTTCATTAAATTTCATTGTGCAATGGTACACATTTGCTTTTGGTTGAGGGACGCAAAAGAAAATTTTGCTGGAAAGTTGGTCGTTTATGTGTGTTTAATGTTAGTGAAGTTCAACTGGAACCTTTTGTTTGTTTTGGGACGGAGTTAAAACTTATAATGGGTAGCGAAATTTCCTTAATTTCAATGTGGTAGGAATAAACTTTGATGTAGAAATTCAGAATAAATAGCATTGGTGACTTTGATTACCCATTTTCAAATCCAGATTACGCCTACATTTGATGGGATTTTAATTATAGTGAGGTTGGGTTGGTGCACATAAAAAGAGGGCCAAAATTGAAGAATTACAAAAGGCATTTGCTTGATATAAATTTCAATAATACCTACACCAAATACTTTAATTTCAAAGGCTCAAAATGGAAGAATTACAAAAGGCATTTGCTTGATATAAATTTCAATAATACCTACACCAAATACTTTAATTTCAAAGGCTCAAAATGGAGTATGACGTAAAAAAAATATCATATAAACTTTGGAATAAAATTATTCCTATTTAAATGTTGAAAATATCTTTTCTATTCCTTCATAATGTGTTTCTTTCTATGATAGTGCACAATCTTTTGGATAGATAAAAAAATATGACAGTGAAAAGTTCCCTAAAACAGAAACAAGAAAAATTAAGACTCGGCCTATAATAAATATTTTTAAATATTTTGTGTGTTTCATCCCGTTAGTCCGCCAGTCAGCCATATCATGTTGATCCAACTATAGAATTGGTAAAATAAAAGGAATATAGGATAATGGTAAAAAAATTTATTGAAATGGTAAAATATATGGAATCTTTAAAATAAAAGGAATATGAGATAATATATTTTAATGGTAAAAGTCTTTGTTGGAATTGTTAAAATAAAATGAATATCTGGTTGTATATTGTAGTGGTAAAAGTGCTTATTTAGATGACTTGTACAATAATAAAATTTAAAGAGTATTTTTTGTATTTATTTTTCTAATTTATGGAAATGAATATATTTATATTTATTTTTCAAACACGATAATTTACAACAATTTAGCATGAGAGCTATTTATTATTAACTAAATAGTGACTTAAGGGCAATGGTTACAGAGTATAGCCCTTGTTAAATTTTGCTAACATTAGTAGGAATTATTTGTTATGCTTTGCTGACATTAGTAATAGGAATTATTCTATGCTTAATTATCTCTTGCTCTTTAAAGGATAATAAATCAAGAGTAAAGAGACGGGGTGTAATCAAGAATTTAATCAATACTACAAATTGAATCTGTTCAATACAACAAATCACTGGTTAATAGGGTTGATTTACCCTTCAAAATTAAATTAAGAGTAACATTTCAAATTTGATCACTGCCGAATGACTCATTTTCTAAAATAGATCTATCCAAATAAGGTCAGCCATTTGACTTATATATAATCTAAGGTATTAATATCCAAAATTATGAAAGAAGTAATGACAAACCTAAACAGTCCGCGACTAATCGAACCTTGTGTGTTCGCTGAACCATCGTTTTCACTCTTATAAATTTCACTGAGGCTTAAGTTTTATCAGCGAAGTTTCTTAATGCTGGATGTGAGGATGATTCTATTAGGATATCGAACTTCGATAAATGTCAAAAAGAGCAAGGCAGGCAATATTGGCTGAGATTCTAGAGAGGAGTGGAGGTATTACCAGTGCCGATGCGTCGTGAAGAAACATCGTTGCCCCAGGGGAAAACGACTAGATCGTCGGCACAGGTCTGGAAAGACGGGGGAACTGGGGGAAGAGGGGGCACGTCGACAATGCCCTCCAATATGTGCAACACTACACTCATCGATGGCCTCGCGTCGTCATCGTCTTGGATGCACCATCCTGCCACTGTTGCAGCCCTCTCCACTTGTTCCGCGTCCGCAGCGTTCAACAATTTCTTGTCGAGCACCTCCATGGCGTTTCCGCCGCTGATCTGGCCTGCAGCCCACGCAGGAAAGAACAGCTCGCCGGATTCCGAGACCGTATCCATGTTCCTTCGCCCTGCAATTATTTCGAGCAATGTCATGCCGAAGCTGTAGACATCGGCCTTCACAGTGATGGGCATGCCTGAGAGCCACTCGGGGGCCAAGTACCCTCTCGTTCCTCTCATGGTCGTCAGGACCTTACTATAATCTCTGCCCAGGAGCTTCGCCAGCCCGAAATCGGCCACCTTGGGGCACAAATTGGAATCCAGGAGGATGTTTTCCGGCTTGATGTCGCAGTGAATAATGCAGTCCCTGCACTCATCGTGCAGGTAAGCAATTCCTCGGGCAGTCCCCACCGCGATGCGGAAGCGTGTTTTCCAGTCCAACACCTCCTGCTGCTCATCTCCCGCCGGGGTTTGCGGAACAGAAAGGAGCTGAGGCAGCCGTTAGTCATGTATTCGTACACCAACAGCCTTTCAGATCTCTCGGAGCAAAATCCCAGCAGCCTAATCAAATTCACATGCTGCGTGATTCCGATGGTACTCACTTCCATGCAAAATTGCTTCTCTCCGTGACTCACACCTTCCAATTTTTTAACTGCCACCGGAGAGCCGTCCGCTAAAATACCTTTGAACACGGACCCGAAACCCCCGCCTCCCAGACGCTCACAAAAATTCTTCGTTGCACTCTCCAGCTCTCTGTAACTGAATACAGTAAGCCCAACAGGCGCGTATTCCGCGTTAGACAAACCCAGGCGCTTGCAACACCAGAGAAACAATAGCACAAACACCAGAATAGCAACCAGTCCTCCCACGACACCGCCCACAACGCCGTCAAGAGTAGCCGTGTTGTTGGAATTAGAGGAATGAGGTACATCAGCGGCATCTAACCGCAGAAACAGAGAGACTCCGTTGGAGTCATCGTACAAATTTAGCAATTCCTCGAACCACACTATACACGTCCGCAAAGTATCGTTGACGTAGGCATATGCGGTGCACGAGCAATTGCTGAGACAGCCTTCGTGGCACTGCCTTTGCCCTTTGTATGGAACTCCCCCAGAGGGCATAGATTTGCCACTCAATTCTACGAACATGTCGGTGGTGGTCCCGTTTCCACCATGGCTGCATCGTAACGGCGTCTTCCGAACGCAGCCGCTTGACCACTGCTGAGATTCCCATTCTTGGCTGTCTCTGGGGATAAAACCCGGCACGCACTTGCAGGACTGAACATTGTTATTATTGCACGATCCATAGGGTCCGCATATGGCATAAACCTCGCATTGAGTGAGGGGCCGTTGCCAGATCATCATCCATTCTTTTTTTTCCAGCATAATGTACATTCGCATCTGTCCCGACTTATTATCCATAACGAAACGCGACAGATAGCCATAGGTGATTCCATGCGCCAAAGAAAATGTAAAATACTTGTACGAACTGTTATGGAAATAATTAATATCGTACCAGTAATACTCCACGGCAACATCGCTGAAAAAATTGCCGTTCCAAACACCGCTCTGCCAGTATTTGGTGTGATTCTTCAACGTCATCACGAACTGGTCGGCTCCGCTTGGATCCATAAGAAGGGCGAAGGGGCCAGGACTCGGATCCCAAGGGCTCTTCCACGAAGACAGCCTCTGGTTGCTACCAAGTTTCATACCTGGCAACCATGTATTTTCCGGATGGTCGAAGCTCTGCCAAATGATTTCAGAGGTATTCTTGGCATCCTGCACGATCAAGTTACCAGAATTTGTTATCACTGCCGAAAAAGGCTTCTTCCCGTTAGCCTTGGTGGACCAGACGGTGGATCTCCCATAAGACAGAAGAAGACTCCCGTCCTCTGTGAGATTAAAAACAGAAGACGCATTCTGCAGCGGCTGCTCCAAGTTGGCCACCCAAGCGATTGTCTGCTGTGAAGCTTGAGCATACCAAATACCTACGTACCATTTTTTAACGTTGTTGTTCATGAGATTGAAAAATCCCACTTTGAAGATACCGTTCTGAGAGATTCTGGTCTCATTACCAGTGAGAGAGGCACCAAATACTATGCTGTCGGAATCTTCCGCGTAGCCGGCCTTTATCAGAAGCAGCAGCACAACGAAGAGAAATAAACAAGACAGATCAATCCGGGGGAGTTGCTCTGTCATTCTCTTTTCATTTCCCATTCTAAAATCAATGAGCTGCCCTGCTGCCACACCATACCCTCAAACCCATTATAACGTTTTCATGAGAGCGGTCCGGCTTTAGAATGTCGTCTATTCAAGTCGAACGAGAGGGTAAGGGAGACCCCATAATACCTACACTAACGGCGAACGGACAGCGGTCCGGCAATTGAATCTTGTTTCCTCTGCTTGAACGAGTCGATACGATACGGTATGCTCTATTATATTTGATATAAAACAAAATTCGCCAGTTTTGAGCAAAAAAATTCCAAAATCTATAATAATAAAAAACATTTCGCCGGTTTAATTCCAAAATCCATAATGACTAGACAATGGCAGAATCAAACAGCAATTTAAAAGGCAACAGGTAATGAGAATTCATTGGCCATACCTATAACGAGTTGACAATGCATTAATCGAGCAACATTTAAAGGCAACAGGAAATAAGATTTCAGAGGAAATCAAGTCAGCCATTAGTCAAACAGTAATCAAAGGCCGTCACGCAAGTCAGCTATTAGTCTAGGTAAAGCGTATCGACTCGTCCAAATTGATGAGAACAATCAAACGCTGACCAAATGTGATAAGCGGGTATACCGTACCGATTGGTTCCAGTTGAATAGACAACATCCAAAACCTGACCAAATTCATGAACAAGTTATAATGGGAGCGTTGTTATTATAAGTATGTTTAGTGTTGAAATATAATTTCAACGCAGCCGTACGCTCCCCAAAACCGCCAGCAAAAACCACAAACCGGTTTAAAGATTTCTCGGACCGCTTACCTGCAGAGAATGGTTTTCGTACACAAGGGCCCGAGAAAATGTGGAGCTGACACGTGGTTCAGCCCTGACGTAACGCAACGTCATTTTCTCGGAGGATAAAGTTCAACACTTGTTGGTCCTCCGATATTGTTCTCCACCGTTGGATTTGCTCCCGTGTTCTCCGCCGTTGATCACCTGGAGCTGCATACGAACCCACATCAATTCAATGTTTTGCGTGGAGTAAATTAAAAGCATGGTTGACCATACCTTTCATTAATGCTTGTCATAAACTTAGGTGAATAGTTAAGTTTTTTACATAGGGCACGTAATGCATTTAGTTTTATATATACGGCATATATTTATTTAAGTGTTGACCATATGTAATGTAAAAAAAAGGGGCCACGGTAATATAGAGTTTTTACGCATTATGTTTTATATAGCGAGCAAAACATATATGCTTGAGTTTTTGCTCATTGTATTTTTGAAAAAAGGGAAAACACACAGCAGTGTGTAGAAAAACAAGAACAGGGGTGTGAGTTTTTTTTGGCGATGTAATTTTTTTTGTTGGCCATAGCGAAAAACCATGTGTGGTTTTGCACGAAGTAAGTTTTTGTAAGTTTGTGTAAGTTCTGTTTTTACAGCAGTATGTAAAATTGTTTTACACCAGTGAATGAAAATTGAGACTTTACAGCAGTAAGTTATTTTTCACAGCAGTGAATATAAAAGGGATTTTACAGTGGTAAATCTTTGTATCAGTTTTTAATGAATAGAAAGTCTTATGGTGGTGAAATACTCTAGTTCTCTGTGTGAAATTATTTTAAGCTGTCTGTGCATAAAAAATCCTGTGGAGGTAAAACAGAGCATTGCCTCTGTGTTTAGTTTGAATTTGGTTTTTGGTATTTTCCCATTAAAAATACCCAACAGTGGTATCAGAGCAGGCTTAGGCTCTTTGAAGGAGACAAAGAAGCTGAAGGGAGAAGGTTGTTGCTGCAGCAAAACTTCTCAGGCAGACAGAAGACTCAGACAACAAAGGATTCAGGTATTCTTCATAGCTATCTTGTTTGTTATTGAAGAGACAGTCAGTGTTTTAAATACACAGTCAAGGAATGGCCAGCACAAGCACTGGTATGGGTTTGTTTAACACCCAGCTCCCACAGTTTAATGGGAAGAACTATGACTACTGGTCAATAACTATGACAGCTCTGCTTGCTTCCCAAGATTTATGGGAAATAGTTGAAGAAGGCTTTGAAGAACCAGCAGATGAAACTGAGTTCAATGCATTAACTCAAGGAGAGAAGGATCTGCTGAAGAACAATAGGAAGAAGGACTCAAAAGCCCGTGTGTTGTTGTATCTAGCAGTAGACCAGAGTATGTTTCCAAGGTTAGCAGCAGCTAAGACAGCCAATGAAGCATGGCAAACCCTCAAGACAGCCTATCAAGGCATGGAGAGAGTGAAGACAGCAAAACTACAATTGCTGAGAAAGGATTTTGAGAACTTGAACATGAAGGAGTCAGATAACATTGACTCATTCTTCACTCATGTGATTGGTGTAATCACACAAATGAGAACTCATGGAGAAACCATTGAAGACAGAAGAATTGTGGAGAAAATATTGAGGGTCTTACCCTCAAGGTTTGATGCCATAGTCACCACCATTGAAGAGACAAAGGATCTCTCAAGCTATTCAGTTGATGAGCTGCATGCATCACTGATAACACATGAGCAGAGGTTGAGTAGGAATGAAAACTCATCTCTTGAGCAAGCCTTCAAGACCCAGATGTCCTTTGGAAGAGGCAGAGGTCAAGGCAGAGGAAACAAAAGAGGAAGAGGCAGAAGCCAGAATAGAGGTGGAAGGAACAACTCATCAAATGCACAAGGAAGAGGCAACAATCCAAATCAGAACCAAGGCCAAGGCAGCAGCCAACAAGGAGGACAACATCATGCTCAAGGACAAAGGTATGATAAATCTAATGTTCAATGCTATTATTGCAAAAAGTATGGACATTATGCAAGTGATTGTAGAAAGAAACAACATGATATGAACAGTAGACAAAATGCAAATGTTACAAGAGAAAACAGCAGTCAAAATAATGTTCTGTTAGCTTGTAACATGGCTGAAACACATAGTGAAGACATTTGGTTTTTAGACTCAGGTTGCAGCAACCATATGACCGGAAACATAGCCTTCTTTTCTGCCCTAGATAAAAATGTGAAATCAGAAGTCACACTAGGAACTGATAGTAAAGTGTCTGTTATGGGAAGAGGAGAAATAAAAATACTTTCAAAGCAAGGAGAAAGGAAAACCATAGCAGATGTATACTATGTCCCCGGAATGAGATGTAATCTCTTGAGTATTGGACAGCTTGTCCATAAGGGCTACAATGTTTTCTTTAAAAATGATGTGTGCACCATCATGGACATACCACCCAGCAAAAGATGCATTGCTGAAGTAAAGATGACAAGGAACAGGATGTTCCCTCTCAGGATCAGGGCAGATTTGAAAAACAAAGGTGAAATTGCAGCAGTCACCCAAGAGGCTTTCCAAAGCGTGCCAAAGGATGAAAATTGGTTGTGGCACTTGAGATTTGGTCATCTCAATTTTGGAGGTCTAAACTTGTTGAGCAGGAAAGGAATGGTAAGAGGATTACCATTGATAGAGAAACCGGACAACCTATGTGAAGGCTGCATTTTGGGAAAACAACATAGAGAAAGTTTTCCATCAGGGAAGAGTATAAGGGCAAAGACACCCTTAGAGATCATCCACTCAGATTTATGTGGACCAATGCAAGCTCCATCATTAGCAGGCAGCCTATATTTCTTGACATTCATTGATGATTTTACAAGAAAGACTTGGATATATTTCCTCAAGAACAAAAGTGAAGTCTTTGAGAAATTCCAAAACTTCAAAGCATTTGTTGAAAACCAAAGCGGGCTGCACATTAAAGTTTTGAGAACTGATAGAGGAGGTGAATATATCTCCAAGGAATTCCTAAGATTTTGTAGAGAAAATGGAATACATAAACAGTTTACAGCAAGGTACACTCCACAGCAAAATGGAGTTGCTGAAAGGAAGAACAGGACCATCATGGATATGGCGAGGAGCATGTTGAAGGCAAAACATTTGCCAAATGAGTATTGGGCTGAAGCTGTACATTGTGCAGTTTATATATTGAACAGGTGTCCTACAAAAGCAGTCATGAACAAGGTGCCAGAAGAGGCATGGAGTGGGAGAAAGCAAGGAGTCACCCACATGAGAGTTTTTGGGTGTGTGGCCTATGCACACATACCAGATCAGCTAAGGAGGAAGTTGGACAGCAAAGGGGAGAAATGCATCTTCATTGGATACAGTGATGAATCCAAAGCCTACAGGTTGTACATTCCATCTACCAAGAAGTTCTTTGTCAGCAGGGATGTTCAATTCATTGAAGAGGAAGCTTGGGATGGAAGCATAGAGAAAACAGTTAATGTCAAGAACTGTTTGTCTCATGATGAAGATGAAGAGGAAGTGGCTGAAGTACATCCCCAAACAGCAGCGCCAACACAAGGACAGCAAAGTACACCATTGAGGATCAATGAGAGTGCTTCTCCAAGCACACCACAAGGAGGAAATTCAAGTGCATCTTCAAGCACTTGCACACCAAGTGAACGAGGTAAGAAGTTTAGAAATCTAAGTGACATTTATGAAGAAGGAATGAATTCCTTATTTGCCTTGTATTGTCATGTTGATGATCCTATTCATTTTGAAGAAGCTATTAAAGATAAGAAATGGATAGAAGCTATGGATGAGGAGATGAATGCCATAGAGAGAAACAAAACATGGGATTTGGTTGAGCTACCAAAAGGCAAAGAAGTCATTGGTGTGAAATGGGTCTACAAGACCAAGAGCAATGCTGAAGGCAAGATTGAAAGGCATAAGGCAAGGCTGGTTGTCAAAGGCTACAAGCAGCAATATGGGAGAGATTATGAGGAGACTTTCGCACCGGTTGCAAGAATGGAAACCGTGAGAGCAGTGCTGTCCATAGCAGCACAAAACAAATGGAAAGTCTACCAAATGGATGTGAAATCAGCATTCCTAAATGGAGTGTTAATGGAAGAGGTTTATGTGGAACAGCCTCTCGGATATGAGAAGAAAGGAGAAGAGCACAAAGTGTGCAGATTGAAGAAAGCTCTTTATGGGCTGAAGCAAGCGCCAAGAGCATGGTACAGCAGGATAGATTCATATCTATTGGATAATGAATTTGACAAATGTGAAGGAGAACCCACAGTCTACATCAAGGAAAAGGATGGTAAGATTTTAATTGTTGTTTTGTATGTTGATGATGTGATTTTCACAGGTAATGATGATCAGCTCATTAAAAATTTTAAATCAGTCATGAAGGATGAATTTGAAATGACTGACATGGGTTTGTTGAGATACTTCTTAGGCATAGAAGTAGATCAAAATGAAAAAGGAATTTTTATATCTCAAGCAAGATATGTAAATCAAATTTTGAGCAGATTTAAGATGGAAGAATGCAAGGCAGCCATCACTCCCACAGTAATGGGATTAAAGCTCAGCAGAGAGGACAGCAGCAAGGATTTTGATCCTAGTTTGTACAAGAGTATTGTAGGCAGCCTCATGTATTTAACAGCAACTAGGCCTGATATTATGTATGCTGTTAGTTTAATTTCCAGGTTCATGGAGAGGCCGAAGGAGGCACATTGGCAGGCAGCAAAGAGAATTTTGAGGTATGTCAAAGGTACCAAAATGTTTGGAATTCTATATCATGCCTCAGAACATTCAGATTTGGTTGGATACACTGACAGTGATTGGGCTGGAAGTGTAGATGATCGGAAGAGCACTTCCGGTTATGTTTTTAATATGGGTTCAGGAGCCATTTCATGGGCTTCTAAGAAGCAGTCCATTGTAGCATTGTCTACAGCAGAGGCTGAATATGTGGCAGCGACAGCAGCAGCTTGTCAGGCAGTGTGGATGAGAAGAATGTTGAGAAGCTTAGGCCAAGAGCAGGCAGAAGCGACAGTGATTTTTTGTGACAATAGCTCAGCTATTGCATTGTCAAAGAATTCAGTGTTTCATAAGAGAACGAAACACATTGATACAAGGTTTCACTACATCAGAGAATTAGTGAACAATGGAGAAATTGTCCTAGAACATTGCAGGACTCAAGAACAGGTAGCAGACATCTTGACAAAGCCATTGGATCAGAAGAGCTTTGAATTTTTGAGAAAGTGTCTGGGTATGACCGAATGCCCAGCTGTTGAAATTAAAGGGGAGTGTTGAAATATAATTTCAACGCAGCCGTACGCTCCCCAAAACCGCCAGCAAAAACCACAAACCGGTTTAAAGATTTCTCGGACCGCCTACCTGCAGAGAATGGTTTTCGTACACAAGGGCCCGAGAAAATGTGGAGCTGACACGTGGTTCAGCCCTGACGTAACGCAACGTCATTTTCTCGGAGGATAAAGTTCAACACTTGTTGGTCCTCCGATATTGTTCTCCACTGTTGGATTTGCTCCCGTGTTCTCCGCCGTTGATCACCTGGAGCTGCATACGAACCCACATCAATTCAATGTTTTGCGTGGAGTAAATTAAAAGCATGGTTGACCATACCTTTCATTAATGCTTGTCATAAACTTAGGTGAATAGTTAAGTTTTTTACATAGGGCACGTAATGCATTTAGTTTTATATATACGGCATATATTTATTTAAGTGTTGACCATATGTAATGTAAAAAAAAGAGGCCACGGTAATATAGAGTTTTTACGCATTATGTTTTATATAGCGAGCAAAACATATATGCTTGAGTTTTTGCTCATTGTATTTTTGAAAAAAGGGAAAACACACAGCAGTGTGTAGAAAAACAAGAACAGGGGTGTGAGTTTTTTTTTGGCGATGTAATTTTTTTTGTTGGCCATAGCGAAAAACCATGTGTGGTTTTGCACGAAGTAAGTTTTTGTAAGTTTGTGTAAGTTCTGTTTTTACAGCAGTATGTAAAATTGTTTTACACCAGTGAATGAAAATGGAGACTTTACAGCAGTAAGTTATTTTTCACAGCAGTGAATATAAAAGGGATTTTACAGTGGTAAATCTTTGTATCAGTTTTTAATGAATAGAAAGTCTTATGGTGGTGAAATACTCTAGTTCTCTGTGTGAAATTATTTTAAGCTGTCTGTGCATAAAAAATCCTGTGGAGGTAAAACAGAGCATTGCCTCTGTGTTTAGTTTGAATTTGGTTTTTGGTATTTTCCCATTAAAAATACCCAACATTTAGGAAGTTTTGACTGGAATTTGGAAAATTAAATTTTGGTTATAATTTAAATTTCTTAGGATTTATAGGGATTCAGCATAGCTTCAACAATAATGTTCTCTGGGATAGAGTGGTGACACTCTCGCGGGCCGCTGGATGGTCACCGAAATGTTTGAACTTGAGATGCAGGATTGGGTTAAATATCACTAGTCTTTCATTTTAATAATGTTCCTCCAAAGTCTGTTTAGTGATGAATAAGCTGGTTTGGTATATATTTTCTCCAACAGGACGACGCAGAACGCATCCTTAAGGCTCCCTGGTCTGTGGTCGCAGTTTTTTACAACTACACAAGTGGTATACTGACTTTAATCCATTTTCCGAGACTCTTGTGTAACCGATATGTGTGGGCCAAGTTACTAGGTTTTCCAATTGAATTTTGGATGCCCAAGGTCTACATGGAAATTGGGAATTCTATCCGGTGTTTTGTTTATATGGTCGCTAACATTTTGGGAGCCAAGGACAAACATATTGCTTGGATGTTGGTTGAGGTTAACTTTTCGGGAGGCCTTCCTAAAAACATTGATCTGGAGTGGGGTCCCATTAAAATTAGGCAACGAGTAGACTTCTGGGGTATCCCCTTTCGTTGTCTCTTCTCTCATCATACGGGCCATATCATGGATCGTTGCCCTCGTAAGTATCAACATGGGTCGGGTGGTCTGTTCGCGAAGCCAATCTACTAGCGTTGTTATGTGAAGAGCCCTGCTCCACAAACCCACCACAAGCACCCAGGTACTTCTCATTCTCTAAATTTTGATTTGGATGTGGGACCTTTCGATAAAATCCCTTCATCTACACTTCCCCCATCTCTAGATGATTTCGGTGCCTATGTGGATGTGGTTTCTCCTCACATTGAGGTTCCCCTAGAATATCAACCCCCCTTTTTGTTGGTCTCACGTAATCCCTTCTCGACTCCCATGTCCTCTAATGAGATTATGATCTTTGAGCCTCCTTGATTCCCAACCTTTGCAAATCTCTGTGTCCCCATGCTCAAGTCCCGTCTAACCCTCCTGTAGTCCCTCAGATTTGGGGGGTCTCTCTCCCTTGTGCGCCACAGAGTGAGGTTGGCCCCGAGGTGGATGTATCTCGGTCTGGTGTTAAATCTGGCCCCTCACGGGTGGATGTATGTTTGATTGATTTGTCTTTGGATAATTTCGTGGGCAGTGCCAGTGGTAACTTAACTTATTTTTACTTTTAGGAACGTTTTACAAAGTTTTGCAAATTGTTTTGATGGCAAGAAAATAGAAAAATCTAAATAAGAAAAAGAAATGAAAAATCAAAAAAGATAAAAGAGAAAAAAGAAAGAATGAAAAAAGGGAAAAAAGCAAAAGTATTTTTATGTTTGAGAATAAGCCTGTAAATTTAAATGTTGCTAATTGTATTATTTTTATTTGGCAATTATATATTTTTCAAATAAAAATATTGAAAATAATTTTTAATTTGATTGTCGTTGAAGACATAATTTGTATGCATTTCCTAATGGTCATGATGCCACACAATGGCGTTAGATCAATTGCGGGACCCCCCACACTCCTGATAATTAATGAGGGGAAGGGGTCCGCAAAGTGGTTTTTCTGATCCCTCTTATGTATACGTGTCGAACTCTTATCAATTACGGGACCCCCCTCACTTAAAATCATATACCGCCACTACCCCCCCCCCCCCCCCCCCCCCCCGAAAAACGACTTATCCTCCTCTGTTATTATTTCTACCATTCCTACCCTCCACCAATCTTCCACCATTTGTAGTCGCAACCATCGTTCCCGCCAAACAAGTCAGGGGACTGTTGTCAAATTAACTACTCCCGCCAACGTTCAAAACACTTAATCCTCTGCATCAATAATGATTAAATTGATATAAAATCATTATGAACAAAATAATAAAGCCATGATCCCATTAAACTGAATTCTTTTACTTTTCTCTTGTAACCAGAGCTCTCGGAACGTGATCCAAGAAAATTCTAGCAACCAACAGCTATCAATCGCTACTGCTCCTGGGTAAATTCTCGATCGTTCTCAGTGATTTTGATTCTTTCCAAAATAGCCAACCATAAAGGAAAATCCAAAGTATCTACAGAGAATCCTCTACTACCTCCCGTAATTAATCTAGATGAATTACCTCTCAATGATACCCATTTCAAGATCATTGAAACCAACTGTGAATTTGATTTGTATGAGCTTCACAATTGGGCATTCCAAAATTATGAGGACACCAGCGACGAATTCTCCTTTTGGGAATCCTTGCTTGCTTAGTTTTGTTTCCCTCAGAGACATCACTTCCCAGAGTTTGTCACCTGGTGTGAAGCCCAATACCTCCCATGTCCGAGAGTTATAGTTGCTCAAAATAATGCGACCCTTTTCTCCATAACTTCTAAATTGATTTGTCAAAACTTGCAATTAAAACCTGAGGACTCCCTTCACCCTTTTTCTATTGATGCACTTATGGAGATTTATCAAAAGCTTTCTTTCTCACATAGAACTTATATTTTTTAGTCATTCCTACTAGAGAATTATGAATTACTTAAGACAAATTCACCTTATCCATTTGCAATATTCCCTAAGATGTCTAGGTAGGTAATTTCCATGGTTTCTTGTCTGTTAGGATATCCAAATGATCAGTGGGTAGATGAAGTTATCTTAGCATTCTTATTAGTGTTTTCATCTAGCAAGAAACCTTCAATTATGTTCAGTTACAGTCAATTCTTGTAAGATGTAATTCATGATCAGTTCTTAAAGTTCAGTGCTGAAGGATCATTCAACCACCAATCAAATTTTGTTTACTTGTTTTTGTATCATCAATAAGAAAGGTTCAAGTTTCCTCTACAAAGATAGGATGCTGAAGGAAAGCCACAATCAGTAATTCAGATATTCTGAAAGAACTTGCAGAAACTGCCAAGGAATCTGCATTAATATTATATTCTCTCGGAATTGGTAAAATATTGAAAGCATGAAAATCATTTTCCACACAATTCCATACTTAATTTCTATAAGCTCTGAGTCTAGGATGTTTTGTTTGACAGAGATTTTTGATCTGTTTTACAATCAATTCTAAATCACCAAATACTACCAGGTTTTGTACTTTCAAATTTTTAGCTAATTCCAATCCTAAAATTAAAGCCTTATATTCTACCACATTATTTGTGACTTCAAAATCTAATTTGAAGGATTGAGTAATGTTTTTCTTTTCAGGTGAAATGAGTACAATTCCTACTCCAGCTCCATCCTTAGAAAATGCTCCATCAAAATACATTTTCCAAACATCACTATCTAAAAACTGAGGCATATTTATAGTATCTTTAATTCTGATTTTTGGATTGTGCAAATCACTTGCATCCAAAGTAAAGCATCCAAAATCTTGATCAATAGCATATATAGGATGATTTATTGCTTGATTAGCTTTACAGACAGTGTTTATGAATCTTACTTCTCTGTACAACCTTAAATGTTCACCTCCATAAACTGGGATTGTAGCATAGGACATATCCATCTATAAGCTTCCTCCAAGCTTAGCACAACAAGATCTTGATAACAACATACCAAATTTGGGAGGAATGTTTGTAACAACTATATCCAATACTATGCTCTTCACAGGGATTTGAGCAAGTGTAACAACTAAATCGTTGATTAAACCCAAGCAAGGTACTTTCTTTGAATCAAATGTATATAAATCATGATAGGGTCTAATAATTTGCAACTAAAGTTGGTCCATGATAACTTTAAGCTTTAGATTATGGGAAGCACTAGAATCTAGCATACAGTTGTACAAAAGAAAATCATGAATTTTTAATGTAACATAGAAAGGTGGCACACTTTCATTTATCATATCTAAACTAGGCCTAAACACAACCAAAGGCTTCTCGTCCTGAAGGCTAATTACGTCTCCTTCAGCATCTACACTTGAAGATTGCATCCATTTGTAGACTTGTTGTTGATAACCTGGATTCCTTGAAAGTTCAGATAAGGGAATTGGAATTTTTACCCTTTCTAATTCTCTTTCAACATTAAATACAATTGCAACATATTTTTTTGTATAACATTGTTCTTGTAATTGATTTTGAGGTTGAACAGATGGTGTTTTAGCAGCTTTCTCTTGACGCTCATTAAAGGTAACATTTTTTACAAGCCTACCAAGACCTTGCCTAGGTCTTAGGTCATATCTTCTATTCAGTTCAGTAATGAGAAACTAAGAAAAAGCTTGGTATTTAGAAACTTGAGAGGATTCTTTATTTTGAGTAAGAGGTTGATCCTGACTGATAGGGACAATAGCATTTTGAGATGATGGATCTTCAAAATAATTGATATCATTTGTGACAACTGGGACAGCTTCTTCAGGGTCTTGATCATCAATCATTAATGGAGGTTGAATTTGTTGGTCATTATTTGGTCTTTGCAAAATTTGAGGTTGGAAAGGTCTTCTATATTGTATTGGAGGTCTATTTGCAACTTGTTGGGCTACTCTAGGCTGAGTTTCCATTCTTGAAATTCGATTGGACAAATTTCTTAATAAAGAAGTTATTTCATCAATTTTGTGTTCTTCTTCTTTATTCTTTGATGATGAAGTACTTTCTTCTCTAGCTTTCTGTTGTAGTGGCTACAACCACCCTCCAAAATTTTGGCCTGCACCCAATTTCAGAGCCTCCCCTGAGAGTTTCACTTAATGACTACACACCCTCAGGTTCGCTCAGTGAGCCCGTGTAAGTCTTTGCATCCGCCTTGTTTGTTCATTTCATTCAAGGTTTTGCATGTTGGTGTCTAAGTCATGCTTGTGACCATGCTCTGGTTATGCTCAAAGTCTTCGCTTCATGTGTACTTGTTGTGTCCACTTAGAAATCATTTGTCGCACTCACACATGGAGTCACATTCACTGTAGCACAAGCGTTGTCACGTTCGATCAACGATCATTCACGAGTGTCGCTTGCACCGTCGGTCAGTCATGTTGAACATGTGTGTCTAGATTGTTTGAGTTGTCTCATCATTGAGTCATGTAAGTGTGTGTTTGCACAATCACCTATGAATCTTTCAATTCTTCACACACTTAGTCATTTTGCCGAAGTTCTAACGACCAGACTCCCATCTGACAGTCGGACCATCACCCCACCATCGACTTGATCGACTCTCTCCCAGAACAATGCAGAAGTACCAAGCAAGTATTTCCAATTTGCGTTGATCACAAGCGATCTAATCAGCTTTCATGCTAGCCACCCGGAGAGTCGGACCCAATAGTCACCCCAGGATTGACTCCCCTCAAAAATTACAAAGATGTTGATAACCTTGTCTTCTCTGCTAACTGAGGAAATTGCATAGACAGGCCGGACAGACACCAAGTGCCAATCCCTGTCTCCCTCAGAAAATTGCACAGTTTTCCTAGTCAATCCTCCCGATAGCCGATCGGGTGCTCATCCAGGAAATTGCGCAGTTTTCATGAGCAGGCCTTATGCAACCCAGCAGTATACTCAGCTCAGAAATTTCGCAGAGATGGTCAGCAAGCTGACCTCCCAGCCTCAGTGCAGTTTCCCTCGCCAGCAACTCCTAGCAGCAGACTACCAATGAACAATTTCTGTTGTCAAGCTCCCAGCAACTGACTGCATGTTCCCCTTGGGAATTGCACAATTTCTGCTGCCAGTGACCCAACAGCCAACTGCCAATTCCCTCTGGGAATTGTGCAGTTTTAGCTGCCAGGCTCCCCAGCCAGTTCCTCCAAAAAACTGTGTAATTTATACATGTTGATCCTCCATGCAGCCCGGACTATTACCCCAAAAAATTGCGAAAAATTTTACCTTCCAACCCCTACTGCCCGCTCATTCCAGAAAATTCACATATTTTGTCTACCTTGCCTTCTTGCAACCTAGACTCTCCCTCCCAAAATTTGCGCAGTTTGCCTTCCAGCTGAGCCAGACCTCGTGGAAAGTCACTGTCGACTTGGATTGCCCATCTTTATCACCTAGTGACTTGCACAGTTTTCATCAGCAGTGCCCGGAGCCATCATCCTGCCTCGCAACTTTGCTGCCTCTCCCAGTCACCTGCATCCAAAATGATCATGTGTCATGGTAGACTAGGAGGTTTTTGGATTTGATGTCATCTCATCATGAGTGATTACAGGCACAGGTACACTAACAAACATGGCATGACAACGAATGGGATGAACGAAGGGAGCACATGCATAAAGACAGGTTCACTAACAGATGAACGAAAGATGCATGCAAAGAGATGTGCTCACAAACAGATGATCATGAAAAGATATGTTCACGGACCTGACGAGAAAACATGCAAGATATGCTCACAGATGGACGAACAGAAAAACATGCACCTTTCACGAACAAACGAACCTGTCAAGCCTTCCAACATACAAGCAAGGAGCATTGTGCCAAAGCAGCATCAAGTGAACCAACATCCATCGAAGACTTTGTGCACCTTGCCATGTAGACGTGAAGCTGTGACACATCATGAAAACATCCATCACCCAACAACATTGCAGCTCGACATGCACTCCAGCAGTAGCACGAATGTACCAGCACTATCATGTCGAGTTATGTCATGAGTCATGTCACCCACATCTCTACTATGGGCTATGTTGTTAATCAATGTAATGTAATGTGGAAGTCCAAGAGACCCACTTGTTGTACAAAGAGTCATGCAAAGTCGAAAAGTCATGGAAGTCAAATGGTCATGAGGGTAGTCGAACATCCACAAGGGTCAATTTCACCCTTGGCTATAAATACCCCCTCATTTGTACATGAAAGTAATTTTCACCTCAGCTCCTCCCACATAGCCAAGAGATTCTGTTATCTTTTCTTTGAGGAGTAAGCAGTGGCTCCAACGCCCCTCACATGGGGTTAGTGATGTATGGTGTAACGATGTGTCTTGGAAATTTTACTTAATTCAAAAGCCTACTAACAGGTCAGCACGATTTCACACATGTATTGTATCTGCTGTAAGACTAATATTTAACACTTGTAATGCATGTTGCTTGAACCTGTGTTTAACACTTGAACTAATTCACTTGTTGTAATACACATATGTTGATGAAAATGTGTTGTATATGTTGTTAACATTGTCTTGCCCATGTAGACTACTCTCCTGGACATCAGATAGACCTTTCACATGGAACTTGCTATAACAACCATTTTACTCATGTGGACAAATCCGCTGAGAGTTGTACGCATTATCTTCCCTTGTGCGTTGTGACTGTCGAATCCGTGTGGCCTGTTCTACTGGAAGTTGCGCATGTCCTGTTGTTTTGTGTGTTCCTAGCAGAGTTGGGACTTCTCCCAACCGACTTGGGATTCACTCTCACCCTCTCCCTCTACGGTGAAAGAACCATTGACACAAGTGACACTTACACTCACTAGTCACACGAACCTCACTTCTCAGAAGACAAAGCAGACCACTCTCTTGTGCTGACAAGTAAGAGTTGAGGAAAATCTTTAAGATAATGGCAACCATGCCATCGTACTAGATGGGACTCCCACACCAAATGATGTGAGGTCTAGTTGGGACTTCATACCGGGGAGATCCCCTAATGTTGGTAGGTCTAGCACCGTCAAAAATTTCATTTTCCTTTCAACTTTTTCTGCATATCCTTTCAATTTACTAGATGTTGACATGTTAGCTTCTACCTCAGTTGCATTGGTTTGCATGTCTGCTAAAGTTTCATATTTTAACACTCTAAGCATTACAGTAAAATCATCTTCAAATGCTTTAGAAAATCTAACTTTAGCTACAGTGAATGGGGGTTTACAATTTGGTGACATCTTATTGTTAATCTTATTAAATCTTTTGATAAAGTCTGCAACAAGTTCACAAGGGCTCCTTCTCAAGTCTTAAAATTATGTTAGATAGTACACAATATCTTTTTTAATTCCCCATTGATTCTTAAATATGTTGGTTAATTTAGTCCATGAATTTATAGAATTTTCTGGTAGTTGCTTGAACCATATTTTGACATTTCCCTCTAATGATTGAACAAATAATCTTGTATAAGAACCCTCATGTTCAATGTTCATATTGTCTACAAAATCAAGAAATGCGGCCAAATGATCTTTTGTAGATGGCCATGTTTCTCCATTAAATCTGGGCAAATGTTTCAAATACCCTTTAGGAAAATCATGAAGTTGGGTTGTTGGTGGAGGTACTATTTACAATTGGCCTAAATCCAATGATTTGGTGTTGTAGTAAAACTCTCTATTTAGGAGAGACAACTTTGCTTGAAGATAGCTGAGATGGGGGTTTAGGCTTCTTGAAAAACTAAGGATGAACAACTAGTTTTTGGACTCTAGGTATAAGTTTCTCTTGATCTTCAAAAGCTAAAGGATTTGTATAAATGTTGAGTTCCTCTTTAGGCTTGACATAAATAAAAGGATAAGTACATATGATAGAGGAAATAAAATCAGCTACTTTTATTTTAGGTAATTGAATTTCATGATTTGCTTCAGTATCAAATGGTTCTGAATGGGAAGCAGGAAACTCAAAAGACTCAAGTTGATGAACTAGTAATGCAGATTGAAGATCTACTCCTTTAGAAAGGAGTTCTAAAACTTTAGGTGGTAAATCTGATAATTCAGCAGGGATTGGGGTTGATTGAAAAGGCTTAGTTTGTGACACTGCTTTAGGTGGAAGAGAGGCAGAAGTAGAAGTGGAAGCTTCTAATCTATGTCTGATAGATGCAATTCTCACAAGTCTCTCTAGATCTGATAATGGAGAGAAGAGCTTTGGATTTGAATGAGATCTAGTATGCCTACGTGAAGCCATATTTAATATGTGAAGTCTCCAGGTGAAATATTTTAGCCTACTAACCTCTTATTCACCATTAAGAGGTAAGTCTAATCATTGTCCCAGGGAAAAAACTTCAAACTTCGTTCCCCGACAACGACACCAATCTAATGTTGTATCTTTGTAGACAATTCTAGGTTGGGGAACTGTGCCAAAGCATCTAAGTAAGGGTTTTAATTGAGTTGGATGACCAATGCATTAAACCTTTAACACTTGTATAATCCAAATATTTCTAAGAAATTCAAAGGGTTGATTTTCATTCATAATAGCATAAAATATTTTAATTGATTTTGAAAGTGGAAAATGAGAATATATGTGATAATCAAACATTCATATTGAATACTTAATTAATCAAATAAATTTGATGCATGTAGAAGAATTTTATAGCCAAACATAATATATTCAAGATATGACAAAAGACAACAATTTAAAGATGCAAAGGAACTAATGGAAGAGTCTATTTAAATTAGTTCCTCTGCATCTTTAAATTGTTATCTTCTGTCATCTCTTGAATATATATTTTTTGGCTATAGAATTCTTCTGCATGCATCAATTGTATTTGATTAATTAAGTATTAGATATGAATGTTTGATTATCACACATCTTCTCATTTTCCACTTTCAAAATCAATTAAAATATTTTATGTTGTTATGAATGAAAATCAGCCCTTTGAACTTCTTAGAAATATTTGGATTTTACAAGTGTTAAAGTTTTAATGCATTAGTCATCTACCTTAATCAAAACCCTTACTTAGATGCTTTGGCATAGTTCCCTAGCCTATGATTGTCTACAAAGATATAATGGTGACATTGATTTTTTATTGAAAATCCAACCATGGACCTCGTGGCGCTTTCTATCCACAAAGCGGATGATGCCCACCTATCACCCTCCATCAGTCCTGGATCCACTCTGAATATTATGGTTCGTAGAAAGGGGGATAAAGGTAGTAGAAATTTTCATGGGAAATCCTCAGCTAAGTCTCTTGTTGATGCTAGGGATGGTTCTCTCTGGGACATCCCCATTATATTTGTTGAAGACTCTCGGATGCTTAGAGCTTGTGTACCCGTGACCAAGGTATCTCAGTGAAAATTTTCTTTTCTCAATCTAAGAGGAATGGGAGACTCTAAAAAATTATCCCTCAAGAATCTGATTGACTTTTTCCAGCCTATCATTATCTTCATCCAAGAATCTATGACCCTAATGAAGGCCTACTTGCACTGATCTTCTTAGAGGCAGTTTCTGGATGATTTTGGTCATGAAACTTCTTGGGAAGCTAGGCATTCTAATGGTTGACTTCTTTAGGGCATGTAACAACTGAATTAGGGTTTTATAGGCCCTAATAGTATTGATCTGTAAGTTGGGGTTGATGTGCCCAAATGGATCTGTAACACGCAGAAAGATCGGGTCCAAGAAAAAAGGTCAAGGCCTTGAAGTTGGCCATCGACCCGATCACCTTAACTGAAGGTGATCTCTGTGACATCAGTGAGATGGTCTGCGATGTCACCAATGAAGGTCTCCAAGAGTTTATGATGGAGCACCATAGTGTGTTGGGGGCCCTTAGGACGCAGCTACAGGAGTTAAAGGTGCGGCCCCCTCAGGAAGGTATCCTGTCTACCCACGTCGCAGCGGGCACTTCAACAGCAGAACAGATGTTGCGCACGAGGATGGCCAACACAATAGTGTTGCCAGAGGGAGCATTAGTATCAGCAGATGCGATGGACCGAATGAAAATTAGCATGATGAAAGGCCTTGGCCTTAATCTAGCTACCCTTCCCCGGGAAACGCTCTATCAACTACAGGATGGAATAACAGCAGAGCTGCGCGCCAGGGAGAGTCGTGCGATCTAGGTTCTAAGCGAGCAGAAGATTAATATAGAACAGCTTAGCTTGCAACGCGACGAGTTGGTGTCGCAGAACCAACAGTTGGTGCAGACGGTAGATGACGCTTGCCGACGCGTCCCAAAGCTGGCTATCGCAGCAGATCTACCGGTAGAAGTGTGGATTCACAGTTTAGCAAGTGGAGTCCGTGATGCCAGAGAAGAGACAACAAAGGTGCAGCTGGAGCTGAATCTCCAGATTTCTGAGTTGCGGTTGAAGGCACAACCTTCCACTCCCCCAGAGGTCAGAGAGAATCACATCAGCGTTACTACAGCAAGGATGGAAGAAATTGGAGGTGCAATGCGCGATTGTACCAACATGTTGGAGCAGGCGCATGAGGTCCTCACAATGTTGCAGGAGGACCCCAATAATGAGACAGAGGCACGTGAACTCTAGCAACAATATGACAACATCAGAGGGACTGTGCAGACAGTATTCCTTACTCAGCGGCTTGCAAGGATGCAACAAGCCAAGGCATTAAAAGAGCAGGTGGATGTGGTGTGCCATAAGGAAGTCATTCTCAAAATGCGCGACCAGCCATGGATTGACGAAGCCTTCACAATCACAGCAGATATTGAAGGAAAGCTCGTGAAGATTCAAGGGATGCATGCATAGATGCAGCGTAGCAAGCCGGAAACAGAGGGCTCAAAAGACAGAATGCAGCAGGTTCAGCAGGCAGTAGCTCAATGCATTACCGACATTTAGGCCGTTCAGGACTAGCTAGAGGGACTCTGCGCCAAGATCGTCGCACCGATAGAGTGACTCGAGGATGAGTCAGATGTTTGTGTTGGAGGCCTGTTGGGCATGGAATCCCCCCACAGCATGTTTTGGGGCTCAAAGCCCAATTTTTGAGAATTATTGTTGAAAAGATTCCGCAAATTGTGGGCGTGGAGCGCAAATTGTATGTTAGAGTCATAGGGTTGTCCGCCCTAAGTTTTGAATGTAGTATCGACCTACCCATGGTCCGTGGACCATGGGATTGTATAAATAGAGCGAGGCTCTAAGTTTTAAAGAAAGTTAGATATACATAGAGGAACAAATGGAGTCTAGAATATAATGAGCATAGAGTAAAGGTCTAAGTGCTTTGGGTAATAGTAGTAGGAAGAGGCCTTGCAACTGAGTGCGCAGAGGCCTAGTAGAGTCCGCAGCTGAGTGTGCAGGGTGGAGTCGAGTCCGTAACCAAGGAAGAAGAATAATAAAGAAAAGTTTGTTTCCAAATCTTGTGTATCTGTTTTGAGTTATTATATGCTTGATATCTTTTGCAATTATACTATTTTATTTATCGCGCGCACTGGTATGAATGGTGAACATTGTTAAGTATAACTAAACACATGCAAATAAGCTAAGTGATCAACTAATATCGGGTTAATAATAAGGGATTGGGTACTAACGTGGATCAAGCCCCGAGTAGGGTTGCGCGAAGGCAGCATCACAGGCTGCGAGGTACTGATAAGTGCGCATAGTGACGTGCACATAGGGTCAAACCGCGGACCACTGAAAATCATCAGACATCTCTAGGGTGTGGAAACCTGATTCTAGCACCCTCTCATACTACTTCGGGTGAGACCTCAGTCCGCGCTCCATGGACTGTTGTTGAAAGGGCCAGTAGTACACGAGATTTGCTTAGATAAATCACCTCTAAACCTCGGTCAGGCCCCTACAAGCCAATAGTTACCATCTACTAATAGTGGTTGTGTATGTGTATGATATAATATTTGGCAACGATGTGGAATATTTGGGGCATAGATTTGCAAATTGTATGCAAACAGAGTTTGAAATGTCCATGATTGGAGAGTTGTCCTTCTTTTTGGGTCTGCAAATTACTCAGTCTCCACAAGGAGTTTTTATATCCCAATCCAAATATCTCAAGGAAACTCTGAAGAAATTTAGAATGGAAGATTGCAAACTTATCAGCACGCCCATGACTATAGGCTGCAAATTGTGCAAAGAAGATGGAACACCACTGGTAAATCAGACTGAATATAGGTCAATGATAGGAATCTTACTATATCTAACAACTTTGAGACCAGACATCATGCAAGCAGTGGGGATTGTGGCCAAATTTCAGGCTTTTCCACGAGAAAGCCATGTTATTGTTGTCAAGAGGATCTTCAAATATCTTCAAGGTACAACAAAGTATGGAATGTGTATGCTAAGAGTGAATATTTCAATTTGAAGGCCTACACAGATGCAAATTGGGCTAGAAGTCTTGATGACAGGAAGAGTACTTCTGGTGCAACTTTCTTTCTAGGTGAATGCTTGGTGTTGTGGGTCAGTAAGAAACATGGCTCTATCTCTCTGTCGACTGTTGAAGCAGAGTATATTGTTGTTGCTACCTATTGTACGCAAATTCTATGGATGAAGCAAACCTTGAAAGATATATAGGTAGAGTTGTCTAATCCCATTCCAATAATGTGTGACAACACAAGTGTGATAAGCATCTCTAAAAATCCAGTCATGCATTCAAAGACTAAGCATATTCCTATCAAGTATCATTTCTTGAGGGAACAGGTTGCAGCCAACATTGTCAAACTTGTATATGTACCCACTAAAGAGCAACTGGCAGATATCTTTACCAAGACACTCGCAGGGGAATCATTCAAGTATCTCAGGCAGTAGATAGGAGTTGTGACTCCTCCCTTCAAATGAATTCATTTTGGTAGGTGGTGGCAGCTACTCAGTATGTGGAATTCATGGGAGAGTAGACTGCAATGGTTCAAGGGGAGTGCTTGTGAAGTATTCTTTGCCACTGATTTCAAAGGGGGAGAATATTGGCATTGAAGTAGATCGTGCCAAGCTTGGGGGGGAGCTTATGGTGTTGCCATCAATGCCAAAGGGGGGATTTCTGTACATTTGATGGTGTATAGGTGGTTGTGTAAGTATTGGGATTGATCTCAAACAAGGGTCAGCATGATGAATGGGTGTTAAGATGGAACTCCATGGTAGTTGAAGGCTCACTGAAGAAGCCATAAAATGAGCATCATGGTAGGTGGTGTTCAACTGGCCAAAGAGTCAATGGGAAGATAATTTTTCAGTCACCTTCTAAGAAGCAGAAGGAATCAAAGCCTATAGCGTACCCTCCCCATTGGAAAGTGCTCTGAATAAGCTTTCCAATGATATGCAGAAGTCCAAAAATGGACTCCTGGATCAAAAGTTATGGCCTACTGAAGTTCAGGGACTTGAAGCCTTAGGTAGGAAGGAATATAGGCATATCGAAGATCGGAAGATTGGAGTCAAGGCATATCGACGATCACAACCCCGAAGATCAGCCATATCAGTGATCACATATTGGTGGTCGGGCATACCAGCACATTGCAACATCAAAGCATCGCATATCGGTGCATCGACGATCAAAGGTATCAGCATATCAGCATATCGACAATCGCATATCAGAACTTTCCTAGTGTGAACCCTTTAAAAACTGCGATATGGGTAAAGTTATGATTGCATTAAAAGGCATCGGGAAGGCCAAAATAGAAATAATAAAGGAATTCATCACAAAACCAAGGTGGGTGAGCCCTTTTCTTTCTCCTCTAAGAGGAAATGTGGTGGCATATGATTGGTCCCGATAAGGACACATGACAGTCTCTGGTTGGCTCCAATAAGGGACAAGTGGCAGTTGACGTTAGCATGATGTAGTTGTACGGAAGGACACGTGGCAAGATTGTTATAGACATTTTTGTGCCTTACAGCTCCAAGCATGAAATGTCCATAAACCAAGGGCTCCTAAGTCCTTAAAAGTGTTGTTATAACTCCTAAAGGAACAAGGTCAACAAATTACAGCTTCTCCCAGAAGTTCTCCACCAGAAACTGCTCAGAACTAGTCAAATCAGGATCATTTCAGCTGCTCCACTAGCTAGCTACGTTGCAAAGCACCCAAATACACTATCTAGGTGTGTTGCAACGCACCTAAATGCACTACCAGGGTGCGTTGAGCGGGAAATGACAAGTGTCAGAGTCATTCCACGAGGTGGAGAGACAATGGAAGCTTCCAGAATCTTCTCCAATGACACTTGCCTCACTGAATTCGACCAGGGATGAGTAAGAGGCTCTCAGTCTCCAAGTGGAAGCAAGAACTGACAGAGAGAAGCCACTAATCAATTCATGAGCTGACTCATCCTCTTTACATACATCTATATATGGATCCCTCATCCAAGAGATCCAGGGGGTGGAATATTGTACATTGCAGAGAATTGCTGTTGGTTTTGAGATAGATATCAAAGTATTGGGTGATTTATGCTTTGTTGGAGGTGAAGAAGGGGCTTCTCTGCTGGGAGGTTGATGTTGGATCAGGAATCATCGGTTGTAACTCCTCCTGGATCTTCTTGTTATATCAATAAAACTATTTGAGTTTCTCCTACATGCTTGTGTATCATTGATGTTTGTTACAGTTGTATGTTTAGCTTAAATCTGATCCTAAGCTTTTTATGAGTATGAACCCATGTCTTTGTATAGTTTCCTTCTTCTGTGATCTTGCAGGTATTTGGTGAAGCTGGGCAAGCAAGGGAGTAGGTAGCTGGGAGCTGTCAAAGAGAAGAGAGATTGGATCAAAGGACTAGCGCAAGACACAGGTTGGTTCATCCTATTTCTCTTTGTTTATAGTTCATAAAGGAGAATACAAAAGTAGTTTTCTCTGTTTGTTTCTAAGGTCACTGTCACACCTTAGTGGGATAGGGTCGTTCTGAATAGACACTTTTCCCGTTAACAAAATGGCGACTCCGCTGGGGACGATTGTCTAGTTAGTTTGTTTGTGTTTCTCTGGTTGTTTGTTTCATAAACTTAGAAGTAGCAAATCGAACTGCATTTGCCATTAACAAATGCAAAGTAGACATCTGTTGCTTCAATCCATTCACTGGATCTGTTTATGATTTGAACAGCTGATCCACAAATGATCTGATTGCCCTTTGTGATAGCTCTTAAACCTTCTTTAAATCTACCCTCTAATTGTGCATTATTGATTGCTTTTACTCGGCCAAAAACCATAGATTAAACTGCAAACCGTGACCCAGAACCCGGATAGAATTCTCGTTTCTGCCCCAGCGCAGGTACTGTGAAGAGTTCCTGCATTTCAGCGCAGTTCCTGAGAGGGCAACCTGCATTGCAATCCAGTTTCTCTGTGTAGCAGGTGCGTTGATCAGCCTAGCCTTGTGCAGCTGAGGTTCTTTGCTCAATTTTTCCAGTTTTGTCTCTGATTTTTGCAGCCTGTGATCAGTGTGTGTGTCTGTTTAAAAACCCCTTTTCTTTGTTGATATTCCGCCTCAGTTGTATAAAAGAAACTGTAGATGTTTTTGTGTGTTTGTTACGTCATTTACAGTTTTCCATTGCAAAAGTAGAATAGTCATACTGTCGTCCTTTGATTTAGATCTGTCGCAAGTGTCGATTTTGATCATAGGAGAAAGTTTATTTGTTGTTGACAGTCGATTATGCTTTTACTTTTGCCTTTGGCTTGAATTTGTGAATTTCTAGTGTCGAAACAAGTGTTTATTTCAAAATCATAAAGTGTCGTAATCGTCTCTACCTTTTGATTTCGAAAAGAAGCTTGTTTGTGTTTTTCACTTGAAAGCGAATTCATATTTGTACAACAACTTTCTTTTTAGGCATCAATATTAAGAAAGTGAAAAACAAAACACATGCATGTGCATTTGCATATTGACAGTCTGTTTGGCTTGATTTAGGAAAAGTGCATTTACAGTGTGCTCTTTGCTCTTTGCGAAAAGATTGTGTCTTTCTTTTCCCTTGTAGCTAGGATTTTCATTGCTGAAAAGAGATAAAAGTTTGTTTATCATCTTTAGATTTCATTTTAGGAATTACATCTACATCTCGTGGTGATCCCAAAAGGCAAACTTCATAAGAAAGATCAACCTAAAATAAATTCAATGAACTTAACAACGCTTTGTAACTTAACGCACAACATTTAGAGGTCTAGGCTAGAGACGTATTCCGGCATCGTAAAGCCTGGTAACTGTTGTCCTCACTGATGGTTGGGTGATTCCTCCACTTTGAGACGATAAGTGCCAGTACAGACTTGTGCTCCCACGTACCGTCGAGTATATATTGGGAGACCCCTATAGGCTTAAAACATTTTATACATAGGAAGCCGTGTCGGCCGCCCTACTGATCGCAATGCACCGAACACAGCATTCGGGAAGATTGACTGCCGTACCGTAAAAAGTATTCTGCAGTTTTGCGATTGGTTTGGTACTCCCTCTACCTAGACCTCCAGAGCAGTCCCTTTCGTTCCTTTTCAGACTCCTTAACAGAAAAGGTCCATCTGAGCACTTGTCACTTCAGGCTCATTAAAAATCGAAGGAGACTAGAGTCATCTTTTGTTTTTTCTCGACTCTTTAAAACTGAAAAAACAAGTTGTGTCAAAGCGTGTTAAAATTTATTTTAAACGGAATATTCATCCCCTTTTCCTACGTTGATCTTTGGGTTGAGAAAATGGAGCCTACCAACCAAGGAATTCCCCTTGGTGGAAATCCTAGTCCCTTCTCCTCTTAGGGAGATGTTGGTGCGCCCCATATGGCCACATTGTCGCTTCCAAGACTGACAATTGGCTTGCCAGTATGGCTCTTCTCAACCAATGTCGTTCAGAACACCACTATTCCTGAACAATCGAATCAGCAATTAGACGAGTCCAGAGTTACCCACCAGCCTTCTACTTCCTCTAATTCTTCTTATCCTCCTTCCTCTTCGCTTGACGGAACTGGTAAAGCTAAAAGCCAAGTTCCTAAGGAGAAGAAGGGAAAGAAGAAGAAAGAGAAAAAGAAGGAGCCAAAGGCGGATGGGGGAAAACGAGTGTCGTCTAACGAAAATCCACACACAGCACCGACCAGGCCTAAATCGCCATGTGTCATTTGCAAAGGAGACCACTTTCACAGAGATTGTCCTTGCATCCCTCGGATACTAAGGGACTGGTCTCCTCGTTTGCACAATCCGGTGTCATCAACCTCTGGAGATCATGTTGAAAGCACACCGTCAACTAGTGAAAGTGAAGCCCCAGGACAAAAAGGGAAAGCTAGATTTCCTTGTAAACTGTGCGAAGGCGACCATGCCCTCCACCGTTGTCCCTTCTTAGACGAGGCTAAAAGAGTTTTGGATGATCGTCTGGTTTCACCGTTGCGACTTCCTCCTGGATGTAAAAAAATCTTGTCGAGTCCATCACCAATTGAGAATCCAGCTAGCCCGCTCAAGTGGTCGGCTGAAGCACCTATCATCGAAGATAAACCAACTGAATCCATACCAGACGAAAGTCAAAAGGTCGAGGCGGCAGTTGACCCGGTCTTGCCTTCAGAGGTTTTATCTTCGGATGATACAGTCACTGAAGAGAACAAGGATGACACCATCCAAATTCTCTTCATCAACACAGACTCCGATGAACATGGGGGCAATCTACCCATTCCTTTACCGCAGGAAGGAAGTTCGTCAGAGCCATACCCGGCCGTCTACTCGGTCCCACCTCCAAGCAACCTAGTTGTCTCCTTCAACTGGAATCAACTAGGCAGACCCCGTTTGCCAGCAAGCATACCATTCCGAATTATCGTTCAAATATATAGAATGGTCATGGCTGGTACCATCATAGATGAGAGGGCTTCTGTGAGTATCCTTTCCTCTATTGCTTGGAAAGCGCTTGGTTCGCCATCGCTGTTGCCTGAGATGAGAAATCTGACAGGCTTTGATAAAGGAACCAGTCGACCTTTAGGGATCCTTCCCGATGTGCCCATAACATTGAGAAGGAAGACAGTTTCACATTAACGTCATGGTAGTTCAAGGACCCTTGGATTATAACCTACTCCTTGGACGAGACTATATTTATTGCATGGGAGCCATCGTCTTCTCACTCTTTAGAGTAATGTGTTTTCCGCACGAAGGAAGAGTGGTCAAGCTCGTGGACCAGCTTTCATTTGTCAGATCACGCATAGCAAATAGTCATATACCGTCCCTAAATGGTCTCTTCACGCAAGAAATGTCTCAATCCCTAGTCCGTCCTCCCGATGAGCGCGAGTAATTCGAAGGGATATGAATGAAACCCAGGGGGCATGCGTCCTGGTCTGCTTCGGCAGGAAAACTTCGGGTATAGGGTAGGTTTCCGCAGGAGAATATGACTAGTCTGTACCCCGTCCGTCGGTGGAAGAGGGGTTATTCTAGAATAATATTCTCTTGTCAAAGTTATGTGAGTTGGCGGACGTCGTCACTCACCCTTGTTTATCTCGGTAGACATCGCCAAAGAAGTGTTGTGTTTGCACCGCGAATAGAACAATCTTTGGGTAACCTGTAAGAGGTAGGCCTCTCTTGATAGAACAAATGTTTTGTCTGCAAATTGAGGGGTAACCTTGAAACCATATTTTATACCTGGGGGCATGCAAACCTTTTGGAGTGCAAGCGAAGGGCGACTATTTATTTTTTAAATTTTTAGGTCCTCCCTTTAAATCCGTAGGCTAACCCTTTAAACTCGTAGGATTAGTCGTCACCAAACTTGCATAAAGAAAGGATGTGGGGCAAAAATCTAAAAGTTGTCATTTTTATATGAGACATTCTTATCATATGACTGGATTAATCGAGCAGTTTTAGCACATAGTTCAAGCTCGTTAAAAAATAAACATAAGATCTGAGCAAATGTTTCCGTCCGCGTTTAAGCTCGTTAAAAAATGAACTATTCCCCGGTAAATAACCACCGTGAATGAAGCATTTTAGCCATTAAAGCCTTGGTCGTGTTTGCACCGTCACCTCCACTTTTCCATTGGCTGATCATTCACCTCCATTTGATTGTTTACCCATTTTGATGAACAGCTGCAAAGAGTGATTTCACTAGCCATCCTTGTGACACTGTCATGATTGGAAAATTCCAACCCTTACCTGGAATCAGCTGCTACCCATTTTATCACTCGTTCCTCAAAAGACGAGTCTTCTTTAAGCTCTTTTCAACTGACTCGTAAAATATGAAAAGATTGCTGAGTTTTGGCCTTCCAACTCGTTAAAGCGACCGGAAGTGCTATCCCTCCACTAGATTTTAATCTTTTTGGACCTGAGGGATTATTACACAAAAAGATCGAGCGCTTGTTTTGTTCGGCTCGTTAAAACTATCGAAAATTCATCCCTTCTGTATTGTTTTATACTTTTTCGGACTTAAGGTATTAGATGACGAAAAAGGAATTCCGGAGTTACCTTTACGTACCTTTTCAGACTCTCTAAAAATGAAAAGGACCGAGTTATCTTTGTCGTTAGACTCGTTAAAAAGATTAAATAGCGACAAACTTGTCTTTAGGCGAGAACGAGTTTCACTATCGCTAGGCTCGTTAAAACATAGCGATGGGTTTGCTCGAAGGGCAAATTATAGAACAAGCATATGTTATCCTCCTCAAGCTTGACAAAAATAAAGAGGTACTGGTCAGCAATGATTGGGGAAAAATTGGGAAGAAAACTCAAAAAAACTTTGTTGGTAGCAAGTCGCTCTTGAACATGACACTTCCGCTCCGTGCCTGAGGCGGGTTGGGTTGTTTCATTCACCGGTCACATCACCATGGTCATGCCATACCATCCACATTTGGGGTAAATGCTACCAATCCATCACATAAGTGTCGCCGACATGTTCAAGAGAATTCATCCAGAGAAGTCACCTGTGTCCCATCCACTACCATACATTATACTTCATTCCTTCATGACCGCCACCCTGAACCATATATCATCAGATCGTTTTCACCTCCATCAAAATCATTTGCTCCATTCCGTGTCATTGATGTGGGATTCATTAAGGCCTTCCTTTAACGGATCGCTTCTTGTCGACATCAGCTCATTATCCAAGAAGTTGATCTAGGAACACCCCATTCAGTACTTTGAAACTTGCATGCCTCAATGGCAAGTTTCTCACTTTCGGCGACAGGTATACATCAATCACCTTCGACCGAAAGATTTTGTGTGGTGTTCGACGCCAAGTCCTTTATTCACACCACGTGAATTGTACTGCAGTACCTTGAGGGTCATTATCATTATCGGTGATTCCTCTCGCGCTTGTTAACAGTTTACATCATTGACTGGTAATCAAGCGATGTCTTTCCATGTTCGACTTCAAAACATTTCTCACATGGATCGACTTGTACTTCGAGTGAAGATCGGACGAGATTCAAGACCCCGGATCTAGTTTCATCCATCCGGGTTGCGATATATATTCAGGAAAATAAAGACATTGAAATGTACAGCATTGCAGCACAGATAATCATCCTACCAAAAGGATGATGACTCTATCGGAATCATCAGTCTACCATCAGACGATTGTCTGTCCTATGTACATGAAAATGAATTTATAAAGCTGAGCATGGGAATGCCCGCCTCAGCTAGATCATGAAAACAGTATGAAGATAATGTATTGTATTGTATCTTATTACAGGTCTCCTCCCAGCATTGAAAGAACTTCGGATCCTCCTAATAAAGCATTTCACCTGATAAACGGCCTCATACTTTAGGGGGCAACTGTTATAGACATTTTTGTGCCTTACAGCTCCAAGCATGAAATGTCCATAAACCAAGGGCTCCTAAGTCCTTAAAAGTGTTGTTATAACTCCTAAAGGAACAAGGTCAACAAATTACAGCTTCTCCCAGAAGTTCTCCACCAGAAACTGCTCAGAACTAGTCAAATCAGGATCATTTCAGCTGCTCCGCTAGCTAGCTGTGTTGCAAAGCACCCAAATACACTAGCTAGGTGCGTTGCAACGCACCTAAATGCACTACCAAGGTGCGTTGAGCGGGAAATGACAAGTGACAGAGTCATTCCACGAGGTGGAGAGACAATGGAAGCTTCCAGAATCTTCTCCAATGACACTTGCCTCACTGAATTCGACCAGGGATGAGTAAGAGGCTCTCAGTCTCCAAGTGGAAGCAAGAACTAACAGAGAGAAGCCACTAATTAATTCATGAGCTGACTCATCCTCTTTGCATACATCTATATATGGATCCCTCATCCAAGAGATCCAGGGGGTGGAATATTGTACATTGCAAAGAATTGTTGTTGGTTTTGAGATAGATATCAGAGTATTGGGTGATTTATGCTTTGTTGGAGGTGAAGAAGGGGCTTCTCTGCTGGGAGGTTGATGCTGGATCAGGAATCATCGGTTGTAACTCCTCCTGGATCTTCTTGTTATATCAATAAAACTATTTGAGTTTCTCCTACATGCTTGTGTATCATTGATGTTTGTTACAGTTGTATGTTTAGCTTAAATCTGATCCTAAGCTTTTTATGAGTATGAACCCATGTCTTTGTATAGTTTCCTTCTTCTGTGATCTTGCAGGTATTTGGTGAAGCTGGGCAAGTAAGGGAGCAGGTAGCTGGGAGCTGTCAAAGAGAAGAGAGATTGGATCAAAGGACTAGCGCAAGACACAGGTTGGTCATCTTAATTCTCTTTGTTTATAGTTCATAAAGGAGAATACAAAAGTAGTTTTCTCTGTTTGTTTCTAAGGTCACTGTCACACCTTAGTGGGATAGGGTCGTTCTGAATAGACACTTTTCCCGTTAACAAGGATGTTTTGGTATTTTGAGGGGGCCTAATGGGCCATATATGGGTGACACATGTCACCACTCAAGAACTGCCATGTGTTAGTGATGACGTCATATCAGAAGTCAGCGATTAGAAGATTGAGGATGTCGGTGCTTTATAAGAGTTTGCAATTGAAAAATGCGATGGAAGGGGCTCTAATGTGTTAACATTTGGTCAAGAGGGAACTAATAGAAATCAGGGCACGAAGCATTAACAAAGGAAAAAGGCCCTGGACAAAATGTTAAAGGACTTAGCACCTTAAGGCTAAGCCTCCGGTCACCGCACCCAGTCTTATGGTGGAAATGTGAAAAAGGGGCTAAACAAGAAGGAGCCAGGACATAATCGGAACTCGTTGTTTTCCTATGTCTTTATGAATAAAAGTCCTGAGGTGTAAAAGCTCTGATATAGTGTAATACAAAGAGTTAAAGGTGTATGGGTCAGCAACTGAAGAGTTAATGAGGCAGAGGAGATGGTCATTGGAATAAATGGCGACTGT
The DNA here is from genome assembly GCA_031772625.1 of Pinus tabuliformis. NCBI lineage: Eukaryota > Viridiplantae > Streptophyta > Pinopsida > Pinales > Pinaceae > Pinus > Pinus tabuliformis. The sequence goes on along the minus strand of CM062804.1, from coordinate 1,631,733,160 downwards.
CAGAACTGTTGGGCTTGTCTCAATGTTGAAAGTAACCCATCTATGATATCATGTGCACATATTATAGAAATAAATGAACAATAGGGAAGCCATGTGGAAGTACACCCGAGATCTCTAAGCCATGAGTAGGCATGGGGAGTCTCAGTGGAATGTGTAGGCAAACTAAGATTAAATACCCAGCATGGAGATTCACACAATGAGAGAGTGAAGTAAACGAAGCCCATTCTTATGTTTTAATGCACCTGTTAGAGTCGGTCTGGTCAGTCCTCCGTCAAAGATCAAGACTCTTTTTGCATTTAATTTTTAGGTGTCCCGATTGATTCACTCAGTTGCATTCCATTAGGAGCATGCCATAAATCTGACGGAAGGGCTTTGTCATTCATTTCCCTCATGTCTTGTACCTGCTAGCTTAGGTCTTTTCATCAATGTTTATTAAAGTCCATGACAGTCAATGTTTGATATTTTAATGGGCAAAGAGTCATGTCAATTATAAGTCTAGGGTTTCACAAATTGAGTTGTTAAAGTGTCCAAATGCCAGCAGGCCAGAGGGAGGTTCTACACATGTTTTTTATTTCGCGAATTTCATCGTCATATCGATGGATTATGACTTTTCTTCAAAACTCTGTTTTGAAGAAAATTCAACATTTTGTTTTTGTAATAATTTTCCAAAGTTTTTCAGTTGATTTCTTCAGGCGCAGCCCTGGTCTCCTTCGCCAAATTCCATGCCAGCTATCCCTACAAAAAATTGCCAAGAATTTCATCATTTTAGTCAAAAGATCAAAAAGGAAATTTAAAAACAGAGTTGTATTAAAATGGAAAAAGTGCCAATGCCAAAACATTACAAAGATGGGTCTTGGAGAGTCAAAAATCAAATCCATGTCTTTAAAAAGATATTTTCATGAAAATCAATGTCATTTGCATGCCAAGACCAAAGAGAAGCCACTCAAAACAAATTGGTTGAGTTAGTGTGCGATTTGGGTGAAGTTGGAGGAAACTTGGCCGGCGCGGCGCATTGGGCAGAAGGTGCGGTGCACCGAGGAGGCATGGCGCATTGGGAGAAGTTGTCCAGTGTAATTCTGAATGGGCACGGCGCACTGGGAGAAGTTGTCCAGTGTAATTATGAACGGGCGCGGCGCATTGGGTATGCGGCGCGGTGCATACACCTGAAAGCCCGAATTTGCTTGAAATTTCTCCAAATTGCCATTTATTTGCGTGGATTTGCCAATTAGGGTTGACATCTTGATGTTTCATTCATTTTTGTGCTGAGTGATGGTGGTTTATGGATGCTAATGATTGAAACAAAAATTCAAACCCTATCATTTTGAATTCCTCACATGTAAGTTGTTGCCTAGGGTTTCAAAACTTGTTTACCACCAAGGTTAGTCTTTTCCATTATTTCTTTTGTCCTTAATTCCCTTTGTTCCTTGACTCCATTGTTCCCCATCCCCTAAAGTTACTAAACCCCTATCCTAAATTCCCTTTCCCAAAACTTTCAAATGTGAAACCCTAAACCCTATCCCACACATAAATCCCTCAAACCCTCTCCCATATTTCCCTAACAAATCTCTCCCAATAATTCCTAATCCCTTGATATTATTTCCCCTTCCTAACAGTCCCTGTTTCATTTGTTTTCCCCTTTGGTGGCAGAGTTTGCACACATCACTAAAAGAGAAATCCAAACAGTTTTCATACACCAGCATCTTTTTCTCCAAGGCAAATTGAAAAACAGTAGTCATGGCATCTAAGCATTCATCTGATTATGAAATGGAAACACAAAGCAACTCTCCCATGGAGGAACATGCACCCCGGAGGCCTCATAGAGGAGGTAGGCATATCAGAGAAGAACTGGTCACCCTCACTGAATTACAGGCCTTCCCTCTTGCCATGTTTTTTTTTCAGTATCAGTCATGCTATGAGTTTTGTCAAAAGGTGGCTAATGTTCAATTTCATCATGAGTTGGCTCGTCTATTTGTGTTGCATTTACATGGAGATCAGGCAACCTTGGCTGGTGTCACCTTTACACTTACACCAGAATCTGTCTCACTAGCAACTGGCATACCAAACATTGGGGAACCATGGACCAAGAGGAAGAAGATTGACCGGCAGCATTATGAGCCATACATTAAAACCGGTTTCTTGAGGCAGCTCAAGAGAGTGTTTCCATTCCGATATCTGAAAGATGAATATGATCCACTAATGAAATTGATTATGAAATATTTCATCTGTGAGGGACGGTTCTCTCGTCTATATGCTTATCACATCAGGTTGCTCATGCATTTCACCAAGGTACGGATGATGAACATTTCGTATTTCATTTGCTGGAATATAGAGAGGATGACCACACTTGTGCAGCATAAAACCCCTCAGCAACAACTTAACAGTGTTTATCATTTTGCTCTTATTAATATTTTGGTGGTTCATCAGCTTGGATTACATGGCATCACTTGGCATGACTTCATCTCTCGTTACTTCTTCAGAGCTTCACAGGGATTATCAGAGGTCAAGCATGAGACAGGTGGACCTTCTCATCAGTATGAGCGCCATGAGACCGCTAGTGTGCCGGTATTCATCACATATCAGAGGGGCACCAGACATTTGTTTGCAGCAGCAAAGCGAGTGTTATCTCCACCCGGTGTGGAAGGGGCCTCGCTTCCTCCATCAGCATCATAGGTACAGGACAAAGGCAAGAGGCCAATGCAAGATTAGGGGCTTTCAGGTGAACAAGAGACCGACTTCATTCTCATTCATGATGACGATATAGATACGGGCCCACAAAGTGCCAAACTTAGGGAGATCATCCAAGAGCAGCAAACAGAGATCCAAGCCTTATCCCTTGACTTGGAGAGAGCTAAGTGGACCATGAAATACTTGGAGCATAGTAACAAACAACTTGAAGATCAGCAAGCTATCATGGAGTTACAAAACATCCGCGAGAATCGCCAAGCTGCACAAAGGAGAAGAATTGAGCTCATGTCATTGGAGCAAGAGATTAACGAGGATCGGGAGTCTAATCTCGAGAGAATCAACATCCACTTGGAGAGATTGCTGGACAAGACCGATAAGGACCATGCATTGCTGAGACACATGGCTTTCCACTACATGGCACGGAACAAGGTCTGCAAGGCACGAATCAGGAATTTAAAGGCAAAACTGAGGAAGGTAATAAGGAAGCAAAAGGGGAAAGGGAGCTTGATCGTCTTCAGATATTGGCTAAAGCCTCTTTAGTCCAGCATGACACTTAATGAAGAATCTCCAGCCCAAATTTCAATAAATTTGGGGCATTTTTGGCATTTTGACAAATTTTGGCACAAAAAACAGGGTTTTTCTCCCTATGCACTGCGCCACGTGGCACGCGCTTTTGCTAGGGAGCTCAAAATTGCAAAAAGTTTACCTTTTTGGATTTTTCATGAAAAATCATGACTGCTGGTGCATGGCCAAGAATCTTGGGCAAGTTTTGAGTCCTCGGGAGATCAAAAACACTCATAAAATGACCTTTCTGTCCCTATTTTGACACACAGGAAGCAGTCCTGGCAGATTGCAGTTTTGGAGGGGCAAATGACATCCAAATTGAAAAATTCCACTTGGGTTGGAAAGTAGATAGGCAATTTTTTCCAAAAAGCACACTTGGGCTGAATTTTGACTTCATAAAGTGCCTCAAAATCGCCCTCAAAGTGGCGCGACGCATAGAGGATTTTTGCTCAATTTTTCACCTTCCAGCTCAGAAATTCGGCCAGTTTGACTAGTTTTTCTTTTTGATGTAATTTTTTATCTATCTTGATGTATTGGATAAACATGATGTAATTTTGGCACTTATTTACTTGTTCTAGTGGATTCATTCACTAAAAAGTGAAAATTTAATGAATGAATCAGTTTCTTACCATATAGAGGCAAGTTGTTTTGATTGCTTAGATTTTAGTGCTTTGTTTAGAATTGGTTGAAACAACTCCTAGAATGATGAGCTCGACCCCTAGAGGCAAGGGAATGGGTTGGGATAGTCTATATCATGTAATTCCTAAGTCATTTTCAGGGTTGGACACTAGGGATTGCTTTGGCAAATCATTGTACATTCTATCTCTGCATTTTTGGCTAAGGAAAGACCAGGGTTTTGCAGCACTATTTGGGATCCATGTGGCTTTATGTTTTGATGGTGTGCTTCTCTAAGTAATTGTAAGTTAATTAGTGTTATGTGTATCATTTTCCTGTCTCTTCTTCTGAATTTGAACAAATGAGTGATTAAGGTGGAATCCATTAACTGTTATGCTCTGCCTTTGAATTTGTTTAAATTTCCATGTTTTCATCTGTTTAAGGAGAATTCTTGAGACTCTCTTGCTCTCCTTAGCTCCTCACCAATCTGATCTATCCATTCACTCAATTTAAAGCATCAAAATGATTTCCTTCCTTGCCCCAATCAGAACTCTGCAGAAACTGTGCCTCATCCCCAAGCCCAATTTGCCTTTCCCTGTTTCCAACACAAAATCCCCAAAAACTCAAATCAAACCCTTGTACTTCATACCTAGCCTAAAATTAGCTTTTATTTCAGTCATCTCGAGCCCCATCGCTTGTCTTTTGCCGAGATCGACCCGGAGAGAGCCCTCTCCTATCCTCATAGGGCTAGCTACGAGGCTGAGCGTGGTTTGATGTGGACCTAGAACCTTGTCTTTTCAGCCTGAGGCAAATCTAGGCTCTAACAACACCAACGGAATTGGTAACAGTGATGTAACTGAAGAATGGAGTGTCATGTCAGGAGTGCACTCTCTGGCAATGTGGATGGCGACAGAGACAACATTGAGCTTAGTGCAGCACAGGAACAAAACTTACAACTTCCATTGAGCTAAGTGGGTGTTGAGCAGATGTGTGAGAGTATTGAGATGTGAGTGGAGCACATAGTGACAGAGAGGTTGAAGCACCTGAGAGGACTTTTTCTGATAGTGCAGCAAGAGTAATGAGTGTGTTGTGTGGAGAATGGTGAGGGTGGTTCCTGAAAGAAGTTAGTAAAGATACCTTGATAGTGAAGGCAAAGCATAGAGGAAGTGTTGTTTTGAGTAGCAAGAGGAGGTCTGATGTAAGTGAGCACATAAAGCAGAGTGCAGTAGTTGAATCTGTAGACAACCATTTATTGGTATTTTACTTGTATAATTGTATGCCTCTGTTTTCAGTTTGAAAATTGTATGAAATAGTAGAACAGTGGCAAGGGCAGGTTGGTGCCTACATACTAAAGAGGTTGGTGCCTCTTGGCAAGTTGGTGCTTGCTAACCAAAGGCAGGTTGGTGCCTACATACTAAAGAGGTTGGTGCCTCTTGGAAAGTTGGTGCTTGCTAAACAAAGGGGGTCGGTGCCTCCTATGAGTGGGTGCTCACAAACAAACAGATGTAATTAAGTGGGTGCTTAATTTACATCATAAAACAAACAACAAATTGGTGGTTTTTTCCCTTTGGGTTTCCATGTCAAAAAAAATTGTGTCAAACGTGTGATGCTCATGTGATTGTTATTTGAATATGTGTGTCTGAATATTATTGGTTCATTTCTTTATGAATGAATGCTCTCACAAGTTAAAGAACATAAGAAGGGACTGTAATCATAGTAAGAAAAAGAAAAAAGTGTTTCTTAATTACTGATTCACACCCCCCCCCCCAAGCAATTCCTTATTCCAACAAATATATCAAGAAGAAAAAGGTAATAGTGTTGATTGATTTAGGTAGTGCCCATAATTGTATTCATTGTAAAATAGCCAAGGATTTGAATTGATTCCCATATCCAGCACCAGTGTCAAGTGATGGTTCAAGATGGAGGAACTATAAATTGCTCAAGGAAGTGGATTAATCTCAATAATATGTATTGAATAGTTCAATGCTTTCCATTCCAATGGGTGTTGATGATGTGATATTAGGAGTCCAATGGTTATAATATTTGGGGATGATGACTTTTAATTTTCAAGAACTTTTCTTGAATTTTTTTGGATAGGAAAGTAAATCAAATTAAGGGGTATCAAAGGGAAACCTGGGAAAATAATCAGTACAATGGCATGACAAACAACTATAAAATATATATAATGTTTGAAAGGACAAACCCATTTGAACTTGAGCATGTGTGCACCTAGAGGTCCAATATCTTGAATTCCAATGGCCATTTTCGTGAAGTCTAGATATGCATCTTGGAGCTTCACAACTTCGAGTCACGCTATACTAGAGTTTAGATGGGTTTGTGCTATTATCCATATTCAATTTAGTCAATGCACTATTTCGATTGAATGTTCTATTACCCATTGGTATATATAATACCATTGTACACAATTGTAACAGTGAATCCCCCATCCCATATTGTGCCCATGACATCGTAGCATGAGTTGTGTGTTTGTAACATGTGGGCTTGATTACATGATTATTTTTTCTTAATTATTGATAAGGTCATTCTTGTGCTAGTTATTTTCTACATTTAAAGTTGTATATATTGAAATGGAGTATAGTTTTGTGACCATGTTGTTAAAGCCTTGAATCAAGCATCTATCTTTTGTGAGCATGATGTTGAAGCACTTAATAGAGCCAAACTGAATTGAAAATGCACAGATCCTTACAAAATATAATTTATAATAACATGTTGACTTGGTGCTATTCGCCAACTTTCGGGGTATGATCTTAAACACTTGTGGTAATTTCCTTCATATATAGGTTGTTGGTTTAAAGTTTAAACTTCAAACTAAGGTAGGGTTGGCTAATCTTCAGAGGATTTGATCAAAATGATTACTAGGTGGCTTATTGTGAGCCCTTGTTTTATCGGGTTAATGAATTGCATGCACCTCATGGACCTCAATAATCATGAATTGTGCTAGGTAGGAAAAGATGAAGGGGGGGCAAGCTTGCACTATATTCCTATTTTACCAATTTCAACTTTGGACTAACCTTGACTAGGGAATTATATTCTCCATTAATAAAACTTTAACTTATTAGATCGAGGTTCCTTTAGTGGACATACATTCAATGCTTTGAATAATATTTCTCAATTTTTCAACTTCTTCTGCAAAGGAACTCATGCAAATTAGTGGGCAAGTTAAGTCTCATTGCCTTTGATTTTTCGGTAGGGATAGGCTAATGCATGGAAGGAATAGAAGCACTTGACCATAGTTTAGGAAAACAATATAAAGAATACAATTTTATAATAATCAAATCTTTGTCGTTAAATGGTTAGCCCAAACCTCCTTAACAATTAAAAGCTCACACTGCCTCTTCTCAGGGGTAAGAATGGATCTACAAAATTTATCTTTCTTTTAAGTTGAGTTATTTTTTTACTTGTGTGGTCACTCAATACTTATGTGTTATTATTCTTATATGATTTATATTTTGACAAAGAGCACTTGTTACTTGTGCATTTAATCATATTAAGTTTCACTATTTATTCTATATTTTCAAACTTCTCTGACAGGGACTAAGCTGCCATGCAATACTTGTTAAATATTGAAATCAAATGACTCAAGAGATCAAATTAATCAATTTAAAAATTCAACTTTATTTTATTTCCAAACTAATGTAATACAACCTACAAACTAAAAATAATGCAAAAGGAAATGCAACTACAAGGCGTTATTATAATGCACCTAGAACATAAAAGAGAATATGTTGTTTTATTTTATTATTTCAACAAATACCAAAGCAATTAAATGCATAAACAATGTCAGATCACGATTAATAGTTCATAAACCAAATCATGCAATAGGAAGCAAGAGTAGGTAGGAAGATATAAAGCATCGGTTGATTCTATTATATATAGGACATGCCCACAGGTTTTGCTAAAAGAACTTGCATATGCCTATGACATATGTGAAGAACACATGCAAACATACAACTCTAACTTGGAAGAGACTCATGCTAAAGCCAAAGGGGTAGGGAAAAAATCAATCAAACAAGCTACACACTGCCAATTTTGGTTCTACAATAATAAATAAGGGGAAATAACACAAATAAAATCAAGACCAAATATCAACAAATTGGAATAAAGAGGAGATGTACTCTAATAGAAAAAAGTCATTGATTTATCTCCAATAGAGTTGCTAGTTCTTATAGACGGAAAAATATTTAGTAACTAGGGCTAATTACTAATATAGTGATGTGAAAATAACATTCTTCTATCCAAATTGATCAATTGGTTACAAAAGTAACTACCTATAAGAAAAATAAAGAGGGAAAATCTATGATCACACTATTAATCCTTTTCCATTTCTTGGACACAGTCTATGGCATTTCTCACAATTCCAACTCATTCTCCAGAACTTGCATAGGATGGAAACAGTAACATTCTTCAAACCTATTTATGCATATAAACATAAATTTGGATTGAATCATCAAATAACAATGTGAATTTATGGAAATTGCTCACTATTAGGGGGTTAGTACAATCCCTGAATCAAACATAATTGACAATAATGAAAGACATTGTAATATGATATTGGGAGGGGGAAGAAGAGTGATCATTATCATTAAATAAATAGGAACAACACCATACAATACTTGATTAATGTTGCCAGCACCTTCCTCATTGGAACCCACATTCCTCATACCTAGACCACATGCTTGCTTGTGCTCCACCAATATTCTTTAGCTTTATTTTGACTAGGAAAAATCTTTGAGAAGTTTTGACCATGGGAATATCAGTATGAACCCAAGCTTTTCTCCTCTTTCAATTTTTCCAGCATATCCTTGCTAATGGACTCCTATTCCTTTTCTCAACCACATATTCATATTTATAACCAAATAATGAATTTAGGGTTGTTGGTAGCATAGGTTAAGGCATGTACAAGTGTGAAAATCCCATATTTTACACCAAGGGGCACACATTTAATGTGCGTTAATTATTTTTTTCCATTTTACAAAGTCTCTTGAATGTTTCCCAAAGGAAATCCATGAGAAACCTCTATATGTAGTGAAACAACTCACGAACATGTCATAATCTTGGGAGAAAGCAAACTATGTGAAATGAAAATTTGGTCAATGATACAATCATTGGAAAATACGATGCCTCTAGGAAATGGTGACCCAAATAATAATAATAATCTAATTTTAAGGTCACAACCAAGCTAGACACCAAACTGGTGTATGAGAACCCCTTGTTTTTGGGACAAGGGACTCCCCTTTGCTTAATGATTTAACCATTGAAGTCTACATACGCGTACATACTCTAACCCCTTTTAGATTTGAACATGTGACTTCTTAGGAGGAAGCATAATATTAAACATTTCTCTTGGTTTTGTTCTTTTGGCTAACTTAATTTTCAAGTGGGATTTAGGGATTTTAGAAAATTAGTCTCTCCCACCATGGCTTATAAGTATGCCCTTCTTAGTGATAAACTCCCTTGGTTTGTTGATAAACATGGTAATTAGTTACAACATAAATTTTAACATTTATCAAAAAGATTGAAATGATTGTATATTTAAAAATGTTCTTCATTGTTATGACTTCCCTAACATGATGGTGCTCCAATCTATTCTATTTTTTTATTTTGTAGATAAGATGGTGTTGTAGCGGCGACAACCACCCTCCAAAATTTTGCTTTCACTTCGTTTTGGAGCCTCCCTCCTTGAAATCATTATAGTTATCCTGCATTGATCAGGTACTTGTGTTTATTTGAGTTCATCTGGCATTTCACAGCTTGTGTTCAACTCAATTGTTATGTCGGTCAACCACAAGCACACCCAGCACTTGGTTCACATCCAGTCGATCAGCTGTCGAAAAAAATGGTGCACACCTTGAGGGAAGCTTGTCTTCCCCTCAGGAATTGCACGGAGTAGGCTAGCCAGCACTACTCTCTAGAAATGCGTAGTTTTAGCCAGTTGCACTACCATCCAGAAATGCGCAGAACTAGCACAGCTGCATTACTCTCCAGAAATGCACAGAGCAGCCCAGGCCAGCTGCACTATCCTCCAGAATTGTGCAGAACTCGCCAATTGCACTGTCCTCCGAAATTGTGCAAAAATCTCTAGCTGCATTGCTCTCCAAAAATGCATAGAGCAGCCCAACATCACCGCTCTAGAAAATTGCGTAGAGTTGGCCAGTCTGGAAAGCCCTCTCAATGCAAAAACATCGCAGAAGTTTTCGCTCACTGACTTTCTGTTGCATGTGCCGATAGGTTGTTCGGTTTCCTCCAGAACTTCGCAATCCTTCCTTGCATGTCGGGTTGCTTTTCCTGAAAAATCATCCCTAGATTTTAGGGATCTATTTTTAGCAGCAGGAGTTACATGAAAAATCATTTCTAGAAACTTCCCGCCAGGTGTCATTTTTCCTAGATTTGTGGCATGCGCGTCATAAACCCTAATTTCACCAAATTTATTTAAACAATGCCTCAGAGCTCATTCTTCACATTTGATCTTGGAGCTCTAGCATTCCCGAGGCATATAAGAACCTTTGACGCAACTTTTCAGGGTGAGTTTTGTTTTTCATGCCTTTTGCCACTTTTTCTATCGCTTTTTAGTTTTCGGCTTGTATGAGTGTTGTTTCCTTGGTTTTATTGAACAACCACTGACATTTCAATATATTTTAGCTTAAGTGTTGTTTCAAGTTTTTCATTACCTTTCCTTAGTGTCACATGCATAACATTGTTTCTTCACTCATAGTCGTCGTTTCAGCAACTCGCTTCATGAGCTTCTTGGTTTTATCATTTAACTGATTCCTGCACTCACTTGAATTGCATGTATGCTTATTTCACTTAGATTACCATTGGGTAGATTCAGGATGTCTTGGCCACAATCCTGTGTCTCCCAGCAAGCTTTGCGCATTCTTGGCAGTCAAGGTTATGCCTTGCCTCTAGGAATTGCTCAGAGGCTGTAAACGCTGTCTCCCAAATGTGCTCTGCGAAATCCTAGGAGGCAATGCCCAATCCTGCCCATTGGAACTACGTAGTTCCAGCCAGCAACCCGGCCTGACTATTATGCGCATTGCGCAATTTGAGTCAGCAGTCAGCATCCCTAGACTATGCATTGCGCAGATCCATCTAGTAGTCAGCCTCACTAGTAGCTAGGACTACGCAATGCGCAGCTTGAGCTGACAGTCTTCCAGCTTCCTGAAGTCAGTGCTACACAATCTTTCCCAGTAGTCACAAGTTTGTTGCTTGAATGTCTCTCGAAGTTGTTTGATTTTTTTAGCTAACATTGTCTCGCCATGAGTGTCTTCTTTGTCTCCATGTACCATATGATTTTGAGCAGCTTCTCAGCAGTACAGGTATCATGGCCTCCAAGAGATCTGTATCAAAAGAAATAGTTGAAAGAAGTACTAGGGATGTGGTTGAACAGGGGTCAATGAGCTCGCCTATGTACACAGACACACATTTGTTGATCGAGAAGGACATCAAGAGGAGAATATGGAGGAACGAAATGTTTATGTGAACATCCATAAGTCAAGATTATACAAGGTTTCATTTAGGTTTCTCGTGTTCCCATGTGTAGATGTGATCCACTGGATTGTCTCACACACTGATCTTGAGACAATGACATTGAGCAGTGTCAGTGGAGCAAGGCTTTATTCCTTTAGGACAGAGGATTATCAGGAGATATATCATTTTCCATTCCCAGTGAGCAAGATGGATGCACTGTTCTACACTCCCAACGACAGCATGAACACAAGAGACATCTTGAAGCATTGGGTAAAGGAGCCAGCAAAATTCAGGCTGGTACCCAACCAAATATACAAGACGAAGACACTCAGGAAGGCATACTAGTTCTTGGTCATCTTCACATGTCGCTTTTATGGCCAAGGCAGTGCAGAGACGTTCCCGCGAAGTTGGGTTGCTATGTTGGATCAGCTGGAAAGTGAAGGAAAATAGTTCAACTGGTCCGACATGTTGGCCCTCCAGTTGAAAGTGCATCTATCCAATGCTCGAAGTCAACCCAAGGTCAACAAGCAAAATTCTTCATGTCTGCCTACTTGCTCAATGAATCTGTGACTGTCAACAGTTTCCAGGCATGGGTTGGGCATGGACATCTTCAGAGAGTGTTGCGAACATATAATGCAAGTTGTTCTCAAATTGCAGCTACCGAGGAGTAATGGATAGAATATGTGACCATTTCATTGCCCCTCTATACATGATGATCTTTGAACAAGATCCACCCTGCATGTCTTAGGCAGTAATGGAGGCGTTTCTGAACATTGCAGATTGGTACACCTCACCCAAGGGAACCTTCATCAGGATGTACTGCGCAAAGAAATCTCTACATGTGTTGTTGAGGTTTATCATAGACAAATTGGTCATGCAAGACGTTGCATACCACATCTCGACAAGGTTGTCAGTTTGATTGCACAGGGGGAAGAAGGCACCATGGCCCATGCTTCCTGTGTGAATTGGGTTGTGTTGAAAATAACAACAAGAAATGATAAAAATAGAATCCAAAAATTCCAGTTTAATTTGTCCTCGAATTAAACTGAGAATTAAAATCGAATTTTATTCTCACAACAACTTGTAATAGTTAACTAGAGTGAGTTGACTTAGATAACTTAGGAATTTTGAGTTGGAAGTCTTCTCGAAGTCATGTATATGTTCTCCCTATATTATAAGGGTCCAGGATGAGTTAAGTATGAGTTGTAATTAATTAACTCAGTTTATTGAGTTAAGTCCAGTGAAATTAGTTCCAAATTGTTTGAGGAACTAATAGTGATTTAACAGTCAGTTGATGCATTAGTGCACTCAACTAGTGCTACTCTAGTTAACTAAAGATTCCCTCATCAGAAACTTATGCATGTCGATTCTGAGAAAGACCCAGTTGAGACTAGAGTGCAGGGACAGTGTACTATTTGTTCTAGATTTTTCTGAGTTGCATTGATAGTGCATGCAATCAAGAACTGAACCTAGAAGGGATTGTGCAGTTATGGATGAGGAAATTCCCTTTAAATACGGGTTGATTCTCTCAGGAATTGTGACAAGAATTAGAAGCTTGGAGGCTTGTAAACTTGGCTAAGTATTGGCCAAAGGAAGTCACCAAGCGAAGGATAGGAAGTACTTGTGCAGGTTAAGCTCAAGGTTGAGCAAAGCATATTGTTTTGACCAAGGGTGTAAGGAAATAGGGACTTGGATAGCTAGTGAATTAGCTAAGTGTTGACCTGGTGCTTGCTTATGAGTTGGAGATTGAATTTGCTGAGTGTTGGGATTGTTCTAGTGAGAACAAGCATTGTAATTTCATCTTGATTTTCCACATTAATACAAAACATATAGTGGGGTTTTGAGTTGTGGTTTTCCCCGGATATTTATTGTGTTATCTGCCTTTGATTCACTTCCTCTATTGATTATTTTTTCTCGAAGTTTATGGGCTTCCATTGTAAAGAGTAGAAGTAGATTCTTGTCTCTTGCTTTAGAAAATTACATTAGCTTATGAATCTACAGCATTTTCTACATGGTATCAAAGCTATATTTGTAGAAATTTTCTACATGGTATCAGAGCTATATTTGTAGAAATTTTCTACATGGTATCAGAGCTAAGAATAGTAGAGTAGAGGAGATTTTGAAGTTTTGAGTTTTGGGTCATGAGTTTGCAGAGCAGATATGAAATTTTCCATTCAAAATTTTCAGAAACAAATAGAAGATTTCGATTATTGTGAAAAAATACCCAAATTCAAAAAAAAAATGGTCGGATCGAAGTTCGGATGAGGGAGATACCACTGATTTAAAATCAGCTCTTTTTCCAGAAAATTTCATGATAGTAGGACAAATGAAACAGATTGGTGTGCTAGCCAAGAACCTGTATGCTCTTGAGGTTCAAGATGCATGCAAAGCCTTGAGGAGAAAGACAAAGGTTAGAGACTTGGTGGTTGAGAGGGAGAGTAAATTACCTCTCAACATGCAGCCCCAAAAGAAGCAGTCTCAGAAGCAATCTCAAACAATTGTGGAGCAGCCACAATTGGAGAAGCCAAGAGGAGACTGAGTGGAGGCATCCAGTCATGCAGAGACCTCCAGCAGGGGGATATTTGAGCCAAGTGGGCAGAGGGATCATATGCAACCATACCTCCAAGTGTGAGGTGGGGCGATCCATTGAGTGGTTTTATCTCATGGATCATACCTTGCTACGGGAGTCTAAAGTACATAGTAGCGGGAGGAATCAGTGGGATTGATGCAGTCAGAGATCAAAATGATAGAGACTAGAGCAGTCAGATACTGAAGAAGCGTAGCGAGGGTTGACAACAATGCAGAAAGGTAGAGTCAACATAAGCATAGAGTTTTCAGTCGACAGAGGCAATAACAGTCAGATACTTTGATGACAGAGGCATCATTCTGATTCAGTTTGGATTTTTTATATATATATATTTTTTTGGAGTTTTTGGAGAAATAACACTAGAGAGAAGTGTTGCATGCAGAATATTCCAAAGGTTCGGGATCAGCATCGAGTTGAATTCCTTTCTTGTTGAGAGGGAGTGTTGAAAATAGTAACAAGAAACGATAAAAATAGAATCCATAAATTGCAGTTTAATTTGTCCTTGAATTAAATTGAGAATTAAAATCGAATTTTATTCTCATAACAACTTGTAATATTTAACTAGAATGTGTTGACTTAGTTAACTTAGGAATTTCGAGTTGGAAGTCTTTCTAAAGTCATGTATATGTTCTACCTATATTATAGGGGTCCAGGATGAGTCAAGTATGAGTGCTAATTAGCTAACTCGGTTTATTGAGTTAAGTCCAGTTAAATTAGTTCCAAACTGTTTGAAGAACTAATAGTGAGTTGGCAATCAGTTGATGCATTAGTGCACTCACCTAGTGCTACTCCAGATAACTGAAGATTCCCTCATCAGAAACTCATGCATGTCGATTCTGAGAAACACCCAATTGAGACTAGAGTGCAGGGATAGTGTACTATTTGTTATGTATTTTTCTAAGTTGCACTGATAGTGCATGAAATCAGGAATTGAACCTAGAAGGGATTGTGTAGTTATGGATGAGGAATTTCCCTTTAAATACAGGCTAATTCTCTCAAGAATTTGAAAACAATTAGAAACTTGGAGACTTGGAAATTTAGTTAAGTATTGACCAAAGGAAGTCATCAAGCGGAGGATAGGAAATACTTATGCAAGTTAAGCTCAAGTATGAGCAGAGCATATTGTATTCATCTGAATTATTTGACCAAGGGCGCAAGGAAAAAGGGACTTGGAGAGCTGGTGAATTGGCTAAGTGTTGGCCTGGTGCTTGCTTATGAGTTGGAGATTGAATTTGCTGAGTGTTTGGGATTGTTCTAGAGAGAACAAGAATTGTAATTTCATCTTGATTTTCTGGATCAATACAAAAAAGATAGTGGGGTTTTGAGTTGTGACTTTCCCCAGATATTTATTATGTTATGTGCCTTTTATTCTCTTCCTTTGTTGATTATTGTTTTCTCGTTGTTTATGGGCTTTCGTTGTAAATAGTAGAAGTATATTCTTGTCTCTTGCTTTAACAAATTGCATTAGCTTGTGAATCTACAAGATTTTCTACAGGTTGTACGTGATCGGGAGTTTGAAAGAATCGGATGCCAAGGTGGTAGAGTTCAAGAAGTTTAAGTTCGGCACTTGGAGTTTCAACCCATACAACCCACATGGTTTATGCAGGGACCATTGTGCAAGGGTGTACTATCCTTGGATCCATGAGGCATGTCATTGGCTAGAGGAAGACCCAAGGAGATATTGTTATAACTCCTCTAGGATCAATGAACCGGTCAGCATTGCAGTGGACTGGCTAGCAGCACTCAAGACAGCAACACCACAGGGAGAAGAAACAACAGTAGCAGCAAGCAGAAAACTTATGCAAGACAAAGGCAAGAGGAAGATTTCTAAAATCACAGAGATGAAGCAAAGCTACAAGTTTAAGGAAGACCCACTTGTGGAAAAGGTAGCTTTGGAGCGACAACGCGACAGGAGGATAGCGCAAAGAAAGAGAGAGAAGAAAAGACTGGAAGATGCAGAGAGGATGTTGTAGGAAGTCCAGCAGAAGCTCAAGGAAGAACAAGAGTTGTGCAGAAGAGAGAAGGAAGCGCAACATGAGCATGAACAGGAACAGGAATAGGAACCGGAGGAAGTGCAAAACACGCAGACAACACAAAATGCATCGATACATGTTGAATACTCTAAACCAACAGCAGATGAGGAACGGGGTGAGAAGTCACAGAAATAGGGACTTGCTTTGTAGGATGAACATATAGTAGAACAAATGGACATGGAGATGGAGCAACTAGAATAGGATCAGGATACCGACCTCATGCCAAAAGAAACCAAGGTCACTCCACAGGCTTCACCAACTCCAACAATAGAGCAAGTCCTGAGTGAACAAGGGGATACCATTCTCCTTGAGGACCATCCAGGAATAGAGGTGTACAACATAACCTTTAATGAGTTACAGCACAGAGTTATACAAGCACATAGAGCATGCACCCTAGATGAGCATTCATCACCTGCGCACTTGGAAGAACAGGTGATTATGTCGGATGTATGGAGACATCCAACTGCCTTGGTCAATGCTACAAAGGCTTATGCTGAAGCCACAAGATTGAGTGTTAAATTCTTGAAAGTAGAAAACTAACGCATGGCTAAGGAATTGCAAGCAGGTAGGCAAAGAGAGGAACAATCAACAGGCTCCTCCAGAGTAGAGATGAAGATGGCCATATTTGCTGAAGTATCAGCTCTTGAGACAGTCACGAGAAAATTGTATGACTGGTTCGTCACCATGCACAAGGTAGTTTTCCACGTACGTGTTCATCAACAGCGCTGCACCAAGATAGCGCAAACACTCACAGACATACATGCCGCAGTTGATCATGTACATACATGGACAAGGAGGTACAAGGGAACCTTGCTTCACTTGCACAAGATGATGAAGCCACAAGTGGAGTTGGAAAAACCATCTAGAGTCAGATCCGAAACTATGAGGAACTCCCGCCACTCATCACTAGTATTAAGGCTTCATATGCATGGTTGTATAGGAGTTTGGACGTTGTGGTGAGGAAGTATGACACCTGTTTGTCAATTTAATTGTCTTAAATTGTTGCATGAATTATCGACCAGGATCAGTAAACTGACAAAGTGTAAGTGCATTAGATGTGTTAGAAGCCTTTAATTATTCAAATTGAAATGAATATGATTGAATTCATTATTAAGATTAATCTTATGAAATATGAGCACATTCTTATGAAAATTATGTCTAAGCAATAAAACTCAAAAAGAAAACAATCAAACTCTTAATCTAGACAATCAATCTCACACTTGAAAAAAAAAAAAAAAAAATAATGAAACTATTCAAATTCTATTGCATATCTATCACTCAATTTTGTAAGAAACTCGAATCAATACAACACACTCTTTGCATGAACAAATCAAAACATTGCTTGAAAAGAATCACACTCACTTGAATTTATAAATCAACTATGAATACAAACTGTAAGTATATCCTATGTTTTATAAAACTCAATCCTATTCTAAGTACAGAATCTTATCAATTTCACTACTGCTAGATTTAATCCATATGTCGAAGTTGTCATTCAAATCATGTTACAAAATCTAAGATCAGTACAAAGAAAACATTTTAACAGATTGTTGCGGCCTCATAATTATGCTGCCGAAACATGGGGGATAACCACCCGGTCCGCACCTTAAGACAACTCCTTTTCCATTTAAAGTGGTGGCTCCAACTGGGGATAATGGGACCAGTTTCCCAGTGTGGGTTTTAAGATGAGAGTGGGTGGTTCATGACTGTTTGTAATAGAATAATGATAATCTAAGTGACCTATTCTATGATGCAATTTCTCTAACTAACTTATTCTAATATAAACCCGGGTATTCCTGTGTGGTATGTGATCTACAAAGATATCTGTTTAATATGTGATAATAAATATTGAACACAAATAAACAGAGATGATAACGTAAAACATAATTCCTTTGACTAAATAGTTAGTCAAAGGAATTTATGAAATATATCGCATATATGATGAGTTATATATGAAAATCACAATTCCAGTTAGGCATCATACAAAAGTGCAATTAACGCTTTAACAAAAACAATAAATATCACATATAATTCATGAAAGTAAAGTTTTCCACTTATTAAATGTAAGAAGAATCAATCATACAAGATAATAGTACCATATGTGTGAAGTCTTGCTCATTTGACAAATTACATAGACCAAATTCTTTCTTCAAATCAAATTGTCTCCCAAGAATACAAAAGTGCATCAACAAAGGAAAGTAGTCTGATATCTAAAAGAAATGATCACGTTCCATAATTTCACCAAAGCATTCACAAACTTACAATAGTGTAGTCTTTGCAAATGTTTTTGATAGAATTTTGGACCCTTCTCTAAATGCATGAGAAGGGTATAAATATTATTCTAACTAATGTGCAGAAATAGATTATACAAGATTTGAGGAGGTTTCAAACAACCTTCCTCCTAACTAGGTAACTAAATCCAAAAATAAACAGAGGCTAAATAAACAGAAATAAGAGGACGACTCGATGTCTACCAGCTTGTCCTTTAAATCACAAATATCGGTCAACAGTTGAATTTGAGGAGGTGCCCCGAAATGTGCCTTGAGTTGTCCTGTGAAGATCGCATCGGTGAGCGGTGGCATAATTTGGCTGTGTGGCTTAAGAAGATACTACCAATATGACTCCTAGTTGGTCGTGGTCAGTTTTGTAATTTCCTCTCTTTAACTCCCCGCTTTTTCTTGCCAACCTTTATACAGAGCATTTAAATCAGTCATTTCTTTCGTATTGCCTTCTTTAATGAGATTGGTGGCGAACAGGATGTGATTCACTGCCTTAATGATATTCTTTGATACCTTGGATGCCCTTGCGACTACTAGCTCAACCTGTTTGATTCTCACATCCCAATTTGTGAAGAGAATGTCTTTATGAGTTTCCTCAATCTCGGGTAGATTGGCTTTCCTTCCATCTACCATTCGATGAACTCAGAGATTCTAGTGTTTAAATTGTTAAACTTCATTCTCTGGTCGATTGCCTTATCTGTCAGCTGGTCGCTAGTAGTCAGATAGGGAGTAATGTGTGACATATTTTGGCAGAAATACTCCTGTTGTTTCACCAAAAGGGAATTTAATTCTAGGGCCTCTTTAATAAACTCCTCAGTAGTGGGAACATCCTTGTATCTTTCCATGGATTGCTACATTTCTTGGAGTTGCATGTTTTTGGCCGATATATCAGCTTCATGGCTTATTTTCAAGACCTCCATGTCTTGCTGCAATTGTGTGAGCTGCTCAGCCACCTGCTTGTTTGTGCTTTCTTTCTCTGTCTCGAGCTCTTGTTCGAGCTGCGCAATCCTCTCCTCTTTATCCCTTAGTAAAGTAGAGACCTCATTAGCCTTGTCCATAGTGGCTGATGCGTATGCTCCTATGAACTACGATAATCTAGTAAAAATTTTGGCCGGATTGAAAGGAATGTCCTTCCAAACAACGTCCATCGACTTGTTTCCAGGTGGGAATTTAGGTGTGTCTACCCTTCTCATTTTTCTCTGGCTTCTAACTACAGCATTGTGGAGAGGGCTATAGAACACATCAAGTGGAGGTATTTCAGTTACTTTCAGAACAATTTCTGATGTGGGCAAAGCAGGGATAATTTCAGTATGATGGGACATTGTCGCTTGTTCCTCCATAGGCGTGGACTATTCGCCGATAGACTTGGGCTATGTATTCTTATGAACATGAAGAGGATTTTTACATTCCTATTTTTCTTGGGTATTTGTAACTTTGGGAGTACCTTGCAATTTCTGATTAAACTGATCCCACTCCTGCTCCAAACTACTGCCTTTGGCCTCTGAACTGATCTCTGTAGTCAGGGTGCTCATCACTTGTTTCTCAGCTAACTTCCTGCTGGACTTAGTTGTGTTGTCTGCGTCTTGGGGTTTCCTTGTGTCTAGTGTCTTCTCAGTGTTTACCTGAGAGTCTACTTGAGATATAGGACCTCCACTATCAACAGTGACACTTGGTGTAGACTTATCCTCGGGCTTTAATAGATGCATTGGGATCACCTGGAGCCTCTCATCTCTGAATTCCTGAAATCTTTGAAAATCTTCAAGTTTCAGATTCGCCTTTTCCCATTCAAATGCTTGTTCGAAGGATATGGTTGATTGGAACAAATCCTCAAAATAATTATCTTCATGGTTGTATGGCTTGAGTTTTACTCCAGTAGTGACATTATACGCTACTTTGTTTGGATCAAATTGCCTCTTAGGAAACGTATGAAGCCTGAGGGATTCCATATGTGTTGATTCCTTAGTGGCATGAACAAAATTCGCTAAAGCAAAAGAACCGCATTTGACAGGGAAAGTGGGCCATAATGACTTCTTGTCGTCTTTGAGAACTTTAGTCAGGCCCCTTCCCACAGTCTGGTAGGCAATCTCTCTTGCTAATAACTTATCAAAAACATATAAAGGAAGTACATGTGGATCGGATGTGCAACCAAAAACCCTAATGTAGGCCAACCATTCTTCAATGAAATACTTGCCAACAGTAAGCAGGTTTGCTGCAGCTTCTTGGGAAAACCTAGGGGCTTTCTTATTGAAAATTATTTGATGTAGGGGCAACACAACAACATGAAATATCCTATAGAAGTGAGGTATGTGATTCGATTCCCATATTTGTTTATGACTGAGATGGATTGGGTATGTCATGAAAAAATAGGTAGCATCCAAATGTAGGCACTAAAATAGAAGGGAGGGAGGTCATCTGAAGAGGACGCTTTCTTTTGTTGATATTCGGTAATGGTAGTGGCTAGGTTGTCAGATAGGATGGAAGGCCAATTCATGATATGGGAATTAACACAGACATCAATCAGAGGAATCCATTCTATTGAAAACTTAGTATTATTGGGTAGCCCATACAATCTACATAACATGGTTTCTGCATAGTTGTAGGGGTTTTCCAAAGAGGCTATAGCATACATACCCGATTTTTCATATTTGAATTTGTTTTCCAACACTCTCCAAACCTGAATTAGCTTGAAGGGGTATGGGTTCTTCTTTGCGAAGATAGCAACAAATGTGTTGTCGTAGATATCCTGTGAGTCTGGTATGTGGTACATTTTCTTCAAGTCCTCTGCTTTGAATGACCCTATGAGCTCCATTCTTGAATTCTTGAACTGCGTGTCTTCAATGATAAGGTTTTCGATCACCCACCTGATCATATCTATGTATAGGAGGATTTTAGCTCTTTCTCCTATCCTATGAAGGAAAGAATAGGAAGCATCTCTGCATTGAAGTCCTGAAGGCCTTGTTGAGTCGGTTTTTGCCCTCATAACAATGATTTTAGGACACTCGTCCTCCAGCCTATTGTAAATTACTTCTCAAGTTGTTGCACCTCCGGCAACATCACAAACTGTATCAGTGAAGATAGGAGCCATCTCTGTAAACTCGAATTCAACAATGGTCTGTTTGCTTTGTTTCTGCATCACCTTTCTTAGTGACATGTCTTTTGTAGCTTTCTTGAAATAGACAAGATATATTAGCGCAGATGATATCAGATAATTAAGACTAAAAGCTCCTCTAAAATGAATTTGGATCGTGATAAAGATTTAATGAGATACTCGATTGTAACTACCCATAACCTGGAAAATGATTATCCTTCCTCGGGCCACTAAATATTTATTAACCTGTCAACTCATTTGTTTTGGCATTTAAAATGTAATTATTTCACACATTTTATTGCTCTTAATCATGCATCACAATCTTTAAAAGGATACAATATAGCACTACCAGATGCATCAAGCGAAATGCAATTACGGATATCGCATTTCGCAAATCGTTGGTGGACATTCTAACGGCATTGTTAAGTTTCTTGCGAACTATGTGATGTGGGAAGTGTGATTTTGAAATGACAAGGTGTTGTTATCGAGTTATCGTGGCGAGAGACCTAATCGTAGATCGCAACTTTTTAAAGGTGTTTTAAGATAGTCATACGGAAAAGTACGATTTGCGACTTAGATTTCATCCTTAGTTCATTTTGCAAGGTTTTGCTAGGTGTTTTCTTAGAGTTAGGTATTATTATCCTAAGCCTAAAAATTTAAAAGGGTCTCCATTTGTAACTCTAACCTTGGCTATTGTTCTTTATAAACGGGGGGGTTGTTTCGTAGTACAACACAGATGCATCTACTTAATCAAAAACAACTAATGAACTGATTTAAGCAGAAATTCTAATGAAGAAAATAACAAATAAATTGAAAAGCTTCACTACTTGATGGGGCCCTCCACAAGTAGATGGTTGCAAATTGAAATCAACACTCAACCACACATTGAAACAAGAAGGATATCTTGTAATTGAATTGAAAACATTTTTTTTATTATCGTTGTCGCATAACATAACTCACTATAAATTATCTGCTACGAGGCCTTTTATGAGCCCGTATCATAAATGTTCAGAGCTTAAACATTGATAACATAATACCATAATTAAACATAAAATATAATATCATGATATCTGCTCATGATTTTCTATTTGACAAAGCAAATTGTGAGTGTGCATATCGTTTCTCGCTCCCCTAATTTTGCTAACAGAGTTGACTTTTCCTTTGACCGCGTGACTGAAAGCTTCCTTCAATGATTTGGTTTGTGTAAATAGGAGGAAATCCTTTTACACATCTTTACCCACCTTCCCATATATTTCTCACTCCAGCTAGCGCTCCAAAACCTAGCAAACCATGAGCTTAGCTGCAAAATCAGATGTTCGCTACAGAATCGTCGTGTTTCAGTAGCTGAAACAAATTTTAGATTAACAATAAGGAACATTATGAATTTATGAAAGACAAAACAAATATATACCTTCCATGCCATTATTCTTGTTATCTGATGCCCATGGAGTGATTATGGTGGTCAAAATCAGATGAAATAAGTGAAAAGGTGTCAAAAAGGAAACAATTATGAGGCTCAATAGCACCCCATCAATTGGTATGCTCACCAAGGCCAAAGAGAAGAACCAAGTCAGACTGGAACTTGATGCATACTTTGATGAGTTGATGCTCACGGCCGCCAGCGCAGATTTCCAAGTCAATGCAGATAACATGCGGATGTACATCGTCGATCCGGCCTTGCTCAGGACTAAGTTATGCATGTTACAGGATGAGTTGGACCGAGGTTCCAAATCAGTGTACCTAGAAGCAATGGAGGCAAGATTTTTTTTAGAGAAGGACATCATCAAAGAGTATGCAGACACCATTGCACACTATCAAGCATGGCATCAATTCATCACCAAGGATCACAGAGAGAAGGTTGATGAGCTAGTCTTTCCACAACCGTTCGAGTCTTAGTGTTGTCTTGTCTGGCTGACTCAAGCCAATTTTGTCCCACATGTGTATATGTGGAAAATGTATCATTTTTGTAAACATGATGTAAAGTGAAATTCCAAGTGTCATTAGTGGAATACAAACAGTGATATGTAATGTAAAGAGTCATGAGGGTAGTCCAAGAGTCATAAAGGGGAATGTCAAGGGTCACCCCACCCTTTGTTATAAATATAATCTCATAACTCATAGAAGGGGCTTTTGGGAGCCAAGATTTTGCTAGGCATTGCTTAGAGAGGGCTTGGAGAGTATTGTGACGAGACTTGGCTTCTCTATAGTGCAAAGCTAGCACATCTCTTTGGAGGAGCAGGCAGTATTGAGTGTAACATTCCACTATTGGGGCTAGTGGCTGTCATGGATATATGTATGGATGGAACTTTCACTTTATATAATATAACAGAGCCAGCACTTTTCATGCATATGTTGTTATTGTAGTTCGAATATTCTGGTTACTTTAGCAATGTATGTTGTTTTACTTATGCATTGATGTATGGACTATTTTGTATGTGATTGTATGAATCTTATTGAAGCGTGCTGTTGGTTTAACTCATCATGTTGGATTGTCGACTATTCTACTTTCCGATTTGTGATGTCATTCACCTCGTGTGTTCCTTTCAGGCTGTGTACTATTATAGGCTTCTAGGGGATAAACTTCTTTTCCCCCCTCCACGTGTTAAAACCTCCCCATGCATTTCTCCTGACTTGTTGCAAGGTCATGCACTTGCTTCTCACAAGGATATCGTGCTTACCTCTGCATGTTATCGCAATCAAGGCATAGCTTTACTACCCACTACTGGGACTCCTACTCCAAACGGTATGAGGTCTAGTTGGGACTTCATACCGGGGAGATCCCATGACTTGGTAGGTCCAACACCGTCAACATTTCTGGTGCTAAAAGGAGGGTCAGATGACAAGCTAAGTCCTCGAAATAGGTTTTGAATCTTCACACACCTATCATCTCTTATGTTACACTTCATCCTTCGAGATGTATATCTTAGGGAGATGACTTTGAAATCCCAGAGGAGTTCTAGAATCTCTTATCACAAAACACATATGAAGGTGAAGGCGGAACAGCTTGGAAGAGGCACAGTCTTTCCTTTTCCAATCTATGTGAAAAACTCGAATCCCGTGAGGAATATGTGAACTGCACATTGTTCACATTCACACTTCATGGGCATCCATTGCAATGGCTTCTCACACTGCCCAAAAAATATATTCACTCATTTGGTCTCTTTGTTTTAGAATTATCTCATGCTTTCCATAACTTTGACAATCAAGCACTTAATAAAAAAAATCTCGGATTACGAAAAGCCCCTGATGAATCTGTGGCACAATTCTAGTATCACTTTCGTAATTTCGCATTTCAATTCCCAGAGGATGAAATTTATTGGAAATTTCTCAACAAAATATTTCAGTATCTTCTTCACATATATGAGAATCCACATATCTTAGAATCATTCAAACCAACCCCAGCATACCTCAGTGTTAGAGCCGCTAAATCCAAGGCGAACATGCTTGCTGCCACAAGTGGTTGTCTGTCCTAATCTCATCAAACAGCTCTGGCGTGAGGTGGGAGAAGGTGCGCATCTATCTTTTGAACTTTCATATCCTCCCACCCCACCTGCTCTTGATCTTTGTGCAAGTTTGGATGACAAGACTATTGGTTGTCACGTGGACCTATTTCCTCAACCTTCGTCCCCACGTTCTGTTAATCCTCTGGATTGTATTGTTTCGTGTTCTCCTGTTCTGAACTCCAGGCTTATTGTTCATGAGGATCAAGTTGTCGATAGAGTTGGTGTTGAGCAGCGAACCTGCACTATCATTTATGATGAGTATGTGTGGGAATCTGAAGAAGAAACTGTTGTGAAGGATGGCCTCCTTTTGTCCGCAACTCATCCACTTTTCCCTAACATCTTTGGTGATTCTTCCATTTTTTATTTTCCGTGTGAGAATACATCCTCGGATGCATCTACTTATGATCATTCATAGAATACATTGGATGTCAGTTTGTCATTGCGTAGCGGAGAGGACACATTGGTGTTTGCAAATCCACTCAATATTTCATCTATATTTTCCGAAAATGCAGACGGTGAACATTATTGCTTATCATCAACCCCTCTGTATAATTCATCAGACCATGAGGATGTCGATGAACATATCGAATTTTCTAATTGTGGTTGTCGTTATCTCTTTTCTCCTTCATTCAATCACGATGTTGATTCATTCGTTGTCGATCTTTCTAGGCCACCCGTCTTCGATGATCTACACGTTCATGAAGTGGAGCCCCCACAAGCCGTCGAGGAACTTCAGCCCGAGCTGATGGTTATGTTAGGTCCTCGCTGTCTTGAGGTCGATTCCACTCTAGATCATAAATCTTTTGAAACATCCAAGGCTCCTCATCACTCTCTTGTTTACATTGAAAATAAATCTAGTTCACAAAATTCACATCCTCTATCTGAATCACATGATCACATCGCTCATGCATTGGAGGAATCATACACAACAAGCACTCTTGCTAAGCGTAAGCTATCTTTATTTCTCAGGTTTGCTCATTTTTCATTATCAAAAGAGTGTACATGTTTGTCATCTGCACGTAGTGTAAAACATGACCATGACACATCCACAGAATGCTTAACTTGCGCTTTTATTCTTTTCTTTTCTGTGGACATTTTTAAGATCAGAGTGTGTTGCTCTTCACTGTTATATCTTTCTTGTTTGTTGGTTCACATGCTTATCTTTCTCGTAAACCATGCCTTCACCAACATGGGTCAACCAATGCGCCAATGGCTGCATTGGAAATATCACTTTACATGAAATGGCCCATGCATTTTTTAGTTTAGGAGTAGGAGTAGTGTTTTCTTTTTGTTTACTTTGTTTGCATGCTTTCTTAGTTTACTTTGTTTGCGTTGCTTGTTTTCTTACTTTGCTTTCATTTACTTCTATCATTTGCTTCCTATTTCTTTTCCTGTTTTCACCCATAAGTTAGTTTCACATGAAACCATGTGTGGATCTTAAGACAAGCAAGGTAAAGTACAAGAGGACTTTTACAACTGTCAACACTTGGTTATATGTTGTCCTATCTCTTTGTGAAAGAGCTTGTTGTCTTCAGTCGATGATACCCTAATGGAAGATATGTTTTGTTCAGAGTGAGTCTTGGTGAAAACACAACTCTTTCACTTTAACTAGTACCACCTACTCTAATCGGTTATTTTGGGTTAACCCTTGTTAACTCAGTAAAGTAGAGTAAGGTGACGGGGTAAACCTTAACAAGTAGTGTCAGAGGTATATATAAAATGCTTCTCTAAAGGGATAACCTCTTCTACTCTTAATAAGTCGGGATCCCTCTTCCGCCTCTGAAATAAATAAGTGCCTTTCACAGTTCTTTGAAAAATGAAAAAAATGAAAAATGAAAACAAATAAGGTGAAAGAAGACAAATGCTTCCTACATAGAGAGGTGATGCAAGTAACTCTGTCGGGGTACTAAGCACACTCGCTGGCAGTGGAGCAATGCTTGTGTTCCTGCATGACTCTATCGGGATATTGTATAGGCCTGCTAGCAATGAAGCAAAACCAAAGATAAAACTAAGACTCTAACATATTTATTACTTGTGTACCAATATACCCCTCATCCCCAATCGAAACAACTGACTTGACTTGGCTTGGAATGTGTGTTAACCGATCAAGAGAATGGTAAGGGACTATATCTTTAACTCAAGCTTAGTGTTGAAGCCATGACAATCGAAGAATCAAACAATACTTTCGAAGGAGTTAGACTCTCTTTTCACGAACAAGGTCCATACAGAGTGTTGGAGTTCTACCAGCGTTTCGCCAATGTTGTAGCGGCTACAACCACCCTCCAAAATTTTGCCTTCGCTTCATTTTGGAGACTCCCTCCTTGAAATCTTCAAAGTTATCCTATACTGATCAGGTACTTGTGTTTATTTAAGTTCATTTGTCATTTCACAGCTTGTGTTCAACTCAATTGTTCTGTTGGTCAACCACAAGCACACCCAGCACTTGGTTCACATCCGGTTGGTCAGCCGTTGAGCAAAATTGTGCAAACCTAGAGGGCATCTTGTCTTCCCCTCAAGAATTGCGTAGAGCAGCCCATCAAATTCTCTCCACTTAGAAATTGCGCAAAGCAGGCCAATTGGAACTGATCTTTAGAAAGGCGAATTTCGAGCCAACTGCACTTCCCTCCACAAATGCACAAAACTAACCCAACTGCATTGCTCTCCATAAATGCGCAGACAAGCCCAGGCTAGCTGCACTATCCTCCAAAATTGTGCAGAAATGGCCAGCTGCAATTCTCTCCGGAAATGTGAAGAGCAACCCACCGTCACTGCTCTAGAAAATTGCGTAGAGTTATCAGTCATCCAAGGCCTCTTAGTTTATAAACAACGCAAAAGTTTTCCCTCATTGACTGTCTGTCGCATGTGCGGGTAGGTTGTCCAGTTTCCTCCATAACTGTGCAATCCTTCCTTGCATGCCACGCAGCTTTTCCCAAAAAAGAAAAAAAGAAAGAAAAAAAAGCAAAAAATCATCCCTAGATTTTAGGGATCTATTTTTAGCAGAAGGAGTTACATGCAAAACCATTTTTAGAAACTTCCCGCCAAGTGTAGCTTTTTCCTAGATTTACGGCATGCGCGTCATAAACCCAAATTTCACCAAATCTATTTAAACGACACCTTATACCTCATTATTCACATTCGATCTTGGAGCTTTGACATTCCCGACGCATCTAGGAACCTTCGACGCATCTTTTCCGAGTAAGTTTTGCTTTTCATGCATTTTGCTACTTTTTCTGATGCTTTTTAGTTTTCAACTTGTATGAGTGATGTTTCCTTGGTTTTATTGAACAACCATTAGTGTTTCAATATATTTTATCTTGAAGAAGTGTTATTTCAAGTTTTGCATTACCTTTCCTTAGTGTCGTGGGCATAACACTATTTCTACACTCACAGTCGTCATTTCGCCAACTCACTTCATGATCTTTTTGCTTTTTTCATTTAACTTATTCATGCACTCACTTGAATCGCATGCATGTTTATTTCACGTAGATCTGCACCAGCTTCACACACACATTCACTCCTTTGTGTTTTCGGGTTTCCATTGGGTAGATCCAGGCTGTCTCGGCCCCAATCTTGTGTCTCTCAGCAAGCTCTGCGCATTCCTAGTGGTCAAGGCTTTACCTTGCCTCTAGGAATTGCTCAGAGGATGCCCACACTATCACCCGGTTGTGCTTTATGCAATCCTGGGAGGCAGTGCTCAGTCTTGCCCACTGGAACTACGCATTGCGTAGTTCCAGCCAGCAACCCAGCCTGACTGTTCTACACATTGCACAGCTTCAGTCAGTAGTCAGCCTCCCTGGACTATGCATTGCGCAAATCCAGCCAGTAGTTAGCCTCACTGGCGATTGGGACTGTGCAATGCTCAATTCTAGATGATAGTCTTCCAACTTCCCAAAGTTAGTGATGCATAGTCTTGCCCAGCAGTCACCATTTTGTTGCCTGAATGTTTCTCGAAGTGGTTTGATGTTTTTCTCTTACATTATCTCGCCATGAGTATCTTCTCTGTCTTCATGTACCACATTATATTGAGTATCTTCTCAGCAGTACAGTTATCGTGGCCTCTAAGAGAGCTAGATCAAAAGAAACAGTTTAAAGCATAACTGGGGATGTGGTTGAACAAGGGTCAATGAGCTCGCCCATGTACACAAACACACACTTGTTCATTGATCAGGACATCAAGATCACATGGCAAGACATCAACACGATCTTATCAGGTAGCTTTGAGGAGAATATGGAGGAACGACAGGTCTATGTGAACATCTGTAAGTTAGGATTATACAAGGTTGCATGCATGTTTCCCGTGTTCCCATGCCCAGATGTGATCCACTAGATTGTCTAACACACTAGTCTTGAAACAATGATATTGAGCAGTGCCAATGGAGCAAGGCTTTCTTCCTTAAGGATAGAGGATTATCGAGAGATATATCATTTTCCATTCCAAGTGAGCAGGATGGATGCACCATTCTACACTCCCAATGGCATCATGAACATAAGAGACATCTTGAAGAGTTGGGTAAAGGAGCTAGCAAAATTCAAGATGACACCCAACCAGATATATAAGACAAAGACACTCGGGAAGGCATACCAGTTCCTGGTCATCTTCACATGCTACTTGTATGGCCAAGGGAGTACAAATACCTTCCCACATAGTTGGGTTGCTATGTTGGATTAATTGGAAAGTGAAGGAGAACCGTTCATCTGGTCCAACATGTTGGCCCTCAAGTTCAAAGTGAATCTATCCAATGCTCGGAGTCTTCCCAAGGATCAACAAGCAAATTTCTTCATGTCTGCCTACTTGCTCAATGCAATCTGTGCTTGTCAATAGTTTCCTGGCATGGGTTGGGCATGGACACCTTCAAAGAGTGTTGTGAACATATATTGCAAGTTGCTCTCATATTGCAGCTACCGAGGAGTCATGGCTAGAATATGTGACCATTTCATCGCCCCTCTATACACAATGATCTTTGAACAAGATCTGCCCTGCATGTCCCAGGTAGCAATGGAGGTGTTGCTGAACATTGTAGATTGGTACGCCTCATTCGAGGGAGCCTTCATTAGGATGTACAGCACAGAGAAAGCTCTGCATGTGTTGTCGAGGTTTGCCATGGACAAGATGGTCATGCATGAGGTTCTATACCACATCTTGACAAGGTTGTCATTTGGATTACACAGGAAGAAGAAGGCACCATGGCCCACGCTTCCTATCTAAATTGGGTTGTACGCGATCGGGAGTTTGAAAGAAGCAGATGTCGAGGTGGTAGACTTCAAGAATTTTAAGTTCGACACCAAGAGTTTCAACCCGTATGACCCACATGGTTTATGCAGGGACCACTGTGCGAGGGTATACTATCATTGGATCCACGAGGTGTGTCATTGGCCAGAGGAAGACCCATGGAGATATTGTTATAACTCCTCTAGCTGCAATGAACCGGTCAGGATTGTAGTGGAGTGGCTAGCAACACTCAAGGCAGCAGCACCACAGGGGGCAACAACAACAACAACAAGAAGTAGCCAACTTATGTAAGACAAAGACATGAGGAAGATTTCCAAAAGAATAGAGATGGAGAAAAGCTACAATTTTAAGGAAGACCCAATTGTGGAAAAGGTAGCTTTGGAGATAGATGTGAAGAGGCCACGGCACGATAGGAGGATAGCGCAAAGAAAGAGAGAGAAGCAAAGACTGGAAGATGGAGAGAGGATGTTGCAGGAAGTCCAACAGAAGCTCAAGGAAGAACAAGAGTTGTGCAGAAGAGAGAAGGAATTGTAGCATGAGCATGAACAAGAACAGGGACATGAACAGGAGGAAGTGCAAGATGCGCAGACAACGCAAAATGCACTGATAGAGGTTGAAGACTCTAAACCAGCAACAGATGAGGAACAGGGTGAGCAACCGCAAGAATGGGAGCTTGCTCTACAAGATGAACATATAGTAGAACATATGGACATGGAGATGGAGCAGCCAGAATAGGAGCAGGATATCGACCTAATGCCAAAAGAAAACAAGGTCACTCCGCAGGCTTCACCATCTCCAACAATAGAACAAGTCCCGAGTGAACAAAGGCATACCATTCTCCTTGAGGACCATCTGGGAATAGAGGTGCACAAGATAGCTTTTGATGAGTCACAACACATAGTTGTACAAGCACGTAGAGAACACACCTCGGATGAGCATGCATCACCTGCGCACTTAGAAGAATGGGTTATTGTGTTTGATGTACAGAGACATATCGCTGCCTTGGTCGATGCTATAAAGGCTTATGTCGAAGCCACGAGATCGAGTGCTAAGTTCTTGATAGCAGAAAAAGAGTGCATGGCTAAGGAATTGCAAGAAGCCAGACAGAGAGAGGAATAATCAACATATCTGTCAGAGCAGAGATGAATATGGTTGTTGTCACTCATTGCCTTGTGGGTTTCAATTGGTCAAGGTTGCCCGAGAGAAATGAATTTAAATCCATTTTCCAAGCCACATAAGAAATTAGAGCTTAACCAGACCCTCTCCATTGCCAAATTCTCAGAAAAAATCTTTCCAACAACATATGGAAGTCCAAAAATGGACTCCTAGAGCAAAGGATAAAGCATTTTTAAGATTTCCTTGGAAAAGCCCAGCTGATGGAGAAAAAAATGACTAAGTGTAGAAGACAAATCGCAATCGGAGGTCCGAGGCTAATCGCAATCACATATCAGTGGCCGACAGGTCACGGCACAGAAACGTATCAGCGATCGATATTCGGTGGATCTCGGGGCACATACTTATGTTATCGGCGGGTTTCAAGGGCGAGTGTCGATATCATAGATTGACGATTGCAAGCGCCGGGGGTGCACACTAGAGCAAGGCCAGAACTATCATCGAACGTCGATATCGCGGGAACCGTCAATCATGCGATAAAGTGGTGCGTCGCCGAGGGGCCGAGAAAACCAAATAAAAAGGGAATGGCCGACAAAACAAGGGATGGACTCCCCTTTCTCTCTCCTCCACATGGCATCAGCGATCAGTGATTGGTGAGGTCACAGCTCCAAAACATCGTAAAACCACCCACATTACGATTTAATATGAAATTGTCAGGGAAGGCTGATTTAGAAATACAAAGGAATTCCATGCAAAACCAAGGCCCAATGGGCCTTTTTTTTGTCTCTCCTCCAGGGGGCCACGTGGGGGCGTCTCATTGGTCCTCAGAGCAGACATGATAGCTGACGTCAGCAATGACATGACAATAAGTTGATGACGTAGCAGAGGACACATGTCACCTAGTTTTAGTTTTTTCAGAGGTGACATGGGGCTATTTTCAGGTGCTATGTGTCACCAATCACAGGGTGACACATGGTAGTGATGATGTTAGCAGGTTTATTGATGATCGACGATCGGCGGTTCTAGGTTTCAAGATTATCGGCGATTGCAATTACGATAAGGAAAGGTCCTAGATGTGATATGTAATGAGCTATGATTTATAAAGTTTTCGTGTTTAGGATATCAGTCGATGCAGTGTAAGGGGCTATTGAAGGTATTTCAAGTAACAAAGGAAAAGGCCCCCCACGTGACATTTGAAAGCCTTATGACCCAAAGGGCTAAGTGCTCGGTTCAAGCCCACAGTCATATGAAAGAGGAAGCAAAAATGGGTTGTATTCACAAGGGCTTAAAGGGAAGTCGGGCTCACCTGTTTCACGGTGTTCTTGTGTTAAAAGGCCAACGTTAAAAAAACTCCTGGTACTCCATGAAACACAACACCAGAGATTTTCAGGGCACCGATATTATCTAACAAAAATTTAAAAGGCATATGAGTCGACAGTTGTTTCAAATTCTGTTATCATCATTGTGGGTGACTGCTCCAACTTAAGTGAAAGGGAAGGGACGAGACTGTTAAAGACTGAAAGTGACCAAGAACCGATCGAGAGAGGATTAATCATGACTTGGCAGGAAAACGCTAGGACCAAAGGCTAGTGAAGAGGAGTGGCATGAAGATATTTCCAGAAACCATCATTTCAGTTTTGATGGATTAATTCTGTTTTGTTGTTTTGATCACAGTATTGTTATTCTGTTTTGCTTTCAAGAAAGGAATCTCCCAGCTGTAATAGTTAGAGGATTCACATTGAGACAACCATTCATACAGACAGCTGTAAACTTCATCTTGAAGATATTTCTGTAACTGATTTTCTTGCCCTCCCTCTCCTTATAAAAGGGAGGAAGAAACATTGAACAAAGGTTCTGAATTCTAGGAAAAAACTGTATGTGCTTCTGAAGTTGTATGGATTCCAAATCTACATATTTCTTAATATGAATGAAATAGTGGTGATTCCCATGTTCGAGTATTACAGTACGTTTTTTCTCTATTGAAATTCCATTATGTTCGCCCTTCCTCTCTGATTTCAAGCAATTGTAGCTACCAGAAATATCTCTTATATTCTTACGGATTCATTGGTGTTAACTAGTTAATACATATGCTTGTATGCAAGTCTGAGATTATATCTTTAAATGTGCGCTTCCTAAAATCATAGCATTCACTCTTCTTACATCCACCTGTCTATATTTAGCTCAGATAAGTATAGAACTCTTGATGTTTCAAGCTCTATGTGATGAGTTATTATTCTCTTTCTCTTCTTTCATTATTCTGCAAAATCTAATTAAACTGTAAGTCCTTGATTACTCAGCCTCCACTTGTTTTTTCCTTATTCTTGTGAGTTGTATATGTGAAAGGATACCATAAATACATGGCTTATATCCTTGGATGAAGGAACCAACCCATGTTTTTATGTGTATATTTGTATATTTGTAATTACTATGTGTAGAAGATGCATATGATGCCTTCGGTTTCTTGAGGATCATATGAGATACATAGAATTTAGATGTGCCCAGGCACTGGTCTTGTAAGAAATCCAAGGTTGTCTCTGGGAGAGACAAAATATTTTGGCGTTGTTGCCGGGGAGCTTATTGAAGGATTTTTCCCCCGGGATATGACAAATTGAACACCCTTCGTGTAGGTGAGCGAAGTTTGTTTTGATTGCATTCATATCACCTTGGCGACTCCACACCCCCCTAATTATCATTCATAACCTTGGATTTAAAAGTCCTCATACTCATTCACATACATCCCAAAATAAATCCCCATTTGTATCTCATCCAGAAAATTTAATTTCCAAGAAAGTCGGGAAAGAGAAAACTCTCCCGGCTTGTACTACCATCTTATCAGCCTTTGCCACCTTTTCCTCCAATTCTCATCCCATTGGTGCTCACTACTCAGGACTTACTGCTAAGTCCCTGACATACCCTCCTTCTCCTCCAACCACTTTGGTCTTGACCCTAGTTCCTTAAGAAAATTTTAATCCCCCCTCCACCAATCTAGATGGCTCTCCCGAGATTTTTTCTAAATAAGTATGCACCTCTTAATTTACCTCAGGCTCTGAGTGCAATGCCCTAGAACCACATAAAGCAGTTGCCTAGGTTCAATAGGGAAGATGATAACACGACAAAGAGTCACATTGAAGCCTTCATTTATTTTGCTCACATCCTAAATGTGCATCAGCTTGATGTGGTCATGAGGCTTTTTGTACAAGGTCACGAGGGAGAAGCCAAAAAATGGTTCAAAGATATACCCAATGCCTCCATCACTACCTGGGAAGTGCTGGAAAATGCTTTCACCTAGAAATGGGGAGAAAATAGGGATCATGAGTTCCTCCTCATGGAGTTTAATGCCCTAATAAAAAAGTTGAAGGAGGATACTTCAGAATTTATCAAAAGATTCAATAAGTATAATAACTTTCCTGTTGACATAAAACCTCCTCCAACTGTGGCTCTTGTGGTTTTCCTGGGAGCTTTTGAGTCTAATGCTAGTTTTTCCCTGAGAAAAAGAAAGTCTCTCACTCTCGACCAACTCCAGACCGATGCTCTTGAAGTGGAAGCCAATATGGTCTCGGCATGCAAGTCAAGGGTAAAGTAATAAACTACTGAACCCAAAAGATGGAAAGAGGAGGCATCCTCCTCTAGTCAAGATAAAGAATCATCGGGCCTGAAGTTGGACGAATTGTACAAACTCGTCAGTAATTTAAAACAAAAGGTTGGAAAGCTTGAAATTGAGAACAAGAACTTTTCCAGACAAAACGCTCAAGTCAACAATCGGGGCTATAACCCTCAATATAGAAGGCCTCCACTGCAACTACTTCCAAGGGAAATAAATGAACATCTTGATTAGATCCCTCATCCTTTGTACTTGGAAGATGGTCTCGATGAACAATCATTGGATACACAAGAGATGCAAGGAAATATGTATTCTACTTTTACCGAAGAAGAATATGAGAATATGGCTCAGTGGAAGGCCAACCATGATAGAGAAGGAACAACAGAAGAGGAATATATGGATTATTATTGCAAACATTTTGCAAAGTTCATGCAAGCACAACCACAATGTAAGTATGATCTAAGATCTTCAAAGAAGAGGACTAGAGAACTAGAACAACAAACGGAAGCTGCTCCCCAAGTTGTTCCCCTAGTACTGAATAAAGGGAAGGGTAAGTTTAATCCTAACCCTTCCAAGATAAAAGTCTCCTCTAATGAGGAAATAACTAGTTCAAAGGGACACATAGAAAAAGAGACACCTATTCTGCTGAAAACTGCCAGTGGCAAGGAAGAAGGAACAGAGCCAAGAGGTACAAAAAAGGTCCAACTTGCATTCAATCTCCAAAAGGAGCTTGAGAAGGTAAAAATTATTGTTCCCTTAACTGAGCTTCTAAAGTAGCCTATTTATAAAGCTCGGGTCTCTCAATTTATGTATCCTTCTATCTCAGCACCAGCCCATGATAGTTTAAACCTCCAGGAGGAAAGGCCAATGATCATTTTTGGGTCGCATGTGGAAGAGTTGGATCCTTCTACCGCGCCTTTTTATGTGACTTTGGTGATCCATGACCTTTTGTTTCATAATTGCATACTGGATTCAGGAGCTTCCCATAACCTCATGCCATTATCAGTAATGGAACAGCTGGGTTTGGAGATCACCGGAGCATAAAAAGACTTGTACTCCTTTGACTCTAAGAGAGTCAAGTGCTTAGGCATGATAAAGGATCTGGTGGTAAACTTGGCTCAAATCCCGGTGAAAAGTGTAGTCATGGATATAGTGGTGGCAGACATACCTCCTCTCTTTAGAATGACCTTATCTAGATCTTGGGGTTCCAAGCTGGGTAGCTCTATCAAGCTGGATCTGACTGATGCCACCATTCCCACTTTTAGAGGTGAACAAAGAAGGTTGTACAAAGAATCTCAGTTTGTGAAAACCGTGACCCTAGCTAAAGGCTTAGAAAACTCCCCAGTACATGGGAAAGACAGTGACATTTGCTTCCTATTCTTAGAATAATATGAGAACCTGTTAGAAGAAGCACTAGTGCACTTGACAAGGTAGTTGAAATACTAGCATTTAAATGAAAATGAAGTATGGAAATTGTATTTCGATGGAGCAAACTCAAAAGAGATGGAGCTAGAATATTGTTGGTATCCCAGAAGGCAGCATGACACCCCTCTCATTCAATCTTGAATTTGAGGTGACCAACAATGTCGTGGAGTATGAGGCATTTCTCCTGGGGTTACAAATAACAAAAAAGATGAATATCAAATGCTGAGCAGTCTATGAAGATTCTGAAGTGGTCATAAGGCAGATCAGAAATCAATGCCAAGCCAAACACCCTAGGCTGAGGACGTACTGAAATGAAATGTGGGACTTAATTGACAATTTATTCCTAGCCTTTAACATCCAGTTTCTGCCTGGGGAAGAAAACAAGATGGCTGACTCTCTTGTGGTAGCTACAAGCACTTTCAGGCCCCCATAGAATCCACTCCTCATATATGAGATAGAAGTCAGACACAGGCCTTCAAATCCTGACAATGTCAAACACTGTCTGGTATTCAAAGATGACGAGCAGGTCAAAAGATTCATAGAAGTCATTGGGGAGTTTGCCCACTCCACCATTGATCAAGAAGAAGTAGTAGAACAATAAGCCACTTCATGGAAAGACGCAAAGGCTAGGAAAAAAAATGCGACTAAAAGGGAACACCACCCCTCATGGACTTGTTCCACTTGAAATACTTTTCAATAAAGACGACATAGAATCCAAACAAATGGCCCCAGAGAAGGATGATCAAGTAAAGGACTGCAACATCGGATCAAATGAGGAACCCCAGATGATCAGACTGTCCAAATAAATACCCTTGCAATATAGACAGAGGTATTTAGATCTATTCAAAACATAAAAAGATGTATTTTCTTGGTCTTATAATGATTTCAAATCCTTTGATACAAATATTATTCAACATAAAATTCCTTTGAAGGATGGGATAAAGTCATGCAAACAGAAGCTCAGACAAATAAACCCACTCTTACTCCCCTCCATTGAAAAAGAGTTAAGGAAGTTGTTGCAAGCCAAGATCATAGTCCCTCTAAGATACTCTGAGTGGGTAGCTAATCTGGTCCCTGTCTGTAAAAAGAGCAGAGAGATAAGGCTATGCATGGACTTCTGAAATTTAAACAGGGTGTCTCTAAAAGATAACTACCTTCTACCCAAGAGGGATAATATATTACAGAAGGTAGTAGGTGCAGCCAGAATTTCCATGATGGACGGATTCTTAGGATATAACCAAGTGGCAGTCCACCCTGAAGACCAGAGGAAGACTTCATTCACCACCCCATGGGGAGTCTTCATGTACACATGCATGTCATTTGGGTTGATAAATGCAGGGACCACATTTTAGAGAGAAAAGGACATAGCTTTCATCAGCGAGCAAGAGAAATTTGTGGTAGTCTACTTAGACAACATCACAGTCTTTTCTAAGACTGATGAAGAGAATATTCTCCATTTAAAACTCACTTTCGAGAAGTGAAAAAAGTATGGCCTCTCTCTGAATCCAGAGAAATCTCAGTTCGCCCTGAGTGAGAGGAAGCTGCTTGGACACATAGTAGCGCATGAAGGAGTAAATATTGATCTTCAATGAGTCAAAGCCATCAGTATTATTCCCCTGCCCAGAAACAAGAAAGAATTCCAAGCCTTTTTGGGGAGTATAAATTTCTTAAGGCGACTCATACCCAACTATGTTGAGATAGTTAAAGGTATCACAGATATGCTCAAGAAGGAGAACAAAGTTAAGTGGAGCTTCGTCCCCCATGATTCTTTCACAAGGATCAAAGAATATTTGGTTGAGGCCCCAGTGCTAGTTAGCCTCGATTATTCAGTGCCCTTCTACATCTTTTATTTTTCCTCTCCACATACCATTGCTATTGTGTTGTTACAGAAAAATAAAGAAGGTCACGAGAAGCCCAGTACCTTTTTTAGCCAAGTCCTAAGGGACGCTAAGCTGAAGTATGATATATTGGAGAAACAGGCTTATGTATTGGTCAAGGCGCTGAAGTCATTCCATATGTATGTATTGCAATCTGAAATCACAACGTTTGTCCCAACGACTGCAGTCAAAGACATTCTAGTGCAAGGAGACAATGAAGGAAAGAGGGGAAGATGGATAGCTAAAATATAGGAATATGAGCTGGAAATCAAGCCTACCAGGCTCATCAAAGGCCAAGGGTTTGCCAAGATTTTGTCTAAATCCAACTGCCAAGCTCTAGGGATAAGCCTAATCATAGACGAGGGCAGTCCAGAGGATGAACATAGTAGAATTAAAATGGTTGAACAGAAGATATATGCCAAGTATGAGGGGTCGCCCAGGTATAAGAAAATTGTTCATTACTTCTTGTTTCTAAGATGCCTGTTTGATCCAAAATGGATTTTGGATAGACTCCTAAGTCTAAGTGTTCCTCACAGAGGAAAATGAAAGTCCAAGGAAGTTCCTGGACATAGCCCCATTGCAGAGATCTTTTCATTCTGAATCTACTGCAACTTGAATGGGAAAAAATGGACTTAGGATGCAAAAGTTATCACCAAAAGAAGATGCCCTATGTTCTTTAGAAAAAGAGGAAAAATCCTCTAAAATGGGCAAAAAA
Organism: Pinus tabuliformis; assembly: GCA_031772625.1. Lineage (NCBI taxonomy): Eukaryota > Viridiplantae > Streptophyta > Pinopsida > Pinales > Pinaceae > Pinus > Pinus tabuliformis. The sequence continues at coordinate 1,631,694,357 of CM062804.1, read as the reverse complement.
CTCTTATAAATGGAAATCACATCAGACCAGGGCAAAAGAGCAGACTTAAGCAGAAACAGGAGAAACTCCCGATTGTTGATCCCTAACATATCGGAGCGGAGGCAGACCTACGCATATAACATAAGGTAAGGACTCCCCAAGCCGATGTGATATGCCGATCGTCGATATCGGCAGATCGGCCTCAGCGAAGGCAAGGGACTCAAGGCGGGACCCCAGGCCAAGCGACATTGCGATCACCAAAATTGGCAGATCGGGAGATCAGCCATCCCCGATACACAGGGCCGATGCAATGAGCGATGCCGATAAAAAGGTCGAACCCGATAAGTTTTCAAAGCCCGATTGTATAAAATTTTAGGTCTGGGAATTCAGATTTTCACGTATTCCCTGTGTATTTGGGATTTTACCCAAAACACACATGCAGTGTGATAAGCGATAAAAGAACGGACCCAAAAGGTTTTATACATGAAAATATATATAATTTGAGTTCTGTAAAGGCAGATTTCGGGCGGGCCTCAAGTGGAAAATGGTTTTGGGCTGGCTCCGCCCGATCCCACACAATGAACGATGCATGGCTTGGCGGAGGAATAGGGAAACTGCCTTTTTGGGCGGATAACCTCCATACTCTTAAGCTACTCGAAAATGCATGACCGTTGGATCAAACATCCCATAGATCGACAGTGGAGAGCGCGATAGTGGCCAAAAGCAGACCCGATGTGATTATAGGGCAGATTCAATAGAATTTGAAGTCCAATGAACAGCAATTTGGTGAATTTTCCCGTGTTTTTAGTATATTTCTCTATGTAAACAGAGAACTCTATTTTTGGGGATTTCAGAGGCCCGATGGTCCCTTCCATTGCAGAACAAGTGGCCACCATCCCTGAAAGCATTTAGCAATGATTGCTAACGCTCAGAGGGGGATTTGAGCGGATAGAGGCCGGGAGCCAAAGAGCCCGGAAGAGGAAAATGAACAGACAGCACCGATTGGCTTAAAGCCATAGAATGATAGAAAAAGAAAAATATAGGTAGAGAGCGAGGGTGCAGCTAAGGAAAAAAACAGGAGGCTAAGCCAAAGCACGAAGCTAAGGTGAAAGAGAGCAGCGAAGAAAGGGAAGGCAAAAAGAACGCAGAGCTAATGCGCAGAGCAGCCGAGTGGAGTCACTTGGAAGTTAAGTGAAAATACCGAGAGCTGTCATTTGCAGAGAGCCAGAGCTAGAGCCGAGAGCTAGAGCCAGAGCCGAGAGCTAGAGCTAAAGCCGATGGCAAGAAAGCTGAGAGCTTCAAGAGCGAGGGATAAAATGGTGTCTAAACCCATTGTTTCTGTGTAAAACAATGGAGTTGAGCCAATAGCTTGTAAAATGACTTTTCCATAATCCTAGAGAGCCTAGTCGAGTTGACTAGAGCTCAAGGAGATGTAGCCCAAGATTTTTGGGTGAACTCCACATTAATTTGTTGTCTTATGTGTGATGCTTGTTGTTGCATTTTTCACTGTTATATGCTTTATATTATTTTAAACAAAATCAATTCATAGCACATAAACAGTTCAAAAACAGACATAAGCATACACCTATATTGTCAAGCACACATTTAATTCTGCATTGGTTAATCAATAAGACTTGGGAATATTTAAGCTTTGGAAGTGGGAGAGGTTCTTGTAAGTTAGACAAGAAGCCTAAGTGCCCCATTTTCAGATCAGGTGGTATCAGAGCCTGAGATTGATTAACCCCACCTTCAAAGAAGGTTATATCAGAATGCTTGATTGACAGAGCAAAGATTTCTTGTCTAAAAGGTGTTTAAACAGTCAGAGGTTGATTGTATGCTTGTTTGTAGACTAACTATTGTTTGAGTTTGCAGAGATGAAGGGAAAGTTGTTGATAGCTTAGTCTAGGAAGGACAAGAAGGAAGAAGGGCTGAAGGCATTCTTCTATTCCAAAGGACCTCAAAGCAATCCTTGAAGCACAAGAGGTTTGTTTCAAAAGGTTGCTTAATAAAGCACTTTATTAATCTTGTTTGAAGTTCTTTTGTTCATTGGTATAATGACAACTTCTACAAGTGAATCCTCAAATTCCTCCGTGATCACAAGACTCTATGATGGAGACTTGAAGCAAGACTTGTTCATCATGATGGAGAAGGTGAGAGAAATGTATGAGGATGGAAGGAAGAGCAGCATTCTTAGAGATCAGTTGAATTCCATGAAGGAAGAGAAGCAGTTGCTTTCCGACAGACTACAGGAAATGGAGAGGCAACTTCATATTGAAAATATGAACCTGAAAAGGATGCATGAGTTGGAGTCACAACTCTTTGTTGCCAAAGAAGCCTTGGTCAAGTATTAGCTTGAAGAAGAGGTAAATCATTCCAGTTTGTCTTCAAATTCCTATAAGAATGCTTATATTGGTTCTTTTGAAAAACATACCAATGGCATAGGTTCCAAGCTAATGTCCAAGATGGGCTATGAAGGAAAAGGCTTGGGTAGACATGCACAAGGTATTGCTGAGCCAATAATAATTGAGGAAAGGCCTAAGTATTTAGGTCTTGGCTATGGACAAGCTTATGGAGAAAGTTCCAAAGCTGCCATGAAGACCATTAAAATAGCTCCAAGAAGGAGTTGCATTGCAGGTCTTCAAGAGTGTGAAGGTTGTATTTAGGAGGAATGCAATAGCTTGAAACATCATTTGCAGGATGCAGGTGTTGAGAAGCACACACTTGAACCAGAGAGTTGTGGAAACTCTGACAACCCTGAAGAGATTGATGGTGTTCCAAAGGGAGACACTTCTTCACTTGCTTCACCTCCTCATGAAGGCAATAAAGGTGAAAAAGAAAGGTATAAATCTGGTTCTAAACACATTCCTTTTGATTTTTCAAAGCTTGGTAAATTTCCACAAAAGCATGGGAAAAGAATTGCATGTTCCTTTTGTGGTTTGGATAACCATCATGTTTCTAGATGTTGGAAGAGAATGGCCACTTACAGGAAACTTTTGAAGGAAAAGAAGAAAAAAGCCAAAGGTCCATTGGACAAGGCAAATCATGCTATCAATAGGACGCACATGTGTTGCACTTACTGCCATAAGCAAGGGCATGTTGTTGAAAGATGTTGGACTCTGAATCCAGCAATGCTTCCACAAAAGCTAAAGAAAATGGAAAGAGAAGATGGCAGAAATGGAAAGGAAGATTCCATGGATGATGTGTCTCAGGATGATTCACATGTTGATGCTAATGTGCAGACAAAGGTAGTACCTTTGAAAGGGATTGGTGAGAAATGGCTAGAGTTCTTATCCAATTAATGATTGCATGTCTATTGATGCATCTATTTTCATTTCTTTGTTGATGAAATGCAAGTTGCAGGTTTTCACCAAGAAGGTGAATGGAAAAGTTGAGTAGGAGACTCACTTTATTGCTGCAACATTATCTTTCATTTCAGCTTCGAAAGCACAGTGTACTTAAGTGAAAGTTGAAGGATGAAATGCATGCATGAGTATGATGTGCATGGACACATGGATGTTGATGTTTTCCTTGTTTTGAACATGTATGTGTAATTAACTTGTAGGGTTGATTGCTTTGACATGCATGTGATGCAACGTTGACTTGGGAGAAATTAACTTGGTCTCCAAGATGGAGATAATAATGAAGTGTTTCATCTTTTGAAAAGAGTCCTAATGGTCTTTTTCTACATGCTTGACTTGAAGAGTCATTTGTTTAAAGGCATGTTTTGTGGGCTTGTTACCTAGTCCATCATTTGTATGCAGATGTAAGACATGGAGGTGTTCACAAGATGTGAAAATCTGTTTCTTTTGTTGAAGTAGGAGTTTAGGCCATCCAGTTGTTGTCTGTATTTCTGTTGTTGTTAACAGTTGTTGTTGACAGCTTGTCAAACAGGTACAAATGAAAGTTTTGTGGAGCAGATGAACTTCACATTTGTTTGAGCCACCTTGGATCAATGATCAAGGCAAAGAATTTCAAACCACCTTCTATGACCATTTTAGCAGAAGTTCTGCAGGAAGGCAAGGAGGAAGACAGTTCTTCCCAGGAAGACTAGCACATCCAGGAAGGGAAGTGGTCAGAGACTTTGGTTGAGAGGCACTATGCAAGGCAAGTGTGTGGAGGCGAAAGAAGAGGGTGATGTTACTCTCATTTACTGTTCAGATTAGTATATCAGTCTTTTGGAGACCAAAAGTTCTTTTAGTGGGAAGGCGTGATCCAAAATGGATTTTGGATAGACTCCTAAGTCTAAGTGTTCCTCACAGAGGAAAATGAAAGTCCAAGGAAGTTCCTAGACATAGCCCCATTGCAGATAACTTTTCATTCTAAATCTATTGCAACTTGAATGGTCAAAAATGGCCTTAGGATGCAGAAGCTATCACCAAAAGAAGATGCCCTATTTTCTTTAGAAAAAGAGGAAAAATCCTCCAAAATGGGAAAAAAAACCCTTATAAAGGGAAATCACATCGGACCAGGGTAAAAGAGCGGACTTAAGTGGAAAGGGGAGAAACCCCCGATCGCCAATCCCCGACATATCAAGTTGGAGGCAGGCCTGCGCATATAACATAAGGTAAGGACCCCCCCCCCCCCCCCCCCCCCCCCCGGGGCCGATGCGATATGTCAATCACCAATATTGGCAGATCAGCATCGGTGATGGTAGGGAACTTAAGGAGGGACCCCGAGCTGAGTGATATTGCGATCACCAAAATCGGTAGATCGGGAGATTGGTCGTCCCCGATACACAGGGCCGATGCGATGAGCGATGCCGATAAAAAGGCCAGACCCGATAAGTTTTCAAAGCCTGATTGTATAAAATTTCAAGTCCGGGAATTCAGATTTTCACATATTTCCCGTGTATTTGGGATTTTACCCAAAACACACATGCGATGTGATAAGCGATAAAAGAACGAACCTGAAAGGTTTTATACATGCAAATATATATATAATTTAAGTTTCGTAAAGGTAGATTTCGGGCGGGCCTCAAGCAGAAAATGGTTTTGGGCTAGCTCCGCCCGATCCCACATAATGAACGACGCGTGGCTTGGCGGAGGAACAGGGAAACCGCCTTTTTGTGTGGGTAACCTCCGTACTCCTAAGTCGCCTGAAAATGCATGATGACCGTTGGATCAGAGATCCTGTAGATCGATGGTGGAGAGAGAGATGGCGGCCAAAGGCGGACCCTATGTTTTCCCGTGTTTTTAGTATATTTCTCTGTGTAAACAGAGAACACTATTTTTGGGGATTTCAAAGGCCTGATGGTCCCTTCCATTGCAGAACACGTGGCCACCATCCCTGAAGGCGTTTAGCAATGATTGCTAATGCTCAGAGGGGGATTTGAGTGGACAGAGGTCGGGAGCCAAAGAGCCCGGCAGAGGAAAATGAACAGACAGCGCCAATTGGCTTAAAGCCACAAAATGACAGAAAAATAAAAATATAGGCAGAGAGCGAGGACGCAGCTAAGAAAAAAAATAGGAGGCTAAGCCAAAGCAGGAAGCTAAGGTGAAAGAGAGCAGTGCAGAAAGGGAAGGCAAAAATAACGCAAAGCTAATGCGCAGAGCAGCCAAGTGGAGTCACTTGGAAGTCAAGTGAAAAGCCCAAGAGCTGTCATTTGCAGAGAGCTAGAGCCAGAGCAGAGAGCTAGAGCCAGAGCCAGAGTCGAGAGCCAGAGCCAAAGCCGAGGGCCAAAAAGCCGAGAGCTTCAAGAGCCAAGGATAAAATGGTGTCTAAACCCATTGTTTCTATGTAAAACAGTGGAGTTGAGCCAAGAGCTTGTAAAATAACTTTGCCATAATCCCAAAGAGCCTAGTCGAGTTGACTAGAGCTCAAGGAGATGTAGCCCAAGAGTCTTGGGTGAACTCCACATTAATTTGTTGTCTTATGTGTGACACTTGTTGTTGCATTGTTCACTATTATATGCTTTATATTAGTTTAAACAAAATAAATTCACAGCATATAAAAAGTTCAAAAACAGACATAAGCATACACCTATATTGTCAAGCACACATTTAGTTCCACATTGGTTAATCAATAAGACTTGGGAATATTTAAGATTTGGAAGTGGGAGAGGTTCATGCAAGTTAGGCAAGAAGCCTAAGTATCCCATTTTCAGATCACTGTTGGGATTGAATAGATCAAAATACCAGAGACTGATATTGTAGGCACAAAAATACGTTATATCCAACGGACTACTCTACTGGAAGGACCTAGTGGGGGTATTACTATTGTGTTTGGTTGAGGGAGAAACCCATGAAGTGATTAAGGATTTCCATGGGGGGGTCTGTGGGGGGCACTACAGTTGGAAGGCAACAACACACGAAACCATCAACACAGGTTTTTACTGGCCCATGCTATTTGGAGATGTTTATTCTAAGGTCAGTTCATGCCAAAGATTCCAGTTGTTTGTTGAAAGACAAAAGTTTTATCTTCCCCCTGATTCCTGTGCATGTAGAGGAGCCCTTTAGATAGTGGGGATTGGACTTCATCGGAAAAATCAACCCACCTTCTAGTGGCCAACACAAATGTATTTTAACAACCACTGATTATTTCACCAAGTGAGTAGATACTATCCCATCTAGGAATGCTACTGATTCAGTGGTCATAAAATTCATGGAGGAGAACATACTATCCCGCTTTGGGTGTCCTTTTAAAATCATCACCGGTAATGCATAGGTCTTCAAACCTGCCAAGTTCACCAAATTCTGCCACAAATTCAACATCGTCGTTGAACATTCCACTACATACTACCCTCAAGGGAATGGCTTGGCTGAGTCTTCTAATAAAACTGTGGTGAGAGTTCTAAAGAAGACCATCATTGAAAATCAAAGGAATTGGGACTCTCAACTAAAGTTTGCTCAAATCTCTGTTTGACAAGAAGGCTAAGGATAAACCTCTTTTGCAAGGAGATTTAGTTCTTGGGTGGGATGTCAGATGAGAAGACAAAGGCAAACATGGGAAGTTTGATTCACTATGGTTCGGCCCCTTCAGGATTGCAGAAGAAAGGGGAAATAACACTTACATGCTCGAAAACTTAGATGGTGAATTGTTGGAACTACCTATAAATGGTAAGTTCCTAAAATTTTATTTTCAAAATTAGAGATATCTGTCTCTGGCTCATTGTAAATATAGGCCAAAAAACATAATAAAAAAATCTCAAAATACCAAAAAATTCTCCCGGCATGTGTGTTGAAATTATTTTTTGAATTTTTCAGTTTATTTTCAGAAAAGTCCTTTATCACAGAATTATATGTTGTTTAAGAATAACTCCATGCCCAATGGAAGGAAAGGCTACTAGTCTGCAGGTCCTCGGCACCTTACCAGCAAGACACTATCCCCAGTTGGAGCCAATGTTGTCACTCACTACCTTGTAGGTTTCAATTGGTCAAGGTTGCCCGAGAGTAGTGAAGTTAAATCCATTTTTCAGACCACATAAGCTATCAGAGATTAACCAGAACCTCTCCATTGCTAAGTTCTCAGAAAAATATTTCCAACGGTATATGGAAGTCGAAAAATGGACTCTTGGAGCAAAAGATAAAGCATTTTGAAGATTACCTTGGAAAAGCCCAGTTGATGGAGAAAAAATGAATAAGTGTGGAAGACAAATCGCAATCAGAGGTCTGAGGCTGATCACAATTGCATGTCAGTGGTCGGCGAGTAAGGGCACAAAAACGTATCTGCGATCAGCATTTGGCGAGTCCCAACGAACATACTTATGTTATTGGCAGGTTTCAAGGCCAAGTGTCCATATCACAGTTCGTTGATCGCAGGTGTCAGGGGTGCACACCAGAGCAAGGCCAGAACTATCGCCGAATGTCGATATCGCGGGAACTGTCAATCATGCAATAAAGTGGTGTGTCGCAGGGGGGTCGAGAAAACCAAATATAAAGGAAATGGATGAAAAAACAAGGGGTGGGCCCCCCTTTCTCTCTCCTCCACGTGGCATTGGCAATCGGCAGGGTCGCAGCTATGAAACATCGTAAAACCATCAACATTACGATTTAATATGAAATCGACAAGGAAGGTCGATTCATAAATACAAAGGAATTCCACTCAAAACCAAGGCCCGACAGGCCTTTTTTCTCTCTCCTCCATGGGGCAACATGGCGACCTCTGATTGGTCCTTAGAGCAAACATGGCAATTAACGTCAGCAATGATGTGGCAGTATGGTTGATGACGTGGTAGAGGACACATGTCACCCAATTTCAGTGTTTTCAGGGGTGACATGGGGCTATTTCCGGGTGCCACATGTCACCAATCACAGCGTGACACAGGGTTGTGATGATGTCAACAGGTTTATCGACAGTTGGAAATTGTGATAAGGAAAGGCCCCGAATGTGATATGTAATGAGCTGTGATTTATAAAGTTTTCACGTCCGAGATATCGATCAATGCAGTGTAAGGGGCTATTGAAGGTATTTCAAGTAACAAAGGAAAAGGTCCCCCGCACGACATTTGAAAGCCTTAGCGCCCGAAGGGCTAAGTGCTCGGTTCAAGCCCCCGATCACATGAAAGAGGAAGCGAAAAGGGGTTGTATTCACAAGGGCTTAAAGGGCAGTCGGGCTCGCCTATTTCACAGTGTTCCTGTGTTAAAAGGCCAGTGTTCAAAAAACTCCCAGGTACTCCATGAAACACGACACCAGATATTTTCAAGGCACTGATATTATCTAACAGAAATTTAAAAGGCGTATGAGGCGGCAACTGTTTCAAAGTCTGTTATCATCGTTGTGGGTGACCACTCCATCTTAAGTGAAAGGGAAGGGACGAGACTATTAAAGACCGACAGTGACCAGGAATCGACTAAGAGAGGATTAATCATGACTTGGCAGGAAAATGCTAGGACCAAAGGCAAGTGAAGAGGAGTGGCATGAAGATATTTTGAGAAACCATCTTTTCAGTTTCGATGGATTAATTTTGTTTTGTTGTTTTGATCACAATATTTTTATTCTATTTTGCTTTCAAGAAAGGAATTTCCCAATTGTAATAGTTAGAGGATTCACGCTGAGACAACCATCATATAGACAGCTGTAAACTGCATCCTGAAGATATTTTTGTAAAAGATTTTCTTGCCCTCCCTCTCCTTATAAAAGGGAGGAACAAAAATTGAACAAAGGTCTTGAATTCTAGGAAAAAATGTATGTTCTTCTGAAGTTGTACGGAATCCAGATCTACATATTTCTTAATACGAATGAAACAGTGGTGATTCCCATGTTTGAGTATTACTATATGTTGTTTCTCTGTTAAACTTCCATTATGTTCTCACTTCCTTTCTGATTTCAAGCAATTGTAGCTGCCAGAAATATCTCTTATATTCTTACACATTCATTGGTGTTAACTAGTTAATACATATGCCTGTATGCAAGTCTAAGATTATATCTTTAAATGTGCACTTCCTGAAATCGTAGCATTCACTCTTCTTACATCCACATCTCTATATTTAGCTGAGATAAGTATAGAACTCTTGATGTTTCAAGCTCTATGTGATGAGTTATTATTCTCTTTCTCTTCTTTCATTATTTTGCAAAAGTTGATTAAACTATAAGTCCTTGATTACTCGGCCTCACCTTGTTTTTGCCTTATTCTTGTGAGTTGTATATGTGAAATGATACCAGAAATACATGGCTTATATCCTTGGATGAAGGAACCAACCTATGTTGTTATGTGTATATTTGTATATTTGTATATTTGTAATTACTATGTGTAGAAGATGCATATGATGCCTTCAATTTCTTGAGGATCATTTGAGATACATAGAATTTAGATATGCCCAGGCACTGGTCTAGTAAGCAATCCAACGTTATCTTTGGGAGAGACAACAATGGTCATACTTGTTGAAGTATCGGCTCTTGAGACAGTCACGCGGAGACTGTATGATAGGTTCATGACTATGCACAAGGCAGTTGTCCACCTACATTGATCTGGACTTAAACAGGAACGCAACAAATTACAGAGATAACCATAAACACAGATATGCAGCGGAAATAATACTTCATTTCATTAATGTAAAATACTGAAATATGCTTACAAACAGTAATGGAAATAAACTAGCTAGGGCGATGGTAGCTTATCTCTGAGAAAAGATGTGGTGACTACATGCCTCTGAACTATGTTACAATGAGGCTCGAAGGCCTATTTAGTGTTGAGAAACAATGGAAAACCCTTAACATTCCAAAACCTGACCCTAGAAGATGAAACGCCAAACTGTGGGCCCCGTTTGGGTAAATTGGTACACCAACTTCCTGGGGTCGTAACTTTGGCATACGATCTCTGTTTGACGCGTACAATAGCTCATTAGAAAGATCTATCCAAGCACTACCACTGGGAGGCAACATCCGTCCATGGACCCATGTTGCCCCATATTTCCCAAAAAATGTCGTTTAGGGCCTCAAAACGACTCCAAAAGTTCAGGACCTGAAAAACTGCTAAAAATAGTAAGCTGTGCTACAATTAAGGAAACTAAAAATGCTGAGAGAAACAATGGTGGGGGTCCAGGTGGACTTGGCAGGTGGCCACCAATATCCACCTGGATCATTCCTCCCCCCTTAGGAAGCAATGGTCCCCATTGCATTGAGTTCCTCCATGAGATGAGGAAACTTTTGTTGAACTTGTTCCCTGGTGAGCCACTTGCCCTGGTGAAGGAGTTGGCCTGCTTTGACAACTCGATACAGTTGGATATTCTGTTGGTGACTGTTTTTTATCTGTGTGTCCATGATCCGATTAGTTGTAGCTTGTTCCATGCAATCTGGATTTAATTCTGTGGGTGTGAGCTGTTCTGCAATGTCGGATGTGTCTAGCAATGGTGGAAAGTATGGTCGAAGGCGGTCCACATTGAACACTGGGTGCAGGCCAAGGAATGGGGGAATGTTGAGCTCAAATGCATTGTCTCCCATAGCCTTAGTAATGGTGTAAGGACCATATTGGAGTGGTCTCAGTTTCCGATAGGCTCTAGTAAGGTGTTCCTTTTTCAAATGCAACCAGAATTTGTCGCCCACCTGAAACTTGTGTGGCACCCGATGTTGATCATGTCGCTTCTTGTACTTGGCATTTGATTTCTCCAGAATTTCATGGACCTGCTGGCGAATATGTTGGATGCGCTCAATGAAGCTGGTGGCCTTATCTGTTTCGGACTGGACATGAGTTGAATTTATGTGAGTAGTTGCAAGTGGCATGGCCACATCAATGGGGCATAATGGCTGGAATCCCAAACCCACCTGAAAAGGGCTATGGCCAGTGGAGCTGTGAAGAGCTTGGTTGCAGCTGTGCTGAACATAGGGGAGGCTCTCGTCCCATGTGTGTGGATGCTTTGAGTTATACATGCACAGAATGTGCACAATCATCCTATTGAGAACCTCTGTCTGGCCATCAGTTTGAGGATGGAAGGCTGTGGACTTCGTGAGTTTGGTGTCCAGCATTGACCAGAGACTGGACCAAAATGTGCTAAGGAACCGACTATCCCGATCTGAGATGATAGACTGTGGGATCCCAAAGTGCACCCACACTCGTTCAAAGAAGAGTTTAGCAATGGCTTCTGTTGTGATATTCTTCTTGCAGGCCACCATAATGGCCATCTTCGAGAACCTGTCGATGACCACAAAAACATAGTCATTTCCATGCTTAGTGGAAGGAAGGCCTGACATGTAATCCATGGAGATGGATTCCCAAGGTCGACTAGGGGTAGGCAACAGGGTATAAAGGTCATGCTTCTTAATGGTCGGTTTGGCAATGGCATAGGCAGTACATGATCTGATGTACTTCCCAACATCCTGTCAAAGATTCGGCCAATAGAAATAATTTTGCAGTACTTCCACTATTTTCTCGACCCCGAAATGCCCAGCAGCCCGACAGTAGTGTGCTTCCCAAATCATCTTGGCACGCTCGCTTGAAGGAACACAAAGGTGACCTAGGTGGCATAACAGGGCATCCTGGAGGTGAAAATCTGGAACATGCCGACCCTCCAAGAGTGTCTGGTATGTGTGGCCGAATTTTGGGTCGCTTTTGTAGAGAAGTGGCCAATCAAAAGTCTCGTGCCCACAAGAGCTGAGCACGGTGGTTAATGCCATGATCGGTGGTCGACCGAGGCAATCTGCAACATTATTGGTGCTGCCCTTCTTATACTTGATATTCAAGTGGGACTGTTGCAGGTATGTAGACCACTTTTGGTGGCGATCATTCTGCAATTTCCCTTGGGTCTGTATGAACTACAGGGGTCGGTGGTCTGTGTGGATGATCGTTTCCTTCCCCAAAATGTAATGCTTCCATTGTCGGCAAGCCTACACAATGGAATACATCTCTTTATCATAAGTGGGGTACTTCCGGACTGTCTCTGAAAGTGTTTCACTGTGATATGCCACTGGATTTCCATGTTGAGTAAGGACTGCCCCAATAGCATAGTCAGAGGCATCTATCTCGACCTCAAATGGTTGTTGTAAATCTGGTAAAGCGAGCACTGGTGCCATGCAGAGGCGATCCTTCAACTCTATGAATGCCTTCTGTTGAGATTCAGACCAAAAGAATTTTGCTTTCGCCCCTCCCTTGGTGACTTGACTCAAGGGCCAAGTAATATGAGAAAACCCCAACACGAACCTGCGGTAGAAGTTGGCAAGACCTAGAAAGTTGCGGAGCACTGTTAGAGTGGTTGGAGATGGCCAATCTTGAATGACTTGGATCTTGGCTGGATCCACATGCACCCCCTGTTCATCAATGATGTATCCTAGATACTGAACCTGGGTCATGCCAAAATGCATTTCTCCAAATTGGCACATAGCTTGTGTTGCCGTAGTGTTTGGAGAACCTGTTGGATGTGGTGGAGGTGCTCTTCCCAACTCTGGCTGAAGATCAGAATGTCATCCAAGTATACTACTACAAATGAGTTGGTGAATGGCCGCAAGATGTCATCGATTAGCCTCATGAAGGTTGCAGGAGCATTCGTCAATCCGAAAGTCATAACCAACCATTCGAAAAGGCCCTCCTTGGATTTGAAGGCAGTCTTCCACACATCAGAGGGTTCGATTGGTACCTGGTGATATCCTGACTTCAGATCGATCTTGCTAAAATATTTCTCCCCCTTTAGTTGGTCCAGGAGGTCATCAATCCGCGAGATCGGGTACCTATTACAGATAGTGATCTTGTTCAGCGCCCGATAATCAATACAGAGTCTCCATTTCCCATCCTTCTTTTGTACCAACACGATCGGGCTCCCACAAGGCGATGAACTCGGATGAACGTGACCTTTCTACAGGAGCTCCTGAATCTGCCTCTTGATTTCATCGTTCTCCAGAACGGAGCGCTGATAAATTGGTCCATTGGGTAGTGGCGCACCTGGGGTTAGATCAATGGAGTGCTTGACCTGAAAATGCAGAGGAACCCCTGCGGGGGAGGTGAATATGTCCTCGTACTCCTCCATGACCTTGTCCATCTGTAGTTGTTGTGCAGAGGGGCCCTGTCTGGAGGCCGCGGCCACCGTCTTCTTCTTTCCTTGAGGGCGTATCATCAGGAAAACAAATTTCCCGATTTTGGAAATGAGCTTACTGCATTGTTTTGCAGTAATCAAAGAGATGGCGGTAGGTGGTGCTACCTCTGGTATCCTGTACAACTTATTTCCAAATGTAATAATAACAACACGGGGCCTTGATTCATACACAGCATGTCACTTCCACAAGTATGGCTATCCTAATAATACATAACAAACTTCAAGGGGAGAAATGTCACATAATACCTCATCTATGAAGGGCTTGATGTTGTATGGAAGGCGACACTGCTGGCTCACGCGAAGATCTCGTCCTTGGTGAAGCCACCCAATGGTGTACGATTGTGGATGTGCTGTGGTCGGTAAGCCCAACCGCTTCATGACCTTTGCCGAAATGAGGTTCTTTTGGCTCCCGCTATCAACAATGAACTGTATCGGGGAGCCCTTTACCCACATCTAGGAGTGGAAGAGACGCTCCTCCTCCTCTGGATCTTCGGGTTCATTTTTCTAGATCTTGGCGGTAGCAACAGTGGCGTTGGGATCCGCATCAATGATCTGCTTCCCTTTTTCCTTCCCCTTATCGGGTTCTGACTCAGAGTCGGAACATGCATCTGATTCTGAAACCTTTAGCTCAGCCACCAGTGACTGCTTGGCCTGCCACTCACTTGTGTTGTGATTGGAGCTCTTATGGAACTCACACCATTTTCCCGGGTCCTTTTTCGGCTTCACGGCGCTGTTCTTTGCTTGCAGCTTCGACGGGTTGTCTTGGGCTGCCCTGCCTTGGCTTTGTCCTTTTTCTGTGGTTTAGGGGCACCTTTCCCCTGCTTTGGATTAGCAGATCCAAAGTCTCCCTTCTTTTTTTTAAACTTCTGCTCAACCTTGACGACATATCGGTATGTTGTGCCGAGCGAGGAGATGTTCAGGAATTTTATTTCTTCCTAGATGTACTTGTGCAGGCAGCCGTGGTATTTGAGTAACAAATGCTGCTCTGAATCCTTGATACCTAACTTTGTGTGAAGGGTATGAAAAAGTTTGGTGAACTCCGGCACATCTTGGTCCCTTCCCTGCCGCAGCGTGGTCCACTTTATGTATTCATCCTCATAGCTTCCGACAGGGTAGTACTCCTCCTTGATGGCATCCCGGAATGAATTCCAGGTGGGTGTGGCTGAAAATAGTGAGCCAGTACTTTCATCCTTCTGCTCGCAGTAGGTTTCCCACCAATCCTTGACGTGGGGGGCTGCTTTGAGAAGAGCGAAAACAATCTTTTCCCGACTTGAAAATTCATTAACAGAAAAATAACCTTCTAACAAATTTAACCATTTATCTACGGCATCAACGTCTATCTGACCCTCGAATATGGGGATTTCAAAATTAACTTGTACCTTAAAGGGCGTGGCGTTTCTAGAGTAGCTGCTGGAAGCCGATGCGTCGCTTTTGGGTAGCCGCTGAAGGATCTGGGAAAAGTTGTCCATCATCGCGTTCCGTTGTCGCTCGAGGGCTTCTTCGAGCAAGATTTTGATAGGATCTCCTACCCCCTCGTCTTTCTTATCATCTGCCATGGGAGGCCGTCGGGATTTGCGAGGCTGGTCTTGCAAAGGTTCGACCAGTTCAAGCCTTAACTCCTTATATCCCGACCTTGATGGGGACATGCAAAGAAAAACAGAGAAAAAGCAGACCGCTCTGATACCACTGATCTGGACTTAAACAAGAACGCAACAAATTACAGAGATAACCATAAACACAGATATGCAGCGGAAATAATACTTCATTTCATTAATGTAAAATACTGAAATATGCTTACAAACAGTAATGGAAATAAACTAGCTAAGGCGATGGTAGCTTATATCTGAGAAGAGATGTGGTGACTATGTTAGCCTCCTGCTGCAGCAGGTTAATCATCTTTCATGATCGACATTTTTACATGCCAAATATGTCGTACAATGCATGCTGCAATGCTCCATATTTGCTACAGATGGCCAAAGAACTGTCCTTGAAAGTGTGCTAATCTAAATTCCACTGCTGTGTTCCAATTTTGATAAGCAATTCATTTTTGGTTTGAGGCATTTTTCAGTTGGAGGATTTCAAGCGAGGCATGTCTAACTTCCCCTTCTTCCTCTTTTTCCCAAATCACTCACTAACTTCCCCTAAAAGAGGTCAAGATCTACTTGATACCTCTTAGTTTCATCATTCTCCATATCATTTTCCTTGGTGAAGATCTGCTTCACTCAAGGAATGTTCACACTTCTTCTATCAATAATTTTCCCCCATTGATAGCCTAAGACATCATACTTAGCGCTTTTTCTCATTATTGTCATATTAACTACTAAGTTTACTATGTAGCTCCCTATCTATTTCCCCTTCCCCTACTAAAACTATGTATATAACTCCCCTATATACTTATCCCTTCCCCCTGGTTGAAAAATAACCATATATATCCTCGGGAATTGCTAAGTTTATCTGAAACTTAGCAAGAGCCCTCAATACCCCCTCTAACCATCTCCCAAATGCATAAGGACTCATTCCTTTGCATAGTTTCCCTTCATATGTATAAAAATCCATCTTTGGGCCCTGTTTTACCTTTCCCAAGGCATGAACCCCTTTTTTATAGGCCTAAACCCTCCTCCGATCTGAATCCCCTCCCTCCGACGTGATATCGTTGTCGGAGGTGCTAACAGTGTTGGCTGCATATATATATAACACCATTTCCCT
Source organism: Pinus tabuliformis (assembly GCA_031772625.1). Lineage (NCBI taxonomy): Eukaryota > Viridiplantae > Streptophyta > Pinopsida > Pinales > Pinaceae > Pinus > Pinus tabuliformis. Next base: position 1,631,678,215 of record CM062804.1, on the reverse strand, counting down.
CTCCTCTGATGCGATATCACTATCGGAGGCCCCCCTTATCATATCTCCCCTTTATCGCATTATACATATCGCGGCCGTCCGATCAAGCCTCAGATCCGACGGCCCGTATTAAGTCGCAAACCCCATTTCGGCGATCACAACAAAAATAATGTCCTGCCCCCAGCTTGCTCCGACAGCGAAACGCCGACCAAATCTCAGCCATCCATTTGGGCCCCAGATCAATGGCTAATGTTTTATCGCTTCATTCCTATATGTGGCTCCGACTGGCAGAGCCGAAAAGATATAAAGCGCGGCTTATAAAGGATTTCAGGTCCGATGGGTTTCGGTGTTTCTATGTGGCAGCCCCCATGACCCCGCCGATAGCGAAGTGCCGACTCAATCTCAGCCATCCATCACCCTCACCAAATCAACGGCCCATATGTAATCGGCGGTCACCCCTTATGTTTGGCTCTGATATTCCGGAGCCGAAATATTATAAAGGCGGGTTTTGTAAAAGCTATCGGGTCCGTAAGGTCCCCGGGCACAGCGAAAAGGGAGGTCTCCGATATTCCGGAGCCGATAATTTATAAAGGGCAGTTTTGAAAGGGATTTCGGGTCCATTGGACCCGTTTCAAATGTAAATCCGCCGATATGATGGGTTCCGATGGTTCGGACCCGATCTCCATTAAAAATGGGCACAAAGGCATTTCGGGTCCGCAAACCAAATTTTTGTAAGTCCGCCGATATGACATCGTCGATGGGCCGGACACGATTCCAAATAAAAGGAAGGGCCTATAGTATATAGGGTCCGCGCAGTTTCGTCAATTGTTTATGTGCCACCCCCCGGTCCGCCCGACGCCGATATTGCGATTTACCGCCAGCCGTTGGATCGGTCCGCACCGAATCCAACGGCCAGAATTTAATAAAATGAACAGTTGCCGCCTGCGCCCAAATTTCATGAATTTGCACAATTTTGAAAGCATTTTTGTATTATAATAAAAGGGCCATTTTTAAATTTTTGTGTACAGCGCTCTCGCCCACCACAACTGTAAAAGAGCGATGCCTTCCTTGGCCATTTTGAGATCGCTCCGGGCCCAAATACTTCCAAATGCAGGGATTTCTCCTCGGCATGCCGCCAGAGCTCCTTTATTCGACCCAGTGTTGCAAATTTATCAGTTTAAGGACCATTTTTTATCGGCCATGCGCCGATAGCATTCTAGGGGCCATGGAAAGCACTTGCAGCAGTTATTTTGCATTCAAAGAGCAGAATGGAGCGATTTGACAGTCAAAGAGTATCAGTTCAAAATATCAGCAGCCCAAAAGCAGCAGAACATTAAAGAGGCCCCCATCAAAGTCAATAAAGCAGCTCAGAGCCATCAAAGCCTGCCAAATCACAGTTATGAGCATTAAAGCCACTTTGCAGTAGCAGAACCGCCTAAAGGGGCAATTCAAGTGTTTAAAGCCCAGATTTTGCAGAGACAGTGTACAAAGACACATATGAGCAGCACAGCAAGTCCCAAGGCACAGTTATTGCAGAAGTGCCAGCGCATTGCTCAAAAGACCAATAATTTATTCATTCTTATGGCTGCAGTCCCTGCGCAGCTGGTAGATAGGCATTCTTTCATTTATTTGCAATAAATGTTAGGTTAGAAGCATTGAGTTCTCCAGATCTGCCCTCAGATCTGATGTTTGTAAATATTTTTAGATATTTTCTCTATAAAGACCACCCTCTGTATAGTGTAAAGGGTTGGTTGGTTGTATTTCTCATTCCAGACTTGTGCTATAAGCTTAAGAACTTCTGTAATCAAAGATTGCTGGAATATTTGCATCTGAACTGGCTGGTTGTGCTTTCAATGGCTGAAGAGCTTGATATGGAATTCTCGTGCTTGCTCATGGTCCAATAAGTCTTTCCTCCCTCTGTTTATCAGTTTATATGTATCAGTGTCATCTATATATCATAATCTAAGTTGCAGGAAAAAGGAATAGATCAGAACTGGCTTTCATGCCCTCTGTGCTCAATTCTTGTAACTTTTCTATGTTTTCCTCTGAATTAGTGATAAATATGCATACTTAATTGATCATGTTTAAGCTATTTCTCATTTCTGAATGCTGTTTAGGAATCCTTCATTGCTCCTATATAGTCTTCATCCACTTTCCCTCTTTGGCTGGATGAGAGATCCTTAATTGCCTCTCATCCCCTAACCTCCATTTCATCCTTGTTCCAGCATTTAATCATTGTGCCATGCGTAGCTATCCTACTCCATATTCCCCTCTTCTGCCAAGGAAAACGCACCCTTCAGTTCACATTCATTGACTCCATGCCCAATGGTTTGAACTTCTTACACTTTGTATGCCAACTCTGCTTGAATAGATCAACCATCCCACCAAACTCAAACAAAACCCACGTGCATCATATCTAGCCTAAAATCATCCCTTAAACAAAGCTAAATCCTAAAGAGAGAGCCCTCTCTGACTGCAGGTAGGCTAGGACCTGCAGTCCAAAGATTGGTTTGTGGTTACCTCAGCCGTATCCCTTTGGGAGTCAAAAGGGACAACCTGAGTGATAACATAATGGCGACTCCACTGGGGAACTGAATCATTTGTTTATTACTGTAAACCCCCAATTTTGACCAATTTGCCTTGTTTTCTGGAGAAAGTGTTCCTTTTCTTCAGAGCTTCTCATGTTTAGCTCTGATCTGTGACAGTGGACAGAGATCAGGCACTTCAAGGTTAATTCATCCACCTGGCGACTCCACATCATCCTCAGAATAAAGACTCCACTGGAGAAATGAACCCAAAAGAGATATATGAGCAGATCATGCTTTTGACCTGGATTACTATCCAAGAGGTCATGTTTTTTCTCCATAAAGTTTTGCTGTGTATATTGTATTTTAAAGACGATTCTATATCAGATTTTTATGTTTTTCCTTTGGAAAATGTTGTTGAAAAGCCTCCTTGCACATTAGAGCAGCAGTCTTCAAATGCTGTTGAAGATCATCATACAGCCAAGGAGGAACCAAAAATAGAGCCCAGTCTTACAGTTCCTGTATATACTCATGTGTCTCGTAAAGTTCCTGATAGATATAAGCCTCTCATTTTGCCTCCTGTGCTGAATCCTTTGCCTGCAAATCATCTTGAGTATCTCCCTAGATTTGATGGAGAAAATGGTATTACTGTCCAGAAACATATCCAGGCTTTTGAAGATTATCTTAGTATATTTGAAGTACAAGATGAAGATGTTAGTCTTAGACTATTTTCCCTTTCTTTGCAAGGCGAAGTTAGGACTTGGTTTAAAGCATTGCCTGAGGCCAGCATCTCTAATCTTCAGCAGTGTTCCAAGCTCTTCCTTGATAGATGGATGATTAAAATCAATTTCCTCTCACTCATCGAAGAATATAATCAGTTAGAAAGGCGTCCAAATGAATCTGTTCAGCAATTTTCTGATCGATTCAATCAAGTTTATCTTTCTATGCCATTGAATATTAGGCCTCCCCCTGATCTGGCTCTATTGCAATATCCAAGAGCTTTTGATCCAGAAATGGAATTTCGTTTGAGAGAAAGATGCCCGTCCACTTTGAAACAAATGCAGGACATAGCAGTGGACGTGGAGGCAAATCTGAAGATGAGGGAAAAACAGCGCAAGGCAGAGCAAGAAGAGAGACTTCATAGTGTGTTACAAAGGACAGAGGAAATGATGCAGCTGATCACAATGAAAGTTGAATGCTTAGAGCACAAGAACACATCTGTTGTGCAAGAGGAAAGTAGTGACATTCACGAACAAACCTACCACAAATCAGATGACATATTCATAGAGCCATATGTGAAGGAGCAGTCTCCTGATATACTGTGTGAATATAATAGCTTCTGTTCTTTCAACTGTCTGCCCAAATATGATCTGTATGATGATGATTATGAGCCTAATGACCAAATCAGCTTTGCAGAGGAATCAGATCCTATTTTTGCAGGAAGCGAAGTTCGGGCTCAGCAGCTTGAATGTAATGATCAGCTTGCCCAGTTCAGCTATGAAGTAAAGGAGGAAAGCGCAGAAAATTTTGATATCAGCGAAGGAACTTTACCTTTCTGTTTTGAATCTTTTCAATTTATTAAGGAGAACTATCATGCAATTAATAAGCATTTGTCAGCAAGTCTTGTTATTGACTGCCTGGAAGATGATCAAAATATTGTTCCAGATGAATCGCCTCTAGTTTTGCAGCCCCGAAGAGCCATCGAATATCAGATTGAGGAAGACTCGGCAGTAGCACCTGAGCAAATAAATCGATTCCCTTCCCTGTCGCTTTGTTTTTAGCCATCTCAGGTATTTGAAGAAGAAGAGGAGTAGCCTGCGCAGATCAGTCAGGTTCCAAATGAGCCTGTATGTAATAAAGTGCAGCCACCTTTGCAAGTTTTGAATGACCCATCTACTGGCAGGCGGAATGATGAAAGAGATCAGCGCTCTTCTCCATTAGCAGGCTGCAAGGCTCAGTATCAAGTTGTTAATGATTTCTCTATTTCAAAGCATGATAGTTGTCCCAAAATTTTGTACAGTTCTTTATTTCAGCCTAGCAATTGTATATATATGTTGCAGGACAGTTTTGTACAGTGTTTAAACACAGCGAAGGAGGTCAGTAGCTTCCTGATCTTCTCAAAGATTAACAAAGTCACATCAGATTGCAAGATCTCAGTTTTTCTCACCGGCAAGCACAAGCAGCAAAGCTCACTGATGTCTATTTTGCTTAAATGGTTGCATTGTTTATTTCACTTCACCTAACAGCAAAGTAAGTGCTGGTTAGGGTAGGTAGGTAGGTAGGATCAATAAGCTAGCCAAAGGGAATTTTGCAGAACACAGCAATAATTGAATACAAGGCAGTCTGACCTGCTGTTCTTGGCTTTTCACAAGGAAAAGCCATCCCCAAGTGGAGCCACTGTTAGCCTCCTGCTGCAGCAAGTTAATCATCTTTCATGATCGACATTTTTACATGCCAAATATGTCGTACAATGCATGCTGCAATGCTCCATATTTGCTACAGATGGCCAAAGAACTGTCCTTGAAAGTGTGCTAATCTAAATGCCACTGCTGCGTTCCAATTTTGATAAGCAATTCATTTTTGGTTTGAGGCATTTTTCAGTTGGAGGATTTCAAGCGAGGCATGTCTAACTTCCCCTTCTTCCTCTTTTTCCCAAATCACTCACTAACTTCCCCTAAAAGAGGTCAAGATCTGCTTGATACCTCTTAGTTTCATCATTCTCCATATCATTTGCCTTGGTGAAGATCTGCTTCACTCAAGGAATGTTCACACTTCTTCTATCAATCATTTTCCCCCATTGATAGCCTGAGACATCATACTTAGCGCTTTTTCTCATCATTGTCATATTAACTACTAAGTTTACTATGTAGCTCCCTATCTATTTCCCCTTCCCCTACTAAAACTATGTATATAACTCCCCTATATACTTATCCCTTCCCCCTGGTTGAAAAATAACCATATATATCCTCAGGAACTGCTAAGTTTATCTGAAACTTAGCAAGAGCCCTCAATACCCCCTCTAACCATCTCCAAAATGCATAAGGACTCATTCCTTTGCATAGTTTCCCAAGGCATTAACCCCTTTTTTATAGGCCTAAACCCTCCTCCGATCCGAATCCCCTCCCTCCGACGCGATATCGCTGTCGGAGGTGCTAATAGTGTTGGCGCATATATATATAACACCATTTCCCTCTCCTCTAATGCGATATCGCTATTGGAGGCCCCCCTTATCATATCTCCCCTTTATCACATTATACATATCGCGACCGTCCGATCAAGCCTTAGATCCGACGACCCGTATTAAGTCGCAAACCCCATTTCGGCGATCGCAACAAAAATAATGTCCCGCCCCCAGCTTGCTCCGACAGCGAAACATCGACCAAATCTCAGCCATCCATTTGGGCCCCAGATCAATGGCTAATTTTTTATCGCTTCATTCCTATATATGGCTCCGACTAGCGGAGCCGAAAAGATATAAAGCGCGGCTTATAAAGGATTTCGGGTCTGATGGGTTTCGGCGTTTCTATGTGGCAGCCCCCATGACCCCGCCGATAGCGAAGTGCCGACTCAATCTCAGCCGTCCATCGCCCTCACCAAATCAACGGCCCATATGTAATCGGCGGTCACCCCTTATGTTTGGCTCCGATATTCCGGAGCCGAAATATTATAAAGGCGGGTTTTGTAAAAGCTATCGGGTCCGTAAGGTCCCCGGGCACAGCGAAAAGGGAGGTCTCCAATATTCCGGAGCCGATAATTTATAAAGGGCAGTTTTGAAAGGGATTTCGGGTCCGTTGGACCCATTTCAAATGTAAATCCGCCGATATGATAGGTTCCAATGGTTCAGACCCGATCTCCATTAAAAATGGGCACAAAGGCATTTCGGGTCCGCAAACCAAATTTTTGTAAGTCCGCCGATATGACATCGCCGATGGGCCGGACGCGATTCCAAATAAAAAGAAGGGCCTATAGTATATCGGGTCCACGCAGTTTCGTCGATTGTTTATGTGCCACCCCCCGGTCCGCCCGACGCCGATATTGCGATTTACCGCCAGCCGTTGGATCGGCCCGCGTCGTATCCAACGGCCAAAATTTAATAAAATGAACAGTTGCCGCCTGCGCCCAAATTTCATGAATTTGCACAATTTTGAAAGCATTTTTGTATTATAATAAAAGGGCCATTTTTAAAGTTTTGTGTACAGCGCTCTCGCCCGCCACAACTGCAAAAGAGTGATGCCTTCCTTGGCCATTTTGAGATCGCTCCGGGCCCAAATACTTCCAAATGCAGGGATTTCTCCTCGGCATGCCGCCAGAGCTCCTTTATTCGACCCAGTGTTGCAAATTTATCAGTTTAAGGACCATTTTTTATCGGCCATGCGCCGATAGCATTCTAGGGGCCACGGAAAGCACTTGCAGCAGTTATTTTGCATTCAAAGAGCAGAATGGGGCGATTTGACAGTCAAAGAGTATCAGTTCAAAATATCAGCAGCCCAAAAGCAGCAGAACATTAAAGAGGCCCCCATCAAAGTCAATAAAGCAGCTCAGAGCCATCAAAGCCCGCCAAATCACAGTTATGAGCATTAAAGCCACTTTGCAGTAGCAGAACCGCCTAGAGGGGAAATTCAAGTGTTTAAAGCCCAGATTTTGCAGAGACAGTGTACAAAGACACATATGAGCAGCGCAGCAAGTCCCAAGGCACAGTTATTGCAGAAGTGCCAGCGCATTGCTCAAAATACCAATAATTTATTCATTCTTATGGCTGCAGTCCCTGCGCAGCTGGTAGATAGGCATTCTTTCATTTATTTGCAATAAATGTTAGGTTAGAAGCATTGAGTTCTCCAGATCTGCCCTCAGATCTGCTGTTTGTACATATTTTTAGATATTTTCTCTATAAAGACCACCCTCTGTATAGTGTAAAGGGTTGGTTGGTTGTATTTCTCATTCCAGACTTGCGCTATAAGCTTAAGAACTTCTGTAATCAAAGATTGTTGGAATATTTGCATATGAACTGGCTGGTTGTGCTTTCAATGGCTGAAGAGCTTGATATGGAATTCTCGTGCTTGCTCATGGTCCAATAAGTCTTTCCTCCCTCTGTTTATCAGTTTATATGTATCAGTGTCATCTATATATCATAATCTAAGTTGCAGGAAAAAGGAATAGATCAGAACTGGCTTTCATGCCCTCTGTGCTCAATTCTTGTAACTTTTCTATGTTTTCCTCTGAATTAGTGATAAATATGCATACTTAATTGATCATGTTTAAGCTATTTCTCATTTCTAAATGCTGTTTAGGAATCCTTCATTGCTCCTATATAGTCTTCATCCACTTTCCCTCTTTGGCTGGATGAGAGATCCTTAATTGCCTCTCATCCCCTAACCTCCATTTCACCCTTGTTCCAGCTTTTAATCATTGCGCCATGCGTAGCTATCCTGCTCCATATTCCCCTCTTCTGCTAAGGAAAACGCACCCTTCAGTTCACATTCATTGACTCCATGCCCAATGGTTTGAACTTCTTACACTTTGTATTCCAACTCTGCTTGAATAGATCAACCATCCCACCAAACTCAAACAAAACCCACGTGCATCATATCTAGCCTAAAATCATCCCTTAAACAAAGCTAAATCCTAAAGAGAGAGCCCTCTCTGATTGCAGGTAGGCTAGGACCTGCAGTCCAAAGATTGGTTTGTGGTTACCTCGGCCGTATCCCTTTGGGAGTCAAAAGGCAACCTAAGTGATAACAGACTACATGCCTTTGAACTATGTTACAATGAGGCTCGAAGGCCTATTTATTGTTGAGAAACAATAGAAAACCCTTAACATTCCAAAACCTAACCCTAGAAGATGAAACGCCAAACTGTGGGCCCCGTTTGGGTAAATTGGTACACCAACTTCCCGGGGTCGTAACTTTGGCATACGATCTCCGTTTGACGCGTACAATAGCTCATTAGAAAGATATATCCGAGCACTACCACTTTGGGAGATGGACCCATGTTGCCCCATATTTCCCAAAAAACGTCGTTTAGGGCCTCAAAACATCTCCGGAAGTTCAGGACCTGAAAAATTGCTAAAAATAGTAAGTTGTGCTACAATTAAGGAAACTGAAAATGCTGAGAGAAACAATGGTGGGGGTCCAGGTGGACTTGGCAGGTGGCCACCAATATCCACCTGGATCATACATGGTCATGAGCAGCGCTGCACCAAGATAGTGCAAACACCCACAGACATATATGCAACAGTTGATCATGTACAGGCATGAAAAGTGAGGTACAAGGAAGCCCTACTTCACTTGCAAAAGATGATGAAGCCACAGGTGGAGTTGGATAAAGCACACATCTGGAGTCAAATCCGGAACTATGAGGAACTCCCGCCGCTCATCACTAGTATTGAGGCTTCGTATCATAGTTGTACAAGAGTTTGGATGTCATGGTGAGGAAGTACAACACCCCGTCAATTGGTACGCTCACCGAGGCAAAAGAGAAGAACCAAATTATAATGGAGCTTAATGTGTACTTTGATCATTTTATGCTCACGACCACCAGTGCAGATCTGCAAGTCAACGCAGATAACATGCGAATGTAGATCGCCAGTCTGGACTTGCTCGGGACTAAGTTGCGCATGTTACAAAATGGGTTGGAACGAGGTTCCAAATTAGTATACCTGAAAGCATTGGAGGCAAGAGTTCATTTCCAGAAGGACATCATCAAAGAGTACGTGGACACCATTGCACACTATCAAGCATGAAATCAGTTCGTCACTGAGGATCACGGAGAGAAGGTTAACGAGTTGGTCTTTCCATAGTTGTCTGAGTCTTAGTGTTGTCTTTTCTAGCTGACTCAAGCCAATTTTGTCCCACATGGGTATATGTGGAAAATGTATCATTTTTGTAAACATGATGTAAATTGAAATTCCAAGTGTCATTAGTGGAAAACAAACAGTCATATGTGATGTAAAGAGTCATGAGGGTAGTCCAAGAGTCATAAAGGGGAATGTCAAGGGTCACCCCACCCTTTGTTATAAATAAGACCTCATAACTCATAGAAGGGGTTTTTGGGAGCCAAGCTTTTGCTAGGCATTGCTTAGAGAGGGCTTGGAGAGTATTGTGACAAGCCTTGGCTTCTCCACAGTATAGAGTGAGCACATCTCAATGGAGGAGCAGGCAGTGTTGACTATAATGTTCCACTATTGGGGCTAGTGATTATCATGGTTTTATGTATGGATGGAACTTTCACTTTATATAATATAACAGAACCAACATGTGTCATGCATATGTTGTTATTGTAGTTCAACTATTCTGGTTACTTTAGCAATGTATCTAGTTTTACTTACACATTGATGGATGAACTATTCCATACGTGATTGTATGAATCTTATTGAAGCATGTTGTTGGTTTAACTCATCATGTTGGATTTTCAACTATTCTGCTTTCTGGTTTGTGATGCCATTCAACTCATGTGTTCCTTTTAGGCTGCGTACTATTACAGGCTTCTAAGGGATACACTTCTTTCCTCCCCTCTGTGTGTTAGAACCTCCCCATGCATCTCTCCTGACTTGCTGCAAGGTCACACACTTGCTTCTGACAAGGATATCTTGCTTACCTTTGCGCGCTATCGCAGTCAATGCATAAATTTACTACCCACTGCTGGGACTCCTACTCCAAATGGTCTGAGGTCTAGTTGGGAATTCTTACCGGGGAGATCCCCTGACATGTTGGTGGGTAGAGAATCGTCAACATTTTTGGTGCTAGAAGGAGGGCTAGATGACAAGTTGAGTACTCGAAATCTGTTTTGAATCTTCACACATCTATCATGTCTTATGTTACACTTCATCCTCCGAGATGTATGTCTTATGGAGATGACTTTGAAATCCCATAGGAGTTCTGGAATCTCTTGTCATAGAGCACATATGAAGGTTAAGGTGGAACAACTTGGGACAGGCATAGTTTTTCCTTTTCCAATCTATGTGAAAACCTCGAATCCTGTGAGGATTATGTGATCTGCACGTTGTTCGCATTCACACTTCGTGGGCACCCATTGCAATGGCTTGTCACACTGCCCAAAAAATCTATACACTCATTTGGTCACTTTGTTTTAGAATTATCTCATGCTTTCCATAAATTTGATTGTCAAGCACTTAATAAAAAAATTCTCGGAATACGAAAAGCCCCTGATGAATTCGTGGCACAATTCTGGTATCGCTTTCGTAAACTCGCATTTCAATTCCTAGAGGATGAAATTGATTGAAAATTTTTTGAAGAAAGATTTCAGTATCTTCTTCACATATCTGATAATCCACATATCTTAGAATCATTCAAACCAACCCCATCATACTGTAGGTTTCAACCCCATACAAAAATTACCTGCATACGAATTCTAAAAAACAAAAAATAAACAATGCGAGAGCATAACACATAAAACACATATACATAGAGATTTCCCCTGGATCTCAAAACCAGGACTACCATCTTGATTTTTCATTATGTTCCTTTCAATGTTACAATACATATTTATACATGCCGAAGCATCCAATACCATGGATTGAAAACCATCGCGTCCAATACCATGGACCGAAAACCATCACATCCAAAAAACATGTGTGAAAATCATGCATAAAACCATAGGTGGGTCTGCCCAACCTAGCATAGGTTCCAAAACTAAAATTTTCGGGGGTGCTGGCCCGGACCCCATAAAGTTGGGTTACGGGTATGCCTCAAACCCCATGTGACCCCCCTCTAACCCCCGGTTAACTACATGGGCTAGTCGTGGAAAGAATATAACACAACCCAACATTCTCCCACTTGTTGTTTTCTTTCCACTGGGGGCCACAAGAGAGCTTAGTCATTTTTCTAGCCCTGAAACACCCATTGTCTCTCTACACCAAAAAAACTTCTCAGATCTCACAGATTTTGTCAATGCATCTGCAATATTCTTCAAAGTGTCCACCTTTACTAGCAACACCTTTTTGTCTTCTATCATATCCCTCACAAAGTGATACTGAACATCAATGTGCTTTGTCTTTGAATGATATGCGGGGTTCTTTGCCAAGAAAATTGCACTTTGGCTGTCATAGTCTATCCTTATACCCACCTGTACTAACCCCATACTTGAACACAATCTCTGCAACCAAACTGCTTGCTTGCTTGCATGAGTGGCTGCCATGTATTCTGCCTCTGTAGTTGATAGTGCCACTACAGATTGTTTCTTACTCATCCAACTAACTACACCTCCAAATAGGTTAAACACATACCCACTTCTAGATCTTCTCCGATCCAGATCTCCAGCCCATTTTGCATCAACAAAGCCATGAATATCCAACATTCTATCCAATCCTGATCTTCCTTGGTAGCACAAACCATAATCACTAGTGCCATGCAAATACCTGAAAACCCACTTCTCTGCTGTCCAGTGCTCCTTCCCTGGTTTTGACATAAACCTGCTGAAGACTCCCACTGCATGTGCAATGTCTAGTCTAGTACAAACCATTGCATACATCAGGCTACCGACTGCACTTGCATATGGAACGCAGGATATGTCCTCTTCCTCTTCTTGTGTCTTGGGACACTGTTCAGCAGAATACCTCACACCTACAGGAATAGGAACCTTCACCGGTTTACTATCCTACATATTAAACCTCTGCAGTATTGTCTCGACATACTTCTTTTGGTTTAACTAGAGCTTCCTCTTTGCCCGATCTCTTTTAATTTCCATGCCAAAAATATAGTTTGCAGCACCAATATCTTTCATGTCGAATTTGGAGGACAATTGGGTCTTCAAATCCTGGATAATTTCTTTGTCATTTCCAACCAGCAACATATCATCCACATACAAGACCAGATAAATAACACGGTTGCCAATTAATTTAAAATACACATAGTGATCTGCTTTGCTTCTAGTGAAGCCAAGTCCCTGTATAAATTTATCAAATTTTTGATACCACATCCTTGGTGACTGTTTTAACCCATACAGAGACTTCTTTAACTTGCATACCAGTTCTTTCTTACCCTTCACCGCAAATCCTTCAGGTTGCTTCATGTATATTTCCTCTTCCAGATCCCCATGAAGAAATGTTGTCTTCACATCCGTCTGTTCTACCTCAAAATCAAAAGCAGCAGCAACAGTTAAAAGTAATCTAATAGAAGTGACCTTGGCAACAGGAGAAAAAATATCACCAAAATCAATTCCTGGCACCTAGGAATAACCTTTTGCTACCAACCGAGCTTTGTATTTCTCCACCTTTCCTTCTGCATTTGTCTTCTTCTTGAACACCCATTTGCTGCCAATGGGTTTCCTTCTAACCGGCAATTCCACCAGATCCCAAGCCTCATGTTTTTGCAAAGATGCCATTTCATCAACCATGGCCTCTTTGAAAAGTTTTCCATCCTCTGAATCTACTGCTTCCTTCACAGTTCTGGGATCATCATCAGTAATAGATAAAGAAAAATTTGAACAGAAAGCAAATGGACTATACCTTTCTGATTGACTTCTTTCTCAAACTGATCTTCTCACACCCAGAGTTTGTGGCTCTTCATCTTCTGATTCCTCCTCTGTTGTAGAGTCTGATTCTTCCTCCTTTACCTCAAACTCTATCTTCTCAGGTTCCTTTGGTTGGACTTCATGTTTGATAACATCTTTCACCTCTCTGAACACCACATCTCGACTATACACAACCTTCCTTGTTATTGGGTTCCAAAGCTTATAACCCTTTAAACCATCCTTATACCCAATAAAGATGCACTTTTCAGCTTTACTATCTAACTTGGTTCGTTTCTCCTTTGGAACATATACATATGAATCACATCCAAATACCCTCAGATGTGAAAGAGAGGGTTTCTTACCAGTCCATACATCTTGTGGAGTCTTATCCTCCAATGCTGATGAAGGTGACCTGCTGACTAGATAACATGCAGTATCCACCGCCTCTGCCCAGAATTCTTGTCCTAGCCCGGCACCACTGAGCATGCTTCTTGCCCTTTCCATCAACATCTTATTCATTCTTTCTGCAACTCCATTTTGCTGAGGTGTATATGGAGTAGTCTTATGTTGAGCTATACCACACTCCTTACATAATTCTTCAAATTCCTTGCTACGCAACTCTCCACCATTATTTGTCCTCAGAACCTTTATCTTCTTCTTTGTCTGATTTTCCACGAGAGCCTTAAATTCTTTAAACTTGTCAAAGGCTTAAGATTTCTTCTTAAGGAAATATATCCATGTATTCCTTGAGAATTCATCTATAAATGATACATAGTACACAGACTTACCCAGTGATGGAACCTTCACAGGTCCAAACAAATCACTATGCACAAGCTCTAATATATGTTTTGCCCTCTTACCACCAGAGGGGAAACTCACCCGATTCTGCTTGCCATATACACAATTTTCACAGAAATCAAAATCCAGAGAGCTATTACTCATACCTTCTACCATACCTTTACCAGGTAGTATTCGAAGGTCCTTCTCTCTAATATGTCCAAGCCTTTGATGCCACAGCATGGTCTTCTCTCCAGAGACCACTAAATTTTCTGCTCCACTTTCAGGAACCACAAAACGGTTGCACCCATCAATAAAAGTGCTACCTTGCAACTTGTACAGAGTTCCAATTTGAACTCCCCACATCAATACCAGTGCTCCCCGAACCATTTTGCAAGTCTCCTTCTCGAACACTGTTTTTACACCTGCATCATCCAGCTTGCTTACAGAAATCAGATTTCTGGCCAATGTAGGAATATGCAGAACACCCGGAAGTGTTCTAACCCTTCCACCTTGCAACTTCAACTTTACTTTTCCTCGACTGATGATTCTAGCCTTCCTATCATCCCCTAAGAAGGCATCACCACCATCATATTTCTCATACTCGTAGAACCACTCTCTATGGGGAGTGAAGTGAAAGGATGCACTTGAGTCAATCAACCATGCCTCATGATCTACATGTGTACTTGAAAAAGCCAAGTACACATCCCCACCTTCATCTGAGGTGGTTTTTGCCTCTGTAGAAGGAGCATCATCAGATCCCTTTCCTTTGTCGGGAGCTTTAGATTTACAGTCCCTTTTGAAGTGGCCTTCCTTTCTACATTTCCAACACACCACCTTTACAAGTTTTCCTGGATATTTATATCTCCCTCTAGATTTAGATCTCCCACTCAATGACTTATTTTTGTTTCTGTTCTGGGACTGTCCTCATATAGACAAGGCATCACCATTCTGGCTCTCCATATTTTTCCATCTCATCTCCTCCATCAGCAAGGCTAAGACTATTTCATCAAACTACAAGGCAGTTGCATTGCTACCTATTGCAATAACTAGACTATCCCATGAATCTGGTAGAGAACACAAAAAATTGATGCACTTATCTTCATCTGAAATTTTAATATCAACAGATGCTAACTGACTTACCACAGTATTAAATGCATTTAGATGCTCTGTCACCAAGTCTCCATCTTTCATCCTCAGGTTATATAGCTTTTTCCACAGGAACAGTTTATTCACCAGAGACTTAGATTGGTACAAAGTCCCTAACTTGTCCCACAAAGCCTTCGCAGTATCTTCCCCTGATACATTCAACAATACTGAATCTGAGACACACAATCGTATTGTTCTCTTTGCCTTCCGATCCAACTTCTTCCATTCTTCATCGGACACTCCTGTTGGTTTAGTACCTGGATCTACCGCGATCCACTGATCTTTATCCACCAACAGATCCTCCGTATTGAGTTTCCACAACTCAAAACTCTGACCATTAAATTTCTCGATCTCTATCTTTCCACTACTCGCCATCTTCTTTCACCACCAGAATCTATCTCGCAGATCTCCCACTGAACAGGGTCTACCACAGGCTCGAGCGAAACCCCTCAACAACAAAGGCATCCCCTTGAATCCAAAATAGCTCTAATACCAAATGTAGGTTTTAACCCCGTACAGAAATTACCTGCATACGAATTCTAAAACACAAAAAATAAACAATGTGAGAGCATAACACATAAAATATATATACACAGAGATTTCCCCTGGATCCCAAAATTGAGATTACTAGCTTGATTTTTCATTCTATTCCTTTCAATGTTACAATACATATTTCTACATGCCGAAGCATCCAATACCATGGATCGAAAACCATCATGTCCAATACCATGAATTGAAAACCATCGCGTCCAAAAAACATGTGTGAAAATCATGCACAAAACCATAGGTGGTTCCGCCCAACCTAACATAGGTTCCAAAACCAAAATTTTCCCTCAAACCCCATGTGACCCCCCCTCTAACCCCCCGGTTAACTACGTGGGCTAGTCGTGGAAAGAATATAACACAACCCAACACATACCTCGATGTTAGAGCTATTAAATCCAATGTGGACATGGTTGCTGTCACAAGTGACTGTCCGTCCTCATCTCATTAGACAGTTATGGCCCCGCAGTGTGAGGTGGGAGAAGGTGCACATCTATCTGTTGAACTGTCACATCCTCCCACCCAACCGGCTCTTGATCTTTGTGTAGATTTGGCTGACAAGACCGTTGGCTGTCACGTGGACTTATTTCCTCAACCTCCGTCCCCACATTATGTTGATCCTTTGGATTGCACTATGTCATGTTCTCCCATTCCAGACTCCACACTTTTTGTTCAAGAGGATCAAGTTGTCAACAGAGTTGGTGTTGAGCAACCAACCTGCGCTATGTGTGGGAATCTGAAGAAGAACTCGCAGTGGAGGATGACCTCCTTTTGTTCTCACCTCATCCGCTTTTCCCTGACATCTTTGGTGATTCTTCCATTGTTGATTTTCCATGTGAGAATACATCCCCAGATGCATCTACTATCGATTATTCATAGAATAACTGGATGTTAGTCTATCATTCCATAGCAGAGAAGACACATTAGTGTTTGTAAATCCACTCAATATTTCATCTGTCTTTTCTGAAAATGCAGAGGGTGAACATTCTTGCTTCTCATCAACCCCTCTGTACGATTCATCAGATCATGAGGATGTTGATGAACATATCGAATTTTCTAATCGTGGTTGTCGTGATCTCTTTTCTCCTTCATTCGATCACGATGTTGATTCATTCGCCATCGATCTTTCTTGGCCACCCGTATTCGGTGATATACCTATTGATGAAGTGGAAACCCCACAAGTTGTCGAGGCACTTCAGCCCAAGCTGATGGTTTTGTCAAGTCCTCACTGTCTTGAGGATGACTTCACTCTAGATCATAAACCTTTTGAAATACCCAAGGCTCCTCATCACTCTCCTGTTTACATTGAAATCAATATGGTTCAAAAAATTCACATCCTCTACCTAAATCACATGATCCCATCGCTCATGCATTGGAGGAATCATACAAAACGAGCACTCTTGCTAAGTGTGAGTTGTCTTTATTTCTCATGTTTTCTCGTTTGTCATGATCAAAATAATGTACATGTTTTTCATCTACACGTAGTGTGAAGCATAACCATGACACGTCCACAAAATGCTTGACTTTCGCTTTTATTCTTTTCTTTTCTGTGGACATTTTTAAACTCGGAGCGTGTTGGTCTTCACTATTATATCTTTCTTGTTTGTTCATTCACATGCTTATCTTTCTCGTAGACCACACCTTCACTAACATGGGTCAACCAATGTGCTGATAGCTGCATTGGAAATATCACTTTATGTGAAACGAACCATTGTTGGGCTGTGTTATATTCTTTCCATGACTAGCCCACGTAGTTAACCGGGGGGTTGGAGGGGGGGGGAGCGCCCCTTCATTGCGCCGATTGTGTAGCGGTGGGGGGGGGGGGGATCACAGGGGTTTGAGGCATACCCGTAACCCCACTTTTGGTTTTGGACCCTATGTTAGGATGGGCAGATTGACCTATGTTTTTGTGCATGATTTTCACACATGTTTTTGGACGTGATGGTTTTCAGTCCATGGTATTGGACGCGATGGTTTTCGGTCCATGGTATTGGATGCTTCGGCATGTATAAATATGTATTATAACATTGAAAGGAACATAATGAAAAATCAAGCTGGTAGTCCTGGTTTTCGGATCCAGGGGAAAATCTCTGTGTATATGTGTTTTATGTGTTATGTTCTCGCATTGTTTATTTTATATGTTTTAGAATTCATATGCAGGTAATTTCTATACGGGGTTAAAACCTACATTTGGAATCAGAGTTGTTTTGGCTTCAAGGGGATGCCTTTGTTGCTGAGGGGTTTCACTCAGGCCTATGGTAGACCCTGTTCAGTGGGAGATCTGCGAGATCGATTATGGTGGTGAAAGAAGATGGCGAGCAGTGGAAAGATAGAGATCGAGAAATTTAATGGTCAGAGTTTTGAGTTGTGGAAACTCAAGATGGAGGATCTGTTGGTGGATAAAGATCAGTGGATCGCGGTAGATCCGGGTACTAAACCAACGGGAGTGTCCGATGAAGAATGGAAGAAGTTGGATCGGAAGGCAAAGAGAACAATACAATTGTGTGTCTCAGATTCAGTATTGCTGAATGTATCAGGGGAAGCTATGGAAAAGGCTTTGTGGGACAAGTTAGGGACTTTGTACCAATCTAAGTCTCTGGTGAATAAACTGTTCCTGCGGAAAAAGCTGTATAACCTGAGGATGAAAGATGGAGACTCAGTGATAGAGCATTTGAATGCATTTAATATTGTGGTAAGTCTATTAGCATCTGTTGATATTAAAATTTCAGATGAAGATAAGTGCATCAGTTTGTTGTGTTCTCTACTAGATTCGTGGGATAGTCTGGTTATTGCAATAGGTAGCAATGCAACTGCCTTGCAGTTTGATGAAATAGTCTCAGCCTTGCTGACAGAGGAGATGAGACGGAAAAATATGGAGAGCCAGAATGGTGATGCCTTGTCTGTACGAGGACGGTCCCAGAATAGAAACAAAAATGAGTCATCGAGTGGGAGATCTAAATCTCTAGGAAAACCTGTAAAGGTGGTGTGCTGGAAATACGGAAAGGAAGGGCACTACAAAAGGGACTGTAAATCTAAAGCTCCTGATAAAGGAAAGGGATCTGATGATGCTCCTTCTGTAGAGGTGAAAACCACCTCAAATGAAGGTGGGGATGTGTACTTGGCTTCTTCAAGTACACATGTAGATCATGAGGCATGGTTGATTGACTCAGGTGCATCATTTCACTTCACTCCCATAGAGAGTGGTTATACGAGTATGATAAATACAATGGTGGTGATGTCTTCTTAGGGGATGATAGGAAGGCTAGAATCATTGGTCGCAGAAAAGTAAAGTTAAGTTGCAAGGTGGAAGAGTTAGAACACTTCCGGGTGTTCTGCATATTCCTGCATTAGCCAGAAATTTGATTTTTGTAAGCAAGTTGGATGATGCAGGTGTAAAAACAGTGTTCGAGAAGGATAATTGAAAAGTGGTTCGGGAAGCACTGGGATAGATGCAGGGAGTTCGAATTTGAACTCTGTACAAGCTGCGAGGTAGCACTGTTATTGATGAGTGCAACAGTTCTGTGGTTCTTGAAAGTGGAGCAGAAAATCTAGTGGTCTCTGGAGAGAAGACCATGATGTGGCATAAAAGGCTTGGACATATTGGAGAGAAGGGCCTTCGATTACTTCATGGTAAAGGTATGGTAGAAGGTATGAGTAATAGCTCTCTGGATTTTGATTTTTGCGAAAATTGTGTATATGGGAAGCAGAATTGGGTGAGTTCCCCCTCTGGTAATAAGAGGGTGAAACAGATATTATAACTTCTGCATAGTGATGTGTTTGGACCTGTGATGGTTCCATCATTGGGTAAGTCTGTGCACAATGTATCATTTATAGATGACTTCTCAAGGAATACATGGATATATTTCCTTAAGAATAAATATGAAGCCTTTGACAGGTTTAAAGAATTTAAGGCTCTGGTGGAAAACCAAACAGAGAAGAAGATAAAGGTGTTGAGGAGAGATAGCGGTGGAGAGTTTTGCAGTAAGGAACTTGAAGAATTATGTAAGAAGTGTGGTATAGCACGACATAAGACTACTCCACATACACCTCAGCAAAATGGAGTTGCAGAAAGAATGAACAAGACATTAATAGAAAGGGAAAAAAGCATGCTTAGTGGTGCCGGGTTAGGACAGGAATTCTGGGCAGAGGTGGTGGAGATAGCATGTTACCTGGTCAATAGATCACCTTCATCAGCGTTGGAGGATAAGACTCCACAAGAGGTATGGACTGGTAAGAAACCCTCTCTTTCACATCTGAGGGTATTTGGATGTGATGCATATGTACATGTTCCAAAGGAGAAAAGAACCAAGTTGGATAGTAAACCTAAAAGTGCATCTTTATTGGGTATAAGGATGGTTTAAAGGGTTATAATCTTTGGAACCTACTAACAAGGAAGGTTGTGTACAGCTGAGATGTGGTGTTCAGAGAGGTGAAAGATGTTATTAAACATGAAGTCCAACCAAAGGAACCTGAGACGATAGAGTTTGAGCTAAAGGAGGAAGAATCAGACTCTACAGCAGAGGAGGAATTAGAAGATGAAGAGCCACAAACTCCGGGTGTGAGAAGATCAGTTCGAGAAAGAAGGCAGCTAGAAAGGTAGAGTCCATCTGCTTTCTGTTAAAATTTTGCTTTGTCTGTTACTGATGATGATCCCAGAACTGTGAAGGAAGCAGTGAATTCAAAGGATGGAAAACTCTGGAAAGAGGCCATGGTTGATGAAATGGCATCTTTGCACAAAAATGAGGCTTGGGATCTGGTGGAGTTGCCAGCGGGAAGAAACCCATTGGCAGCAAATGGGTGTTCAAAAAGAAGACAAATGCAGAAGGAAAAGTGGAGAAATACAAAGCTCGGTTGGTAGCAAAAGGTTATTCCCAGATGCAAGGAATTGATTTTGGTGATATTTTTTCTCCTATTGCCAAGGTAACTTCTATTAGATTAGTTTTATCTATTGTTGCTGCTTTTGATTTTGAGGTAGAACAGACGGACGTGAAGACAACATTTCTTCATGGGGATCTAGAAGAGGAGATCTACATGGAGCAACCTGAAGGTTTTGTGGTGAAGGGTAAGAAAGAACTGGTATGCAAGTTATAGAAGTCTTTGTATGGGTTAAAACAGTCACCAAGAATGTGGTATCAGAAAATTGATACATTTATACGGGGACTTGGCTTCACCAGAAGAAAAGAAAATCACTGTGTGTATTTTAAATTAATTGGTGACCGTGTTATTTATCTGGTCTTGTTTGTGGATGATATTTTTCTGGTTGGAAATGACAAAGAAATTATCAGGGATTTGAAGACTCATTTTTCCTCCAAATTTGACATGAAAGATCTTGGTGCTACAAACTATATTTTGGGCATGGAAATTAAAAGAGATCAGAGAAAGAGGAAGCTCTAGTTAAACCAGAGGAAGTATGTCGAGACAATATTGCAGAGGTTTAATATGCAAGATAGTAAACCGGTGAAGATTCCTATTCCTGTAGGTGTGAGGTTATCTGCTGAACAGTGTCCCAAGACACAAGAAGAGGAAGAGGACATGTCCCGTGTTCCATATGCAAGTGCAATCAGTAGCCTAATGTATGCAATGGTCTGTACTAGACCAGACATTGCACATGCAGTGGGAGTATTGAGCAGGTTTATGTCAAAACCAGGGAAGGAGCATTGGACAACAGTGAAGCGGGTTTTCAGGTATTTGAGTGGCACTAGTGATTATGGTTTGTGCTACTAAGGAAGACTAGGATTGGATAGAGTGTTGGACGGCTTTTTTGATGCAGACTGGGTTGGAGATCTGGATCAGAGAATATCTACAAGTGGGTATGTGTTTAACCTATTTGGAGGTGCGGTCAGTTGGATGAGTAAGAAACAATCTATAGTGGCACTATCAACTACAGAGTTAGAATACATGGCAGCCACTCATGCAAGCAAGGAAGCAGCTTGGTTATAGAGATTGTGTTCAAGTATGGGGTTAGTACAGGGAGCTATAAGGATAGACTGTGATAGCCAAAGTGCAATTTTCTTGGCAAAGAACCCCACATATCATTCAAAGACAAAGCACAGTGATGTTCAGTATCACTTTGTGAGGGATATGATAGAAGACAAAAAGGTGTTGCTAGTAAAGGTGGACACTTTGAAGAATACTGCAGATGCATTGACAAAATATATGAGCTCTGAGAATTTCTCTTGGTGTAGAGAGATAATGGGTGTTTCAGGACTGGAAAAATGACTAAGCTCTCTTGTGGCCTCCTTAGGAAAGAAAAAAACAAGTGGGAGAATTTTGGGTTGTGTTATATTCTTTCCACGACTAGCCCACGTAGTTAACCAAGGGGTTAGAGGGGGGGTGGAGCCCCCCTTCATTGCGCCGATTGTGTAGCGAGTGGGGTCACAGGGGGTTTGAGGCGTACCCGTAACCCCACTTTATGGGGTCCGGGGCAACGCTTTGGTTTTGGACCCTATGTTAGGATGGGCGGACCCACTTATGGTTTTGTGCATGATTTTCACACATGTTTTTAGACGTGATGGTTTTCGGTCCATGGTATTGGACGCGATGGTTTTCGGTCCATGCTATTGGATGCGATGGTTTTCGGTCCATGGTATTGGATGCTTCGACATGTATAAATATGTATTATAACATTGAAAGGAACATAATGAAAAATCAAGCTGGTAGTCCCTTTTTTGGGTCCAGGTGAAAATCTTTGTGTATATGTGTTTTATGTGTTATGCTCTCGCATTGTTTATTTTCTAAGTTTTAGAATTCGTATGCAGGTAATTTCTGTACGGGGGTAAAACCTACAACCATGCACTGTTTAGTTTAGGAGTAGGAGTAGTGTTTTCTTTTTGTTTACTTTGTTTGCATGCTCGCTTCGTTTACTTTGTTTGCGTTGCTTGTGTGCTTCCTTTGTTTTCTTGCTTTGCTTTCATTTACTTCAGTCCTTTGCTTTATGTTTCTTTGCTTGTTTTCACCCATAGGTTAGTTTCGCATGAAACCATGTGTGGCTCTTGAGACAAGCAAGGTAAAGTAAAGGAGGACTTGTACAACTATCAACTCTTGGTTATCTGTTGTCCTCTCTCTTTATGAAAGAGCTTGTTGTCTTCATTCGATGATACCCTAATGGAAAATACATGTTGATTTGTGGTAGCATCGGATATGCTCTAGCCATGAAAATTGGTGGAGAGGCTAAAGCACGTGAGATCTCCAAGACCCGGAAATGGTTTGGGGAAATTCCACCTAGTTCGAGAGATATTAAAATAATTAATATTTTTAATGGAGTTCTTAAGTCTAAACTTAGGAAAATTAAAATATTAATGGGTATCAATATAAAACTAGGTGAGAAGGTTCTAAATGACATGCATCAAGCCAAATCTAATCTTAGCCATTGATTAGAGACTTAATCTTGGTCGTTGAAGACTCAACAGGAAAAGTATAAGAAGAGGCTTGAGGGACAGTTGGAGATACACCAAGACTGATCAGTCAGTTCGATTTTCTAGAGTGGGGCTTGCTGAGAAAATTTGAACAAGTGATTTGTTACAAGCAAGGGGCAGTGAGTACATAACAGAGAGGTAGGGATAGTGCCTGAGGGTCAGCGCAGTGAATGCAGAGGTTGACGCAAAGGCATTCAGAGCTACGTAGGGGCCTGCATGGGTGATGCAGAGTGCTAGAGAGCTAACACAGAGAGTTAGAAGGCTGACAGAGAGGGTTTAGGAGCTACGCTGAGGCTAAAAGGGCTGACGCAGAGCCCAGAGGAAGCGCTAGAAGGATTTTCGTGGGGCAGACTAGCTGAATATCTATCTCCAAGAATAGGTATTACTGTCGTGTAACAATCTCTGTTGGGTGAACCATTTCTAGAAGCCTAGTTGTACTCAAGAATCTGTATAATAATAAAACCCTCAGAACTGCTACACTGGTTTTCCCGCATTGGGTTTTTCTGGGGAAGATTTTATAAAAATAATGGTGTCCCTTGTGTGTTTGTCTCAGTATTTTTCATTTTTTGATCTATATATGAGTTAAGGCCACATTTGTGTTTATTTCAGTATTTATAGTCAGATAAATAACTTGTTAATGTAATAAACAAGTAGGAGAAATAAACCAGATTATGCAGTAGGTATTTTTAACGTGTCAGACTTAGAAATTTCAACATGGTATCAGAGGGTTGGAGATCATAGGAGGACTGAAGGCATCAGCGATATTGGAAATTTGCAACAGTAGCAACTGTCCCAAGAAATAGAACTACTCCTAAGTAGAAGGCAGTAGAGAAAGAGTGACGCAGAGGGCCTGTGTCATCATTTCAAGCCAGAGAGAGGGCCAACACAGAGGCAGAGAGAGGCAGAAGAGGCTCACAAAGAGCCACCTCATCCTACTCATCTAGGTAATCTTGACGCAATTCGCCAAAGGAGCGATTCAACCTTGGTTGGGATTGCGCAGAGCTAGGAGTCTCAGTTTCTTCAATTGTCGGGGCCTAGGGAGTTGTGGGCAGATTGTGGATTGGAAAGTTGGTGGGGTGTTTTTTATGTCAAAGCATAACAGTACCTAACGCGATAGAACCAAGGTAGAGGGAGTCGATACCTTGGCGGATTTCTAGCCAAGAAATCCAGATCCGAGTTGCAGTTGCAAAGAGGATTGGAGAGGAGCAGTTCAACATTTGGTGGGAAGATTTCCAGCAGGGAAATCAGGACTTAGAGAGAGATTTCCAGGAGGGAATTCGAATCTCAAAGGGAGTCCAAAAGAAGAGTGAATATGGCAGTAAACAGACTAAGGGATCAGGACAGGTTGGACGACGTTTCCAACTTTTTCATCTAGAAGGCCATGATCCTAGCAGTCCTGGATAGACATCGCATCAAGGGCTTTGTCTTGAGAACCATGGCTATCCCAGTCGACCCAATTGATAATGGGAAGTATGAGGATGCAATGGCGAGGGAAAAGTGCATAATCCTTGATGGGGTCAAGGATAATGTCATACCACATATTGATGAAAAGAACACAGCAAAGGAGATGTGGGATAGTTTGACGACATTGTATGAGGGCACTTCCGTGCAGTGGAAGATGCTATTAGAAAATCAATTGCGGTCATATCAGATGTAGAAGGAGGGGCATATAGATCTATTCCTCCTCAGATTGCAGGAGATTCGTGACCAAATTACTTCCATAGGGGCCACACCGAATCAGGAGTTCATGGTCAAGGCCGCCCTGAATACAGTCTCCAAGGAGTGGGAGACATTTTTCCAAGGCATTTTTGGGAAGAGCTACTCTTCCATGATGGGAAGAGATGTGGGCAACTCTTCACCAAGAAGAGATCAGACGGTTGACCAAGATGGGGAGTAGTGGGAAGGGAAGTCAAATCAAGAAAGAGGAGGAGGAGGATATGGCTCTGGCATCTGCGGGGTATCAAGGGAAGAGGAAGAAGAAGGAAATCTCCAAGGTAAATTGCTTCCATTGTGGGGAGCTAAGTCATTATGCATCCCAGTGTCCCAGGAAGAAAAGCAAGGGAGAGGCTTCCAACTCCGACACAGCTTCAACTAAGGTGGAGAAATAAGTCGAGACTCATGACAATTGTGCCATGAGTGCTCATGCACCTCAAGAGAAGAGGTGGGGAAACATCAAGCTGTAGTCAAGAGGACTACAAAAGATGAGGGGCAGGATCCTTGAGGTGCCCAAACTCTTGGATCATATCTAGCTATGGGAGCCTTTATCGACAATAGCAGGATGACGAATGTCGGGTAGAAGCAAGATGCGATGGAGTGACAAGGCAGTGCTAGAGTGCAGAGGTTTGTAGCAGTACAGTGGGGGTTACAACAGTGTGAGAGGCACACAGGTGTTTGAAGTAGTGCGAGAGGCACAAAGGTGGTTGCAGTAGTGCGAGAGGCACAGAGGTATTTGCAGCAGTGCAGAGGCAGCAGAGGGAGCACAAGATAGCAACAGAGGTAGCTTCAGCATTAGGAGGCTTCCAGATTGACAAGAATGTCAGAATTTGGGTAGATCAGTTACTTACTTCTTGGTAACTGAGTTACAGTGTTGTAGTTAACAGTGGCAGTGCTATGGGTAGCATGTTGAGAGGGAGATGCAGTACATATGTAGCAGTGGCAGTGATAGAGTCATGGGTAGTAGTACAGGAAGCAATAATGCAAAGGATGTTGGGCAGCAGGCCAAGCATCAACACAGGTATTGGTGCGGAAGGATCAGTGTGATCTTCAGTGGTGGAGCATTACTAGAGCACATTCCTTGCTAAGAGGGAGTGTTGATTTGTGGTAGCATCGGATGTTATATAACCATGAAAATTGGTGGAGAGGCTAAAGAACATGAGATATCCAAGACCCATAAATGGTTTGGGGAAATTCCACCTAGTTGGAGAGATATTAAAATAATTAATATTTTTAATGGAGTTCCTAAGTCTAAACTTAGGAAAACTAAAATATTAATGGGTATTAATATAAAATTGGGTGAGAAGGTTCTAAATGACATGGATCAAGAAAAATCTAGTCTTATCCGTTGATTAGAGATTTAATCTCGACCGTTGAAGACTCAACAGGAAAAGTATAAGAGGAGGCTTGAGGGTCAGTTGGAGATACACCAAGACTGATCAGTCAGTTTGATTTTTTGGAGCAAGGCTTGCTGAGAAAATTCGAACAATTGACCTGCTGCAATGAGGGGCAGTGAGTACATAGCAGAGAGGCAGGGATAGTGCCTGAGGGTCAGCGTAGTGATTGAAGAGGCTGATGTAGCGGTAGCAGAAGCTACGTAGAGGCAGCTAAAGACTACGCAAAGGCTAAGGGGCCGGCGTGGGTGACAAAGAGGGCCAAAGAGCTGACGCAAAGAGTCAAAAGGCTGACACAAAGGGTTTAGGAGCTACGCTTATTCTAGCAGGGTTGACGCTGAGCCTAGAGGAAGCGCCAAAATGATTTTCGTGGGGAAGACTAGCTAAATATCTATCTCCGAGAAGAGGTATTCCCGTCGTGTAACAATCTCTGTTAGGTGAGCCATTTATGGCACCCTAGTTGTACTCAAGAATCTGCATAATAATAAAACCCTCAAAACGGTTGCACTGGTTTTCCTGCATTAGGTTTTTCCAGGGATGATTGTCCAAAAATAACGATGTCCCTTGTTTTTTTGTCTCAGTATTTTTCAGTTGTTGATTTGTATATGAGTTAAGGTTGCATTTGTGTTTATTTCAGCATTTGTAGTCAGATAAACAACTTGTTAATGTAATAAAAAAGTAGCAGAAATAAACCAGATAATGCAATAGGGATTTCTAACGTGTTAGACTTAGAAATTTCAACAATACGTTCTGTTCAGACTGAGTCTTGGTGAAAACACAAAGCTTGCACTTTAAATAGTATCACCTACACTAATTGGTTCTTTTGGGTTAACCCTTTTCAACTCAGTCAAGTAGCGTAAGGTGAGGGGGGAAACCTTAATAAGTAGTGTCAGAGGTATATATAAAATACTTCTCTAAAGGGACAACCTCTTCTGCTATCAATAAGTCGGGATCCCTCTTCCACCTTTGAAATAAATAATTTCCTATGCACAGTTCTTTGAAAAATGAAAAAATAAATAAGGAGAAAGAAGAGAAAGTCTTCCTGCACAGAGAGGTGATGTAAGTAACTCTGTCGGGGTACTAACCAGGCTCACTGGTAGCGAAACGATACTTGTGTCCTGCATGACTCTATCAGGGTACTATCCAGGTCTACTGGCATCAGAGCAACGCCAGAGATGAAACTAAGACTCTGAAATATTTATTACTTGTGTACCAATATACCCCTCATCCTGAATCGAAACAACTGACTTGACTTGGCTTGGAATGTGTGTTGACCGATCAAAAGAATGGTAAGGAACTATATCTTCAACTCAAGCTTAGTGTTGAAGCCATTACAGTCAAAGAATCAAACAATACTTCCAAAGGAGTTAGACTCTCTTTTCACAAACAAGGTCCATACAAAGAGTTGGAATTCTACGAGTTTGTCGCCAATGTTTTAGCGGCTACAACCACCCTCCAAAACTTTGCCTTCACTTCATTTTGTAGCCTTCCTCATCAAAATCATTGCAATTATCCTACACTGATCAGGTACTTATGTTTATTTGAGTTCATCTATTGTTTCACAACCTGTGTTCAACTCAATTGTTCCGTCGGACAACCATAAGCACACCCAACACTTGGTTCACATTTGGTCGATCAGTTGTCGAGAAAAACTACCCAAACCTGGAGGGTGGCTTGTATTCCCCTCAAGAATTATGTAAAGGAGCCCAACAGCTGGCCTACACTCAGAAATTGCACAGAGCAAGCCAGCCGACACTGCTCTCTAGAAATGTGCGGTTTCATGCAGTTGCACTGCCATCCAAAAATGCGCAGAACTTGCCCAGCTGCACTGCTCTCCAAAAATGCGCAGAGCGGCCCAGACCAGCTGCACTATCCTCCCAAATTGTGTAGAACTAGCCAGCTACACTACTCTCTCGAAATGTGCATAGAAACCCAACATCACTACACTAGAAAATTGCTTAGAGTTAGCCAGTGAGCCAAGGCCTCTCAATCCAGAAACAATGCAAAAGTTTTCCCTCACTGACTATCCGTTGCATGTGCCGATATGCTGTCCGATTCCCTCCAAAACTGCGCAATCCTTCCTTGCATGTCAGATAGATTTTCTCAAAAAAGCGAAAAAAGCATCCTTATATTTTAGTGATCTATTTTTAGCAGTAAAAGTTACATGCAAAACTGTTTTTAGAAACTTCTTGCCAAGTGTCAATTTTTCCTAGATTTGCGGCATGCGTGTCATAAACCCTAATTTTTCCATATCTATATAAATGATGCCTCAAATCTCATTCTTCACATTCAATATTGGAGCTTTGGCATTACCAAGGCATGTAGGAACCTTCGGCACAGTTGACGCAACTTTTCCAGGTAAGTTTTGCTTTTCATGCCTTTTGTCGCTTCTATGTTTTCGGCTTGTATGGGTATTGTTTCCTTGGTTTTATTAACGACCGATGGCGTTTCAATATATTTTATCTTGTAGAAGTGTTGTTTCAAATTTTTCATTACCTTTCCTTAGTGTCGCAAGCATAACACTGTTTCTGCTCTCATAGTCATCGTTTCGGCGACTTGCTTCATGAGCTTCTTAGTTTTGTCGTTTAACTGATTCCTGCACTCACTTGAATTGCATGCATGCTTATTTCACTCAGATATGCACCAGCTTCACACACACATTCACTCCTTCATGTTTTAGGGTTCCCATTGGGCAGATTTGGGTTGTATCGGCCCCAATCCTGTGTCTCCCAGCAAGCTCTGCACATTCCTGGTAATCAAGGATCTTCCTTTCCTTCGAGAATTGCGTAGAGACTACCCACATTGTCTCCGGGCTGTTCTCTGCGCAATCTTGGGAGGCAGTGCCCAGTCCTGCCCACTGGAACTTCGCAATGCACAGTTCCAACCAGCAACCCAGCCTGACTGTTCTACGCATTGCACAGTTTCAGTAAGTAGTTAGCCTCCCTGGACTGCACATTTCATAGATCCATCCTGCAGTTAGCCTCACTGGTAGCTGGGACTGCGTAATGCGCAGTTCCAGCTGACAGTCTTCCAGCTTCCCGAAGTCAGTGTTGTGCAATTTTGCCCAATAGTCACCAGTTTGTTGCCATAATGTTTCTCGAAGTTGTTTAATATTTTTATCTGATATTGTCTCGCCATGAGATTCTTCTCTGTCTCCAGGTACCACAGGTTTTTGAGCATCTTTTCAGTAGTACAGGCATCATGGCCTCCAAAAGAGCTAGATCAAAAGAATAGTTGAAAGCAGTACTCGGGACGTGGTTGAACAGGGGTCAATTAGCTCGCCCGTGTACACAGACACACACTTGTTCATTGATAAGGAAATCAAGATCACATGGCAAGACATCAACACCATCTTCTCAGGTAGCTTTGAGGAGAATCTGGAGGATCGACAGGTCTATGTGAACATCCATAAGTCAGGATTATACAAGGTTGCATGCAGGTTTCCCGTGTTCCCATGTGCATATGTGATCCACTGGATTGTCTCACACACTGATCCTGAGACAATGATATTGAGCAGTGTTAGTGGAGCAAGGCTTGCTTCCTTTAGGATAGAGGATTATCAAGAGATATATCATTTACCATTCCCAGTGAATAGGATGGATGCACCGTTTCACACTCCCAATGGCAACACGAACATAAGAGACATCTTGAAGTGTTGGGTAAAAGAGCCAACGAAATTCAAGATGGCACCCAACCAGATATACAGGATGAAGACACTCGGGAAGGCATGCCAGTTCTTGGTCATCTTCGCATTTCGTTTGTATGGCCAAGGGAGTATAGAGACCTTCCCGCGGAGTTGGGTTGCTATGTTGGATCAGCTGGGAAGTGAAGGAAAACCATTCAACTGGTCCGACATGTCGGCCCTCAAGTTGAAAGTGCATCTATCCAATGCTCAGAGCCCGCCAAAGGATCACCAAGAAAAATTCTTCATGTCTGCCTACTTGCTCGATGCAATTTGTGCCTGTCAACATTTTCCTAGCATGGTTTGGGCATGGACACCTCTGGAGAGTGTTGTGAACAGATATTGCAAGTTTCTCTCAGATTGTAGCTACCGAAAAGTCATGGCTAGAATATGTGACGATTTCATCTCCCCTTTATACATGATGATCTTTGAACAAGATCCATTGTGCATGTCCCGGGCAGCAACAGAGGCATTGTTGATCATTGCATATTGGTACGCCTCACCCATGGGAACCTTCATTAGGATGTACAACGCGTAGAAAGCTCTACATGTGTTGTCGAGGTTTTCCACGGACAAGTTGGTCATGCGAGAGGTTTCATACCACATCTCGAAAGGGTTTTCAGTTGGATTGCATGGGAAGAACAAGGCACCATGGCCCATGATTCCTATGTGAATTGGGTTGTACGCGATCGGGAGTTTGAAAGAAGCGGATGCCGAGGTGGTATACTTCAAGAAGTTTAAGTTCACCATAGGAATTTCAACCTGTATGACCCACATGGTTTATGCAGGGACCATTGTGCGAGGGTGTACTATCCTTGGATCCACGGGGCGTGTCATTGGCCAGAGGAAGACCCATGGAGATATTGTTATAACTCCTCTAGGCTTAATGAACCGGTCAGCATTGTAGTGGAGTGGCTAGCAGCACCATAAGGAGCAGCAAGCAACAAACATGTGCAAGACAAAGGCAAGAGGAAGATTTCTGAAAGCACAAAGATGGAGCAAAGCTACAAGTTTAAGGAAGACCCACTTGTGGAAAAGGTAGCTTTGGAGATAGATGTGAAGAGGTGACAAGAGGATAGTGTAAATAAAGAGAGAGAAGCAAATACTGGAAGATGAAGAGAGGATGTTGCAGGAATTCCAGCAGAAGCTCAAGGAAGAACAAGAGTTGCGCAAAAGAGAGAAGGAAGCACAACGTGAGCATGAACAGGAACAGGAACAGGAACAAAAGGAAGTGGAAGACGCGTAGACAATGAAAAATGCACTGATAGAGGTTAAAGACTCTAAACCAGCAACAGATGAGGAATAGGGTGAGCATCTGCAGGAATAGGAACTTGTTCTATAGGATGAACAAATAGTAGAACAGATGGACATGGAGATGGAGCAACCAGAACAGGATCAGGATATCGAACTCATTCCAAAAGCAAACGAGGTCACTCCACAAGCTTCACCAGATCCAACAACAAAGCAAGTCCTGAGTGAACAAGGGGATACCATTCTCCTTGAGGACCATCCCGGAATAGAGGTGTACAACATAACCTTTGATGAGTCACAACATAGAGTTATAAAAGTACGTAGAGAGTGCACCCTGAATGAGCATGCATCACCTGTGCACTTGGAAGAACGGGTGATTGTTTCGGATGTACGAAGACATCCAACTGCCTTGGCCAATGCTACAAAGTCTTATGCCGAAGCCATGAGCTCGAGTGTTAAGTTCTTGATAGAAGAAAATGAGCGTCTGGCTAAGGAATTGCAAGCAGCCAAGCAGAGAGAGGAACAATCAACAGGATCTGCCAAAGAAAAGATGAAGATGGCCATACTTTCTGAAATATCGGCTCTTGAGACAGTCATGCAAAGATTGTATGATAAGTTCATCACTATGCACAAGGCAGTTGTCCACCTACATGGTCATCAGCAGTGTGACACCAAGATAGCGCCAACACTCGCAAACATACATGTCGTAGTTGATCATGTATAGACATGGACAATGAGGTACAAGGGAGCCCCGCTTCACTTGCACAAGATGACGAAGCCGCAGGTGGAGTTGGACAAAGCACACATCCGAAGTCAGATACGGAACTATGAGTAACTCTCACCGCTTGTGATGCAGGAAAGTGTTCCCTCTGCAGACAGAGGCAACCCCTGTAGCCCTAGAGTGGGTTTAGTCACAGCAAGGACAGATCAACAATAGATTTCCTTAAACAATCATAGTTGGAGGCCTACCTCAACCGGTGGTCGATGGAGTCCCATTGTGCTGCTCCAGCGTCCGCTTCCTTCTCCTCGATGAGTGATCAACCTGAAACAATGCAAAGGAAATACAACAAAGCACGTAACCAGAAAACAACAATGATCTATTTACTCGCAAATTCAAGAAGTCATGAGATATCAAGTAAATTACATACAAGACATAGGAAAACATCATTCATTGTATTAATAATGAAATAAGAGCAAGCTTACAACCAAAGTCTTGACGTTGCGAGCCTTCTCGAAGGGTCCAACCAGTGTATTTCTCAAGCATTCACTCTTTGAAGATGGATCTCCCAATATACAAAGTTCTCTCTCACTCATAAGCTTTACACAAAGTTAAGGTCACTTCACAACCTTCCACAAGCTATCAACAATCCCACACTTGTCACACCCACACCAACTATCTAGCAAACTCACAAACACTAATAGCACTGCTCGATCCAAGAATTTACCAACTAGTTGATCATAGCAATGGTGAGTGTTTAAATAGGAGAAGGATTCCCCATGAAAGGTGGAAGAGTGAGCTTATCCCCAAGGAAGGTAGCACAAATGACAGAACTGCCATAGCAGAGGAGGAAGGGTGACACAAACTATGCCAACGACCAGGTCTGGAGGCATCCATAAGGCCGACTGTTGGAACGAATTCGCCCAATCTGGATCATCGCGAATTAATAACTAAGCTTTAGCGCTAACATCGCTAGTAGACAATGTATCCAGTCAGACCGTCACTAAGGATAGCAAGCAGCCTCGCACCAAAGCATGAAATCAGACCGTTGCGGGAAACAGATGTACTTCCGCGTTGGAAGCGCGGCCAAACTATTTGCAACCACTGTTCATTGCGTATATTAAGCCTAGAGTCGTGATGAGGTAGAAAACTTAGGAAAAGTGGGTCACTTGGCAACATCAGAGAGAATTTGTTCAGTATGAGCATGTTTCATTGGGACATATGACACAGCAAAAAGAATGGGGTGAAATCAGTGACAAATTACTGTGTAACAGATGCCCCTTAAAGTATGAAGCCCGAGAGAGTGGGAGGGGTGAAATGCTTTACGAAACTGACTGAGATGGAACACCATCTGGAAGAACCTACAGGCGCAAGTACAACTGATATCTCTGATAGTGAAATACATGTAGTTTAGGCATGGACGCAGCCATCCAAAAGACATATGAATTAGGTCTGTGGTATGGACGCAGCCACCCAGCGGATAAGACCATGACAATGATAAAGGTATGGTCACAGCCATCCGTGAAGACTCAAGTATGGTCACAGCCATCCATCAATGAGTCATGCAATCACGAACCAATCAACGCAGCCCGAACATGTGCAATCCGAGTTCGGGATCTTGAACCCAACTGATCATAGTACAAATTCTAGCATGCAAATAGATGTGTTGAGGTTGAGCATGATAGAATGTCACTTGATTACCGGTCAATGATGGAAATCGTTAACAAGCGCAAGAGAAACCACCAATAATTCCAATGGTTCTCAAGGTACAGTCTAGCACAATCCACGAAGTCTGAAGAAGGAGCTGAAGTCGAACACTCATGGAATCACCCAATCGACGACCAATGATGAAAGTCGACCATCAGGCGTGAAGAACTTGCCATTGAGGCATGCAAGCTCTGAGGTACCAAAGGGGATCTCTAGGTCAATCTCTTGGATAATGAGCTGATGTTGACAGGAGATGATCCGTCGCAGGAGGGCCATAATGTTTCCCCCATCAACGACACGAGATAAGGAACGAGCGGTAGATGGTGAAACAGAGTATCAGAGGATGAGGCAAGGATGTAAACTGTAGAAAGATTATACCCTTGAACATATCGGCGACACAACTCCGGAGGGTGGCAGCATTCAGGTACCAAGGGATCAGAGGCTCGATAGAGACGGTGTGAATTGGATGGAATGAGGCTAAATGGCAACCCAAACCCGCGGGAGGCCAAATGACAATGTATGGATGTCCCAACCTGACAAGAAGCAAAAGTGTCGATGTTCAAGAGTGACTAGCTGCCATGATGATTTCAAAATTTTTCCCCACCATTGCTAGCGAGTACCCCAATTATTTTTGAAGACAAGCTTGACAGGGACAGCATATGCTTGTAATATAAGTTCGACCTTTGATCGAATCCAACCTAGTAATAGTTTAACGAGCCCTAGGGAGGAGAAGCTCGAGTCTCGTCATGGTGACGAGTCCAATGTCGTCAGGGTTTAACGAGTCCGACATAGGTAAAACTCGGAGTCTTTTTCATGTTTAGAGAGTTTGAAAAAGACACGGAAAAGAAAACTCCAAGGGGGTCCTTTTTCGTAAATTTATGTCTCTCGAGCCCGAAAAAGTATAAAACGATACTCGAAAGAACCGCTTGACCATTACGATCAAGGAGTACTTTTCGTGATTAGTGACCTCGACCCGAAAGAGTAGAAAAGCGATCGAAATCACGTTGTTTCGTAATCAATAACGAGCTTGAAACGACAAAAGCTCGGCAATATTTTTCGTGTTTACACGGTTGGAAAAGAGCTTAAAGCAGACTGCCTCTTATTTCATTTAACGAGTCAAAAGGGATAACTCGGCTATCTTTTCATCTTTTAAGTCAGAAAAGAGCGTTAAAGAAGACTTTACGGATCAAGTGTACACGAAGTATGAGATAACTCCACTACCTGTAGTTCTGCACAAGACACGTCAAACGTAAAACCCATTCGAGATAAAATGATCAATTTATACGGAGACATAGTTAAAAAGCCAAATTTTAAATAACCATGTGATAAAAATGAGAAAAAACCCACATCTTTAAAATATAATAATTTTATTAATTTTCAAAAATTACTATAAAAGGGGTGGGGTAATTCATTTGTTTTTACCATTTGCACTGTTCATTTTACCATTGGAGCGTTGGAGCACCAACCTGAGCAAAGTTCCCAAGCCGATTTTGGCCTCATCCGTCCACGGTTCATTCTAAAACCTTCGCTAAGTAAGTACATTTCGCTCCCGGCACACTCATCAATGAGTTGGTCAATGAAGGGTGTAGGGTAGTTATCTTTGGGACAGACCCGATTAATATCATGATAATCAACACATACCTTGATAGTGCCCTGTTTT
Organism: Pinus tabuliformis; assembly: GCA_031772625.1. Lineage (NCBI taxonomy): Eukaryota > Viridiplantae > Streptophyta > Pinopsida > Pinales > Pinaceae > Pinus > Pinus tabuliformis. The sequence goes on along the minus strand of CM062804.1, from coordinate 1,631,643,235 downwards.
TTAGTCATAGGGACAATATTAGAGACCCAATCTGTGAGTGGGATGGGGTAAATAAAACCAGCTTTAAGGAGCTTTTCAACTTTCGCTTTAATAGCCGCAGCCTTTCGGGGGTGCACGGGGCGTAAACGCTGCCGAACAGGTTTAGCACCCGAATATGTAGGTATCTCATGCACCACGATGCTAGGATCGATGCCAGGCATCTCTTCGTAAGACCAAGCAAATACATCATAGAATTCGTGAAAAAGATCAGTATAAAGCTGAATCTCCTTCGGAGTACAAGTTACTCCAACATGGATGTGCTCGACAATCCTTGGTTTAATAGAGATGTCGATTGGCTAAGTTTGCGTGATGTTTCCCATGTTCCCTTCAGAAGACACTTGCTGAACTTGAATGGGTGTGTTACACAAAAATATCGTCACCATGATTATTTGCAGTCAGTATGGGTCTATCGCCACTTGTACTGTCCTCCTAAGCAAGTCTCAGACCTCAGCTCTTCAAGTCAAGCTTTGAAAATTAGAGAAAGACATTGAAAATCAACAAAGCTCTGGTTCCGCACTTTCTCTCACTATTGCCTGCAGTCCCGCACCTTCTGTTTACAAAAACTGCGGACCTGCCCGCTCTGTCCCTAAAGGTGTGGGTGCGGACCCCTGTGAAAGTCAAAAAGGCGCAAGTTTATTCTAAAAAACTCACTTTGGGTTAATTCTAGATGATTCTAGAAGGAATTTTGACGTGGATTGGCCGCTCTTAGGTGGTTCATGCATCCCAAAAGAAAAGGAGCTAATCCCTTGATGAGAGGAGCTATCCCTTTGAAGGAGGACCTAGTAACTTCCCTCCATTGCACTATAAATTCAGGCATTGGGCTGGTTGCTGGGGAGGTTAGAAGTTGAACATTTTTTAGGGTAAATGCTGGTGAAATTAAGACTTCCTAGTTGAGCTTGAGAGGAGAGATCACATACCTTTTTGGCTTCATTGGGAAGAGAGTGAAACTTGTCAAAGTAGAGGATACTTCTTGCTGGACCCTGGGAGGATCTTGTACAGCATCAAGGCACAGGTTGTAAAGTTCTTCTTTGATTTGAATTAATACAATCAGATTCATTTTTCTCAACAAATTGTCTCATGTCATTTGTTTCGTGAATTCCTTGACTTTCATGTTAAATATGTTTTATGATATTGGCTTTTCAGGTGCTATTTAATTTGTTTGCTTGTTTGTGTTTGCATATTCGCGACAAGGGAGCTCATTTGGATCGAAGGAACGAGGCTTCCACAAACTTGCGTTGGACCCAAGGTAGGCCTAAAACACTTGTTTGCCTTTGTTTATAAATGCATATTTAGAGAAAGATATTTTGTGATTGGTTTGCTTGTCATTAGGTCTTCTTTAGATTCTAGGAAGGTCAATCTTGTCCGCAAGATCGACTCATTCCGTGTGACAAAATGGCGACTCCGCTGGGGACTTGATTTTTTCCTTGTTTTTACTTTGACCTGAGAAACTGTGTTTTTGTTTCTGTTTTTGGCTTGTTGTGTGTAGAATTGGGTAGAAATAGTAGATCCAGGGTTATTTTTTGTTTTTCATAGCTTTGGGAGAGGACCGCACCCTAGCCTTTTGACACAGTGCGTACTTATCCGCACTTTTGCTTTTAGCACAGAGCGGTACCGCACCTGTGTTAACTATGGGCCTGCGGACCCCGTCAAAATTTTGAAAAACCTAAGATTTTCTCTGTTAGTCAGCTTAGTTTTTGTTTAGAAGTTATTATCCACTGCCCAGACCTGCATATAACCTATCAGAAGCTTTCCTTAGGTTGATTTCATTGGTGTTAGGGTTTTAGGTGAAATTCCTAGGAGTTTTGCTTGTTGGGTTTGTTTTTCATTTTGGTCTTGTAGTAGCTCTGAGCTTAGAAGCTGTAGGGACCTCAGATCACCTTGGTTTCTGCCAGCCTTCTTATGAGTCTGACCATTTATGAAATCTACCCTTGTTGAGGAATCCGCTTTGTGTTTTCTCTTTACAAAACTTTGAAAAGCTTGTGTTTAAAAGTTTGGATTTTCATTTTTAAAAAGAAAACAAAATTGGTTGTTTTTTACTAATTTCTGATTCTGCATAAATTGGTCCTTAGTTTACATCTAGCTAAGTAAAACATCCTTAAAAAAGACATCTTGTAGGCTTTGACTTCAAATAGGTTTTTATAATTTATAGATCTCAAAGTTAGTCATTTCCATAGTTTTGATTGTTTTATAAAAAATAAAAAATAAATCTCTTTTGGAAAAAGTTTGTTTTCGTAGTGGTTGAGTGCTTTGAAAAGAAAAGGGAAATTTTTGTGAAAATAACTAGTTGTCTCGTTTTGAGTGCATTGGAAAGGACAAAAGCTCTTCTTTTCATTTGTTTGTTAAGAAAGATTTGTGTTTACAAGTATTTGCATTCTCAAACTCTTTCCTAGCTAGAAGTTCATCGAAGGGAAAAGATTGTTTAATCATCTTAAGTGCATTTTTAGTGATTTTGAGTTGAGTCTTCATACCACGAGTTTCATCTCTGCACCTTTTGACTTAAACAAAAACCAATAAAAATAATGCTTAAAGTAAAAATCCTCTAGTAACATTTTATTTCTAGGGCTCTGATACACCAACTTAGCTTAGGATAGTGTCTTGGAGTAGGAGAGTAATTAATTCTCCAAGACAGTAAAAACAAACAAGTAGTTGTATCTTGTGGTAGGGAAGAAATCCAATTGTTGCATTTATGCTCTGGGAAAGCTCCTCTTAAAGGAGAAGCACGAGATCGTGTTCGAACCAGTGTGGGAATCAATCCTTCCTCATTGGGAACAACGCCAGATATTCACGTATTAAAAACGGTAAACCTCGGATTAACCATTGTCGAGGAGCCTGGGGTCACTTGTTGGTAAACCTTGGATTATGTCAAGGAGCCTTCAAGGGGATTGAGCTTGCTACTCTGCCCTTGCGTGCGTATCGGATCGTAGACTGTTCCCCCAGGTATATTTGTTTCAGTTGGTAACCTTAGTGGCCATATTCTTTAGGATTCTTCTTAAGGTGACAGTGGTGGGAAGATCCCACTGTACCTGGAGCAGACGTCGGCTAGACTCACTTGGATTTTCTGGGGGGTTCTCTTCACTCGAGACGGTTAAGTGGAGGAACTTGTGCCAGTCTATTCATTAAGCAGGTTGTCGGGGTAACTGTTCCAACCGCCATTTCTGTATTGAACTCTGTGACGTTGGATTTCATCACCAACTAGTGTTTTTAGTACGGAAAGTTACTGTTTGTGTGTGTTTGATCTCCTAGATTCTTTAGGCGTGTGATTCAAATTTGTTTGGTTCTTTAGAGGCTTTAGGTGGTTTTCATTGAGATTTTACTTTGTTTGCGTGTGAAGTAGTTAAAATTTTTTAACCGTGGCTGAATTACCGAGGAAGTCCCGTAGACTTCGGGGCCAACCTCCTGAGTTTTCACCGAGCCAGCCTGAAGGGTTGAAAGTCCCCGTAACTCCTAGAGACAATAGAGTTGGGTCACCTGAAGAAGGAGAGTCTTCTTTGGTAGTACATCCTGATTTTCAAGCTTTAGTAGCATATTATAATCCACAGTTAGTGTCTGTTTCCGAAGTTACTGGTAGCTTTTCATCTACTAGTGATATAGGTGAGGAACCTGAAGTATCCGAACTTGAAAGTGAATTTGTTGCTACTCCGACATCGGGGTTTGCTTCTCCAGGTTCTAGTGGTCCTGGTTCACCTAGTGTAGAAAGAATAATTACCCAAAATCTTCCTTCTGGACTTATAGCTATCGAAGAACTTGCTACTCCAGAAGAAGAAGTAGGCATCCCTATCCCTGAAAATCAACCTGCTATTGAACTAAGGGAGCGTGAATCAATTTTTTACAGTCCACCTAGGAGCAGTGCTTGGTATCTTTCTTTGACTAATTTCTTAGAAAACCCAGGGTTAAGTTTTTCACCACCTCGTGTTCCTTATCACCCAACACCTAGAGGTTACTATCCTCCGTTAAATATGTCAAGACAGTCGTCCATGTTTACTCAATCACCTGAATCCTTTTTGTACGGCGGTCCTTCTGTTCCCTCTGGGTATCAGTCACTTTCTAGTACTTTTTCGGGAGCATCTCCTCAACCCATTGAACAAGGGTTATTAACTGGAAGCAATGGTACTAAGCTGTTGAGCGTAGAAGATATTCTCATGATGTTAGGTTCTATTCCCAATCCTCAACCTCAAGGTGGCCAGTTACCGCCTAGGGGGCAGCCTCAAAATCCTCAATTATCGCCTGGGGGGCAACCTCAAGGTACCCAATTTGTACCTAGGGGGCAACTTCAAGGACAGTACATACCTACGGGACAGTACGTTCCTCAAGGTCAACCCCAGACTCAATATGTACCCCAAGGTCAACCCCAGTATCAATTTATACCTCAAGGTCAACCCCAGTATCAGTACGTGCCTCAAGGGTATCAACCCCAAGGTCAGTACTCGAACCAAGGTTTCCAACCACCCTCCAGTCAATCATATGTTCAAGGAATGGGAAATGTACCCTTGAATTATCAATCCTACCCTCAACCCGGTTATGGTCCTCAATATTCTCAACATGTTATGGGTCCGTACCCCGGAATGAATTTAGTGTGGGATCCATCGCAAACTCAACAGGTGTTGCAGCCAAATGTACAGTTGTCATCTCAAACTGGACAACCCTTAGTTTCTGGTACACCCCAGCAACCTGTCCAGTCTACTATTCAAACTTCTGTACCTTCGGTAGTTTCTCAGCCTGGGCCTAGTACGCCTCGTACTCCGCCTCAAACGACTACTGCAACTGCCGCAACATCTGTTCAATCTACCCCACCTACTTCTGGAGCATCGACAGCTCCGGTTTCTACTATTCCTGTATCTACTCCTCAGACATCTTTACCTCCGTCTAGATCCACGATTCAAACTTCGATTCAGATGCCTGTAGGACAACCTGGTTCAAGTACGGTTGTCACAAGTCAACCACAATTTACTTATCAACCATACCAGGGACAGCACCAATTCGGTCTTGCTGTGCAGCAGCCAGTCTATTAGTATCAACCATACCCTGGGTACACATATTAACAACCTCAACAACCCCAGTACGGTCCGGTTAATCCTGGTTTTCCGGGAGGATACAATATCCCAAATGAAATTCCTATTCCTTGTTATCCTGGATATCCTCCTCCTGGCGCTGGTCTCATGACCTAGAGTTTTAGGGACCCTAATCGTCAGTTACCGTTTATCGCAACTTTGGACTTGCTTGACTTGTCACGCCTAACGAACGATCCCATTAATTATCTTCCGTTTCGGCCGCCAATGCCAAATAAGTTGCCTGGTGATATTCCTAAGTTCGAAGGCAAATCAGGAGAGGACCCGTCGAACCATGTGATGACTTATCACCTCTGGTGTGCGTCTAACTCCATTTCAGATAATTCAATCCGTCTAAGACTTTTCCAGCGCACTCTAATTGGTCTTGCGGCCAAGTGGTACATTGAGTTACTGCGAGGCACTTTTTATAATTTTAGTCAGTTAGCTACCTCGTTTTTAACTCATTTTCAGTTGCCAGTCAGATATGACAATGGCACGGTATCACTAACTTCATTAAAGTAATCGATGTCCACTTACATTTCAGATCATATTCATGAATGGAGACGTCGACGGCGTTTAGTGAAGGTTTTTATTCCGGATCAGATCTTGGCTGAATGATTTGTAAAGTCTTTGTTGCCAAAGATCACTGAAGATGTAGCTAAAGCTGGAGTTGTTACTAAGGAGCAAGTAATTGCTCAAGCACAGTACCTTGACTTGGTCTATACTCAGTCAGGTACGTTACACGAGAAAATCCCTGATTTTCCCAAGCAAAATCAAATCGCTGCAGCTCCTTCGGGATCTCATGCCGCCGATGGTATGATTGGTACGGTTAACACTAAGAGTAAGAAGAAGTCTTCCAAGAATTATTCTCCTATCATAACCTTGCCTGATTCCCCGACATGAGATTCTTCCGTGGAGATTTCCGCCGATATTCACGTTGTAGAGTCATCTACAGCCAAATCAAAATCCGATGGGAAGAAGAAAGGGAAGAAAAAGAATAAAATGGACAAAAATTCAAAGGAGAAACCTGAAAAATCGGAATCTAATGATGAAAAGCGCAAACCTCGTTATCCTTGTCTCATTTGTGATGAAGAACATTTTACAAGAGACTGCCCTCATCGTGCATAGGTTGCGAAGATTGTCAAAGGTTCCCAAACGCCTACTGTTTTGAAGGATCCTTTTCCAAGTCAAGACAGTAAGATGATAGGTTCTTCCTCGAGTGCCAATGAAGAACCCATACTGATGATGTCCCATGTTAGGATTGCGACTCGATCGCATGATTATGGTAGTAAAAGTCCTGTTGATGGTAAAGAAGCAGAATCTTCTCATTCTAATCCATCAACCTCAGCTCCTGGTTCCGATCCACTACAGATCGAGAAACCTAATCCAGACTTGGTAATCAAACCGCCCGCCAAGGGTATACTTCGAAAGTCAGCTTTCAATCCACATGTGAGAGCGGCTCAGAACTATAACATTGTTGAGGATTTAGCTGTTACCCCCTCAGCAATGTCGGCTTTGGAAGTGCTGCAATCATGTCCAGCACAGCGTAAATTACTTTTGTCAGCTATAGGAGCTGTTGACGTTCAGGACTCGAACCTAATAATTTTCAATCTAGAAAATAGTACATCGCGCTTACCTCATCAAATGGCTTTCCAGATTCCAGTGATAGTCAAAAATAGGCCTATTCATCGGACTGTGATTGATGAGGGAGCCTCAACATGTATTATGTCGATACAGTGTTGGAGATCACTTGGTTCTCCTTCGCTAAATCAATCCCCGATGATTCTAAAGGCCTTTGATGGCCGTGGGTTTCATCCTTTTGGAATTCTACAGGATTTGCTTATAGGGGTTGAAGGAAAAACCGTTAATCTAGATGTGGAGGTGGTTGATGCCCCTCTAGATTACAACCTTCTATTGGGTCGTAGTTGGTCTTACGCTATGACGGTTGTCGTTTCATTGGTCTTTCGGGTTATAAAGTTTCCTCATAATGGAAAGATCGTAACAATAGACCAGCTGGCTTACTTTTCATCTGACCCAGCCTCTTCTGAAAGTATTCAACATGTCAGTAAAACAACTATCCTGTATAAGGATGTTGGAGTAGGACTAGTTAAAGATGTCGGTTTACTGGGAACTTTTCCTTTTCCTCCGATCAACGCATCGTCTTCATTTGCAACCATTCATATGATTACATCAGACACCATTGTTTTTTATGATCCTTGGATCGTTCCTTCTAAATCTGAGATAGACTCATTTGGTGATGTCATGCCTTTGAGTCCATATGAAATTGTGTATGAAGCTGTGCAATCGTTTACCGACCCATCTTCAACTGAAATTGACTTAATGAATGTGGTCCGTGAAGAATCACTTTTCACATCAAGCTCGGATTCAATCACGTTTTCTGAACTTGTTCACTCTGATGAGAAAATTCGTGAACTCCTATGTGCAGATGATTTACCATGGGAAGATCTCCATCACAAATCTTCGTTTTTACCCGAGAATGATTGTTTTGAAAATGATTTTTCATCAATTTTTACGACTGAATATGTCAAGAAACCTCAGAATCCAATGAAACATCCTGATTCAGAGTTAAATTTGGGAAACATCTCTCGAACTATTCCTATTGACATTTCGGTTAAGCCTGGAATTGTTGAGAACATTCATATAGGTGCCTCGTGTACAGAAGACGAAATTCGAATATATAAGGCCCTATTTCAAGAATTTCGCGACGTGTTTGCCTAGTCTTATGAGGAAATGCCAGGAATTTATCCCGCAATTGTTGTTCATGAAATCAAGACTTACCCGGATGCTAAACCCATCCGGAAACGTTTGCGTCAGATTCACCCAAGAAAAGCTGTTGCTATTAAAGTAGAAGTTGAAAAATTACTCAAAGCAGGTTTCATTTATCCGATCCCGTTAACGGATTGGGTATCAAATATTGTTCCAGTTAACAAAAAGCAAGGGACAATAAAAATATGTATCGATTATAGGGACATTAATCAAGCTTGTCCAAAGGACAATTACCAAACTCCCTATATCGATCAAATCATTGATGATTGTGCCGGCAGCGAAATATTCTCCTTCATGGATGGTTTTTCCGAATACAATCAAATCAATATTCTACCTGCTGATCAACCAAAAACGGCTTTCATTTGTCCATGGGGGACATTTGCTTATTGCAAATTACCTTTTGGGCTCAAGAATGCCGGAGTAACTTTTCAAAGGGCCATGTCTTATGCGTTTCATGACATCAAGCACATTGTGCAACCCTATCTCGATGATTTTCCTGCTCATTCATTACATCGAGCTGATCATCTCATCCATTTACGAGCAATCTTTATGAGGTGTAGGCATTATCGGATTCGGTTGAATCCACATAAATGTGTTTTCTGTATAGAAACGGGTCGATTGCTAGGGTTTGTTGTTTCGAAAGCTGGCATTCGCGTCGATCCCTCGAAGGTCAAAGCTATTGTCAAATTGCCTCCTCCTTTGAGCCTTCGCCAACTCCAAAGTTTGCAAGGGAAAGCAAACTTTTTACGACGATTCATTCCTAACTACGCCGAGGTTACAAAGGGTTTTACCCGGTTGTTGAAACAGAATACTTCATTCTTTTGGGATGAGATAGCTCAGAAATCTTTTGATGCACTAAAACACGCGTTGATCCATGCACTGTTATTGCATCCTCCCAACTACAACCAGGATTATTTCTTGTATCTCTCCGCCTCTCATTCCACCATTGGAATGGTCCTAGTTCAGGAAGATGAATTCGGTACTGAACATGTGATATATTACCTTAGTCGTACTTTAAATCCAACTGAGCTAAAATACTCACATGTGGAGAAATTGGCATTGGCAGCTGTTCAAGCTGTCCAACGTTTTCGTCACTACATTTTACTACGTAAAACTACAGTAATTTCTGATTACAACCCTATGATCTACATTTTGACCAAGCAATTGCTAGGGGGCAAGTACTCTAAATGGATTGTTATCCTGCAAGAGTTCGACTTGGAATTTGAAAAATCTAAGTCTAAGAAATCTTTAGTTTTTGCGGAGTTAATGTGTGACTTCCCGCGTGCTGACACGGAAACTGTGGCGGAAGAGCCCATTGCGGACGAATCCTTGTTTTTAATCAGCACTTTAGATCCATGTTATGGGGATATCATCGTTTATCTCCAGACCCAATCCTTTCAACCAGAAATTTCAAGGTCAGAACGTCGGAAAATACGATTCCAGTCCCAACAATTCAGGATTATTGGAGATACTCTCTATCACCGTGGGGTAGACTCTGTTTTTTGACGTTGTTTAACTCACGAGGAAGCTGAAAGGGTTCTAAATGACTGTCACTCTGGAGTGTGTGGCGGCCATATGTCTGGGTATGCCACAGCCCAAAAGATATTGCGCTCTGGCTACTTCTGGCCATCTTTGTTTAAAGATTGTATTAACGCGGTCCGAAAATGCCACAACTGCCAAATTTTTTATCGAAAGATGCGCGCTCCACCTGCTCCTCTCCACCTTATAATTGCCGTTGGTCCTTTTGCCAAATGGGGTATCGATTTTATTACATGTAACCCTCACTTGGCCGGGGGGCATGCGTATATCATCCTTGTGGTAGATTATTTTACCAAGTGGGCCGAGGCGATCCCTACATTTGAGGCAGACGGCAAGACAGCTACAATTTTTGTGTTCAATCATATAATTGCTAGGTTTGGTGTCCCACAAGCGATTATCACTGATCATGGGCGTCATTTTCGAAACGTTATGATGACCGAACTTACAGGCCAGCTAGGTTGGCGTCACGATAGTTCAACTCCTTATTATCCACAAGCTAATGGTCTGCTTGAATCCATCAACAAAGTTTTAGTCATCATGATCCGATGAATCATTGGGATTCATCGGTCGAATTGGCATAACATGTTATTTTCAGCGCTTTGGGCGTATCGTACCTCAGTAAAAACATCAACAGGGTTCACTCCTTTCCAACTAGTTTATGGTCTGGAAGTTGTGTTACCCATTGAATGCGAAATCCCATCATTGCAAATGGCCATCGAGTTACTTCCAGCCACTTCTGAAGAGGAAAAACATTTGTTATACTTGGCCCAATTAGATGAGAATCGACGTGATGTCGCATTGGTGATCGAGACTCACGCAAAACGTATGAAAGCTCAGTATGATCGAAATGTGACCCCTCGAAATTTTTCGGAAGGAGATCTAGTCTTAGTTTATGATCAAGCTAATGATAAATTAGGCGCTGGAAAATTCGTTCCTATGTGGCATGGTCCCTATGTTGTCAATATGATCCAAATGTGACCCCTCGAAATTTTTCGGAAGGAGATCTAGTCTTAGTTTATGATCAAGCTAATGATAAATTAGGCGCTGGAAAATTCGTTCCTATGTGGCATGGTCCCTATGTTGTCAAGCGAAAGCTAGCAAAAGGGCCTATGAATTGGTAGACTTTGACGGGGACTCTTTGGGTAAACCCAAAAATGGTCTTTACTTGAAGAGGTATTATGCTTAAAGAATGGGAATGGAGATTTTTAATTAGGATAGTTTTTCTTTCTAGCTGGTGTGTTTTAGTTTTAAAAAGTGTGCTTAGCTTAGAGAGTATTTTTCGTCATTATTCCTGCTTATCTTGGTTTTACTCTTGATATTGCAGATGTCGATGCCTCTCCAAACATACATTGGTTTCGTTGATGGTGCTTGTCGTAATACACGGAACATTTCTTCCGCAGCTTGGGTTATCTATTCACCCTCTGACAAGTTGGTATCTATGCATGGGGTAAGCCTCTGTCAAACAACGAACAACATTTCCGAGTATAGTGCAGTGATTGAGTTATTATCTGAATCTATTTCATTTGGGATTTGGAGTTTGATAGTGAGGTTAGATTCTGAACTCGTTGTATTATAGCTTAATAGAGTGTATGCCATTAGAAATCCAGTGTTATTGAGATTATTTTTTAGAGTGTGTCTCTTGGGACGTGAATTTGATTATATTGAGTATCAGCATATTCCAAGATCTTTAAATACATTAGCGGATGCAATTGCTTCTCGAATGTTAAGTAGACATTTGCAATAATCATACATGTAAATTTAAAACAATTCCATAACATGATTTACAAGATAAGCCGGTAATAGTGATATATATATATAGGAGTGTGTCAAAAATACATCGTCCTCGATCATAGGTTGAAAAACACCTTATGATCGGCAAAAATGATAAGTACAAAAAACAAAAATGTCATATGTGCCCACAATAGGCGATCATCCTATCACTGGTGATGATCTCGATAAGAAACCACTGCACGGGCCACCTTGCAAAGGAACCTCCTAAAAGGTCCTGGGACCCCAATCACATAGCGCTGAAGTCGACAAGGAATGTCATCTATGGTGGTCTCCGGAATATCTCGTGTCAAGCGCTCTAGATGACTCTCCAACTCCGCCAAAACCTCTGCTAATTCATCCTGTGGGGCTGGCGCGGCTGCAACTAGTTGTTTCCTCTCGTAAGGCCGGAGAGCGGCTGGTCGCTGTGGACCCACATCTGCATTTGAAACTTTTACTATCAGTTTTGGGACGATAGAAAAATAATTAAAAAAAAATAGGAAAAATGTTGAAAATGATTTTACCTGAGTCATCCCATTGCTCTCCTGGTGGAAGAGCCATGTCTGGGTCACCAAGAAAATCTACCCCAGCGTAAGGGAAGTCCTAAATAGAAAAAACCTGGTTTTCCAACCATTGGAAACACTCAGGTTTGAATCGAACAACCTTTGTCCCCTCGTCTGGATGACGGGCCATAACTGCGACCCATCGCATCAGTTTGGGCTCTCGAGGAACCCCAGCTCCAACAGTAAGGTGCTACAGGATCAACATGGGAACCCTCTCCAGACCAAAGCTCACAACCAAAGCCCCATAACCAAAGGTCTTTAGTTGTCCGTTCTTGGCTCTGGTCAGTTGACCTTTCACATTGGCCAACACAACATCGCACCAGTTGAAGATGGTGCCTCGAAAGCAGTCAACTGCCATCCGCATCTGGGATCTGGTGGAAATATGTAATGCGGCACTCCCGCAAAGTCTGGTGACAGTAAACGTGATCACCATGAGTTCAGGAAGGGATGTGGTTTTTATGTCTATCCCTTTGTCTCTAGCCTGGCTGTTGCAGAACTCTAGCCGGAGGCTATCGACAAACTGGCCACCTGGCCTAGTCCCGAATAGAGTCAAGTCTTCGCCTCTCTTAGGCAAACCAGTCAAGAAATATATGTTTTCCGGCTCGATTTTGAGCTAGTGGCCACCAATGAAGAAGCATTGGTCCTGTATGCTCCATCTGTCAACCAGCCACTGCAAGAAATCCACCTGGGCCCTCATGCCAGGTATGGCCCAGAATTTGTACAAGCCGCAGGCCTTCAATGCATCGATCGAAGGTTGGTGATTCAACGCGGCTAGATCCACATCCTCATGCTCTCATTCACGCCAATCTAGCATGATGTACTCTCTGCATCCAGTAAAAAGACAAATTAGAATGCTAGAAATTAATTTGTTTGGGCCAAATATGAGAATTTTTGGGTTAAAAACCCTTGCTGCGGGGACCGCACCCTCTGTATTAGAGACAGTGCGTGGGTCCGCACCTTGCCTACATGGAAGGTGTGGACCCTTGACTTTTTCCCCATTGAGAAAAAGTCGGGGTCCGCACGCTGCCAGTGTTACGCCTACGGGCCCCCGTGCACGGGTTTTAAGCCTAAAAACCCTCCAAAAAATGAAATAAAAGCCTAAAAAAAGAAATGAAACGGCTAAAAATGAAGAGTGGGATGATGTGGATTACCTGGAGAAGACGGCGTTCGATTCCGACGGTTGGATTTTCCGCAATCTTCACGGGAAGTTTTTTTAACAAAAGCACTATTTTCTCACCCAAATCTCAAACGGTAAAAATGAATTGACGAAAGCCCTTTTTATAAGTTTTTTGAGTAAGTAAATTGCAAATTTGTTTATGTTTCACTTTGGAAAGGTAATTTTGCAACACTTTTATCCATTTCAAATAGGTATGAGTAATGTTTGCATTTTTGTTCAGGATAACGGATTATTCAGGCGAAATCTATCATTTTCGACGAAAAAACATTTAGAGTCACCTTTAAGCTCTTTTCTGACTCTTGAAACATGAAAAGATTGCCGAGTTTTTCTTTTAAACTCATTAAAATGGAACTAAAAGACGGTCCACTTACAGCTCTTTTCTAACCGTAAAAACATGAAAAGATTGCCGGATTTTTGTCGTTTCAAATTCGATATTGGTTATAAAATGACGTGTCGTTGATCGCTTTTTTACTTTTTCAGATCAAGGGCACTAATTACGAAAAGTACTCCTTGGTCGTAAAGATCAAGCGGTTCTCTCAAGTATTATTTTATACTTTTTCGAGCTTGGGAGACACAAATTTACAAAAAAGGTCAACCCTGGAGTCTTCTTAAGTTTTTTCAGACTCTCTAAAATTGAAAAACGCCGAGTTTCTCCTATACTGGACTCGTTAAAATTTCACAGTAAAGGACCTGTTCAATTACAAACAGGAACGAACCACTCCTTCTTAGGGTTCGAATTTAAACTAAGTTGGACTCATCCGAAGGATGAGCTTATAATCAAGCAAATGTTATCCTCCTCAAGCTTGTCAAAAATAAAGAGGTACTTGCCAGAAATGGTGGGGGAAAAGAGAGAAAAATGAGCCTGTTTGTCATACTTTGTAACCACTCTTGAACACGACACTTTTATTCACCTGGGTTGGGAAATCCTTTGCCTAACAGTTGATCAAACCACATTGAAAGTCTTCAATCGGTTTCTGGGTATTAACTTTGGGTCAATTGTCACCAAGTCATATGTTGTGTCGTTATGTGTTCAAGAGGTCACTGCCAATAAGCCATTCATCTGCAAAATATCTGTCATCCATCTTGACCATCCCTGAGTCAGTCCTTGCAACTAAATTTCTTCAACTTGATCTATGATTTCGTGTTGTGGGCTTGCCTGCGACGGATCGCTTTCTATCGACTTCAGCTCATTATCTAGAAAGATGATCTAGAAATCGTCAGTACCTTGGGATATGCATGCCTCAATGGCAGGTTTCTCGCCTTTGATGACACGTTGCATCATTGACATTCGATCAAAGGATTCCATGACACGTTCGACATCAACACATTTATTCACATCTCATGGATTGTACTGGGTACTTTAAGAGCCATTGACATCACTGGTGGTTTCTCTCACACTTGTTAACAGTTTACATCATCGACTGGTAATCAAGTGGTTTCTACCATGTTCGACAACAACACATTCATTCGCATGGATAGAATCGTACTGTTTCGGGAAGTAGAAATGAAGACCCTGGATCTAGTTTCCACAATCCAGGCTGCGAGGAATTTTGTATTCATTATATAAATGGACTATTCATAAACAGATGGTTGCGTCCATACTGTGTCCACATGAGTCTATACTTGTAATGTCTTACAAGATCATTCCTGTATCAGAGCAGTAGTTAGTTTTCTAAGTCAGTTTTGATATGAGTATGGGAATGCCCACCTCAACGATGATAGGATCTCATATATATATCTTGCATTGAATTTTTTTACAGGTTTAGACCGGGCTCTCCACAAGATGATCCTCGAAATGATAAAGTACTTCACTCTTCCTAAATGATAAATGAAATCTTCATCTACTACAGACTTCGCACTTTAGGGGGCAATCTGTTACACAAAAATATCGTCACCATGATTATTTGCAGTCAGTATGGGTCTATCACCACTTGTACTGTCCTCTTAAGCAAGTCTCAGACCTCATCTCTTTAAGTCAAGCTTTGAAAATGAGAGAAAGACATTGAAAATCAACAAAGCTCTGGTTCCGCACTTTCTCTCACTATTGCCTGCGGTCCCGCACCTTCTGTTTACAAAAACTGCGGACCTGCCCGCTCTGTCCCTAAAGGTGTGGGTGCGGAGCCCTATGAAAGTCAAAAAGGTGCAAGTTTATTCTAAAAAACTCACTTTGGGTTAATTCTAGATGATTCTAGAAGGAATTTTGACGTGGATTGGCCTCTCTTAGGTGGTTCATGCATCCCAAAAGAAAAGGAGCTAATCCCTTAATGAGAGGAGCTATCCCTTTGAAGGAGGCCTTTATCCCTTTGAAGGAGGACCTAGTAACTTCCCTCCATTGCACTATAAATTCAGGCATTGGGCTGGTTGCTGGGGAGGTTAGAAGCTGAACATTTTTGAGGGTAAATGCTGGTGAAATTAAGACTTCCTAGTTGAGCTTGAGAGGAGAGATCACATACCTTTTTGGCTTCATTGGGAAGAGAGTGAAACTTGTCAAAGTAGAGGAGACTTCTTGCTGGACCCTGGGAGGAGCTTGTACAACGTCAAGGCACAGGCTGTAAAGTTCTTCTTTGATTTGAATTAATACAATCAGATTCATTTTTCTCAACAAATTGTCTCATGTCATTTGTTTCATGAATTCCTTGACTTTCATGTTAAATATGTTTTATGATATTGGCTTTTCAGGTGCTATTTAATTTGTTTGCTTGTTTGTGTTTGCAGATTCGCGACAAGGGAGCTCATTTGGATCGAAGGAGCTTTGCTTCCACAAACTTGCGTTGGACCCAAGGTAGGCCTAAAACACTTGTTTGCCTTTGTTTATAAATGCATATTTAGAGAAAGATAGTTTGTGATTGGTTTGCTTGTCATTAGGTCTTTTTTAGATTCTAGGAAGGTCAATCTTGTCCGCAAGATCGACTCATTCCATGTGACAAGGTGTCTGAAGGGGTTGGGATGGGAGACAAGGAGCAAACCACTCGAGACAGGTAAGCATTTCCCGGTGGCCAGGGAGAAACGAGGAACGATGGTGATGATCAGACCAAGGGGGTTCCTCGAAATACATGGTCTCAATAATTGCTTCATCAAAAGGAAAATTTTCCTTTAAAGAGTCTGAAGAAGCGCCATCTCCAAGCCAAGGGGAATGAGCGTACAAGTCGAGAGCTCTGCTCGAAGAAGCAGGTTCAGAGGGGGGAGCCGATGCAGAAATGTTTTCGATGTAGTTGAGCTCGGCAGGACTCAACGGCATCTCATCGACCCACGATTCTATCTGATCAGTGAGGGAAAAAACCCAAGGATCAGAGCGAACAGAAATCATATTAATAGGAGCGATATTGGGAGGTGGGAGCGAAAAAACACCCATAAGGGCAGGATCTTTAAAGAGTCCAGCTCCCACACTCTCACATGGAACGGAGGTATGCTCCACAAAAGGCACGTTGCCATCGGAAGAGGAGGAGGCGAAGAAGGACAGCTGGTCTACTATGACGATCTTCCCCTGATGAGGGAAACGAATGACACAAAATAGAGATGAAGCCACGGCTCGCATGGCATATGTCCAGCTTCGTCCCAAAAGGAGGTTGTAAGTTAGATTGGCATCAACGACTTCAACCTCCACTTCGACCGTCTTCCCTTCCAAAGTAATAGGCAAGCGTTGGAGTATACCATAAGGACGAGACTCTCTCCCATCAAAGGCTTCCAAGGTCGTAGGAGACTGGCTCAGAGTTGGAGAACCAATAGCCTTCCAACAAGCAACAGACATTATGCAAGTAGAAGCACCTTCATCAATGACAGTACGATGAATCATTTTAGAATTGATGATGACCTGGATAAGGAAGGCGATTTGGTGAGGCAGTCTCGGTATATGACTGTCTAAGTCAAAAGTAATCAAATCCGAGTCGGCCGGGTCAATGCCACTGATGGCCGATAGCAAGGACTTCCTCTGAGAGGGGCAGCTCTGGAGGACTTCTAGTGTAGACATAGCTGACGGAGCCTGGGCTAAGTCCTCAACGATGCTATAGTGCTAAGCAGCACGAGCATTAGGGTTGTAAGAAGACTTCTGGAGTACCCCTTTAGGAGGGGGTCGGATGGTCATTTCAGTGCTAGGTCTCTCGATATGGAGGGGACCAAAACTGGACGGAGGAGCGCTAGAGGGGACCTCAGGCTCTTTCCTGGTAGGCGACGGATACTCTTTTGCCCGAGTACTAATGTGGACGGGAATCGTCCGAGCCATAAATACCTTAGAACCAAAAGGAGAAGAGGATTGGGATGGATCAATCACCATATGCGTTTACTGCGAGGGAAAAGGCTCTTTGAGCACAGCAGTAGTCCCGAGGACGCCTTTCAACAAACGACTAACTTCAGACCGCCTGGGCCAGTCTTTGGTATAGTGATCCTCATCACAGATAAGGCAAGGATACTTAGGCTTGTGTTTGGAACCTTCCTTAGGTGGAGGTTTAGGGGAATCCTGCTTCGGTTGATTAGCTATATTCTTTCCTTTTCCCTTCTTCTTTCCTTTCGAGGCTTTTTCTGTCGTGGTGGATTGGACGGCGTTAACCTCGAAAGTATTACCGAATTGGATACAACCTGAGAATTGTTTTCATTCGGAGCATTCGACTTTTGCTTCCTAGGGTTCGCGAAATATTTCTTAGAGGACGGATTAACATAACCAATGACGTCGTCAACAGATGGTGTTGGTAGGGCTTTGGAAGTTCTGGTCCTCGAGGCATCAGGAAAATAATCATATAGTGTACCGGACTAGGAGTAAACCAAGTCAAGGTACTGAGCACGTGCAATACCCTGCTCTTCAGTTACACATGCCCCCATAGCAATGTCTCGTGCTATCAGACTGACAAATGAGGTCATGAACTAGTCGGTCAGAAGTTGATCGAGAATCCAAAACTTAATCAAATGGCGACGCCGTCTCCATTCATGGATATGATCGGAGATATGCGTAGCCGTTGTTTGTTTTAAGAATGTCAGGAGATGTGTGCTCGTCTAATCGAATCGGCAACTGAAAATGAGTTTAAAATGCCATAGCCAACGAGTTAAAGTCCTAAAAAGATCCGCGAGCTAACTCAATATACCATTTAGCAGCAAAGCCAGTGGGGGTTCATTGAAAAAGGCAAAGCGGGATTGAATCATCAAGCCACAAATTTAACGAACACTGTAGAAATTTTGAATAATATGACACATATTCACAGAGATTATCCTGATTATACACTTATAAGCGGAACATTCATAATACATAACCTCCTCTACGTTGATCATCAATTTACAGAAGTAGAAACATTCACAGGCATACATAGAAGCATCAATCACACATATCAACACAGTATTTTCCCGGGGAAAGCATCTCGCTAAAAACCCCAATTATCTGTATATTATAGTGATTGAATCATGTAACAATACATAGTACAATACTCATCCCAAGTACTCAGTACTATCTCCTCATGCTACACACAATACAGCTCAGATCTGATCTCCAAATCTCCCCCGCTGCTTGCCTGCCTCTCCAGCTCAATACCTGCTCAAGAACTGATGAGAATGGCTTCCCAAACTCGTATTTCACCTGCAAAATAGTCACTCACACTTTGTTGGACGTGAGCACAAGCTATAATGTGGGAAAATACGTGAGCAAACTCATTGGCATACTCAATCCCTTTATTGTGCAAGATCTAGTGCACAACTGTAGTCACAACTGATAGCAATCTAATTCTCTAACACCTGTCCCTGCTGAACTGAACATGCACTGACATGCAACTGAGTTAACTGATGTATTCATTAGTTGTATTATGAGTTAATAACTTGTGAATTAATTAATAACTAATTCACCCAACTCATCTCTAGTCTATTTGCCAGTTAGACTAAATACAACCAGTTTAACAAAGCTAAACTGAACACAACTCCACCAAACTCAATTGATTGAGTTCTAACTGAAGTCATGCATGCAAATATTAGTCATCCCATAGGTAACCACGTATTTCCCTCTGGGATCTGCATGTACCACATCCGTAGCTCATCCTGAAGTGCTCCAAGAGAATAAGATTAAGTTTATAGTCCAAATATTATTGTGAGATAATAATATTTGACTTTTCTATTTTTGACTTTGATCACTCACACTGTGATCACTCACACTTTCATCAAAAATAGAAGTCCATCTATTTTTTTTCCCAACTTGATCAATCATCCATAAACAGCAACCTGCAATCCATAGACATGATCCATATGTCTAAAAATAGACATAGTCTAAAAATAGACTTGCGCCAAAAATAGCTTGCGGGCCCACTTAGTGAAGGCGACTCTTTTCACTAAGCTCCATCATCTTGTTGCAATCTCAACAAGCATTTCTTGTTGCACACTTTTCAACACTCCCTCTCAACAAGAAAGGCTTCCTCTCAAACCCGATCCTGTAACTCTGGAATGTTCTCCATGCAACACATCTGGCCGGTCCACTTGCTTTGTCATCAAAGTCTCTGACTGCTATTGCCTCTGTCGACTGAAACTCTGCATCTCTGTGCTCTTCAGTATCTGACTACTCTAGCCTCTGTCACTTTGATCTCTGACTGCATCCGTGCTGCTGCTGGTTCTATCTCCCAGCATTGCATCCGCACTGCACCTCCCAACTGACCTCCCTGTTGGGATAGAAACACCCTCTGATGCTGAAGCTCCACCTGCTGCTGACAAGTGCTCCCTCTCTGACATCTGCGCTACTGCAACATCTCCATGCATCTCGCACCATTACACACCTCTCTGTGCCACCTAGCACTGTGAAAAACACTTGTGCCTCTCGCATTGCTGCAGCCTGCTAGCTATGCGCTGTCCTAGGATTCCCTGCACTGTCGCTCTCTCTGCCGCTCCATCCGCATCTGTCTCTACCCAATCAGTCAATTCCTGCTACTACACATTTGGGGCTCTCGTAGCAAGGTCTCATCCAAGAGGTTGGGTACCTCAAGGATCCTGCCCCTCCTCCTTGGGACGATCAATCCACATCACCCCACCTCCTACCTGGAGGTATGGCTGCATGCGATCCCTCAGCCAACCTGGCTCGAAGTTTCCCCCTACTGGAGGTCTCTGGATGAGTAGATGTCTCTACTCGATCTCCTCTCAGCTTCCCCTGTTGTGGCTCCTCCACAATCTCCTGAAGTTGCTGCACCAATCGTGGCTCCTCCACAATCGTCTGAGACTTCTTCTGGCTCTGCATGTTGAGAGTTAATATACGCTGCCTCTCAACCACCAAGTCTCCATCAGTTGCCTCGCTGCTCAAGGATTTGCATGCATCTTGAACCTCAAGAGCATACAGGTTCTTGACCCGTGAACCAATCTGCTTCACCTGTCTAGTGATGATGTGTCTAAGGAAAACCTTTCCCTTACTAAAGACCACATCATAGCCTCTGTCTTCCAACATCGCGATCGACACCAAGTTTCTCTTCAGTCCTGGTACATACTTGACATCAGTCAAGGTAAGGCGAGCTCCATGCTCCCTCTGAAAAATAACCGTGCCTACACCTGAGACACTATACTTCTCATCATTACCCATCCCTATGAGTATCTGGAGATCTTTCTCCTCCAAAGTACTGAACAAACTTTTGTCACCGGTCATGTGGAAAGAAGCTCCACTGTCAAGAAACCAACCACTTCCCACCATGGATGAAACCATGCATGCGAAGAGTGTGAAGTCCAACTCAAACTGTGAAACAAGTGCTTCACCTTCAGATCCTTCCCCGGATCCCTTCTTGGACTTCTTCTTTGGCCAATTAGTAGCATAATGACCCAACTCATGACAACGAAAGCATCTCACCTTCACCTTGTCAACCTTCTTCCCATCATTGGAAGAACTGGATTCAGAAAGAGAAACCTTCCCCTTCCCCTTCTTCGCCTTACTCGCTAAGGCACAGTTCTCCTCATCTTGCATAGATGAAGAACTGTCTCTGGTGCTCCATCTAATCTCCTCCTGCATCAAATCCGACCATAGTCGTTCCCAATTTGGCAGTTTCTCCCTTCCATTCACCGAGTCCTGGTAGCTATGCCAACTCTTAGGAAGGTCAAGGAGTGCTAGACTCACCATCCTCATCCGACAGTCACCCCCACACTTCCCAGCTCATCCCGGCATTGGGTGAACTTCGTGAGATACCTGGGCATACTGTCTCCATTCTCACACTGAATTTTTCTGAGTTTCACTCTTGCTTTGGAATTAAATTTGAATTCCACCAGCTCAAAACTCAACCGCTTCCGATCTAAAATTCGTGAGAACACAATATTTCTTGTACAGAGATCGACTGTATGGGCATTCACCGGATATTTCACCTTCCAAGGGAAGGATGAATCCAGAGGCTACCTGGCCCGAATACAGACTCTGTCTGAAGAAATAAAATGTAAACACTTCCTGAATAGTAGATCTGATGATCAATCCTCGCTTGATATCCTGTAAAAATCTCTTCTACAAATCAAGCAGCTCCGATACCATGTAGAAATTTTGAATAATATGACACATATTCACAGAGATTATCCTAATTATACACTTATAAGTGGAACATGCATAACACATAACCTCCCCTACGTTGATCATCAATTTACAGAAGCAGAAACATTCACAGGCATACATAGAAGCATCAATCACACATATCAACACAGTATTTTCCCGGGGAAAGCATCTCGCTAAAAACCCCAATTATCTGTATATTATAGTGATTGAATCATGTAACAATACATAGTACAATACTCATCCCAAGTACTCAATACTATCTCCTCATGCTACACACAATACAGCTCGGATCTGATCTCCAAATCTCCCCCGCTGCTTGTCTGCCTCTCCAGCTCAATACCTGCTCAAGAACTGATGAGAATGGCTTCCCAAACTCGTATTTCACCTACAAAATAGTCACTCACACTTTGTTGGACGTGAGCACAAGCTATAATGTGGGAAATTACGTGAGCAAACTCATTGGCATACTCAATCCCTTTATTGTGCAAGATCTGGTGCACAACTATAGTCACAACTGATAGCAATCTAATTCTCTAACACCTGTCCCTGCTGAACTGAACATGCACTGACATGCAACTGAGTTAACTGATGTATTCATTAGTTGTATTATGAGTTAATAACTTGTGAATTAATTAATAACTAATTCACCCAACTCATCTCTAGTCTATTTGCCAGTTAGACTAAATACAACCAGTTTAACAAAGCTAAACTGAACACAACTCCACCAAACTCAATTGATTGAGTTCTAACTGAAGTCATGCATGCAAATATTAGTCATCCCATAGGTAACCACGTATTTCCCTCTGGGATCTACATGTACCACATCCGTAGCTCATCCTGAAGTGCTCCAAGAGAATAAGATTAAGTTTATAGTCCAAATATTATTGTGAGATAATAATATTTGACTTTTATATTTTTGACTTTGATCACTCACACTGTGATCACTCACACTTTCATCAAAAATAGAAGTCCATCTATTTTTTTCCCAACTTGATCAATCATCCATAAACAGCAACCTGCAATCCATAGACATGATCCATATGTCTAAAAATAGACTTGCGCCAAAAATAGCCTGCGAGCCCACTTAGTGAAGGCGACTCTTTTCACTAAGCTCCATCATCTTGTTGCAATCTCAACAAGCATTTCTTGTTGCACACTTTTCAACAAACACCATAGATGATAAGTCATGATGTGGGCTTGGGGATCTTCTCCAGCTTTACCATCAAACTTAGGACAATCACCGGGAATCTTAGTTGGAACTGGTGGCCAATACAGATTATGAAGAATAGGATCATTTGTCAGTTTGGACACATCCGGTAATTCCAACGTTGCTAAAAAAGGTAATTGAGGGTTAAATGACATTTGAGGCTGCGGGTAGGAAGTAGCACCAGAGTTCCAGCCAGCTGCTTGCTGCCCCCATTGATTTTGCCCGGACGGACTTGGCCCATAAGGGTTTTGTCCATAGGGATTTTTTCCATAGGGGTTATAGCTGTAACTGGACGGCTAACCCTGGATCTTCCCCCCAGCATTCCATTGATTACCAACTTGGCCCGCAGGAGCAACATATGGTTGTTGGTAATTCTGATAAGGACTTGCCTGCAGTTGTTGATAATTTTGGTATGGGGAAAATTGGGTTTGCCCTTGGGATTGTTGGAAACCATAAGGCAGTTGGGCTCCAAACTGAGCCTGGGGGCCAGGCTGCATCTGATAAGCGGGTTGAGATTGGGATCCAACCTGCACTTGAGGACCGGATTGGGTCTGGAGCCCAGACTAGGGCTGAAAACCGGGTGGAGCTTGAGAAGCAACAATCATTTGAGTGCCCGGTTGAGCAAGCCCAGATGCATGTCCTTGAGAGAACTGAGGCTAAGCCATCTAGCTAGAAGGTTGACCTAGTTGAGATTGAGGTTGACCCATTTGCCCAGAAGGTTGACTTTTTTGGGTATTGGGTTGTCCTTGCACAAGTGAGGGCTATCCTGATTGACTGAGCAAACTGGACAGTTGGTTGGCCTGGTTGGATTTGAGGCTGAGCAATTTGTCCAGACGGTTGACTAGACTGGACAGTGGGTTGGCCTTGCTGAACGTAAGGTTGACCGACTTGCCCATAAGGGTAGCCTTGCTAGACACCAAGTTGGCTTTGTTGTATGTAAGGTTATCCTGGATTACCAAAAGGTTGCCCGAAATAGGTAAAATATGAACCACCGAGGCCGAAGGTTGTCCTGGAAGGGTTGTACTTGTGGGCCTCCAGGTTGCCTTGGATAAGGTTGTTCGTAATACTATTGTCCATTAGAAGGCTACGCGTAAGACGGCTGACCTTGATAGGGTGGTCCTTGAAAATTGGCAGGGGGTGCTTGGCCACCATGATAAGCAGTGGTACCCCAAGCAATGGATAATGGAACCGAGACCTCAACCGCAGGTTGAGATGGCAAAGGTCCGGGGTAATAAATATGAGCTCCTCGAGAATCGTAATAATGAAACGGATCTTGGGGATCCGGATTCTGAAGAGCTTGTAAATATTGATCGTATACCCCCCCTGCTGGAATGGAACCAGAAGAAGGTGGGGCATTTAGTGTAGGATCAACAACTCTAGATGTAGATGTTGATGGGCCACTATTCGTGGATCTGGAAGAAGGTCCAACAACAGTGATCACAACTAAGGATGCAGTGACGGTGCTAACAACAGGGGCTGAAGAAGCCACACAAACAGTTGGAATAGTCGAGACTGAGGTGACAGACACATTGTGAATTTGAGGGGTAAAAGGCTCCGAAGTCGGAGTGATGGTACGAGACCACATGGAACTCATAAGGGGAGTTCTAGAACCCATAATATCCTTCAAAGCCTTGTAGTGTAAAGGTAGTGTGATACCGAGAGGGGTGACACAGAAGGGTGAAGTTTCCGTTGGGATAGGAATTTCACCGCTCGTCGCAAAGGATTCTTCACTCGTGACGGGGGATGTGTCATCCATGTCAGAAGAAGACATTGGGACCGAGATACTAGGAGAAGTAATGGGAATATCTTCTTCGGAAGGCTCCCAAACGGGGTTCCAATGAATATCGTAAGACTCGTCTTTTGGGGCGCGAGAGTTAAGCGGTTGGATACTCGGAATAACAGGGAGAGTATCACTAACAACTGGTGCCTCAGGAGCAATAGAAGATGGAGACCCTTGGTCACTTGGAATGGGAGACGGGATCGGTGATTCCGCCAGGATGATTCAATTCAAAAATCCTAGGAAAACTTAACGAGAAAGAACCCTACACAAGCTAAAACGCAAACAAGATCTAATAGGGTAAATGTGAACGTGGCTGAATAAATTTTAAGACACAGGAACAAAACTTGACCTTTTCATCTTTAAAGAGTCGAGAAAAGGACGAAAAGATGACTCTAGTCGCCTTCGAATATTTAATGAGCCTGAAGTGACAAGTGCTCAGATGGACCTTTTCTTTTAGGGAGTCCGAAAAGGAATGAAAGTGACTACTCTGGAGAACTAGGCAAAAGGTTTACCAAACAACCCGTAAAACTGCATATACACCTTGGCAGTCGTATGAAAACCAAGGACTTTCCGTACGGCAGTCAATCTTCCCAAATGTTGTGTTCGGTGCGTTACGGTTTGCAAGGCGGCAGACACGGCTTCCTAAGGATAAAGGATGATAACCTAGTGGGGTCTCCCAACATATACTCGACGGTACATGGGAGCACAATTCCGTACTAGACCGCTATTGAGTCACAGAAGGAGGAATCACCCAACCTTGAGTGCAAACAATAGTGACTAGGTTTAACGACGTCGGAGCACGTCTCTAGCCTAGACCTCTAAATAGTGTGCGTTATGTTCCAATGTGTTGTTAGGTTTATTCAGTTCATTTTAGAGTTGATCTTGAATTATGTTTCAGTTTTCAGGCCTTACCGTATGTATACAACAAATCCTAGGATGCAACTAGAATGAGCGAAATATCCTTTCACTTCAATGAACACCTACCTACGAGAGGGTAGAGAGATCATTCTCAAACCAAGATAAACAAAGACAATCGCTCAATTCATATAGACATCAATTCCTAAAGTGCACAGATACTACTAATGAGAGATTTTATCATTCGCTTTCCAATATGCAAACTTGAAATACAAATTCACTTTCACTTTCGTATACTAAATAAATGCAATCTTTTGATTTTGATGTCTTTAAATCTAGAAGAAACAAATAAGCAAACAAGCAAGTGTGGAAAAAACTGGTTGATCCAAACAATTGTGATCTATGTTCGGTAGTGAAAAGAAATCGAATCAATACCAAAGATTGGTTCAATAACAGTCACTAAACAATCAACCAGAAACGAGCAATGGGGAAGGCTCAATCAAACCAACAAGAAAGCTGCAAACGAACCTTGAGAAAACCAGCAACCAAGCCAATTGATTCAAGAAACTTGAAATAATGAACTAGGTCACACAGGTGAAAATGCAAGATTCATTCAACAAAGCCAAAGAAAGAGTGCCTTAACCATAAACAGTGAAAAACAAGCTACTGAGCAAGAGAAAAAGGCAAGGGACCGGTAGGACTAATGGACTCAGGAGGCAGAATTGAAAAAAATCAATTCTACAGCAATCATCGCGGGACGTACACAAGCAACTAGTACTGATAAGCAACTAGCCGTAGCAACAGGGCGACGTCGTCGCGGAAGTACACGACTTTTCCGCGATGGACGGATTTTCAGAGTCGTCGCGACTGTGTGACATTATTAAGCGACGCACAGGATCTTACAAAAGGGTGAGCACGATGACAGTGCAACTGTTAAACTATTATCCACGATGATGTTCAAAACAATGATAGGCGAACAAAAACTCCCAAACCAAAACCAGTCAATCCTTCAATCAAATAGAGGTATTTCCCAGATCAACCCAGGAAACTCAAAAGACTGATAGTTAATCCCCAAAATTCAAGAGAGACCAAATCAAAATCAAAATAAGAGCAAACAAGAGAAGAACATAGGCCAAACTCCCCAGCGGAGTCACCAACTTGTGATGCAGGAAAGTGTTCCCTCTGCGGACAGAGGCAACCCCTCTAGCCCTAGAGTGGGTCTAGTCACAACAAGGACAGATCAACAATAGATTTCCTTAAACAGTCATAGTTGGAGGCCTACCTCAACCGGTGGTCGATGGAGTTCCGTTGCGCTGCTCCAGCTTCCGCTTCCTTCTCCTCGATGAGTGATCAACCTGAAACAATGCAAAGGAAATACAACAAAGCACGTAACTGGAAAACAACAATGATCTATTTACTCACAAAGTTAAGAAGTCATGAGCTATCAAGTAAATTACATACAAGACATAGGAAAACATCATTGATTGTATTAATAATGAAATAAGAGCAAGCTTACAACCAAAGTCTTGACATCGCAAGCCTTCTCAGAGGGTCCAACCAGTGTATTTCTCAAGCATTCACTCTTTGAAGATGGATCTCCCAATATACAAAGTTCTCTCTCACTCATAAGCTTTACACAAAGTTAAGGGCACTTCACAACCTTCCACAAGCTATCAACAATCCCACACTTGTCACACCCACACCAGCTATCTAGCAAACTCACAAACACTAACAGCACTGCTCAATCCAAGAATTTACCAACTAGCTAATCATAGCAATGGTGAGTGTTTAAATAGGAGGAGGAGTCCCCATGAAAGGTGGAAGAGTGAGCTTATCCCCAAGGAAGGTAGCACAAATGAAGAAATTACCATACCAGAGGAGGAAAGGCGATACAAACTATGCCAACAACCAGGTCTGGAGGCATCTAGAAGGCTAACTGTTGGAACAAATTCGCCCAATTTGGATCATCGTGAATTTATAACTAAGCTTTAGCGCTGACATCGCTAGTAGACAATGTAGCCAGTCAGACCGTCGCTAAAGATAGCAAGTAGCCCCGTGCCGGAGCATGAAATCGAACCGTTGTGGGAAAGAGATGTACTTCCGCGCTGGAAGCGCGGCCAGACTATTTGCAACCACTGTTCATCGCGTATATTAAGCCCAGAGTCGCGATGAGGCAGAAAACTTAGGAAAAGTGGGTCACTTGGCAACATTAGAGAGAATTTGTTCAGTATGAGCATGTTTCATTGGGACATATGACACAACAGAAAGACTGGGGCGAAAGCAGTGACAAATTACTATGTAACACCGCTCATCACCAGTACTAAGGCTTCATATTCATGGTTGTACAGGAGTTTGGATGTCGTGGTGGGGAAGTACGACACCCTGTCAATTGGTACGCTCACCGAGGCCAAAGAGAAGAACCAATTCAGACTGGAGCTCAATGCGTACTTTGATCAGTTGATGCTCACGGCCACCAGTGCAGATTTGCAAGTCAGTGCAGATAACATGTAGATGTACATCGTCGTTCGGCCTTGCTCATGACTAAGTTATGCATGTTATGGGATGAGTTAGACCGAGGTTCCAAATCAACATACACGAAAGCAATGGAGTCAAGAGTTCATTTCTGAAATGACATCATCAAAGAGTATGTGGACACCATTACACACTTTCAAGCATGGCATTAGTTTGTCACCTAGGATCATGGAGAGAAGGTTGATGAGCTGGTATTTCCACAACCATCTGAGTCTTAGCATTGCCTTGTCTAGCTGACTCAAGCCAATTTTTTCCCTCATGGGTATATGAGGAAATGTATCATTTTTGTAAAAATGATGTAAAGTGAAATTCCAAGTGTCATTAGTGGAATACAAACAGTCATATGTAATGTAAAGAGTCATGAGGGTAGTCCAAGAGTCACAAAGGGGAATGTCAAGGGTCACCCCACCCTTTGTTATAAATAGAACTTCATAAATCATAGAAGGGGATTTTGGGAGCCAAAATTTTGCTAAGAATTTCTTGGAGAGGGCTTGGAGAGTATTGTGATGAGCGTTGGCTTCTCCACAGTGCAGAGCGAGAATATCTCTTTGGAGGAGCAGGCGGTGTTAACTATAACATTTCACTATTGGGGCTAGTGGTTGTCATGGTTTTATGTATGGATGGAACTTTCACTTTATTTAATATAACAGAGCCAGCATTGACTATTCTGGTTACTTTACCAATGTATGTAGTTTTACTTATGCATTGATGTATGGACTATTTAGTATGTGATTGTATGAATATTATTGAAGCGTGTTGTTGGTTTAACTCATCACGTTGGATTGTCGACTATTCTGCTTTCCAGTTTGTGATTTCATTCAGATTGTGTGTTCCTTTCAAGATGTGTACGATTATAGGCTTCTAAGGGATACACTTATTCCCCCCCTCCGTGTGTTAGAACCTCCCCATGCATCTCTCCTAACTTGCTGCAAGGTCACACACTTGCTTCTGACAAGGATATCTTGTTTACCTTTGTGTGCTATCGCAGTCAAGACTTAACTTTACTACCCATTGCTGGGACTTCTACTCCAAACGGTGTTAGGTCTGGTTGGGACTTCTTATCGGGTAGATCCCCTGACATGTTGGCGGGTCCAACATCATTAAAATTTCTAGCACTAGAAGGAGGGCCAGATGACAAGTTGAGTCCTAGAAATCTGTATTGAATCTTCACACATCTATCATGTGTTATGTTACACTTCGTCCTCCGAGATGTATGTCTTATGGAGATGACTTTGAAATCCTAGAGGAGTTTTGTAATCTCTTGTCACAGAACACATATGAAGGTGAAGGCTGAACAACTTGGGAGAGTCATAGTCTTGCCTTTTCCAATCTATGTGAAAACCTTGAATCCCACAAGGATTGTGTGATCTACATGTTGTTTGCATTCACGCTTTGTGGGCACCCATTGCAATGGCTTGTCACACTGCCTGAAAAATCTATACACTCATTTGGTCACTTTTTTTTAGAATTATCTCATGCTTTCCATAACTTTTACTGTCAAGCACTTGATAAAAAAAATATCGGATTACAGAAAGACCTGATGAATCGATGGAGCAATTTTGGTATCACTTTCGTAATCTCACATTTCAATTCCAAGAGGATGAAATTGATTGGAAATTTCTCAATGAAAGATTTCAGTATCTTCTTCACATATCTGAGAATCCACATATCTTAGAATCATTCAAACCAACCCCAACATACCTCAGTGTTAGAGCTACTAAATCCAAGGCAGACACGGTTGTTGTCAAAAGTGACTATCCGTCCTCATCTCATCAAACAAATATGGACCCGTAGTGTGAGGTAGGAGAAGGTGCACATCTATCTGTTGAACTATCACATCCTCCCACCCCACTTGCTCTTAATATCTATGCATATTTAGCTGACAAGACTGTTGGTTATCACGTGGACTTATTTCCTCAACCTCCGTCCCCACGTTTTGTTGATCTTCCAGACAGTATTGTGTCGTGTTCTCCCGTTCTGGCCTCCACACTTGTTGTTCACAAGGATCAAGTTGTCAACGAAGTTGGTGTTGAGTAGCCAACCTACGCTATCATTTATGATGATGTTGATGATGCTGGACTCGCCAACATTAGTGGGATCACCCCGGTATGAAGTCCCAACTAGACCTCACACCATTTTGTGTGGGAGGTTCGCGCGCCTGGTGAGTGTAAGTGTATTTGTGTCAATGGTTCTTTCACTGTGAGGGGGACAGAGTGAAGGTGAATTCCAGGTTGAAAGGGATCAGTCCCAACTCGGCTAGGAACATACAACACAAAAGGACATACACAGCTTTTGGCGGAGCAGTCCACTCGGATGCGGCAGTCACAACATACAAGGTAAGATAACATGTATAACACTCATGGATCAGTCCAAACAAGTGCAACAATTGTTAGAATAAGGTTCATATGAAAGGTCTGTCTGATGTCCGACAGAGCAGTCAACAAGGACGGGACAACATTAACAAAATATACAACACATTTCCATTAATAGATTATGCATTACAACAAATGAATCAGTTTAGATGTAGAACATAGGTTAAAGAAACATGCATTACAAGTGTTAAATATCAGTCTTACAACAAGTATAATACATGTGTGAAAACGTGATGGTCTGTTAACAGGCTTCTGAATTAAGCGAAAGTTCCAAGACACATCGTTACACCATACATCACTAACCCTGTCAACGAGGCGTTGGAGCCACTACTTCCTCCTCAAAGAAAATATTACAGACTCTCTTGGCTATGTGTGAGGAGATGAGGTGAAAAGTCCTTTCGTGTACAAATGAGGGGGGTATTTATAGCCAAGGGTGAAACTGACCCTTGTGGTTGTTTTACTACCCTCATGACCGTTCGACTTCCACGACTTTCCGACTTACATGACTCTATGTTCAACAAGTATATCTCTTGGACTTCCACGTTACATCGCATTGATTGACAACAAGCCCATAGTGGAGATGTGGGAAAAATGACTCATGAATTGACTCGACATGACTTGACATGACAATGCTGGTACATCCGTGTTGCTGCTGGAGTGCATGTCAAGCTACATTACTGTTGAGTGATGGATGTCTTCACGGTGTATCATAGCTTCACCTCCACATGGCAAAGTGTACGGAGTCTTCGATGGTCCTTGGTTCGCTTGACGAATCTTTAGCATGTTGTTCCTTGCTTTCATGCTAGAAGGCTTGATAGGATCACTTGTTCGCGAAGGTGCATGTTCGTCGCATTCGTCCGCTTCGCGCTTTGTTCGTTCGTCCATTGGTGAACCTGTCCATTTGCATGTGCTCCCATCGTTCATCCTATTCATCGTCTTGACATGTTTGTTGGTGTACCTGTACCTACAATCACTCATGGCAAGACGACATCAAATCCAAAACCTCCTAGTCTACTATGACACATGATCATTCAGATGCAGGTGACCGGGAGAGGCAACAGGGGTGTGATGCGGGATGATGGCTACGGGAAACTGCTGATGAAAAATGTGCAAGATTCACTGAGAGATGGAGACAGAAAATCTAAGTCGACGGTAATTGTTTGTAAGGTTTGTCTCCGCTGGGAGGAAAAATTACGCAAATTTTGGGAGGGACAGTGCGGGCTGAAGGAGGGCAAGGCAAGCATGCTCTGCGCATATTCTGGAACAAATAGTCAGTAGGGGCTGGATAGCCATATTTGTGCAAATTTTCCAGAGGAACGGTTCAGGCTGCATGAAGGGTCAACAGGCAGGGATTGCACAGTTTTTCTAGGGAACTTCTCGGGAGACTGGCAGCCAGAACTGTGCAATTCTTAGAGGGAACTGCCAGTTGGCTACTAGTTCACTAGCAACCAAAACTGCGCAATTCCCAAAGGGAACTACCAGTTGGCTACTGGGGCCACTGGCAGCAAAAATTACGCAATTCCCAGAGGGAACTGACGGTTGGCTTCTCATTCACTGGCAGCAGAAACTGTGCAATTCCTGAGGGGAACAAGTAGTCTGCTGCTAGGAGCTGCTGGCTGGGAAAACTGCACTAAGGCCGGGAGGCCGACCTACTAATCATCTCTGCATAATTTTTAAGCTGAGCTGACTGATGGGAAACGGAAGGCCTACTCATGAGCACTGCACAATTTCTGAGATGAACAATCGGTCGACTGTCTAGATGACTGTCCGGATGACTGATTAGGAAAACTATGCAATTTTCTGAAGGAGACAGGGACGGGCACTTGGTGTCTGTCTAGCTTGTCTGTGCAATCTCCTCAGTCAGTTGAATGGGTGAGGTCAATGGCCTCTATGCAATTTTTGAGGGGAGTCAGTCCCGAGGTGACTATCGGGTCCGACTGTTCGGGTGGCCAGCATGAGAGTTGATTGAGTTGCTTGCGGGCAGTGCAGCTTGAAAGGACTAGCTTGGTGCTTCTGCGTTGTTCTAGTTGACAGTAAATCGAGTCGAAAGCAGGGTGATGGTCTGACTATCAATGAGGAGTCTGGTTGTCAGAACTTCAGCAAAATGGCTAAGTGTGTGAACAATCAAAAGAAGCATATGTGATCATACAAACAAACACTAGAATGACTTGACGACGAAATGACCAAACCATCCAGACACACATGTTCAACATGACTGACCGACGTTGCAAGTGACAAGTGCGACACTCTTGATTGGCTATTCATTGATCGAGATGACGCTTGTGTGACAGTGAATGTGACTCCGTGTGTGAGTGCGATAGATGCTTTCATAGCGAACACAACAAGCACATACGAAGCGAAGACTTTGAGCATAACTAGAACATGGTCGCAAGCATGACTTAGACACTAGCATGTAGAAACTTGAATGAAATGAACAAGCAAGGCGGATGCAAGGAATCACACAAGCTCACAGAGTGAACCTGAGTGTGTGCAGTCATCAAGTGAAACTCTCAAGGGAGGCTCCAAAATTGGGTGCAGGCCAAAATTTTGGAGGGTGGTTGTAGCCACTACAACACTTGGCGACACACTGGTAGAACTCTAGCTTCTCTATTTCAATTCATTGCTAGCATACGGCCTTGGTCTTTCGGGGAGTATTGAATCATTGTGCAGGTTACTTTGGATTCCCCACTTACGCCATGCACATATATGGTTCACCTTTTGCCAACTCAGTCAAACACAATCAATAGTTCAGCTTGATCATAGTGTTTCGAATCTGGGAAGGGTAGTTTAGCTCGCGAGTTGAAAAAATTTTAGAGTATAAGTTTTTATCTTTGGTGTTGCTCCGCTACCAACAGGCTTGGATAGTATCCCCATGGAGTCATGCAGGAACACATACATTGCTCCACTGCGAGCGAGCCTAGTTAGTACCCCCGGTGGAGTTGCATGCTTCACCTCACTGCATAGGAAGCCTTTCTCTTCTTTTTCCTTTGTATTTTTCAAGAGGACTGTGCATATGCACTTATTTATTTTTGGGGTGGAAGAGGGATCCTAACTTATTGAGAGCAGAAGAGGTTGTTCCTTTAGAGAAGCATGTAAGACCTCTGACATAGGTTTTCTTGTTTATATTTTCCCCTTCTCTGTTTCTACTAGTTGGATGAGCTTGAGCACACAGAGCAAAAGGCTGAGTATAGGCATGGGGCTTCCCAGTGTGGACACAGGTTCAAGACTTCATCGGCCGAAGGTTATAACCAAGCATAGAGAAGATGGACACAAGGCTGGCCAAGTGCTATAGTGTCACAAGTCTCTTCAAATTTCAGCCACATACTCTATTCAAAAGCCAGAACGTAGTAGTTGGCAACACTTATTTCCGAAAAAAAAAAAAAAAATAAATAAATAAATAAATAAAAATAAAAATAAATAAATAAATAAATAAAAATAAAAATAAATAAATAAAATAAAATAAAATAAATAAATAATAATAATAATAAATAAATAAAAATAAATAATAATAATAATAAATAAATAAATAAAATAAAATAAATATATTAACATATCAAACAAACAAAATGAACGTGAACAAAAATAGTAAGCAGAATCAAACAAAGCCAAAACAAAGGCAATAAGCAAAACAAACTGAATGAAAAAAACAAGCAGCAAGCAGACCATGTACATGGCATGGTCGCGGCCCAACCTACTGAAAATAATGTTTGAGATCTTGGTCATTGCAAGAAGGTTGTCAATCCTCCTATCCAGTGATTGCAAATGATATGTGCATGGGCCAAGCTTCTCGTAGACCTGCAAGTCCACCAAGATCTGCTATCGGAACCCGGTGGGATTCCAGAAGACCTTCAAGTGAAGACAACACCACTGTTTCATGTACTGCATGCAACATGGGCTCGGATGATGGCATGGGGTAGTTGTTTTTATTCCGAGATGGGTTCAAATTTCTAAAGTCAATGCATAAGCAAATTTTCCCAGATTTCTTACGTGCAGGATTCAAATTAGAAAACCAAGTATGATGACAAACTTTGCAAGTAATCTGATCATCCAAAATGTTAGTCAATTTTTTTTGTATAAGGAGTGTAAACAACATGTATGTGTTACCTGGTCTTCGTTGTAATGGCTTGTCTCCTCCTTTACCTGGAATCCCGAGTTGGATTGCTTGCATGTAGTGTGTACTCAGGTCATCATCTACCCATGTAGACCCATCCTAGTATTGTTTGGTCAAGTAATCAAAGTTTTGTCGTTGTCGCGGTGTATAGCTTGTACCGAGACTAGCTATCTTCGGATCATGATAGGTTCCCAGGTTGCTCTGTTCGTTCGTAGTGTTGGTCCTTTGTGTGTTCAACCTGAGTGCTTCATGCTCAGCATCGTTGTTTGTGCCTTCAAACTTCACACAGCTCAAAATCATGCATTGTCTGTTGTTTTGGATGACTGAGGTACACTTGGTCCTTGAGCCATCATGTGTTTCTGATTCGTCAGGACTCATGGCCCACATCTCATCTATACACAGACCGTTTGGCGTGCTAGTACTATTACTGCTATTGTTGCTGCTACTATCGGAGAAATAAATTGTACAAGTTTCATTACCGTCAGTTGGGCAAGGAAGGAGTCCCAACTACGTATCTGATGAGGTTGGAGTTGGTCGTGCAGGATAACACTCCAAAGTCTTTTTCAAGAGGCAATTGCCAAACATGAGTTATACGAAGGCCAATAATTAGCTCTCGTTGTTAAGGAAAGTGACATTATGTTTCATGTACCTCTTGGACTCTACCTGGATTTGGTTGCATTTTCCCTTGTATGGAAACCACATGTGAGACCAATCTGTAGCAAAACATCCATCTAGCTTGCTGGACCAATCTCTGTTGAGCCATAGACCATATGCTTCTGGGATGTCTACAACCACTATGTTGATGCATTGGTGGACTCGACTGTCATGAGATAGTCGGATGATCACATCTCGTAGTTCACCAATGGCTGGTACCGATGTTTGATCAAGTTGGATGATTCGCGCGAATGTTTCGCTCCATCGTGCATTGATCTTTTTCGCAATGGGGAGCGGCATGATGTTGACTATCGTGCCAGAATCAACCAGGAAATTGTGAACATTGCAGTTGAAAATTTGAAAAGATAGCAGGAATGGGGGGCAACCTAAGTGTGCTTCTTCCATCTGGAGTGTATTGAGCACAGTGGAAAGTGATCCGGGAGGTGTGCTTTCTCCCTTGCTGGTATAGGTTGCGTTGTCTGTTGCTATCAGTCCCAGTGCGCGCAGCAGGATATCTCGCTGACTCTGAATCTTAGCCAACTCGAACAAACTAATGTTTGCTCGATTTTTCTTCATGTTATCAATAATGTTGTAGTCCAGAGGTGGTAGACTTACCGAGGTGTCCGGGGTAGAATAGATGTTTGTGTTGTCCGATGAAGTGTTTTGCAGTTTGATACTCATGGAATTACTCTTGCCCGCCGTTGTCTTCCTAGACTTATCTTGTCTTTTCTGCTTTGGGGCGTCTAGTGGATCAACTTTCCTTATCAGCAATCTGATCTTCTCTTTCATTTCCCCAAGTGTAGGGGGAGCCCCTTTACTCCTAAGATTGTAATGGTCATTTTGTCTTGGGGGATGCTTCTCGGTGTTTGTCTTCGGCACTACTTGCGAGCACTGATATGCGTTCACCACATGCCCAAAACTTGATGCTTCAATAGGTGCAATACCTTCGTCATAATCTTTGTCATCCAGCTGCTTTTGCATACCGCTCTCTGCATCGAGTGTATGACTGTACACCGAGTTTGTGACTCGCTTCCAGTTCGAACAAAAGTTCTCGGGGTGATGTTCTTCGTGGATCAAATAGAACTCGAGGTCTGCGCACTGATCGACATTGAACACAGATCTCTGCACATTTTCGTGAGTGGACCAGTTTTTTCCTGATGAGTTGCTTCCCTGTCTCTATCTAGGAAGATAGCTCCTTGCAAATGTGTCTGTTTTCCGTTGTTTAATCTCAGACACTTTGTTGGGCATGGAATCGCCCCACAACATGTTTTGGGGCTCAAAGCCCAAGTTTTGAGTTGATATTATTGTAAAGCTCCGCGAATTGCGAGCGCGAAATGTATGTTAGAGTCATAGGGTTGTCTGCCCTAAGTGTGAATGTAATGTCGGCCTACCCATGGTCCGCGGACCATGGGATTGTATAAATAGAGCGAGGCTTTGAGTTGTAAAAACAATATAGGATCTAATGCATAGAATGAGATAGTGAAGCATAGAAGAAGAGTCTAAGTGTGTCTTGGGTTGTAGTAGTAGAAAGAGGCTCTGCAGCTGAGTGCGCAGAGGCCTAGTAGAGTCCGCAGCTGAGTGTGCAAACCCTTGCAGCTGAGTGCGCAGGGTAGAGTTGAGTCTGTAACCAGAGAAGAGATTAATAAAGAAGGGTTTTGTTACCAATTTTGTGCATATGTTATAAGTTATGACATGTTTGATATCATTTGCAATTATACTATTTATTTATTGCGTGCACTTGTATGAATGGTGAATATTGTTAAGTATAACTGAAAGCATACAGTAAGCTAAGTTAATCAACTAATATCGGGTTACTAGTAAGGACTTGGGTAATAACACGGCTCGGCCCTCGAGTGGGGCTGCACGAAGGCAGTATCTCAGGCTGCGAGGTACAGGAAAGTGCGGGTAGCAACGTGCGCAACCGCGGACCACTTGAAAACCATCAGACATCTCCAGGGTGCAGAAACCTGGTTCTAGCACCCTCCCATACTACTTCAGGTGAGACCTCAGTGCACGCTCTGCAGACTGTTGCCGAAAGGGCCAGTGGTACCGGGATTTGTTTGGCTAAATCACCTCTGAACCTAGGTTAGGCACCAACAAGCCAACAAATGGTTCCATTACCAGGACTGGGATTTGCATAAGGGATGTCTGATGTTGTGTCACTAGAACCCAACAAAGAAAGAAATTGAAGAGTGGTTGGATAGAAAGATTCATGAGTTCGCGACACAGGAAAATAGGAATTCGTGAGTATCAAAGGAACAGTGGTTGAAGCGCTACTTATATACATAAATCCACGAAATTTTCTTTGCATCCTTTCACTTTGAGTTGTATGAGTGGATCGCGAAGCTAGCAGACAGTCGAGGAAGGTGTAGGCTCGATAAACCGATTGTGTGGACTCCAGAAGTGGTGCATAGACTAGAAGCATCAGAAGATAAGATCGTGCACATTGTGGACCATTGGCTCGATCGAATTATAGGAGGGTTTATCACCGAGTTCGCAGTAGACACAACCGTCAACTACAGCGAGGCAGAACAACCCTTCCTGAAAGGACCACGAGGTAAGTACATTAAATCATTGAACACTTGGATTAAAATGCTATTGTGTGAAAATCAGGTTATGCGAATAAATTGATGGTTGGGGCTATGCAAAGTGGGAAAATCTATAGAAATGAAGGTAGCACAGAAATAGAAAATAGCCCCTTGATTTCACCTCGACGGGAAAGTGAGGAAGAGCTCGCGAAAGTTTCTTCAAGAAGCGCGATCAGTCTGATAAGGCAGCAAATTCCGCGCATACCACCCCCACCTACACTGCCACCGATTTCACCATTGCCATCTCCATCTTCGCCCACACCACCTTCGCTGCCACCACAGTTCAATATGGTGAGCGCGATAAAATTGTCGGTATTCAAAGGAGTAGGGAACGAAGATACGAACCAATTTTGGTTCGTAGTAAAGGTTGTATAAGAAGCACAAGGAGTCGTGGATGAAAATATAAAGAAGGCAACATTGGTAAGCACGTTGGAGGATCACACACTGAGATGGTATATTAAGCATTCTAATGACCATCCAAACGCGGGGATTGTAGATATCTAGGCCGCGCTGAACAAGGAATTTAGCAGGCCAAAATCGAAGACACAATTGATTATTGGGTTTAAGGAAATCGTGATGCTTCCAGGTGAGACCCTATGGGATCTGGATTAGAGATTGAAGAGTATGATTCGCGAATCCAACATGACCTTCACAGATGGGCAGCATCACACATGGTTTGTAGCATCACTAACGCCACATCTAAGGACAGCGCTGTCACAGCAGAAGTTGTCCACCCAAGCCGAAGCTTTGGAGATTGAAATGAGACTGCACAAGACCCCAATACAAGATCCTGGCCTGGGAGTCCAACAAATCCACGTGCAACTACAAAATTTATGTCTAGAAATGCAGAGTTTGAAACAGGACAGGACAACTCGCCCAGAAGCGCGCAAGGAGGTATGGTGCATAAAATGCAAAGGCCAGGGGCATGACAAGGACCATTGCCCAGTCTTCGCGAATTACTTGGTGGGAGGAGGGCCGATGCCATTAAGACCAGAGGCACAAGCAGGACTGAGCGTGACGCCTACATTATGGTGCGTGATTTGTCAGATAGGAAGAAAACACGCTACAAATAACTGTCACCTAATACAGAAGTATACACAAACTTCCCAACAATTGTTCAGTAATTTCTGCAGGTCAGTAGGGCATGATGAGCACACCTGCAGAAGTTACGAGCTGATGATGGATCGGACTCCTACCTATATAGTGCATACCGAAACGCGAGCCCCCGAACCAAATGCAGGGATGGCGCACGCTCGATTTTAGGGTCGCGGACGAAGTCGAGGTGGAATGGGACCAGGAAGGGGTTGCGGATAGCTAATTTGTTACAATTGTGGAGGATCAGGTCATTATGCCCACGATTGTACAAATTCGACAAGAGCATCATGTTTATATTGTACTTAGTTTTATCATGAGACAGAGGACTGCCCTACACTGATAGCAAGGTTGCGCGATAAAGGATTACTCTAGCCTCCCCCGACTCAAAACCTACAAATGATGAGGTCTGAGCCGTGCGAAGAGGACCCGCATGTAAACATCATGCTCCGAAGCGGTATCACGATAGGAGATGACAAAGGTAAGCAGCCTGAAGAAAGTGTGTGGATTCGCAAGGCTCCTACAAAGGAACTTGAATTTGATCTGGAGGGCGCGAAAGAGACATTCATGGAAGTTAAGAAGAGCTTCACGGAGGCCTCCACTTCAGGTAATAAGGATCAACTAGAACCAGAGATGGATCCTTCAATGCTCACTACCTTTCTCGAGACATGTATGAAGCTGCTTCACGACAGCAAGGCTGTGAAAGGATTGCAGGAGCTGATCACTAGGTGCATTGGGTCAGGAGAACTGTGCGTAGTCCGGAAGCTTAGGAAACATACATCACGAGCGGGAAGGGAAATGAGATTCACTACGCAAATCGAAGAGTATGAAATGGATCAAGTGATTCTGGATCTAGGATCGGACGTAAATGTACTGCCAAACAGACATGGGAACGCATGGGCAGGTGTTACAGACTTATTTGGGCACATAAACCCCAACTCACATGTCGATGTTATTAGGGTCTATCAACCCCTAATATAGTTTTTTTATACCCTAAAGAAACTTAGTCCTCTGAATGCCTCATTCCCCAAAATTTCCATCACAAAATTCATCCAAAAAGTGTCTCAAAGAGATCATTGCAGGAAGCTCTTCATTAGGCTACTATGCATAGCAGGTGCCACACTGACCAAGTGCTATGCATCGCACTTAGGCCCTCTTTAGGGTGCGATGGTCGAGCTTGGACAAAATTCCGGGAGAGTTTGAAGAATCAGTTACTCATGGAAACCTCTAGAAGCTTCTCTAGTGCCACCTGCCCCTCTGAGTTCGTCGAAGGATGACTAAAGGAATTAGGAAACATCGACCTCCTATTCCCCTCTTTCATGGAACCAATTCCTAAAAATAGAAAGGCATTCATCATCATCATTGATGACCCAGCCTCCTTCACTCATCTATAAATGCATCACTCATCCAAGGGATCTAGGGCTGAATAGTTTTGAGTTGTAAGGAAGTGCTGATGGTTTTAGTATTGAGGCAAAGTATTGTGGTAATGTCGGAATTTCTTGATGTTCATGAGGTGAAGAAGGTTTGAAGCTGGCAAGATGGCACTAGATCAAACTTATAGGTTGTAATCCTTCTTTCTATTAATAAAGATTTTCAAGATTTTTCCCCTATGATTGTGTAATCTGTCAATGCATTCATATGTTTATCATACTTTCGATTCTATGATGTTTATGAATTATGGATAATTATGCTTTGACGAGTCTTTGTTTTTGTAATTGCGCAGGTACTCTCCAAGTGTGTTAAGTACGGGGAGGAGCAACGAGATCAACCAAAGGAGAGAAAGATCAAGAGAGGAATCAAGCGGAAGTTACAAGTTGGCTCTTTATAATCTTTCCCTTATCTGTCATTCATAGGAAAAATAGTGAATTGTTTTAACTGTTGTTTCTAGGTTAGCTACCAAACCTAGAGGGTTAGAATTTCTTAGAAATACTAATTTTCCCGAAAACAAATTGGCGACTCCAGTGGGGAAATTGAATGCCCTTTTTGGTAGCTTAGTAGCCTCTTAGAACATTCCACTACACTTTACTTGCTGTTGTTCATTGAATTCAAGCTTAATCCACTGAAAATTGAATCAAATTTGAGCTAAAAACAACTTCAGAATCGTTGCCTGTGATCATAGCACTGTCCTTAACTGTGACTTGCTATGCATTGTAGTTCCTGAATGGAAAAAGCGCTATGCATTGCACTGTCTATCACTGTAGCCTGCGATGATTGATTGAAGCTCATTTTTCCCATCTAGGAATTGAGGTTTTTGACCAGTTTTCATCTTTGATTAATTGCTTGCTGAACATGAATGATGTCTCATCACTGAAACCAACATCCATCTCTTAATTCTGCCCTCTTTATATTTGGATTGGTGAATGTTTTTATGTATTGTTTTGTCATTTACAACCCATTGTCAAAAAGTAGTGTTGATCGATTATCGTTTCGATAGAAAAGTGTCGTAAAGTCTTCAATTTCGTCGAAAAAGTGAAGTGTCGTAAAAATCCTCCTTCATAGCTGATCGATTAAACTATTTTGTGCATCTCATTTGATTTCATTCGAAGTGTCAAAAAGTTCTATTTCTTCAAACTTGAAAGTTTCGTTTAATATTCCTTTCTCTTTGAAGAAAAATTGTCAAAAATCGCCATTTTGTGTGAAACACCCTGAATCGTTTGTGCATTTAGTTTTCCTTGTTGTATCATTCACATTAAGGGAAGCTGAAAACAAATACATGCATTTGCATTTTATAATTTTGGTTTGTGTGCTCAAAAGAATGACTTAGGGAATTGCACTAGTGTGTGCTCTTTGATGTTTGCTCAAAAGTACTTCTATGCTCTATCCCTTGTAGTTAGGATTTTCATTGTTGAAAATAAACGAAAAGAGTGCTTATCATTCTAGATGCATTTTTAGGAATTTCAGAACACATTTCACGGTGAACCCTCAAAGGCAAAATTTTAAGCAAGATCAACTTAAAATGAACCTCAATTAACTTAACAACGCTTTGGAATTTAACGCAACACATCTAGAGGCCTAGGCTAGAGAATTGTTTCGGCGTCTTTAAACCTAGTGGTTGTTGTTTTCAATG
Organism: Pinus tabuliformis; assembly: GCA_031772625.1. NCBI lineage: Eukaryota > Viridiplantae > Streptophyta > Pinopsida > Pinales > Pinaceae > Pinus > Pinus tabuliformis. The sequence continues at coordinate 1,631,601,590 of CM062804.1, read as the reverse complement.
AAGGTTGGGTGATTCCTCCTCTTTGATACGATAAGTGCTAGTACGGACTTGTTCTCCCTGTACCGTCGCGTATATAGTGGGAGACCCTAATAGGTTGAAATCCTTTATCCCTAGGAAGCCGAGTTTGCCGCCTTACTGATTGCAATGCACTGAACACAGCATTCGGGAAGATTGACTGCCGTACGTAAAGTCCTTGGTAATTTCTCTTTCATTTATCACCAAGGTGTATATTGCAGTTTTGTGATTTGTTTGGTAAACCCTCTTGTTTAGAGTCTCCAGAGTAGTCACTTTCATTCCTTTTTTACTCTCTAAAAGTAAAAGGATCATCTGAGAACTTGTCCTTTCAGGCTCATTAAAAATCGAAGGCGACTAGAGTCATATTTTGCTTTTTCTCGACTCTTTAAAACTGAAAAAGCAAAGTTGTGTCCAAGTGTCGTTAAAATTAATTGACCACGAATAACATCCTTTTCCTTTAGTTGAGTTTTAAGTTGATAAAGTAATCCGCAATCGTGGAAGAAAGTCAATCCAAACCCCGTTGTTCGCAGAGAGTAGCAAGTCAATCGTCTTTGCCTGTTGGAGTGACACCAATTCGAACAAAGCGGTCTCGTTTAACTAAGTCTACTACATCAATAACTCCTATTTCTTCATTTGGGTTGTTTGAGACATTTGTTTCAACAACTTTAGAGACTCCAGTTACTCCAATTATTTCTGGTACATCCATCTCCAAAGAATAAGTTTCACAGTCACGTGAGGACATTAGTATTGATCCTAGTGTAACAATAACCGAGGTTGTCCAACAACAAATTGATCCTCAATTTCAAATTGTTCAACGAAGAAGTACTTCTGAACCTGAAACTACTCCATCAGGAGTTGGTTTGGAACCTATTCCAGTTCAAACCGAGGTTACATTTGAACCAGGAGTTGTTCAAAAACCTCCCTTTGAGACTATAGTTCACTTACCTGAACATCTGGACTTCGAATTTCAGCATTCAGAAGTTGCTACCCCTCCGACATCAATCACTGTAGAAACTACACCTTCTTCAACACCAGAAATATTTTGCGGACCTGACGGTCAACCTCTTCCACCTGGTTTGATTTCCATAGAGGAGATAGTAGAGGATTCCACATCTAGCACCCCATTTCATTTTGGAACTGGAATTAATCTTTATCCTGATGCTCTTGATTACTTTGCTTCATTTAATCCTGCTTCCTTGCAAGTTCCCGTCGAATCTTTAGGATAGCTTTTGGGTCAGTTAACTATGTCTGAACAACCATCAACATCCAAGATTGTATCATTTGATGCAGCTGCAGCAGAATCTTCTGTTGTCACTCCTTCGATGTTTTCTACCACACCTGAGTCACACCTATATGGTGAATCATCCATTCCGGTCGGTTACCAATCATTGTCTAGAACCCACTCAGGGGTTGCTTTTGCACCATGGTCAACACCCATTTACTCGTCCAGAATTTTACCTAGTTTTTCTCACATGGGAACTCAAAAATTTGATCCTGCACATCAGTATCAATTTGGGCAATCCAGTTATCAAAGACCGATGTATCCATTAAACACTGGATTGCCACCATATGGAGAGCAATATGCTTACTCACCGTTTCCTCCTTTTTCCGAGGGACAACCATATGGTAATTTCCCACAGTATTTAGGTCAAACTAGAGTTAGAGTTTGTCAATGGAAACCAATACTACCAAATCAACCAAGGCTGGTGTATCCAACACAACCAGTGCAAACTGTGTCTAATATTCCTACTACACTTGTTTTTACTACTATGCCATAGTCACAAGCTCAAACTGTTGCATCTCAACCAATACAAACTGATCCTTCTTCCTTGCAACCTCAAGTTTCAAGGCAAGAGGTTCAAGTTTCTCAAGTTGTTATACAACAACCACTTGTTTCTGGAGCTCACCAACAACCTCAGGTTAGTGTACCTTTATCTGGAATGACCTAGACATACACTGGTACAGTTGATCCACAGCTTGGTCAATCTTTCAATACTGGGAAGCAACAGTCGGTTCAACAACCATGGCTGTCACAATTTCAACAACCTCAATTCCAGCAGTCCCAACCCCAGTTTGGACTTGGTTCACAAGCTCAAACTGGTTTTGGTCATTATCAAACTTACCAAGGATCTGGGCAACAAAGCCCTGCAGGTTATGGACAACCACATTTCCAAACTGGTTATCAACAAACGCCTAATATTGGTTTTGTCCAACAACCTTATCAAGGTTACCAAACATAGATGCCCTATGATGGTATGCAAAGACCTATTGCACAAGCGATTCTAGCTTATCCTAGGTATGCTCAACCTGACTTGAATCGACAGTTGCCATTTATAGCAACTTTAGAACTACCAGATTTAAACCGACTCACTAATGATCAAATTACACATGCGCCTTGGTGGCTGGTGATTCCACATAAATTGCCATCTGACATTCCAAAGTTTAATGGAAATCCAGGAGAAGACCCATCGAATCATGCAATGACTTTTCATCTATGGTGTTCATCCAACACTCTGAATGATGATTCGATCAGGCTTCGTCTTTTCCAAAGAATGCTTACCGGTCTAGCTACTAAATGGTATATTGAATTACTTAGAGCTTCTTTTGATAACTTCACCATTCTAGCCACTACCTTTCTGACCCATTTCCAGTTACCTATCAGGTACGAAACTGGAATAGAACCCTTGACCAACTTTAAACAGACTACCTCCACTCATATACCAGATCATATTCATGAGTGGCGGTGTTGTCGTCGAATGGTCAAGACATATGTTCCTAATCAGCTTTTAGCTGAGTGGTTCATAAAGTCCTTGCTGCTATCAATCACTGAGGATGTGGAAAAAGGAGGAGTTATCACAGAAGAGCAGGTTATTGCTCGTGCCCAATATTTGGATTTGATTTACACACAATCAGGCACGCTCTATGATAAAATTCCTGATGCACCTACACCATCTTTCACGGTTCCAACACCTCCAAAATCGAGTAGGGACTCTCATGCAGGCGACGGCGTGATCGGTTCCTCGAGCACACAAACGGCAAGAGGACCATCTGGAAAAAATATTGCTCTTTCCAATCAAAATGCAAATCAATCATAAAACACTCTTGCCTCGAAGATTAATGTCGTGTCATTTGACAAAGGCAAAAATCCAAAGCAACCAGGACGTAAGAAAAAGGGAAAGAATAACAAGAAGAAACAGGAGAATCCCACTCTTGAAAAATCATCTGAATCCCCTACTACGGCTAGGAAACCTCATTATCTTGATGATCTGCCTGCTCATTCGCGAAAACGGACTGATCACCCGCAACATTTGAGAGCAATATTTTTACATTGTCGACACTACAAAATAAGACTCAATCCACACAAGTGTGTGTTTTGTGTTGGCTCTAGTCGTCTGCTCAGCTTCATAGTTTCGAAAGATGGAATTCGACTCGATCCCATAAAGGTTCAAGAAATTCTTGACATGCCTCCACCTTCAAATTTGTTACAGATTCAGAGACTTCAAGGGAAGGCAAACTTTCTGAGGAGGTTCATTCCAAATTACACTAAATTAGCTAAGGTTACACACATGAATTGAAGAAAGGTGTACCCTTCCATTGGGACCAAGTTGCGCAAGCTTCTTTTGATGCTCTCAAATATTCCTTCATTAAAGCATCATTAATGTATGCCCCAAACTATCAAAAAGACTTTTACCTGTATCTCGCCGCTGTAGATACAACCATTGGTATGGTTTTAGTGCAAGAGGAAAGTGGAATTGAACATCCTATATATTATTTGAGTCGCAATCTTAATGATATAGAAAGTAAATATTCATATGTTGAAAAGTTAGCCTTAGCAGTCGTTCAAGCTGTGCAGAGATTTCGACATTACATCCTCCTTCGCAAAACTACCATTATATCAGATTGCAACCCTATGACATACATCTTGTCACACCAATTGTTGGGGGGGAAATATTCTAAATGGATAGTTATCTTGCAGGAGTTTGATTTGGAGTTCATCAAATCCAAATCAAAGAAATCTCTCATCTTTGTTGAGCTACTTTGCGACCTTCCCTCGTCCTCCAATGATTTAACATCAGAAGCATCAATCTTGGATGAGTCTCTGTTTCTAATTTCATCAAGTGATCCATGGTATGGGGATATACTGGTCTATCTCTAGACCCAAGCTTTTAAGCCTAACACCTCTCGCTCTGAACAATGACGTACTCGATACCAAGCCAAACATTATCTGATCGTTGGCGATACACTTTATCATCCTGGTGTTGATGCAATCTTATGTAGGTGCCTTACTCATGAGGAGGCCAAAAAAGCTTTGAATGAATTCCATTTAGGTGCTTGTGGGGGGGCATTTATCTGGTTACACAATTGCACAAAAAATCCTACGAGCTTATTACTTTTGGCCATCTATATCTAAAGATTACATACTTGCTGTCAGAAGGTGCCATGCTTGTCAGATTTTTTATCGTAAAACCAGATTACCACCTGCACCACTGCATCCAGTTGTTGCTGTTGGCACATTTGCGAAATGGGGCATTGATTTTATGACATGTAACCCCACCTCCGCGGGGGGCATGGTATATTATAGTCGTTGTTGACTATTTTACCAAATGGGCCGAGGCGATGCCTACATTGAACAACAATGGCGAAATGGCTACTCTCTCTTTTTTTAACCATGTGGTTTACAGGTTTGGTGTGCCACAAGCTATAGTTACAGATCATGGGTCGCATTTTCACAATCACATGGTGATCGAGTTAACTACCAAATTAGGAATATCTCATGATAGTTCTACTCCATATTATCCGCAATCTAACGAACAAGTTGAGGCAATCAACAAAATCCTTAAGCACATGTTGCAAAGAATGATTGGAGTCCATAAATGGAATTGGCATTTAATCTTGTACTCAGCTCTGTGGGCATATCGGACCTTGGTGAGAAATGTGACTGGATTTACGCCTTTTCAGTTGGTATATGGTTTGGAAGTAGTCTTACCAATTCAATGTGAAATCTCATCCCTCAAGCTCATAATTGACCTGTTACCCGATACTTCTAAAGAAGAAGCACGTTTCTTGGAATTAATCCATCTGGATGAAACCTGTTTTGATGCCGCATTGGCTAACGAAGCACATAAGAAACGCATCAAGGCACAATATGAAAAAAATGTTAAGCCTCGTGTCTTCTCAGAAGGTGACTTGGTCTTGCTTTACAATCAGGATTCTGACAAATTAGGAGCAGGGAAGTTTGAACCATTATGGATGGGCCCTTATATTATATTGTTAAATGTGTATTGACAAAAGGATCCTACGAGTTAGTCGATTATGACAAGATTCCACTGTCGCAGCCCTGAAACGGGTTGTATCTTAAACGTTACTATGCTTAATTGAGTGTAGTAAGACTCACTATGCATATGCTTTGATTTCATTTCTCTGTGTTAGTTTTTTTTTAGAGTTTTGATTTGGTTAGGTAATCCACTTCACATTTGTTGCAGATGTCGAATTTTTCGGAACCATTTGTTGGGTATGCCGACGGAGCTAGTCGTAGTATGCAAAACTTATCTTCTGCAGCGTGGGCCATTTTCGCTCCAAGCGGCGAGTTAGTGAGTTTCAGGGGGATATGTATTGGTTAATCGACAAACAATATAGCTGAGTATAACGCATTGATTGAACTCCTCTCTGATGCCATTTCACATGGCATACGCCAGATCATTGTTAGGCTAGACTCACAACTTGTTGTTCTACAGCTTACTGGTGTCTATTCCATCTGAAACCCAGCTATTCATTGCATGTTCCTTAGAGTTCGAATTTTGGAAAGACATTTTGAATTCATTCAATATCAACATATTTCCAGAAATTTAAACACATTGACTGACTCTCTAGCAAACTATGTGTTAAATAGACATTTGCAACATATGTAAAGAAATCATTTTTCAAATCACATTATCATTTGAACAAGATTTCATCACTTAACCATAATAAAACTCTGAAAGTCAAACAGATAATTGTATATAAGTTTTTACAAATATTTTGTGTCCAATACAAAATCGGTCATCTGACCCAAAAACTCAAAAATGAATGCAGAAAATATCCTAGACTAATGATGCTAATGATAACAGGTCACTGCCTATGCTATCATACGCAGGAGCCTCGTCCAACGACTCGACACACCAGTGGTATGGCGCTACAGTCTCATGGGTAACTCATCAATCCGAACATCCAAAATACCGAGGGTTAAGCCTTCTACATGATCCTGCAACTGAGCCAAGGTCTCTGCTATGTCCAAATCTCTAAGGACTGCCCTCCCGACAACTCTCTCCACTGGAGCATCTGCTTCCCGTGGGCATACCACAGGTCGAACCGGTCCAATATCTGCATACATATATGAGTTTATTTAGTCTTGGTAACAATCAAAAAACACAAAAAATGAAAACTCAAAAAGAAAAGTGTGGTCAAATCAATTTACCAATAGCGCTCCACTGCGCCCCAACTGGAAATGCCAAATCTAGATCGCCATGGAAGTCCATCCCAGCATATGGATATTCTGTGAAGGCCATCTCTTGATGGTCGAACCACTCGAAGAAAGCGGAGGAAAATGAGATCAGTGATTGGCCAGCATACCTAGCCATAAAGTCTACCCATCGCTACATCCGTGGTTCTCTAGGTCCAGGCACTCCCAGAGAAATGTGTTGTGGTTGCATAAGCGGGATTCTTTCCAAGGTGAAGGAAATCAAAATAGACCCATAACCAAAATTTTTGGTCTTTCCAGCCTTCACTTTGGTTAGTTGATCTTTCATAAGTGGAAGAATTGCCTCACACTAGTTGAATACCTTTGGTTCCAGGCAAACTGCATATAAGATCTGTTTGCTAAATGTAAAGCCGCACTGCGATCCAATCTAGCAAGGGTAAAGAGGATAGTTCTCAAAGGTCGATCACTAACATCTTGGATATGAATCTTTCCATCTCTGCTGGGTTGAGATCCTTCCTGACAGAACTGACGAATATAATCTCTCATTGATTCACCGCCCCTGGTGAGTCCTGATAGTGAAATAAGGGCACCCCGCCTCGATAAACCCATCAGAAAGTAAACATCCTCGATGGTAAAAGGGATATCTTTACCCCTAATATGAAAAACCTGGTCAGTAGGGTCCCAAGCATGAACAAGATAGTGCAGTAGTTCCATTTGTTGCTACATGCTGGATAATTGAAAGAACTTCAGCAACCCACAGTTCTTTAAGGCATCAAGTGTGCCCTGGTCATTTAAAGCAATCATGTCTTGTTCCTCGTGTTCTCGTTCTTGCCATGTAACAACCATTTTGATCTAATGAATATCTGAAACACAATCATTAGATAAGTTAGGATCCAACTTGGGCAAAAATTAGTTTAAAATTTGAGGAAAAACAACTGTTTAAATTTATTTTTTTGCGCCCATCGCACTTACCCTTTGGAGACAGTGTTATGCATAGCAGGCTGCCTGTTAGGAGCCTAAAATGCAACACATTTTTTGATAAGGACAAGGTGTGATGGTCTAAAAATGCAAAGTTAAAACCTAGAGGCTTGGAAAACTAAGAAATTTTGCCCAAAACTGAAAAAGCATGGAATATAATTGAAGAACACTGAGATAGCTCCTACCTGGTCCTGACGGCACGGGAAATAATCCACAGAATATTTCACAATCAGCTGGTGAAGTTTGGGGTAAAAATCGCTTCAGAGCTCCAAAATCCAATGTTAGAAATGAAATGGTGAAAATGAATTGCCAAAACTTGTTTTTATATTTACTTCTACATGTAAATCAAGTAGAAGTTGGTTTATTTTATCCATGCACATGTATTTTTAATCATCTTTGGTGGAGTTTTGAGCAGGACCAATGACTGGAAACAAAATCCGATGTACTAATGGTGAATTGAGCATCTTTGACCACAAAGCAAACTTTTTTGTTTCTTTTCGAGCTTTGATATAAAACGAAAAGAAACCATAGAGTCCTCTTTAAACTCTTTTCAGACTCTCTAAATAAAAAAATATTGTGGAGCGCTTTTCTATTCCAGTTTGTTAATGTATTGGAAACGACATCTCTCTTGTATTATTTTATTCTTTTTCGGACCTGAGGGATTATTTTACGAAAACGAACTTATAGAGTCTTCTTTTCGTCCCTTTTCAAACTCTCTAAACATGAAAAGGACCGAGTTTCACCGTCGTTAGACTCATTAAAACATCAAATAGCGATGGGTTTGCCCGAAGGGTGAATTATAGAAGAAGCAATGTTATCCTCCTTAAGCTTGGTAAAAAATAAAGAGGTATTGGTCAACAATGACTCGGGAAAATGGGAAAAATCTTGAAAACTTATGGTAGCGAGTCGCTCTTGAACATGACACTTTCACTTCATCTCCGTGATTAAGCTGGGTTGGGTCATTCCGTTTGATGGTTATCATACCATTGGTCTATCACACCATCCATCATTTTTGTTTTGGGTCAACGCTACCAATTCATCTCAGTGTTGCCGATATGTTCAAGAGAAGTCATCCAGTTAAAACTTCATCCATTGCAATATTGTAAACCTTCATTTTCATGACCGCCATTCCTGAACCTTGTGTCGTCAGTCGGTTTTTCATCTCCAAAAATCATTTACTTTGTTTCATGTCGTAGATGTGGGATATATCAAGGCCCTCCTACGACGAGTCACTTCTTGTTGACATCAACTCATCATCCAAGAAGTTGACTTAGAAACACCCTTTCAGTGCTTTGAAGCTTGCATTCATCAACGGCAAGTTTCTCGCTTCCGGCGACAGGTTGACATCAATGGCCTTTGACCGAAAGATTTTGCATGGTGTTCAACATCGAATCATTCATTCACATCATGTGAAATGTACTGTAGTACCTTGAGAATCATCATTGTTATCGGTGATCCCTCTCGCGCCTATTAACAACTTACATCATTGGCTGGTAATCAGGCGATGTCTCTCCATGTTCGACCTCAGAACATCTATTCACATGGGTAGACTTGTACATTGAGTGAAGATTGAACGAGATTGAAGACCCCAGATTTAGTTTCATCCATCCGGGCTATGATATATTCAGGAGTACCAAATCAAATGTACCAAGGCTTTACACAGATGGTCATCCTAATCATGGATCACAAGTCTATATCTGTATACAACTATCTGATCTGTGTACATGTAACAAAAGTTTATAAGCTGAGCATGGGAATGCCTCCTTCAACTAGTTCATGAGAAAAATCAGATTATCATGATGTTTTGTATTGTAATTGATGTAGGTCACCTTTTGGTTCGAAACTTTCGATCCTCATGATAAAGCATTTCACCCGACATAGATATTTATGATCTTATGCTTTATGGGGCAACTCTTACAAACTTGTTTGGGCACATCAACCCCAACTCACATGTCGATGTTATTAGGGTCTATCAACCCCTAATATAGTTGTTTTATACCCTAAAGAAACTTAGTCCTTTGAATGCCTCATTCCCCAAAAGTTCCACCACAAAATTCATCCAAAAAGTGTCTCAAAGAGATCATTACAGGAAGCTCTTCATTAGGTTGCTATGCATAGCAGATGCCACACTGACCAAGTGTTATGCATCGCACTTAGGCCCTCTTTAGGGTGCGATGGTTGAGCTTGGACAAAATTTTGGGAGAGTTTGAAGAATCAGTTACTCATGGAAACCTCTAGAAGCTTCTCCAGTGCCACCTGCCCCTCTGAGTTCGCCCAAGGATGACTAAAGGAATTAGGAAACATCCACCTCCTATTCCCCTATTTCATGGAACCAATTCCTAAAAATAGAAAGGCATTCATCATCATCATTGATGACCCAACCTCCTTCACTCATCTATAAATGGATCACTCATCCAAGGGATCTAGGGCTTAATAATTTTGAGCTGTAAGGAAGTGCTGATGGTTTTAGTATTGAGGCAAAGTATTGTGGTAATGTCGGAATTTCTTGTTGTTCATGAGGTGAAGAAGGTTTGAAGCTGGGAGGATGGCGCTGGATCGAACTTATGGGTTGTAATCCTTCTTTCTATTAATAAAGCTTTTCAAGATTTTTCCCCTATGATTGTGTAATCTGTCAATGCATTCATATGTTTATCATACTTTCGATTCTATGATGTTTATGAATTATGGATCATTATGCTTTGACGGGTCTTTGTTTCTGTAATTGCGCAGGTACTCTCCAAGCGTGTTAAGTACGAGGAGGAGAAACGAGATCAGCCAAAGGAGAGAAAGATCAAGCGAGGAATCAAGCGGAAGTTACAGGTTGGCTCCTTATAATCTTTCCCTTATCTGTCATTCATAGGAAAAATAGTGAATTGTTTTAACTATTGTTTCTAGGTTAGCTACCAAACCTAGAGGGTTATCATTTCTTAGAAATACTAATTTTCTCGAAAACAGCAGGCCTGTGTTGCAGTGGTCTCTTATTCAATTACAAATGGCGAACCAACAGAAGATCCTACCGACGGGAAGATTGCAGGGGATAACAATAGACATCAAAGGTGCGAGCACGCTTTTAGATTTTGAAGTGATAGAGATTGTCGATGATAGCAATCCCTATCCTGCGAATAGATTGGGCCACTAATATGAACAGAGTCATAAACCTGAAGAAGCGCAAAATGATTTTTGAGAAAGAATCACTACACATAGTGGTACTGCTAGACCCTGCGGAAGGAGAGTTGAGATTTCTGTTAATTAAATTTGGAGAAAATCTCATGAATGTGACAACAATAGGATTTGTTGCTAAATTAGCTCCATTTAATCCTGATGAGGAGTTATTGCATCCTATATTTGTTGTGAGTGAATTTATGATTCAGTTTTATACTCCCAGCTATAAAATGTAAGCCCGTAGAGAATAGGTGTGATGAGAAGGTGTGAGGAAGAGGAATTCCAGATGTGCAAAAATATGTTGTTGTAATCTCATGTTGAGTGATAAGATTGTCGATGCCTCTGTTTGGTGGACATAGCCCAGATTGGTTGGGTGAACCACATTAAATTTGTTGTCTCATGATTTCTGTTGTGTGTGTGATTTATTTTGTTTCTGTTGTGCATACTCTGACAATTGGTATCAGAGCATTTTAGGTTGAAGCTAGCCGAGTATGGGGCATGGAGGCTTCCGGATCATGGATCGTTGTCTCCATTAATATGCTGTGTATGTGTGAAATTGAAGAACTACATGAAATTCTACGTGGCTGTGTGTGTTGATCCACTACATTGTGAGCTGGTGTAAATCTCTGCGTGAAGTGGAATGATAACACAACAATGAGCTGGAAGATAAAGCGGCGGGGAGCTGGAAGATAAAACAGCAATGAGCTGGAGGATAAAGCGTCGGCACCTCAATTTTCTATCCATGCCTATTTTCTGAGCTAATAAACGAGGATCCTGGTCTCTGCGGCATACCTACTCCATGTCAGTGCCTGCAAATTATTATCACTCACATAGTCTACGATTCCTGCATCTCGATGAGCTGCCTGGTGCGAGAACGAACGGGTCAGAAATAGCAGATTTAACAGAAGAGAAGAGACCAACAACACATCCTTCAGTCTGGACCTTAATCGGCCATTATAATATCTATTGATCAGATGCTCAGCGTCTGAATTAAGCAAGAATTGTTTTTTGTTGATGGTCCATCTTGAGGATTTCAGTCATGCGAATGCTTCATGAAAGGACTCCTCCGGTCTAAGATTCCTTCGGCTTGGAGTTGGAACTTAAAGCTCACACAGATCTGTGTGAAGAAGGGAGCTGTGTTCCTGAAGGCAGCATGGTCTCAACCTGCGTGGATTCAATATTAAAATGTTGTTCCGCCATATCATCTGAAAAGCTCGAATGGATGCAAGGTAGTGTTTTTTCATTTCGTTGCTAGCAATATTGAAATGTCGTTTGATTTGTATGCTAGTCGCTGGTATTTGCAATTTACAGTTTGTGGAATTTTATCAAATTGTTAATTTAATTAAAAAGGCAAATTAAAATGTCAAAAACACAAAGTGCTCGATTTGAGATCGAGAAGTTTAATGGGAAAAACAACTTCGAGATCTGGAAAGTTAAGATGTATGATCTACTCATGCAACAAGGCGTGGTGAAGGCGCTATTGGGAAAAGCCAAACAGCCATACACCATGACAGATGACGAATGGAGTGACATGGATGAAAGAGCACTAAGTGGCATTCGATTGTGTTTGGCAGATGATGTTTTGTTTAACATTGTGTTAGAGAAAACTGCTGCTGGTTTGTGGACAAAGCTTGAAAAGTTGTACATGACAAAATCCTTAACCAATAGGATTCTTCTGAAGCGACAGTTGTATAGTTTGCACATGAAGGAAGGTACATCTATTACTGATCATTTGAATACCTTTAATACTCTCTTGGTGTAGTTAGAAAGTATAGAAGTAAAATTTGAATCAGAAGATAAAGCTATACTTTATTATGCTTGTTGCCCAAGTCATGGGATCATTTTGTTACTTCTATAAGTCTTAGTTCATCAGAAACCCTTAAGTTTGATGATGTGGTTGGAGCTTTATTATCTTAAGAAACAAGGGAAAGGTCAAATTCAAAAACCTCTACATCAGAACAATGATGGTCAGAGGTCGTTCTAAAGAAAGACGCTTCAGTAAGCACAACAACTCATGGTCAAAATCGAAAGGGAAGAAGAGTAAGGTAAAGTGTTGGTTTTGTGGCAAATCAGGACATTTGAAGAAGGACTGTTGGAAGAGACAACAAACATCTAAAGCAGACTCTTTGACAGAAAAGAAAGAAGCAAACACGACAGATACAGGTTCGACATCTGTTTCAGGTATGAGTGATGAAGTGTTATCAGTTAGTTTGTCTAATCATGATCAACATTGGTTGTTAGATTCTGGTGCGTCAAATCACATGTGCATTCATAGAGAATGGTTTAAAACTTATAAATCAATCAATGATGGAGTAGTTTACATGGGAAATGATGTCACATGTAATATTGTGGGAATTGGAAGCATCCAAATTAAAATGTTTGATGGGACAAATAAAATATTAACTAATGTAAGACACGTTCTTGAACTCAGAAAAAATATAATTTCACTAGGAATACTAGACACAAATGGATATAAAACCTTTATTCAAGGTGGAGTAATGAAAATCTATAAAGGAATCCTACTAGTAATGAAAGCAAATAAGGTTGGAAATCTTTTTAAGTTAGAAGGAAGAATAGAGTCAGATCATGCTTCAATTGTATCTGAAAACGACAACGATTCTATTCGACTATGGCATCAACGATTGGGCCATATGAGTGAAAGAGGATTATTTATCTGATCCTAAGTTACTTCCTAGTTTAAAGTCTTTTAAGTTAGATTTCTGCAAATATTGTATATATGGGAAACAAAGTAAGCAGAAATTTAAAACTAGAAAACATACTAGTAAGGGAATCCTTGATTATATCCATTATGATGTTTGGGGTCCTTCTCCTACAACCACATATGGAGGATCATCATATTTTGTATCTTTTATAGATGATTTCTCTAGGAAAGTATGGGTCTACATGTTGAAAATAAAGTCTGATGTGTTCCCAGTTTTCAAGCAGTTTAGAGCATTAGTAGAAAATATCACTGGAAGAACCATTAAATATTTAAGAACTGACAATGGTGGTGAGTTTACTTCAAGGAATTTGATAATTATTGCAAGGAAGTTGGGATCAAAAGACATAGAACTACTGCTTATACTCCTCAGCAAAACGGAGTTGCTGAACGCATGAACAGGACTCTCTTAGAAAGAGCAAGAAGTATGCTAAGTAACGCCAATTTGCAGAAGGAATTATGGACGGAAGCAGTATCTACGGCTTGTCACTTGATAAATCGATCACCATCAACTGCAATAGGATACAAAATTCCTCAAGAGGTATGGAAAGGTCATCCTTGTGATTATTCTAAACTAAAAGTTTTTGGTTGTGATGCATATGCTCTAATTCCGAAACATCAGCATTCTAAATTAGATCCTAAATCAAAAAAGAGATATCTTTGTTGGATATGGTGATGGGACTAAGGGATACAGGTTGTAGGATGCTACTACTCACAAGATCATCATTAACAAAGATGTTAAATTCAATAAATCTTCACTCAATAATCCAAATGTAGATGATAAATTGAAACGGGATAATGTACCTAAGTTTCAACATATTCAGTTTGAAACCAGTTCAAATACTGATGATAGTCCAGATGAACAAGTTTTATATGCAGATCATGAACAAGTTTCAGATGCAGATCATGAACATGTGTCAGATGCAGATCATGAAGAAGTTCCTACAGATAATAGTCAGCAAATTGTGGAAGCACCAGAAACATCTTTAAGGAGGTCCATGAGAATCAAACGTCCTCCTAAAAGGTATGATGATTATGTTACTTTAATTGCTTTAACTGCTAATGATGATGAACCTTTGTGCTATCAGGAAGCTGTAGAAGGTTCTAAAAGTGATAAGTGGAAAGAAGCTATGAAGGACGAGATGATGGCATTAGATAAGTATGCCATATGGGATCTAGTAGAACTTCCTAAAGAAAGAAAAATTGTGGGACGTAAATGGGTTTACAAATTGAAAAGGGGTGTTGATGATACAGAGGACAAGTACAAAGCAAGGCTGGTCGCAAAAGGTTTTTCTCAGAAAGTAGGAATTGACTTTCATGAGACATTTTCACCAGTTGTAAAAATTGTTTCAATTCGGATTGTGTTAGCATTAGTTGCTTTACTTGATTTAGAGTTACACCAACTAGATGTTAAAACTGCATTTTTACATGGAGATTTATATGAGGATATTTACATGGAACAACAGGAAGGGTTTGTTCAAAATCGCAACAAGAAATTTGTCTACAGGCTCAAGAAATAATTGTATGGTCTGAAGCAGTCACCTTGACAATGGTACAAGAAATTTGATTCTTTCATGATGAGTCAAAATTATATAAGGAGTGAATATGATCATTGTGTTTACTTTAAGAAACTGAATAATGGCATGTTCATTATCTTAGTGTTATATGTTGATGATATGCTTTTAGCAAGCAAAAGCATAAGTGAGATCAATAGGTTAAAGGCTCAAATGGCTAGGACGTCTAATATGAAAGATCTAGGAGCAGCAAGACAGAGTTCGGGCATGGAGATTTTCAGAGACAGGAGAAATGGTAAGCTGTGGCTATCACAAAAGAAGTATATTGAGAAAATACTCTTGAGGTTTGGTATGAACAATGTGAAGCCTGTTTCAGTCCCTTTAGCCTCCCATTTTAAGCTTTCTTCAAGTTTATGTCCTAATACAAATGAAGAAAAGGAATATATGTCTCGAATTCCATATGCCAATGTAGTAGGTTGCTTGATGTATGCGATGGTTTGTACACGACCAGATATTTCACATGCAGTTGGGGTTGTCAGCAAGTATATGGCAAATCCAGGAAAAGAACACTGGTTAGCAGTGAAATGGGTGCTTCGGTATTTGAGAGGCACAAGTGATTATTGTATCACTTATAACAGAAGTAGTGAATTTGTTTGCGGATGTGTTGATTCCAATTTTGCACGTGATTTGGATAAGAGAAGATCAACTTCAAGATATGTCTTTACTCTTGCAGGTGGAGCTATAAGCTAGATGTCAAAGCTACAAAACATTGTTGCTTTATCCACTACAGAAGCAGAATACATAGCTGCTTCACATGCTTACAAAGAAGTGGTTTGGTTGAAAGGTTTGTTTAGTGAGTTTGGTAGGTTGCAGGACAACATCAAGTTATTTTGTGATAGTCAAAGTGCAATTCACTTGGCTAAAAATCCAGCCTATCATAGTAAATCAAAGCATATACCTATCAAGTACCATTTTGTAAGACAGGTTATCACTGAAAGGGGAGTCTCTCTTGAAAAAGTGCATACAAAGGAACATTGTGCAGACATGTTCATGAAACCAATTTTGTTAGAGAAGCTACAATGGTGTCAGGCTTCTCTTGGCTTGCAGAAAAGATAAAAATAATAATTGAACAGGGTATCACGCTAATTGTTGTCAAGGTGGAGATTGTTGAGATTTCTGTTAATTAAATTTGGAGAAAATCTCATGAATGTGACAACAATAGGATTTGTTGATAAATTAACTCCATTTAATCCTGATGAGGAGTTATTGCATCCTATATTTGTTGTGAGTGAATTTATGATTCAGTTTTCTACTCCCAACTATCAAATGTAAGCCCGTACAGGATAGGTGTGATGAGAAAGTGTGAGAAAGAGGAATTCTATATGTGCAAATCTGTTGTTGTAATTTGCTGTTGAGTAATAAGATTGCTGATGCCTCTATTTGGTGGACGTAGCCCAGATTGGTTGGGTGAACCACGTTAAATTTGTTGTCTCATGATTTCTGTTGTGTGTGTGATTTATTTTGTTTCTGCTGTGCATACTCTGACAAGGAGCGCACTACACAGAATCGGTGCACGATGATGATAGTGATGATGATCTCGACTGTATCTACAAGATAACCACATGAGAGTAGGATTGGGTGAATCCAACAGCAGATGGTAGGATTTCGTGGGAGCGCAAAAGCATCTACACTTCGGACTCGGACGAAGAAATAGAATGATGGCAGAATCAGTTACACGAGGTAACCACGCTTAATTGCAACATGATGGTAAGATCACTGCGCTGCGTGACAACAGAGGTGAGGGATCTGCCTATGTACGATGGGTTGACAACGGTGGATGAATTCCTGAACAAATATGAAAGAGAAGTGCCAGAACAGCAGTGCTTCGATGCTCTGAAATGGGCACTACGTGCTATGCCCGCAAGGTGGTGGGGTACGCATCAGAGAAGCTTTGAGGACTAGCACGGATGCAGAAGGATGATGCACCTACGATGTGGTAAACTGTAGACGTGGATGGAAGCCAAGCATGATGGACAAAACAGCCTGCGCGCCCACCTTTCCAAATGGGTATAGGCGTATGTACGTAGCCCGCACAACCACACACCGCTCTCACGATAAGAAACAGGAACAGGAAGCAGAAGCAGGCAAGACAAGTGCGTGAACAGTGAAGTACGATAAAACCTAGTGCACTAAAATTCATACACGGGGAAGCCTTCAGCAAGGTGTGTGAAGTGCTAAACAGGGTCCACCATGTGAGACACATCGACTCGGACCTGCGCGTACCAGCAGTTGTATGGGCTTATAGGACCATGTGCAAAACTCTAACCACGCAAGCGTTTCCGAAGCTGAAGTATGAAGCATGGACTGTAGTCCCTGTGGAGCATGCAAAGTTGACTCCGCGCGTAACAACACCCATAGATACGACGGTCTGCGCAGACCAGAACGAAGAAATCACATAGCTACGAGAAACAAAACATATAAGACTTGAGGAAGAAATCCGACGGGGAAACTTTAGACTTCGCGAACTTGAAAAAGACCGGGTATGACTAAGGGAGAAAAGCACTTTAATGGACACAGAGGTCAAGAAGCTAGAAAATGAAATAAAGGAAGCATTTCTCATCAAAAAATTGAGGATGGCAAGGCAAGGTGCGTACGATCATACTGACAAATTGGAAAACTATCGTCATGAATTGGTTAGTCTGTTGCCTTGGCTTGGACCGCATATCGCCAAACGTAGTGACCAGGGTAGCGCATTGCAAATAGTAGAGTGTGCGATGTCGATCATCACAATGCAAGATGAGGATTCTCCGCGAACCATGCTAGAGGATGGGATGGAACCCCGCACATGTGGTGCGACCACCTAACTAGCCGTAGGAAGAACAGTCTTAGCGCTCCAGGTAGTTGAAAGGGGGTGCGGGACTATAAAATATTTTTCGTGGGAGCTGCGCGATATTGGAAATGCGCGCCGAGTTAGAACGGCGCAGGGTTCGCGATCGTGCATGGAGGGTTGCGCTGCCATGCGGGTTGGCTGGGAAGTGACCGTTGGTGTCACTATTCATGATGGGATGTTCGATTTGAGGTTAAATGGAGTGGGTGGCGGGCCATTAAGAGGCGAGTTATGGGCAAGATTTGGGAAAATTTTCCGCCACGAAAGCATTAAAGCCCTGAAATTGGGGGGAACGGTCGAATTCGAATTCAAAAGGCGCTATAAAACTCAAAGGGCTGGCCAGCGAACAACACTTGGTCATTTGAGAATTGAGCGCTTGAGCAGAGCACAGAGCATTGAGAGCCGAGCGATAATTGAGCCCCTAAGTTCACGAGAGACAAAATACAGCCTAGAGATGATGATGACCACTAAGGATGGGTTGGGAATTGAAGAGGTAACCGCCGGCAAGGCCGCGCAGACCCAAATGGTGGAGGATGTTCCAGAAGGTGCCGGGGTGGTGACAAAAATCCCCAAATCACCGCGAACACCGAGGCCTAAGAAGGATAAACAGGCAATGGGTCCAGTATGCATGTCCCCGAGGAATCCGCGACACAACAAACTATCCATGGCAGAGAAGGGGAAAGCAGTCACAATAGAAACAGATGAGGAAGAAGAAGACTTGTAGGCCCTAATCGCCACAACAAAAGAAGAAGAAGACGTGGAGGAGGATATCCAACCATTGCGCTCTGCAACAAAACTACCCGTGTATGTCCCTCTGCGGAAAGGGAAAACCAAAGTACCGAAGGATCTAGACGAAACGAAGAGTTCACTCCAGACCCCGCTCCTCCCAGATGGCATTGTATTTGAGGGCACGCACCTAGGCCACGTGCCAACCATGAAATTTGAAGACTGGGACCTCACTGACTGCGAGAAGTTCCCGCACCTAGAGACCGTGAATCTAATGAAGCAGAATACTGAGGGGGTAGTGATAATGTTAGAGCCGCAGAAATGGCTGCGCGGTGTGGAAAAGGTCGGGTTGTTGCACTTATTATGGATACCACATTTCCACCACGCGCCCATCACCATTTTCGTCATCAGGCAACTGCTCTGCCTAGTGCATGATGGGTATCTATGGCTGGAGGAGCCTATTCCCATCACGGCAGACCTCATTCACTGCATCTCTCGGCTCCCCTGTAAAGGAAAGGACCCCATGACTATAGCCGGAAAAGGTAGCGATTTGGCTCTTGCAAAAGCCATGAAGGCAAAATATAAGTTGGAGAAGAAGAAGAGGGGCTACGTCATCTCTAGCATCAAGGACAAATGGGTGTGCGTAGCAACTCAACTCCTGGCTGGTAAAATTATGAGAAAGTGTTGCGCCGATGAAGTACTAGCACCGGTGGTCGCGTTGGCCAAGCAATGCATGGAGGGGGTCCAGTTCAATTGGTCTAAATTCCTCTGCGAGGAATTTTTGACAAACTGTCGTGAAACCCATGAGTAGGGTAAAACCTTCCACTACGCGTGGTTTCTATTTTCCATATTTCTAGTAGCAGGAGAACTGTCGAAGGAAAATCAATTCCCCAACATTGACAGAGAGTTACCAGAGGCTGCGAAGTATGCCTCGCTCTGGGCCACAAAGGACGCGAAACGGATTCGCGACACCAAAATTTGAAGGGTGCTTATAGAGGCGAGCATCCAGATGTGGATCAATCGGAGACCGCGCCGGTCACCTACGGTGCACAATAATCTGTAGAGTTTTGCAGACTTCAAAGCTGATATGCACAAAATTTATATCAGGGCGCGAAAGGATTTGGCGAAGCAGTGGATGAAGCTACCATTTGTAGCTACTAACGACATGATTTTTACTGTCTTGGAGACATGGCCTCCCGAATGGCGTGCCCCAAACCTGACAAAACTGGAGAAGGTGGCAGCCAAGAAGAAAAAGGACAATCCTAAGCTGCACGTCACTCAATTGGCAGAAAAAAGGTGGAATGAAAAAGCAGCAGCTGAGGTAAGGGCAGCGAGAGAAGTGGCATAGAAAACTGCGGAGCAGAATAAGGTCGCAGAAGCAGCAGTAGCAGAGGCAGCAACAGCACAGGCAGACGAGGGCCCAGCAATGTCCTCAGGACAGGAGGCAGAGGAAACAAAAATGGCAGAAGGAAGCGCGGATCCAGGGGCCGCGTCCACACAGTTAAAGTTCTCACGTATCGCAGGGAGATCAGGCCCAAGGAAGAAGGTCAAGGCCTCAAAGTTGGCCATTGACCCGATCACCTTAACTGAAGGTGATCTCCATGACATTGGCGAGATGGTCCGCGATGTCACAAGTGAAGCGCTCTAGGAGTTCATGCAGGAGCATCAAACTGTGTTGGGGGCCCTCAGGGCGCAGACGCAGGAGTTACATGTGCGGCTCCCTCAAGAAGGTACCCTATCAACACACATTGCAGCAAGAACTTCAGCAGCAGAGCAGATGTTGCACGCAAGGATGGAAAATACAATAGTGTTGCTGGAGGGAGCTCTAGTGTCATCCAATGCGATGGATCGGTTGTCGATTAGCATGATGAAAGGCCTTGGCCTTAATCTAGCTACCCTTCCCTGGGAAACGTTGTATCAGTTATAGGATGGGATAACGACAGAGCTGCGGGCTAGGGAGAGCTGCGCGATCCAGGTTCTTAGCGAGCAGAAAATAAACATAGAACAACTCAGCTTGCAGCACGACAAATTGGTGTCGTAGAATCAAAAATTGGTGCAGACGGTAGATGACGCTTGTCGACGCATCCTGGAGTTGGCCATCACAACAGATCTATCGGTAGAAGTGCGGATCCACAATTTGGCAACTGGAGTCCGCGAGGCCAGAGAAGAGATGACAAAGGTTCAGTTGGAGCTGAATCTTCAAATCGTCGAGTTGCGGTTGAAGGCGTAGCCTTCCACTCCCCCAGAAGTCCCAGAACAGCGTGCTAGAGCTATCACAGCAGGGTTGGAAGAAATTGGAGGTGCAATGCGTGACTGTACCAACATGTTGGAACAGGCACTTGAGGTCCTCACGACTTTACAGGAGGACCCCAACATCCAGCGGCTAGAGACAGAGGCGCACGAACTCCAACAACAATACGACAGTATCAGAGGAACTACATAAATAGTAGTCCTCACTCAGCAGCTTGCGAGGATGCAGCAAGCCAAGGCATTAAAGGAGCAGGTGGACGCGGTGCACCATAAGGAAGAAGTTCTCAAAGCACGCGTTCAACCATGGATTGACGAGGCCTTCACAATCACGATGAATATTGAAGGGAAGCTCGTGCACATTCAGGGGATGCATGCACAGATGCAGGGAAGCATGCTGGCCACAGAGGTCTCAGAAGAACGGATGCAGCAGGTTCAGCAAGCAACAGCTCAGTGCGCTGCAGACATTAGTACTGTTCGAGAACAGTTGGAGGGACTCCATGCCAAGATCGCCGCGTCGACAGAGTGACTCGAGGGCGAGTCATGATGTTTGTGTTGGGGGCCTGTTGGGCATGGAATCCCCCCACAACATGTTTTGGGGCTCAAAGCCCAAGTTTTGAGTTGATATTATTGTAAAGCTCCACAAATTGTGGGCGTGAAATGTATGTTAGAGTCATAGGGTTGTCCACCCTAAGTGTGAATGTAATGTCGGCCTACCCATGGTCTGTGGACCATGGGATTGTATAAATATAGCGAGGCTATGAGTTGTAAAAACAATATAGGTGTTAGAAAATTATATATTGCGGAGCAATGGAACACATAAAATATTGCAGAAATATAAACACAGAAAACGTATAAAACAAGAGAGACATAGATATACGTGGTTCACCTAGTTTGGGCTACGTCCACGGAGAAACAACCAGTCCTTCCTTTTATATTATCCAGCAAGCTGAAGAGATACAACCTACAGTAGATCCGTTGTAATACCCTCTTCGCTCTCAATCTCCTCTCTCTTCCTCATTCAGAATACAGATCTACATAGACGCAATACAATTCCCTCATATATAGTGAGGGGTTTCCTTCTAAGACAAAAAATCCTAAATTAAACATAACTTCTACCATCAGATCATTCGCCTAATGAACGGCCCAGATTGACTAGAAATTACTAGACTTTTACAAGGCAATTTTACATCTATTTTTAGCTTCGGGGGCGTTGCCCTCGAACCCCCGCCAGGGGACCGCTGGCCCCCCGCGTGGAGGGTTGTATAGTCTTCCTAGGGTATACATTCGGCTGAAACCTTTGAATACAGAAGATAATCAGGCTCCACACCTAACAATAGGATCTAATGGATATAATGAGATAGTGAAGCATAGAAGAAGATTCTAAGTGTGTCTTGGGTCGTAGTAGTAGAAAGAGGCTCTGCAGCTGAGTGCGCAGAGGCCTAGTAGAGTCTGCAGTTGAGTGCGCGGACCCCTGCAGCTGAGTGCGCAAGGTAGAGTTGAGTTTGTAACCAGAGAAGAGATTAATAAAGAAGGGTTTTGTTACCAATTCTGTGCATCTGTTATGAATTATTACATGTTTGATATCATTTGCAATTATACTGTTTATTTACTGTGCACACTTGTATGAATGGTGAATATTGTTAAGTATAACTGAAAGCATACAGATAAGCTAAGTTAATCAACTAATATCGGGTTACTAGTAAGGACTTGGGTAATAACATGGTCAGCCCCCAAGTAGGGCTGCGTGAAGGAAGCATCTCAGGCTGCGAGGTACAAGAAAGTGTGTGTAGCAACGTGTGCAACCACGGACCACTTGAAAACCATCATACATCTCCAGGGTGCGGAAACTTGGTTCTAACACCCTCCCATACTACTTCGAGTAAGACCTCAGCCCGCGCTCCGCAGACTGTTGCCGAAAGGGCTAGTAGTACCAGGATTTGTTTGGATAAATCACCTCTTTACGTGGGTCAGGCCCCAACAAGCCAACACACTTTAGTTGTTAAGTTCTTGACGAGGTGAGTGAGGGTTTTAATATCATTTGCTTCCTTGTCTCTACCCTTTCTTGCCATTGCTTGGGACTTCCTGCTCACGTCTTTGGAGTCCTTTGCTAGTTCATCATCCTTGATGAGTCCAATCGCGTGCAGGTCTTTTTCGACAACAATAGCCTCTTCGCAGTTTTCCAAGAGTGTTGGTTTCGCAACTCGCTTGACGAACTGCGCAATGCTGGTCGATAATGCGGACGTGTAGTAATCAACAGTGATGGAGTCATGAGGTTTGGTGTCCGCTGCAAATTTTTTCAATGTGTGTAAACCTCTGGTTGAAATCTTTTACCTTTTCTTTCCCCTCCATCTTCAGGCTACCCAATTCTTTTAGTAACATAGCTGGGGTCTTGTCATCAGCAAAATTTTCAAGGAACATGCGTTTGAATGCACCCCAGTTCTGTATGGAGTTTGGTGGAAGGTTGTGATACCACGCAGCTGTACGACCGTCCAAGGTACATGGGAACAATCTACAAGCTACGTCATCATGTCGTACCTCAAGGGTCTGCAGCTACAAGTAGAAGTTGTCCAAATGATCTTCTGCCTTCATCGTGCTGTCAAGGTTGAACTTGATGTTCATTCTCTCTGTTTGCTTCGATATATTATGTAGAACAGCCGGGAGAGCCAATGGTCCCTGAGTCATCCACTCAAGATTTGGGTCAGCTATGTCTTCTTCTTCTTCGTCCTCTTCCTCTCTTTCAGAGTCTGATGGTTCCAGCTTTGAGTCCATTGGTTTTTCTCCACCTCCACCTCCTCCACTGCCATCCCCTCCGCCTCCTGTACCGAAGTTTGATCACAAGAGTGTCTTGTTTGCCTTGCCGAAAGATCAGAGGTTCCTCTCTGTCTTCAATAGCTTCTGCCAAACCTTCAATTTTGGTAAGGA
The DNA here is from genome assembly GCA_031772625.1 of Pinus tabuliformis. Classification (NCBI taxonomy): domain Eukaryota; kingdom Viridiplantae; phylum Streptophyta; class Pinopsida; order Pinales; family Pinaceae; genus Pinus; species Pinus tabuliformis. Next base: position 1,631,577,960 of record CM062804.1, on the reverse strand, counting down.
TTGCTTCTTCCACCGATGACACAACAACTCCCGTGGGAGTGGCTTTTGACTTCTTTGATGTGTATGGAAGGTGTTGTATGCCCAGGATCAGTCTGACTGCTTTTGAAAACTGGTGAGTGATGGGACAAACAGAGCGAAGGTGTTGATATGGAATCTCATGTTCAATTCTGGGAGGTGAGGAGTAACCAACTGCAGAGTCGCATGTAGGTGAAAGGGAGTGCAAATTGTTGCCTTGACCAGATGGTTGATGAGTGAGTGTGAGAGGAATTTCAGCCATGTACAACTGGCTGCCCTCCTTATAGTGCCAAAAATGTTGACGGTGTTGGACTCGCCAACATTCAGGGGATCACCCGAGTATGAAGTCCCAATTACACCTCACACAGTTTGGTGTGGGAGTCCCATCTGGTATGATGGCCTGGTTTCCATTGTATTAAGGAGTTGCCTCAACTCTTGCTTGTCAGCACAGGAGAGTGGTTCGCTTTGTCTTCAAGAAGTAAGGTTCGAATGCCTGGTGAGTGTAAGTGTACTTAAGTTAATGGTTCTTTCACTGTGAGGGGAAGAGAGTGAAGGTGAATTCTAGGTTGAAAGGGATCAATCCCAACTCGGCTAGGAACACACAACACAAAATGACATACACAGCTTCCGACAAAGTAGTCCACTTGGATGCGGCAATCACAAAATACAAGGTAATATAACACGTACAACACTCACGGATCAGTCCAAACGAGTGCAGCGGTTGTTATAGCAAGGTTCATGTGAAAGGTCTATCTGATGTCCGACAGAGCAGTCGACATGGACGGGACAACATTAACAACATATACAACACATTTCCATTAATAGATTATGCATTACAACAAATGAATCAGTTTAGATGTAGAACACAGGTTAAAGCAACATGCAGTACAAGTGTTAAATATCAGTCTTACAACAAGTACAATACATGTGAGAAAACGTGTTGGCCTGTTAACAGGTTTCTGAATTAAGAGAAAGTTCTAAGATACTTCGTTACACCATACATCACCAACCCCGTCAGCGGGGCATTGAAGCCACTACTTCCTCCTCAAAGAAAAGATTACAGACTCTCTTAGCTATGTGGGAGGAGCTGAGGTGAAAAGTCCTTGCATGTACAAATGATGGGGGTATTTATAGCTAAGGGTGAAACTGACCCTTGTGGCTGTTCAGCTACCCTCATGACCGTTCAACTTCCATGACTTTTCGACTTACATGACTCTATGTTCAACAAGTGGGTCTCTTGGACTTCCACGTTACATCACATTGATAAACAACAAGCCCATAGTGGAGATGTGGGCAACATGACTTGACTTGACATGACTTGACATGACAATGCTGGTACATTCGTGCTACTGTTGGAGTGCATGTCGAGCTACAGTGTTGCTGAGTGATGGATGTTTTCATGGTGTATCATAGCTTCACCTCCACATGGTGAAGTGTGTAGAGTCTTCGATGGTCCTTGGTTCGCTTGATGAAGCTTTAGCATGTTGTTCCTTGCTTTCATGCTGGAAGGCTTGACAGGCTCACTTGTTCGCGAAGGTGCATGTTCGTCGCATTTGTCCGCTTCGCATGCTTCGTTCATTCGTCCATTGGTGAACCTGTCCATCTGCATGTGCTCCCTTCGTTCATCCTGTTCATCGTCTTGACATGTTTGTTGGTGTACTTGTACCTACAGTCACTCATGACAAGATGACATCAAATCCAAAACCTCCTAGTCTACCATGACACATGATCATTCGGATGCAGGTGATCGGGAGAGGCAGCAGGGCTGTGATGCAGGATGATGGCTCCAGGCAACTGCTGATGAAAAATACACAAGAGTCACTGAGAGATGGAGACAAACAATTTGAGTCGACAATGACTGTCTGCAAGGTTTGGCTCGACTGGGAGGCAAAATTGCGCTAATTTTGGGAGGGACATTCTGGGCTGCAGGAGGGCAAGGTAGGCATGTTTTGCACATTTTCCGAAATGAACAGTCAACAGGGGCTGGACAATTAGATTTGTGCAATTTTCCAGAGGAACGGGTCGAGCTGCATGAAGGGTCAACAAACAGGGATTGAACAATTTTTCTGGGGAACTTCCCAAGAGACTGGTAGCCAGAACTGCGCAATTCCCAAAGGGAACTGCCAGTTGGCTGCTGGGTCATTGGCAGCCAAAACTGTGCAATTCCCAGAGGGAGCTGCCAGTTGGATGCTAGGGTCACTGGTAGCCAAAACTACACAATTCCCAGAGGGAACTTCCAGTTGGCTACTTAGTCACTGGCAGCAAAAACTACACAATTCCTGGAGGGAATAGGCAGTCTGCTGCTAGGAGTTGTTGGCTGGGAAAACTACACTGAGGCCAGGAGGTTGGCCTGCTAATCATCTCTGCACAATTTCTTAGCTGAGCTGACTGATGGGCAGCGAAAGGCCTACTCATGAGCACTGTGCAATTTCTGAGATGAACAGTTGGTCGACTATTCGGATGACTGACTGGGAAAACTGCACAATTTTCTGAAGGAGACAGGGACGGGCACTTGGTGTCTGTCCGACCTATCTGCGCAATCTCCTCAGTCAGTTGAACGGGTGAGGTCAATGGCCTCTGTGCAATTTTTGAGGGGAGTTAGTCTCGGAGTGATTGTCGGGTCCGATTGTCCGGGTGGCCAGCATGAGAGCTGATTAAGTTACTTGCGAGCAGCGCAGCTTGAAAGGACTAGCTTGGTGCTTCTGCGATGTTCTGGTTTATGGTCAATCGAGTCAAAAGTAGGGTGATGGTCCGACTGTCAGTGAGGAGTCTAGTCATCAGAACTTCAGCAAAATGACTAAGTGTGTGAAGAGTTGAAAGAATCATAGGTGATCATATGAACACACACTGGCAAGACTTGACAACGAAACGACCAAACCATCCAAACACACATGTTCAACGTGACTAACCAACGGTGTAAGTGACAAGTGCAACACTCGTGATTGACTGTTTATTGATCGAGACGACGCTTGCACGACAATGAATGTGACTTCGTGTGTGAGTGTGGCAGATGCTTTCATAGTGAACACAACAAACACATACGAAGCGAAGACTTTAAGCATAACCAGAGCATGGTCGCAATCATGACTTAGACACAAACATGTAGAAACTTCAATGAAATGAACAAGCAAGGAAGATGCAAGGACTCACACAAGCTCATGGAGTGAACCTGAGTGTGTGCAGTCATCAAGTGAAACTCTCAAGGGAGGCTCTGAAATTAGATGCAGGCCAAAATTTTGGAGGGTAGTTGTAGCTGCTACAACAAATGAGTATGTGTGAGAATATGAAGAAGAACCCACGGTGAAGAATGACCTCCTTCTGTCTGCACCTCATTCACTTTTCCCTGACATATTTGATGATTTTTCCATTGTTGATTTTCAGTGTGAGAATACATCCCTAGGTGCATCTACTTTCGATCATTCACAAAATACATCAAATGTCAGTTTGTCATTGCATAGTGGAGAGGACACATTGGTGTTTGCAAATCCACTCAATATTTCATCTGTCTTTTTCGAAAATGCAGAGGGTGAACATTCTTTCTTCTCATCAACCCCTCTATACAATTCATCAGACCATGAGGATTCCAATGAACATATCGATTTTTTTGATCATGGTTGTCATGATCTCTTTTTTCCTTCATTCAATCACGATGTTGATTCATTCATTGTCGATCTTTCTAGGCCACCCATCTTTGATGATCTACCTATTGATGAAGTGGAACCCCCACAAGTTGTTGAGGCACTTCAGCCTGAGTTGATGGTTATGTCAGGTCCTCACTGTCTCGAGGTTGATTCCACTCCAGATCAGAAAATATTTGAAACACCCAAGGCTCCTCATCACTCTCTTGTTTACATTGGAAATCAATCTAATTCACATGCTCTACCTGAATCACATGATCCCATCGCTCATGCATTGGAGGAATCATACACAATGAGCACTCTTTCTAAGCATAAGTTGTCTTTATTTCTCATGTTTTCTCATTTGTCATGATCAAAAGAGTGTACATGTTTATCGTCTGCACATAGTGTGAAGCATGACCATGACATTTCTGCATAATGCCTGACTTGCGCTTTTATTCTTTTCTTTTCTTTGGACATTCTTAAACTCAGAGTGTGTTGGTATTCACTATTATATCTTTCTTGTTTGTTGGTTCACGCACTTATCTTTCAAGTAAACCATGCCTTCACCAACATGGGTCAACCGATGCGTCGATGGCTACATTGGAAATATCACTTTATGTGAAACGGCCCATGCACTATTTAGTTTAGGAGTAGGAGTAGTGTTTGCTTTTTGTTTACTTTGTTTGCATGCATGCTTTGTTTACTTTGTTTGCATTGCTTGTTTTATTTCTTTGATTTCATTTACTTTTGTCCTTTGCTTTCTATTTCTTTGTTTGTTTTCACCCATAGGTTAGTTTCGCATGAAACCGTGTGTAGATCTTGAAACAAGCAAGGTAAAGTATAAGAGGATTTGTACACCTATCAATACTTGGTTATCTGTTGTCCTCTCTCTTTATGAAAGAGCTTGTAGTCTTCAGTCGATGATACCCTGATGGAAAATACATTCTATTCAGAGTGAGTCTTGGTGAAAACACAACGCTTGCACTTTAACTAGTACCACCTACTCTAATCGGTTCTTTTGGGTTAGTCCTTGTCAACTCGGTCAAGTAGAGTAAGGTGAGGGGGGAAACCTTAAAAAGTAGCGTCAGAGGTATATATAAAATAATTATCTGAAGGGACAGCCTCTTCTTCTCTCAACAAGTCGGGGTCCCTCTTCTGCCTCTGAAATAAATAAGTGCCTATCCACAGTTCTTTGAAAAATGAAAAAAAAAATAAGGCGAAATAAGAGAAAGGCTTCTTGCGCAGAGAGGCGATGCATGTAACTCTGACAAGGTACTAACTAGGCTTGCTGGTAGCGGAGCGATGCTTGTGACCCTGCATGACTCCGTAGGGATACTGTATAGGCCTGTTGATAGTGGAGAAACACCAGAGATGAAATTAAGACTTTGAAATTTTATTACTTGTGTACCAATATACCCCTCATCCCCAATCAAAACAACTAACTTGTCTTGGCTTGGAATGTGTGCTAACCAATCAAGAGAATGGTAAGGGACTATATCTTCAACTCAAGCTTAGTGTTGAAACCATGACAATCGAAGAATCAAACAATACATCTGGAGGAGTTACACTCGCTTTTCACGAACAAGGTCCACACAGAGAGCTGAAGTTTTACCAGTGTGTCACCAATGTAATAGCCTTTTTCCTTCGCTTTGTTTTGAAGCCTCCCTCCTCGAAATCATTGCAGTTATCCTATATTGATCAGGTACTTGTGTTTATTTGAGTTCATCTGTCATTTCACAGCTTGTGTTCAACTCAATTGTTCTGTCGCTCAACCACAGGCACACCTGACACTTGGTTCACATTCGGTCATTCAATTGTCGTGTAAAAATGCGCAAACCTGGAGGGTGAATTGTCTTCCCCTCAGGAATTGTACAGAGCAGCCCAACAGCTATCCTACACTCAGAAATTTCGCAGAGTAGGCTAGCCTACACTTCTCTCTAGAAATGCGTTGTTTCAGTCAACTACGTTGCCATCCAAAAATGCGCATAACTAGGCGAGCTGCACTGCTCTCCAGAAATGCGCAGAACTGGCCGAGCTGCACTACTGTCCAAAAATGCGCAGAACTGGCCGAGCTGCACTACTCTCCAGAAATGCGCAGAGCAACCCAGGCCAGTTGCACTGTTCTCCCGAATTGCATAGAACTGGCCAGTTGCATTGCTCTCCAGAAATGCGTAGAGCAACCCAGCATCACTGCTTTGGAAAATTGCGCAGAGCTAGCCAATCAGCGAAGTCCTCTTAGTCAAGAAACAGTGCAGAAGTTTTCCCTCATTGGCTGCCCATCGCATGTGTTGGTAGGCTGCTCGGTTCCCTCCAGAACTGCGCAATCCTTCCTTTCATTCCAGGTAGCTTTTCCCAAAAAAGCAAAAAGGCGAAAAAACATCCCTATATTTTAGGGATCTATTTTTAGCAGCATGAGTTACATGCAAAACTATTTTTAGAAACTTCCCACCAAGTGTTGTTTTTTCCTAGATTTGTGGCATGCACGTCATAAACCCTAATTTCACCAAATCTATTTAAACGATGCCTTAGAGCTCATTCTTCACATTCGATCTTGGAGCTCTGGCATTCTCGAGGCATCTAAGAACCTTCAGCATAGTCGACGCAACTTTTCTGGGTAAGTTTTGCTTTTCATGCCTTTTGTCGCTTTTTGGTTTTCGACTTGTATGAGTGCTGCTTCCTTGGTTTTATTGAACGAGCGTTGGCATTTCAACACATTTTAGCTATAGAAGTGTTGTTTCAAGTTTTGCATTACCTTTCCTTAGTGTCACATGCATAACATTGTTTCTGCACTCATAGTCACCGTTTCGGCGACTCGCTTCATGAGCTTCTTGGTCTTATCGTTTAACTAATTCATGCACTCGGTTAAATAGAATGCATGTTTATTTCACTCAGATCTGCACTAGCTTTGCACACACATTCACTCCTTCATGTTTTTAGGTTGCCATTGGGAAAATTCGAGTTGTCTCGGGCCTGATCCTATGTCTCCCAGCAAGCTCTGCGCATTCATGGCATTCAAGGCTCTGCTTTGCCTCTAGGAATTGTGCAAAGGCTGCCCACACTATCTCCCAATTATGCTTTGCAAAATATTGGGAGGCAGTTCCCAGTCCTACCCACTAGAACTGTGCAATGCGTAATTCCGGCTAGTAACCCCGACTTGACTATTCTGCACATTGCGTAGTTTCAGTTAGCAGCCAACCTCCCTGGACTGCGCATTGCACATATCCAACTAGCAGTCAACCTCATTGGCAGCTAGGACTGCGTAATGCATAGTTCCAGCTGACAATCTTCCAGCTTCTCGAAGTCAGTGCTGCGCATTCTTTCCCAACAATCACTAGTTTGTTGCTCGAATGTTTCTCGAAGTTGTTTGATGTTTTTAGCTGACATTGTCTCGCCATGAGTGTCTTATCTGTCTCCAGGTACCACAACTTTTTGAGCAACTTCTCAGTGGTACAGGTATCATGGCCTCCAAGAGAGTTGGATTAAAAGACACAGTTGAAAGCAGTATTGGGGAAGTGGTTGAACTAGGGTCAATGAGCTCGCTCGTGTACACAGACACACACATGTTCATCGTTAAGGACATGAAGATTACGTGGCAAGACATCAACACCATCTTCTCAGGCAACTTTGAGGAGAATCTGGAGGATCGACGATTCTATGTGAACATCCATAAGTGAGGATTATACAAGGTTACATGCAGGTTTCCCATGTTCCCATGCGCAAATGTGATCCACTGGATTGTATCACACACTGATCCTGAGACAATGATACTAAGCAGTGCAAATGGAGCAAGGCTTGCTTCCTTTAGGATGGAGGATTATCAGGTGATATATCATTTTCCATTCCAAGTGAGCAGGATGGATGTATCGTTCTACACTCCCAACGACAACACGAACACAAGAGACATCTTGAAGTGTTGGGTAAAGGAGCGAGCAAAATTTAGGACGACACCCAACTAGATATACAAGACAAAAACACTCAGGAAGGTTGGATTGCACAGGAAGAATAAGGCGCCATTGGCCCACACTTCTTGTGTGAATTGGGTTATATGCGATCGAGAGTTTGAAAGAAGCGGATGCCGAGATCGTAGACTTCATGAAGTTTAAGTTCGGCACCATGAGTTTCAACTTGTACGACCCACATGGTTTGTGAAACGACCACTGTGCGAGGGTGTACTATCCTTGGATCCACGGGGCGTGTCATTGGCTAGAGGAAGACCCATGGAGATATTATTATAACTCTTCTAGGCTTAATGAACCGGTCAACATTGCAGTGGAGTGGCTAGCAGCACTCAAGGCAGCAGCACCACAGGGAGCAACAACAACAATAATGACAAGCAACAAACCTGTGCAAGACAAAGGCAAGAGGAAGATTGCCGAAAGCACAAAGACGTTTCAAAGCTACAAGTTTAAGGAAGACCCACTTGTGGAAAATGTAACTTTGGAGATAGATGCGAAGAGGCGACAACATGATAGGAGGAAAGCGCAAAGAAAGAGAGAGAAGAAAAGATTGGAAGATGGAGAGAGGATGTTGTAGGAAGTCTAGTAGAAACTCAAGGAAGAACAAGAGTTGCGTAGAAGAGAGAAGGAAGTGTAGCATGAGCATGAACAGGAACATGAGGAAGTGAAAGATGCGCAGACAATGCAAAATGCACCAATACAGGTTGAAGACTTTGAACCAGCAGTAGATGAGGAACAGGGTGAGCAGCCGCAGGAACAAGAACTTGCTCTACAAGATGAACATATAGTAGAACAAATGGACATGGAGATGGAGTAGCCGGAACATGATTAGGATACCAACCTCATGCGAAAAGCAATTGAGGTCACTCCACAGCTTCACCAGCTCCAACGATAGAGCAAGTCCTGAGTGAACAAGGGGATACCATTCTCCTTGAGGACCATCCAGGAACAGAGGTGTACAACATAACCTTTGATGAGTCACAACACAGAGTTGTACAAGCACGTAGAGCGCGCACCCCAGATGAGCATGCATCACCTACGCACTTGGAAGAACAAGTGATTGTGTCAAATGTACGGAGACATCCAACTACCTTGGTCAATGCTAAAAAAGGCTTATGGTGAAGCCACGAGCTCGAGTGTTAAGTTCTTGATAATAGAAAACGAGCGCATGGCTAAGGAATTGCAAGCATCCAGGCAGAGAGAGGAACAATCAACAGGATCCGCCAGAGCAGAGATGAAGATGACCATACTTGCTGAAGTATCGTCTCTTGAGACAATCATGTGGAGACTGCATGATAGGTTCTCATTGTGTACAAGGCAGCTATCCACCTACATGGTCATCAACAACGCTGCACCAAGATAACGCGAACACTCGCAGACATACATGCTGCAGTTGATCATGTACAAACATGGACAATGAGGTACAAGGGAGCCTCGCTTCACTTGCACAAGATGATGAAGTCGCAGGTGGAGTTGGGAAAAGCACGCATCCAGAGTAAGAACTATGAGGAACTCCCATCACTCATCACTAGTATCGAGGCTTCGTATGCACGTTTGTACAGGATTTTGGATGTTGTGGTGAGGAAGTACGACACCCCGTCAATTGGTATGCTCACCGAGGCCAAAGAGAAGAACCAAGTCAGATTGGAGCTTGATGTGTACTTTGATCAGTTGATGCTCACGACCACCAGCACAGATTTGCAAGTCAACACAGATAACATGCAGATGTACATCGTCGGTCCGACCTTGCTTAGGACTAAGTTGCGCATGTTACAGGATGAGTTGGACCGAGGTTCCAAATCAATATACTCAGAAGCAATGGAGGCAAGAGTTCGTTTCCAGAAGGACATCATCAAAGAGTACGCGAACACCATTTCACACTATCAAGCATGGCATCAGTTCGTCACCGAGGATCACAGAGAGAAGGTTGATGAGTTGGTCTTTCCACAACTATCCGAGTCTTAGTGTTGTCTTGTCTGGCTGACTCAAGCCAATTTTGTCCCACATGGGTATATGTGGAAAATGTATCATTTTTGTAAACATGATGTAAAGTGAAATTCCAAGTGTCATTAGTGGAATACAAACAGTCATATGTAATGTAAAGAGTCATGAGGGTAGTCCAAGAGTCACAAAGGGGAATGTCAAGGGTCACCCCACCCTTTGTTATAAATAGAACCTCATAACTCATAGAAGGGGCTTTTGGGAGCCAAGATTTTGCTAGGCATTTCTTAGAGAGGGCTTGGAGAGTATTGTGACGAGCCTTGGCTTCTCCACAGTGCAGAGCGAGCACATCTCTTTGGAGGAGCAGGCAGTGTTGATTGTAACGTTCCACTATTAGGGCTAGTGGCTGTCATGGTTGTATGTATGGATGAAACTTTCACTTTATATAATATAACAGAGCCAACATGTTTCATGCATATGTTGTTATTGTAGTTCGACTATTTTGGTTACTTTAGCAATGTATGTAGTTTTACTTACACATTGATGTATGGACTATTCTGTATGTGATTGTATGAATCTTATTGAAGCGTGTTGTTGATTTAACTCATCACTTTGGATTGTCGACTATTCTGCTTTCCAGTTTGTGATGTCATTCAACTCGTGTGTTCCTTTCAGGCTGTGTACTATTACAAGATTCTAAGGGATACAATTCATTTCCCCCCTCCGCGTGTTAGAACATCCCTATGCATCTCTCCTGACTTGGTGCAAGGTCACATGCTTGCTTCCGACAAGGATATCTTGCTTACCTCTGCGCACTCTCGCAGTCAAGGCATAGCTTTAATACCCATGTTGGGACTCATACTCCAAACGTTCTGAGGTCTATTTGGGACTTCTTACTAGGGAGATCCCCTAACATGTTGGGGTTCCAACACTGTCAACAGATGGCAAGGTGGAGCTCTTGGTAATGCATATTTGTAAGCCTTTGAGACACTAGTTCCTTTCACCAAGAGTAAAGTACATACATGTATTTATCTTGTGCTTGGTTCTGTACATCCCTATAAAGATGGTAATTGCCCACATCACAATCTCATTTGTTAATTTAAAGATCATAAGTCTTATTCATGCATTCAAAGAACACCTAAATTAAAGACAAACCATAAAGCATGTGTAGAAATTCCCACTGTAGATCAACAGATTATGCAATATACTAAAGCAAAATACAAGATCTACTTCTACAACAAACTTTACGGAAGCTTAATCGAATATGAGCAAGATCAATTAGAACACATATAACTAAGAATGAGAAATCAATCACACATGAACACAGAAGAATAACCCAGGGAAAGCCTCAGCCTAAAACCCCAATCTCTGTATTATCATACAAGTGGAAATATGTTCGAGTTACAAAAAGAATCAGCTCACAAGCTATCCTGCTCTCTCTGCAATCAAACAATACAGCTCACAGACTGAGTAGACACAAGATATGCCTTCCCTCAGCCCTCCAAGCCTCCTATTTCCTTGCGTAGTTTTTCTTGGGGTCCATTGATGCTGTTAGCGTTTGAAATTTCACCTCAGGCTGAGAAGACAAATCTCAAAGCCACATCAAACCATTTCACCTCGTAGCTAGCCCTACGGGGTATGAGAAGGCTCTCTCCGGTCAATCTCGTTAAATTTTCAATGGGAAGAGATGACCAATCAAGGTAACACAGATATTAGGCTAGTAAACTGATAAGGAGGATTGATTTAAAGTTTTTTGAGGTTTTTGGTGGCAATTGGAGGGAGTGCAATTCAGGGTGCGGGGATTGAGCTCAGTTTTTGCAGGTGGGTCTTTGGGGCAAGGTAGGAGTTTGTGCTGATGCCTTTAGCTGAGATGGATGATCAAGGAGGAAAGAAGAGAGGCTAAAGAGGGCAAACAATGACTTTGAATCCTCTCTAGACAGTGGAAAACATAAACATTAAACAAATTTGAAAGCTGAGCATGGCAAGCATGAATTCAAACTTTATCACTTCATTTGTTTAATAAGCTGCAGTAAAGAAAGAGATGGAACACATAAACACACTTACAATTACAATAAGAGAACACACCATCAACACAAGAGTCCACAAGAATCCCAATGATGTCTGCAAAACCCTGGTCTTCCTTTTCCTCAAATTGCAGAGATACAAGTAAAATATACAATAGGAGCTTCTCCCTCAAGAGTCCAACCTCTCCAACCATGAAAATGATTGAGAAAATACATAATATAGGCAAGCCAACCTCTTTCCCCACCTCTAGGGGTCGAGCTCAGCTTCCTAGGAGCAGTTTGAACTAATTCTAAACTAAGCACTAGATAATAGGCAGTCAAAACAACTTGCCTCTAAAACTTAGGAAACTAATCCATGCATTAAATTTTCACTATTTACATCAAAGAAAGTTCTAGAAGTGTCAAAGGAGAGTAAATGCATCCATGTGCCATGAAAATTACACCAAAGTTTCTTATTTACATGCCCAAAAGTCATCCAAGAGTAAAAACAGTGTTTTGCTGGCCGAAATGGTCAAAATGGTGAAATTTCCCTGAGTGGTCGCGCCCCTCCCTTGGAGTGGTCGCGCCCCTTTGCAGCTCTGTTTGAAGGCCTTCCCGGTGTCCAAATCAGGTGCAAGATAGCTTGTTGGAAAGGTATATGAGTCTACTTTCCAACCCCACTAGAATTTCTGAATTTGGAGTTGATTTGACCCCTCAAAAGTCATTTCTCCCAAGGCAGCTTTCTGCAACTCAAAAAAGGGGCAGAAAGTCAAAATTTGCATGTATTTTGAGCTTTTGGAAGCCCAAATCTCCATAAAATTTGAATTCCATCCATAGGCAAGTGTATTTTTGCATGAAAATTCCAAAAATGTAGAGTTTTCCCTGTTCTGAGCTGTCCCCACGAGTGGTCGCGCGCGGGGTGAGACCAGTCAAATGGCCAAAACCTGTAAAATTCCCAAAAATGCTAAAAATGCTTCAAAACTCTCAAAATTTCTTGGGTTTGCTGCTAGGAGGAGGCTAATGAGTATCATGGTGAGTGAGAGAAGCCTCGGCCAAGATACGGAGGGGATCGGGCCTTTTCTTCCGTTTTTGTGCTTTGGCCAACCACCTTGGATCCGGCGATTGTAATTTTGACATTTCTCTAAAACCATGACACCTGTGCAAAAAGTGAAAGAGGTTTTTCTTCTTTGGCATGTTATGGACAAAAACCTCTCTCAGTTTTCCAAAATTCATCTCTGATTGCTCTGAAACATCATTTGAGTGCAACGTATCCCGATGTGAGGAACAAGGGATTTTGTCGAAATGAAGCGACATGAAGGGGATAGGGGGCTTCTAAATTCTTGGGGAAATTTTTGGGAGTGGGGAGGGATGTTAGGAAGCAGGGGAAAGTGGAATCTCAGAGATTGAGTGAGGGGAAGGGGTCCAAAAGGGCAAATCACAGGCCAAACCTAGAAACTTGCCAGGTTGTAGCTAGAAACTAGGGTTTGTGCAAAAATGAGGAATTTGGCGGATCTAAGAGATGGGAAGTGTTTGATAAGGTACATGAAGGATAGGGGAAGGTGTATGAACACCAGGAAACAAGTTTTGCCGATGATTTGACCATCCAAGAGAAATTGGCTTCAAAACCCTAGGAGAGGGAAATGACCTTGCCTGGGCGCAACTGAAGCATGAACAAGACGTAAAATGACTCATTAGACACTGACATGATAATGACAACCCTATGAATGATGATAGACTCAGCTAAATGATGACATAGACCGCCATTTGGACAACTTTAGAAGAAGTGAAAGCAAACCCTAGACCTAATGCCTAGTGACCAAATTTTGCTTGAAAACTCTTTGAAATGACAAAATTTGACCTTAACACTCTGAAACCACTTTGTAAGAGCATATTTGATCACTGGAGGAAGGCTGGAAAGACTGACACTAACAGATGCCACCTGTGTGAATTGGCCTCATCACACTCACTAAACTGAAGAAGTAACTGCGCAATCTCTAAGGAATGAATTCCTTCTGCATGCAAGAGATATTCACAATGGAATATTCCTGCAACTGATAGTACACTATCCCTCCATCTGATCTCAACTGGGTCTCTGTCTGAACTGACATGCATGAGTTATTTATGAGAGAATATTCAGTTATTTGAAGTGCAACAGTTACATGCATGCATGCATTAACTAACTGAACTCACAATTAATTCAACAAACTGTTTGAATTAATCTAACTGGACTTGACTCAGTTAACTGAGCCAACTAATTACAACTCATCCTTATCTCTTTAACTGATGGATAAATTCCTCAATCAATGGAGAAACTGTTGCATGTCCCCACATAGGCTTCATGTTTGATTTTCTACAACTAATTAACTCAAGATGAATTAATCAATTATTTTACAAACAACTGCTAAGATCAAATTCGAATTTTTACTTCTCTATTTTAGTTAAGGGACTAGCTAAAATAGGAAGATATCCTGAAATGCCATTTATAGTAGTACTAAATTTAGCACTTCTATATTTAGCATTTCTTGTTGCTATTTTCAACACTCCCTCTCAACAAGAAAGGGATTATCAGTAACCCTAATCCCGTCTCTGTGGAACTCGCACTTGCATTTTGATAATGCCTTCGTCAAAATATCTGCATTCTGTTCCTCGGTCGAAACATACAACAACAACATGATCCTCTTGACCACACAGTCTCGAAGATGGTGATGCCAGATATCAATGTGCTTGGACTTGTTATGAAAAACTGGATTCTTTGAGAGTTTGATACAACTCTGATTATCGCAGTAGATCACAATTGGATCCATCCTATGACCAAACAATCCCACTAGAATCTTCCGCATCCAAATGCCCTCACATGCAGCCTGACTAGCAGCCATGTATTCAGCCTCTACTGAGCTAAGTGCAACTGATCTCTGTTTCCTGCTGTCCCAGGAAACTGCAGCTGAACCAAGGTTGAAGATTCCTCCAGAAGTGCTCTTCCAGTCTGATGGACTCCCTGCCCAATCCACATCTGTGAAGCCTTGGAGCTTCACTCCCTTTTTCCGTCTGTACCACAATCCAAACTGAGTGTGCCTCTGAGGTATCTCAGCACATGCTTCGCTGCCTTCCAAAACAGCTTGGTAAGCTGAACCATAACTTGACTCAGCTGGTTCACCGCAAAGCATAAGTTTGGTCGTGTGTTCACCAGATACATAAGTGAACCCACCAATTGCTGAAAAACAGTAACAACTACTACCTCACCTGAAGTAGCATCCTCCTTCCTCCAGTTCCTAGCTAGAGGAGTCTGCATGGGCTTGCACTTCTTCATGTGAAAGCGCCTTAGTATCTCATTGGCATACTTGCCTTGAGACACAAATAATTCACCATCTTTCTGCCACACCTCCATGCCTAGAAAGTAGTGCATAAGACTCATGTCTTTCATTTCGAACTCTCTTGCAAGATCCTCCTTGAAAGACTGTATCAACTGATCATCACCTGTCAAAATCAGATCATCGACATAAAGAACAATGATCAACGGTTTACCTTCTACCATGATGTGGTAAAGGTTCACATCTGCTTCAAACTTGGTGAAGCCCAACCCAGTGAAATAATTGTCAATCCTTGTGTACCAAGCACGGGGTGCTTGCTTTAGCCCATACAAAGCCCTCTTGAGTCGGCACACTTGCAACTCACGATTGAAGGTCTCGAAATCCTCTGGTTGCTCAATGTACACCTCCTCCTCAATCTTCCCATTGAGGAATGTTGTCTTCACGTCCATTTGATGGATCTTCCAACCCATCTGAGTTGATAGTGCCAACATCGATATGATAGATGAGTACCTTGCTACTGGAGAAAAGGTCTCATCGTAGTCGATCCCCTCGACCTGTGTGAAACCTCGGGCAACAAACCTTGCCTTATGTTTCTCAAAACTGCCATCAGCTGCCTTCTTTAATTTGTAAAGCCTTCTGGAACTCACCACTGACTTGTCCTGAGGTCCTAGGACAACATCCCACACACTGTTCCGAATGATAGAGTCGTACTCCTCTACCATTGCATCAACCCAGACTGGTTGTTGCACTGCCTCCTCGAATGAAGAAGGTTTGGTATCTACACACTCCCCAACCAGGTCCATGTACCTAGTGTACCGCTCGGGCGACCTCCTTTGTCTGCGCTGAGAAGATGGTTATCCCATATTCTTCTGCGCATCCAACATTAACCTGTCAGCTTCCCTTGAGCGTTTCCTCCCATCTCTAGAAGTCTTACCATGAGTGGATGTCTCCACTCCCGAATCCTATACATGTAGCTGCTCCGCATCAATTTGAGGCTCCTCCTCCTTAGGAACTGAAATTTCCTCCTCTACATGCAACTTGAGCTCCCTCTTAAGTGATACTTGCATGGCTTTCTGCTTGTTGAACTTCAGATCCCTACGTACCACTGTCCTCTGACTGGTAGGCAGGTACACATGATAGTTGTGGGGTGTATCCGTGTACCTCACAAGTATTCCCAACTTCGTTGTTGGCTCTAGCTTCTTCCGGGCATCTTTGGTCACATGACAGTAAACTGATGGTCCAAAGATTCGGAAGTGACTCACATCTGGTCACTTCCCAGAAGAGGCCTCCATAGGTGTCTTCATTACCAGTATACAGTGCGGGCTTCTGTTATGCAAGTATACTGCTATATTGCATGCCTCAGCCCACAAATGCAATGGTAGGCTTTGGTCATGCATCATCGCTCGAGCTGCTCCTACAATCAATCTATTCTTCTTTTTGGCCACCCCATTCTGCTATGGGTTATGGGGTGTTGTCAATCCTGTTTAATTCCTTTTGCAGCGTAGAAGTCTTTAAACTGTTGGGAGACATACTCTCCACCATTGTTGCTACGCAAGGCTCTTATTTTCTTTCCAGATTCTTTCTCTACCAAGGCTTTAAAATCACAAAACCTCAAGAAGGTCTGATCCTTCTTTTGCATAAAGTAGATCCAACATCTACGAGAAAAACCATCAATAAAAATAACATAGTACCTTTGTTTAGTGGTGCAGGCTGTAGAGAATGGTCCACAAACATCTGAGTGAACTCGCTCCAGGATTGCTCTAGCTCTACTGTCTCGATCCAGAAAGGAAGGTTTCGCATACTTACCCAAGGTACAACCTTTGCATGTATTCGTCTGATCCAGTTTTCCCTTGGGAAGTCCGGTAGAAATTTGTTGCATGATCTTCAGGGCTCCATGGTGCAAGTAGCCCAATCTTCTACGCCATAGCTCGCCAACATCTTGGCTCTACACCATCTCAGCTTTGGAACTCAATGCAGCACAGTCATTTACCTCCAGCTTGTAGAGATTCTTTACTCGAATCCTAATTCGCTTGGTCTGTCCATTACCAATATGCCTTAGGGATACCTTTCCTTTACTAAAGACTACATCATAGCCTTTATCTTCTAGCATAGCGACAGACACAAGATTCTTCTTCAGACCTAGTACATACTTTACATCAATCAGGGTGAGAGAAGCTCCATGCTCCCTCTGAAACACAATCGTACCTTCACCTGAAACACGGTACTTTCCATCATCACCCATCTCAATCCGCATCTGGAGATCCTTCTCCTCCGAGGTACTGAAAAGATTCTTGTCACTTGACATGTGGAATGAAGCTCCACTATCCAGGTACCACACACATCCCACCATGGATGAAACCATGCATGCGATAAGAGAGAAATCCAACTCAAACTGTGAGGCCAGTGCCTCACCATCAGATACCTTTGAGGATCCCTTCTTGGATTTCTTCTGTGGAAAATTCGTAGTCTAATGGCCCACTTCATGACAATGAAAGCATCACACTTTCGATTTGTCAAACTTCTTCCCACCATGGGAAGAACCGGATTTGGGATGGGACGCCTTCCCTTTCCCTTTCCTCGCCTTACTTCCTCATTATCTTGCTTTGATGAGGATCCATCTTTGGTGCTTCTTCTTATCTCCTCTTGCATCAGATCCGACCAAAGTCGTTCCCAATCTGGCAGTTTTTCTCTTCCATTAACCGAGTCTTGGTAGCTATGCCAGCTCTTAGGAAGACCGAGGAGTGCAAGACTCACCATGTCATCATCAACAATCGTGATCCCTACACTTCCAAGCTCATCCCTACAGGTGGTGAGCTTGTTCAGATATGTAGAGATCGTGTCACCCTTTTCACACTTGATTTTCCGAAGCTTGTCTTTCAGCGCCAGCTTCCTCTGATCGCTGTTGTTATGATATAAATCTTTCAATGTTTTCCACATCGAAAACGGTGTCTCCTTGATCTGAAATTGATCTAAGACAAACAATAAGTTATTACAGACTCATGTGCATGGATGTGCCTATGTTATTTTGTGCAACGAATCGATAAGATTGCGAAATACACAGGCAATGAAGTAGTTAAAGAAAACATAACAGGCAACACATATAAACACAACAAGTTTAATAAGGAGTTCACCAAATAATCCTGGGCTACATCTCCTGGTCCAGCCTTCAGTGGTGGCCTCTCTATTATGTTTTCAAATTAGAGTTTTTACAACAGTGAGCTCAATTTGAGTCTCACTCAATAGATATAAATCAACAAGACTGTACTTGGATCCCCCAAGTCTCTGGAGTACACAAACTCTCCTTACTGAATCTTGACCTCTATTGGTCACAATGGTATGAGTCCAATCCGAGACTCAATACATGACAGGCATATATAGAGGAGTTCGCTTGAACCTCTCAAGCCTTCTCTAGAGTAAACAGACTCTCTAGCTCTCTTTGGCTTTGTCTTAACTCTGACTCGATGTTGCCTTTGCTTCTGCAGGCCAGCTTGGCTTCCTCTTTCTGCTCTCTGCTCTTAGCTTTCTTAACTTGCCTCCCTCTTTCTCTGTCTGTTTGTGGCTTTAAAGCCAATATGCTTTTTGACTGTTCGTTTCCGCTTCCCGGCTTCCGGTTCCCCTACTTCTGTCCGTTTGAATCCCTATGTTCTGCATAATCATCACTGTATAATGCCTCACAGGGAGTTGGCCACCTATTTCATAACGAACTGTGTGTCAGTTCTCTTGTACGTTTTCAAAACGACTGTTTATTCCATTAACTCCAAGAATGCCCGCGAAACACGACCTTCTGCCAATGCATTGTCTACCTTGGACTTCAAATCTTATACAACTCTGCGTGTTGACCTTGTCAAATCTGGTCATCCATCAGAACGCATCTCCGCCGTTGATCTAGAGCCTCCAGATCCTACGATCATCATTCATATCGAGCGGGTAAGTAACATGACATTTACCTGTCCGATGTGAGCGGTTTTCTCTCTCTTCCGCCGGACGCGTGGCACCCCTTGTGTGGCATCGGGCGGGACTCGGTTGAAACCGCTTACCGCTCGAAGCCCTTCCGATATTCTACTGGTTTTTCTGGGACCCCGCTTTTGACGGAATCGGCGTGATATCCGTTGCATTTTATAACTTTTTGGGTCCGGGCACTTGGGGCTTTTCCTTCTTTGAGGGGTTTGCCCTGCGATATGTAATTAGCGACTTGTTTATTAAATTGATATCAGAAACTACCCCCGTTTCTTAAATTAACCTCTGGTTTTGCTAATCTGTGGCAACGTGCATTACCATGGGCTGACAGTCTGTGCGCTTGACCGAGGGTCCTCGTTGCTCCGCGTTGTTCACAAATTGCAACTGTTTCGAGGATATCTCTGATAAGCTTGATCTTTATAAGACTTTGAAACTTTGGCATGATTTTTAAGAGTTCATGAAAACTTAGAGAGTGTTCTAGGATCCAATTGGATCATGGCCTTCCCACTGAAAAAGCTTTTGGACCACCAAAAGTTGGTTTTTAAGCATCAATTAGGTGAGGATATAGATTCCTTGCTTGCCCAATTTCTATCCATCTTGCACTGCTTGGTTTTGAACCCTTAAGTCCAATTGTGAGGTACTCGACATCCCCTTTGCGCGTAGTTCTCACCTTCTTGTCCAGAACTATATCTTCTTGCAACTCATTGAGATATTTAGGCAACAAATCATCAATAGAGGGCAATTGGCTCTGATCTTCAGGATCTTCAATCAATGAAGGTTCAAACAGTCTCAAGCTTTCTGCATTAACTACTAAATAGATGTGCATGTAAGCTGGCAAATCAAGGTGAAAAACATTTTCACTAATTTTCTCAAGTATCCTGAAAGGTCCATACCTTATTGGCTTCAGCTTCTTACCTTCACCTTGCATTTTGTCTTTGCTGATATACAACCAGACTTGATCACCAACTTGAAAACTATGCTCGATCCGATGCTTATCATGCCTTGCCTTGTACTTGGCTTGGCTCTTTTCCAGTTGTTCCTGTACTCCCTGGTGAATCTCTTGGATTTGTTCAATGAACTTAGTTGCCTTGTCCACATCACTGCGTCCATCAACCGCTATGTCTTTACCAAAGACAAAATCCAAGGGAGACCTTGGTATGAAACCAAAACAAGTCTCAAAAGGAGATCTTTGTGTAGAAGAATGTTTAGCCTGGTTGTAAGCATGTTGCACATAACATAAATGTTCATCCCAAAGCTTGGGATGCTTGTTGAAATATCCTTTGAGCAACTAGATCACTATCTGGTTGACCACCTCTGTTTGGCCATCTATTTGTGGATGAAAGGTTGCGCTCTTCTTCAGTCTAGTGCCCATCAATTCCCACAGACTCGACCAAAATTTCCCAACAAATCGGGAATCTCGATTAGATACAATGGAAGTGGGTAATCCAAAATGAACCCATACATGCTGAAAGAACAACTTTGTTGTTTGTTCAGTTGTAATATGTTTGTTACAAGGTATTAAAATACACATTTTGTTGAACCTATCCACAATAACATATAAATAGTCATGACCTTTTCTAGATTTAGGCAGTCCCCCAACAAAGTCCATGGAAACACTTTCCCAAGGATGAGAAGGAACTGGTAGTGGAGTGTACAAGCCTACTTTTCTATTGTTGGGCTTTCTTTTAGCACACATGGTACACCCTCTTACATATCTAGAAACTGTTTCACGCATTTTTGGCCAATAACAAAATCTTTGTAGCTGTGCAACTGTTTTACTTACACCAAAGTGACTTGATATTAGAGAAGTGTGCGCTTCTCGAATTATCTTTACTCTTTCAGTTTGAGGAATGCATAACTTTCCAAAATGATACAAGAGTTGGTCCTTAACATGATAATCCAATCCATGGTCATACAGTCCCTGCTTTGTTTTGAAAGCAGTGTTCCATGCATCTTGCTCTGCGACTTTGACCTGATGGTAGCCACTGTGCAAGTCCAACTTGGAAAAGTAAACAACTTCTTTCAACTGATCTAATAGACCATGTATGCGAGGAAGGGGATAACGGTTTTTGATTGTTATCTTATTAAATGCTCGGTAATCAATGCATATTCTCCATGAGCCATCTTTCTTTCTCACCAAAACAATTGGAGACCCAAATGGTGATATGCTAGGTCTTATGAACCCTTTTTCGAGCAGCTCCTGTACTTGCTTCTTGATTTCTGTGTTCTCTAAAGCGGATAACCTTTTATACCTGTAGCTGTGATTGTTGTTTCATCCCCTGAGTCTAACCCCAAATCCTTCTGAATAGCTGCAACAGTCTTCTTCTTTTTGCCATTATACTTCTTGGGTTTCAGCTCCGGATGTAGAATCCAACAGTGTTCATCATCATGCCCATCCTTCTTACAGTGAGTGCACGAAGGTTTGGTCTTTTGTACAACATTTTCCTTCCTCTCTTTCCATTTCTGCTTTCTCTTTTCCTTGTTCTTGCTTGTAGTGGGTTTTGATGATCCCCCAACTTCTGGGTTCACATTCTTGCCCCTAGCCTCTAGATGTGTAGCCTGAACAGATACCTCATCTATGCTAGTAGGATTAAACATGAGAATGGTATGTCTCAAATAACTATGTAGACCACCTATATACTTCAGCAGAGTTTTAGGTGAGTCCAACGAAATGCCTAGAATCAAAGCTCTTATTCTAAATTCTTGGGTGTAACTTTGTACACTTTGCCCTTTCAATTGGCGAAGAGTTTGCGAACTCATCATAGCTTGCTGCATATAAGCTGGTGGATAGAATTGTTTTTTAATTGCAGAAACAAATTCACTCTAGACAAAAAGGATTTTACCATGCTTCTTCATGTCAACTTGTGTCCTGCCTTCCCACCATACCAAGGCAGTGCCTCCAAGGCGTAGGTTGGCCAGCTGAATCTTACTTATGTTTGAATCAATGCTCTACACCATGCAATACACATAAATATGTCGAATCCAATTATCCAGCTTCTCTGCATTCAACTCTCCACCATATATTGGCAAATCAAATTTAACATCTAATTTAATCAAGGATGCCTTCTTTTTATTTTCAGGGCTATTAGAAGGCATGGGAAGCTTTTCTTCTTTCCCTTTGCCTTAGAATGGTCATTGAGAAGAGATTCTTCTGCTCCTTTATCTTGTTTAGAGTTTGATGAATCTTCATCTCTACCTTTCTTAAATTCTCTATACATTTCCTCTACCATGGCTCTCATGATCATGAAACTATCCATGAACTAAGGGTCTGATTCCAAGGGAATTTCTTCTGCCATTTTCCTCTTAGGATAGACTCTTCCAATTTTTGGGTTAGCTTCAACCAATTCTCCTTCTCATAATTTGAGCTTTGTCCTAGTTAGCATTCAACAACAAAATCCAGCACAAGCTTGTCTAACATTAGCAACCTAGAGCTCTGATACCACTTGATCTGAAATTGATCTAAGACAAACAATAAGGTATTACAGACTCATGTGCATGGATGTGCCTATGTTATTTTGTGCAACAGATCGATAAGATTGCAAATACACAGGCAATGAAGCAATTAAAGAAACATAACAGGCAACACATATAAACACAACAAGTTTAATAAGGAGTTCACCCAATACTCCTAGGCTATGTCTCCTAGTCCAGCCTTTAGTGGTGGCCTCTCTATTATGTTTTGAAAGCAGAGTTTTTACAATAGTGAGCTCAATTTGAGTCTCACCCAACACATATAAATAAGCAAAACTGTACCTGGATCCCCCAAGTCTCTGGAGTACACAGACTCTCCTTACTGAATCTTGACCTCTATTGGTCACAATGGTACGAGTCCAATCTGAGACTCAATACATGACAGGCTTATACAGAGGAGTTCACTTGAACCTCTCAAGCTTTCTCTGGAGTACACAGACTCTCTGGCTCTGTCTTAACTCTAGTTCGATGCTGCCTTTGCTTCTGCAGGTCAACTCGGCTTCCTCTTTCTGCTCTATGCTCTTAGCTTTCTTAACTTACCTCCCTCTTCCTCTGTCAGTTCATGGCTTTAAAGCCAATCTGCTTTCTGACTGTTCGTTTCTGCTTCCCGACTTTCCGGTTCCCCTGCCTTTGTCTGTTTGAATCCCTCTATTCTGCGTAATCATCACTGTATAACGCCTCACAAGGAGGTGGCCACCTATTTCATAACGAACTGAGTGTCAATTCTCTTGGACGTTTTCAAAACGACCGTTTATTCCGTTAACTCCAAGAATGCCCACAAAACACGACCTTCTGCCAACGTATCATCCACCTTGGACTTCAAATGTTATACAACTTTGTCTGTTGACCCTGTCAAATTCGGTCATCCATCGAAACGCATCTCCGCCATTGATCTGGAGCCTCCAGATCCTATGGTCATCATTCATATTGGGCGGGTAAGTAACATGACGTTTACCCGTCCGATGTGAGCGGTTTTCTCTCTCTTTCACTGGACGCGTGGCACCCCTTGTGTGGCATCGGGCAGGACTCGGTTGAAACCGCTTACCGCTTGAAGCCCTTCCGATATTCTACCGGTTTTTGTGGGACCCCGCTTCTGATGGAATTAGCGTGATATCTGTTGCATTTTATAACTTTTCGGGTCCGGGTGCTCGGGGCTTTTCCTTCTTTGAGGGGTTTGCCATGTGTCGCTAATCACATATCAGAAACTACCCCCGTTTCTTAAATTGACCTCTAGTTTTGCTAATTTGTGGCAGCGCGCATTACCATGGGCCGACGGTCTGCACGCTTGACCGAGGGTCCTCGTTGCTCCGCGCTGTTCACAAATTGCAACTGTTTCGAGGATATCTCTGATAGCTTGATCTTTATAAGACTTTGAAACTTTGGCATGATTTTTAAGAGTTCATGAAAACTTAGAGAGTGTTCTAGGATCCAATTCAGATCACTCCTTCCCATGGAGGCTCAAGACAATGTGGTCTCGAATTCCCTCCAGGAGGATTTTCCTTGTTCTAGCTACACATTTCTTCCATTTCGCCAATTCTGTAGCATTAGTCGGCTTGGGGACTTCTTGATTAATGAAGTCCTTTAGACCGTTGTCCTCTAATACTGCTTCCATGCGGTCCTTCCAGGTTATATAATTCGAGTTGCCATTAAGGGCATACTCGAGTCTTAAACTGTTGAACGCCATTGGTGGAATTGAAATGTGATAAGAACTCGATTTCTATATTCAGGGACTTGAAACTTGAAACTTCTCCCTTCTTGTATACTTTTCTTCGCTTTGATCACCTTTGCTCTGATACCATGTAGAAATTCCCATTGTAGATCAAAATATTATGCAATATACTAAAGCAAAATACAAGATATACTTCTACAACAAACTTTGCGGAAGCTTAATCGAATATGAGCAAGATCAATTAGAACACATATAACTGAGAATGAGAAATAAATCACACATAAACACAGAAGAATAACCCGGGGAAAGCCTCAACGTAAAACCCCAATCTCTGTATTATCATACAAGTGGAAATATGTTTTACAAAAAGAATCAGCTCACAAGCTATCCTGCTCTCTCTGCAATCAAACAATACAGCTCAAAGACTGATTAGACACAAGATATGCCTTCCCTCAGCCCTCCAAGCCTCCTATTTCCTTGCATAGTTTTTCATGGGGTCCAATGATGCCACCTGTGTGAATTGGCCTTTATCACACTCACTAAACTGAAGAAGTAACTGCACAATCTCCAAGGAATGAATTCCTTCTGCATGCAAGAGATATTCACAATGGAATATTCCTGCAATTGATAGTACACTGTCCCTCCATCTGATCTCAACTGGGTCTCTGTCTGAACTGACATGCATGAGTTATTTATGAGAGAATATTCAGTTATCTGAAGTGCAATAGTTACATGCATGCATGCATTAACTAACTGAACTCACAATTAATTCAACAAACTGTTTGAATTAATCTAACTGGATTTGACTCAGTTAACTGAGCCAACTAATTACAACTCAATATTACAACTCATCTTTTTAACTGATGGATAAATTCCTCAGTCAATAGAGAAACTGTTGCATGTCCCCACATAGACTTCATGTTTGATTTTCTACAACTATTTAACTCAAGATGAATTAATTAATTATTTTACAAACAGCTGCTAAGATCAAATTCTAATTTTTACTTCTCTATTTTAGTTCAAGGACTAACTAAAATAGGAAGGTATCTCGAAATGCTATTTATAGCAGTACTAAATTTAGCACTTCTATATTTAGCATTTCTTGTTGCTATTTTCAACAACATGATATCAAAAGTAGGGTGAGGATTGATGTAGTCCTTGATGCCGTTGATGTTGCACACACACACACACACACACACATATACAATTTTATGCCTATAAGGTTATCTCATGTACAAGTTTGGGTCTAACATTGACATGCCACCATAGTTCTAGTTGAACAATCATAACAATGTTACAATACCTCTATATGTTGGGCATTTGTTATGCTTTGTTATTGAGCCATTTTTGGTTTGTAAAGTGTGATTACTTCTCAATAAATATATAGAGCCTAAAGAAAGAAAAAAACTTCCAAAGACAATGAAGTAAGTGTTTATTGCACATAAAGGTGCTCTCCAACCTAGTATGATAGAGATGTTGTAATGTTAACATTTTGACTCGGTCAAAATAAAATAGAATAAAATAAAATAACATTTTCATACTCCAACCCATGTTTTTTCCTATGGCATTTTTCTCTAATGTGGCCTATTTAAAGGCTAATAATTAAACCAACCTAGATCCATTTTAACTTCGGATCTACCAAGTGCCATGAGAGATTAAATCTCTTTTCACTCTAAAAGAGGTTTGCACCTCAGGAGAGAGATTTGATCCCTCTTGGTGCTTGGTAGATCTGAAGTTAAGATAAATCTAGGCTGGTATAATATAAAGTGCTATCCCATTTTGATAATTGAGGCTAGGCAAAGGATATAAGTGAGTTCACAAGGTAAAAAGAAAATAACTCCATAACACTATTCCTAAGTGATTGATATATTTGATATTTGAAAAATAAGGCCCAAGATCTTTGGTCAATCACAAAATTAGTTTGGTCCCTTCCATTCGTAATCCAATATTGATACACCTTCACTTGATTAATTCTACAATGCCTATCTCCTTATCATACAACAAATATTTGACATTACATAAGCCACACAAAGGTCCTCTTTGTTTGCCTCTATGCCCACCCTATCGACATAATGCTATGCCAAAATAGACCAAACCCCCAATACATAAAATCCATTGCAAGTTAGGTGTACATAAGGTTATATTTATTTGCCCACGAGGTGTAGATTGGTGGATTTGTGTGGGGTTTAGTTCCCTTAGCGTTACTTGTTCAAATCTCATGGGGACAAGTTGAGAGTGAGAACTATGGGATATGTCTAGACTCCACTAAACCTCTCACAAGTGAACAATTTTTTTTAATCCAACATTAAAGCTAGCCTTGCCTTAGTCTAAATATGACCCAAAAGTTAAAAAAACACATATTCATTCAACTCCCAAAAGTGGACCAAGCCTCGACATGGAGTATTACTGAAAGTGCTTATACTTGGATAATAGCTCATTTTTATTAAGAAAACAAATTAATAATAAAAAACAAAACATGTTAATAACCCAAAACCAAAAACATCTAATAAAACTAAAACATACAATAAAATAATTTTCTATTAATAACCGTGATAAGCTAACCAACATTGACTATCCCACTATTACTCTAAATTTTCCCACTCCTGTAAAAACAACAAACCAATAATCAAACCTTCAAAGTTTTATCAACTTCCTCTAATTGCCAGCCACAAATACAAAACAAAATCCGCTCGTTAATTTTTTCGAACCAGAAAATATCTTTCCCGTCATTCACATTCTCAAAACAGCCATTAATGGATAACAGTTTTTTCGAAACCCCGCAGAAGTAGGAGAAGCGTGTAAGGCATTGGGCATCATGACGACTATTCACGCTGTGATTCCAGGCCCATGCCCTTGGAGATTAAGCTTTGGAATTTTAGGGACGCCATTGGTGGGCATTGTTAAAGATGGTAAGAAGCTCCAGGCGCAGCGTCGTCGGTGGAACACAAAAGCCTCGAGGTGCCAACTTAATGTGGAGATTCCTCCCGCCACGGAATGGCGAACAGTGGTTGAGCACGGCGACGACAAGTTAGATATCTGCAGAGTTCTTAATGGGATGTGGCAGACCAGCGGTGGTTGGGGTAAGATCGATCGCAACAATGCTTTGGAGGCCATGCTCAGATACGCTGACAATGGCTTCACTACTTTCGACATGGCTGATCACTATGGCCCCGCAGAGGACTTGTATGGGATTTTCATTAACAGGGTTAGAAGGGAACGCCCGCCTGAAATGGTCGACACCGTCAGAGGGTGCGTGGGGCTCTCTCGTCTTTGCTGTTTGGGTTTTGTATTTTTTGTATTTTTATTTAACTAATGTTTTGATTTAGTTAATGAAATGACATTTATGGGACTACCACTTTCCTGTTTTTTGCCTTTTGCAATTCAATCTTTTTCTTGTTCAAATGGATGATGAGCTGGCCCAACTTTCTAACAATCCCCTCGCTGAAAAGACAATGTCAAGAAACATGCTAACATATTTCCATAACTTTCTTTGAGGTCTTCGAACGCATCACATTCCAAAATGAAATGTTTTTCCAATTTGACTGCCCCAAAGGTGCAAAATGTACACATCCGTTCTTCCCAAGCTTCTTTAGGCCTTTTCAACCATCCTGCTTCGCACCGAAGTTGATGCGAGTTGGTTCTTAATTGAGCAGTAAGAACCTTTGCCCTTCACGGAATGCTAGCTCCAATGTACTATTTTTGTTGGAGATCACAGGTAGGGTTGAATTCCTCAATATAGTACTTCTTTCTACCCAACTCTTTTCCCCACACTTGTTTACGAAACTTCTCCATAACAAAACTCTTTAGCTCCTTGCTATTTGTGGGACATACATTGAGGTAGATATTCCATTTTTGCATCCATGTGTAGTTTTGTCTCATCCATGTTTTCTTTATTTCTTTCATTCATGCCTTCATTGAAGATAACATTAGGCCATCTACCTACTCCCATTTGCTCAATTCTTTTTAGATATCTTATGAGCCGCACGATAACTATTGCTTCAATGGGAGTTGGTCGTGTTTCACTCAACATTATCTCATAAGCTACCAAACTTTTTATTTTAAACTTGCTCACGATCAAGCGTTTTTGGATTTTCTCAATTTGTTTCCATTTTGAGACGGGGTGCTGCTAGCCCACAATTCACACCCATATAGCATCAGTGGACAAACTAGGAGTCCAAAAAGCACTTTAATCCTTTTCCAATCCCATAACTCCGCTCTCTACATCTGTGTTGAAAAGCATATAATGCTTTCCACCCTCCTAAAATTCTCCTTTCTGCAGTCCTCCCAATTAAGTTTGTTGTTGAAATCAATCCTGAGGTACTTGTACTTATTTACTTCTTCAAAAATGTTGCCTTCAAAGAAGAATTCATGCTGGCTATGTTTCATTTTTTTATTGAAAATCATTATTTTGGTCTTACTAGTATTGACTTGCATCCCCACTGCTCTACAAAAATTCTCAAGGGCATATAGGTGCATTTGCAATCTATGGGTCCATTTAGCAATCAATACAAGATAATCAACATAGAAAATAAGCTTTATTACAAACTCTTCCAACCGAACAACATCTCCACTTTGCGGATTTAGTCACTCTTCCAATTTATCAATATATAAATAAAAAAAAGTAGGGGATAGAGGGCAACCTTGCTTGACTCCAATGTCACTTTTAAAGCTTTCTGAAATACCCGCTGAGGTTCTAATTTTCACTTTCACCTCTTTATAAAGTCTATGGACAACGACTCTATAATGCAAAGGAATTTCAAGTTCTTGCATTCTACGCCGCAACTTATCTATAGGAACTGTGTCAAATGCCTTTTTGAAGTCAACAAAGCAACAAAATACTTCTTCTTTGACCCTTCAAACCTTTTCAATGATGTGTCTTAGCATGATACTGTGATCCACTGTAGAATGCTTCAGCCTAAAACCCACTTGTCCTTTTGCCCTCTTTTCTCTTACTTCTGCCCACTTACTGATTCTATTTTCTACCATGCTGCCGAAAAGCTTTGCAAACAAATGATTGATCATAATGGTTCTATAATTGGAAGGATTATTAATATATCCACTTTTAAAAATGGGTATTGCTAGGCTAGATGTCCAGTCTCTTGGGAATCCTTGTTGAATATTTCCATGATGTGCGGTGCAAGAGTGTTCATTCCCCATTTTAGATACTCTGCTGGAAGTTCAACCAAGTTCTTTGCCTTTCTTGTTTTCAGCTTCTTAATTCCAATCTCCACCTCCTGTAACATGAAGAGCTTTGTAGTTGTGTTGATCTTGGGGAGGCTCAACTTGTGATTCTTTGTCATAGGACTGTCTTGCATATTCAAACTATTAAACCCCTTTTGGTGGTCGCCAACAATTCCTTCTCTGCCAAACTCATCACTTTGTCAAAATGGTCATCAACAACATTATCCCTTTTCCTGCGTTACCCTGGTGTTAGAAAACAGAGATGCAGAAAGCATAACTTTGTCGAGTTAAAATGCACGCAAAAGGACAAAACAAACATTAAAATGGGAGAGAAATTGAAGCAAATTATGAATCATTGTTAGATTATAGAGGCATGAATGAAATCCCTCTAGTTGCAGGATTTGGAAGGTAAGGTCAAGCATTGAGTTCATTTGTCTTATTTTTATACGTTTGTGTGGATAGGAAACACGTCACGAGATTGTTGAAGCATTTGCAGTGAGGAGGATTTGCAACGTCCGCAGGGGTTGAAGGTATTGTGACATCTGCAAGTGGGTGGGGTTGAAGAGGGAGGACGATCTAACAAAGGAGAGCTGTGACATTGCAAATTCGATTTTGGAATATGTTAATGGAAACCTGATTGGGAGACATGTTTCTCCTTCCATTCGCATTCTCGTTCTTATTCCCACTCGCATCTTGACATTACATTAGTAATCAATCTTATTTGTTCAATATATTATGGAAACACTTAGGTGGAGTCCACGACTTTGAAATTCATATCGAGGTAGAACCATAGTAAATATATCTGTTATAATGTTGTTTTTGGGTACAATTCCAATTGCTTTCTTGCAATATTTCCTCAAACAAAATTAGAGTGAATCTTGATATGCTTGTTTTGTGCATGAATTGAAGAATCTCAACAAGTGTAATGTAATTTTGACTGTAATATTTTCATACATCTAGATTATGTTAGTTTTTGTCGGTATCTGTTGTGAGTCTCCTCATGTAGGAATTTACATGGTAAGTTCCTCAGATAGAACACCAAAGGACACCACTCACAAACAGATCACAGATCAATACACCAATATTCTTGACGTGGGTAAACCCTCAAAGAGGGAAACAGTGCACGGCCTGAGCCCCAACGTGGCCACTCCAGACAATTTATTTATAAAAGAAAGAAAATTTACATAAGTTTCTCTCATGAACAGTCACCCTACAAATGACCCTCCATGCTCTTTAAATAGAGATCATGGACCAATCGGGTGTTAAGCCATGGATCAAGTGTTGGTAATACCAAGGAGATAATGAGCCGTCAGATCACTTCATGTCTAGAACATATCGTGACCATCGGATTGTAAGTTACAAAAGTACATAGTCAAGAAACACACTTTACCTAACTCTATAGTAGACCAAGTTATGCTTAACTATTTCCTATATGTCGGAATATCCTAACATCCCCCCTTAAGAACAACTTGGGATAGGATTGGAGGATGTACAAATATGACACAATAGGAGAAGGAAGGAGGCATTAAAGCCTATTCCCCCTTAGTGACAACTTCCTGAATTTCAACCATAAACGAAGTTTAGTAAACTTCGCTTCTGTGAGAGCCTTTGTAAAGATGTCTGCAACTTGATCAGCGGTTGAACAATATTGCATTTAAAGAACATGGTCATGAATGAACTTTCTGATGCAGTGCATGTGTAGTTCAATGTGTTTGCTGCGCTGATGTTGGACTAGATCTTTGCATAGTTGAATGGCACTTTGATTATCACACCAAAGTGTAGTCGGATGCTGCTGCTGAAAGCCAAACTCTGACAGGATCTGACGAAGCCACAGGGCTTCCTTACTAGCTTCTATGACGCCACGATACTCTGCTTCTGCTGAAGAAAGAGAAATGACACTTTGTTTCTTGCAAGCCCATGTAATAGGTCTAGAACCAAGAGTGAAGACATAACTTGCAGTAGACTTCTGATCATCAAGGTCACTAGCCCAATTGGAATTAGTGAAACCAACCAATAGAAGAGATGCTTCTACACTGTAATGAATCCCAAACTGAACTGTACCTCGAACATAACGAAGTATTCTTTTAGCTACTTTCCAATGACTTTCATGTGGGTTTTGCATAAACCGAGCAATAGGGCCAACAACAAAGGAAAGGTCAAGACGGGAATGGGTTAGATACAAAAGTTTTCCTACAAGCTGACGGTATAAGGTAGCATCAACTTCAGGGGGAGTACAAGTGATTGAAAGTTTGGCTCCAGACTAAAAGGGAGAAGGGCCTGGCTTACAATCTTCCATGTGAAAGTGGCGTAGAAGATCACAGGCATACTTGGACTGGGAAAGGGAAATACCTTCTTTGGATTGCAAGACTTGAAGACCAAGAAAATAATGCAAGTGTCCTAAGTCTGTCATTTCAAACTTCTTTTTAAGGCTAGACTTCACATGGTTTATAAGGTTGGGATCACTACCAATAAGGATAAGATCATCAACATAAAGAACAAGAATGATAAGAGACTTACCCACTTTCTTAGTGTAGACAATATTGTTAGAATGACACCTAGAAAAGCCAGTGTCTAAAAGAAAGCTACCCATTTTGGCATACCAAGCCCGAGGGGCTTGATTGAGACCATAAAGGGATTTCTTAAGCCGACATACAAGGTTGGAGTCTGTTTGTATAAAGCCAGGAGGTCGTTCCATATAGATTTCTTCATGCGAGTCCCCATGCAAGAAGACAGATTTAACATCCATCTGATGGACTTCCCATTTGAAAGAGGCAGCAAGGGAAATAACAAGGCGGATAGAGTTCATTTTGGCAATAGGGGAGAAGGTTTCAGTATAGTCAATGACTTCAACTTGTGAAAAGCCCTTAGCAACAAGATGAGCTTTATGTTTATCAACTTTTCCATCTGGTCCAACCTTGGTTTTGTAAACCCATTTACATCTAACAAGTTTTCTTCTCTTTGGAAGAGGAATAAGATCCCATGTATCATTTGCCAATAATGAATGACATTCTTCATTCATAGTTGCGTCCCAATCTGGATGGCCTGAAGCTTCTGCAAAGGTGTCAGGATCATAATTCGCTGAAGCTTGAGCCAGTAAATAAGAGGCTCTATCGAACTGAGAACGTGTACGTCACTGATCTGTAGGATCACCTGCAAGAGAACCTGCTGCATCCTGAGTAGCACGGACCCATTTTGGAAGCTGAGGAGCTGAAGGAGGATCTTGAGAAGGTGGGGGAGGATTGTCATCGTCGCTGTCATCGTCTGAAGAAGAAATATTTTCAGAAGTAAAAGGGATAGAGAGAGGTGGCACATTCCTCGAACTGGCTTGTAGGCCGATATATTTCAGCAAACTTTACATCTCTTCTAATAATAACATTTTTGGATTTAGGTGAAAGAAGTCTATATCCTTTGACATCTTCAGAATATCCAACAAAAGTACATTTTTCGCTCTTAGGTTCTAAGGCTTTATGTTTCTCATCAAGAATATGGGCCCATGCTGCACTTCCAAAAACACGAAAGTGACTTACATCTGGTTTAATTGAGCTCCATGCTTCTTTTGGAGTGATATTCTTTAAAACCTTAGTAGGAGTGCGATTTATTATGTAATTTGCACAATTAATTGCTTCTGCCTAAAAATTAAGACTAAGTCCTTTAAATGGAAGCATACAATTAGCCATTTTCTTTAAGGTGCGATTCTTCCTTTCAGCTACACCATTTTGTTGTGGAGTATATGGAATAGTATGTTGAATTTGAATTCCATGCTTAGTGCAGAAGTTGATGAATTTGATGTTAACATATTTTCCACCATTATCTTAGCTTAAGAATTTGTTGTCCAGATTGTTTCTCAACAAAGGCCTTAAAGGCCAAGAACATGTTAAAGACTTCACTCTTGAGTTTTAAGAAGTATACCCAATTGCATATGGAGAAATCATTAATGAAAGTTAAGAAATACTTGTAGCCAGAGAATGAAACAACTGGAAGTGGACCACATAAATCACTATGCACAAGCTGTAAAGGGGCTGAGGCGTGCCAAGAGGCACGTTTTTCAAAACCATCCCAATGGTGTTTTCCGAGTACACATCCGGAACAAACACCATCTCTACAAGATACCATAGGAATACCTGTCACCATATTTTCTTTACATAGATTTTTAAGGGAGCGATAGTTTAAGTGATCAAATCACTCATGCCAAAGTTTGCTCACTTCATCATTATGAGCAACAAATACCGAGAGAAGAGTCGATGACCCAAAGTTGTTAAACTTATACAACCTTGTAGAATCATTAGCGATGCCAGTAACTAAAATCAGTTTAGGATCACTTAGGTCCTTAATTACAACATCATGAGGTGAAAATTCAACAATTTTACCTTCACTTGAATGAGTTTTCTGATATACAGATAGAAGGTTGCAGGATAAGGTTGGAACGCATAATACATCATTAAATTGACCATTGTCTAGATGAATAGTTCCAGTCCCTACAACACTAAGAGATCTATCATCACCAACATATATATTTTTGGTGTTACAATCATTTAAAGAAGAAAACGTGGCTTTGTTTTTGGTCATGTGATAAGAAGCTCCAGAATCAATGAACCACTCATGAGAATGAGAAGAAGAAAATACATTTAGTGCATAACCAGATCGAGATGCTTGACAACCACATGCAGAAAGTGCTATTCCTGAAGATGAAGTTGAAGTTGAAGAGTGCTCCAAATGGATGTTATGCTTCTTCATTGCTGTTTCCAAGGCTTCCATCTTCTTAAAGCATTTGGATTCTAAGTGACCATCTCGATTACAAAAGTTGCAATGTCTATCAGTCTTATTCCCTTTGTTTTTATTTGCCTTATCATTTTGCTGAATTTTTTTTCATTTTGAGACTGAAGGTGCTTAGGACCCTTGGTTGGTTTAGGACCATTCTTTTTAGGATGCTGCTTCTTAGGATTCTTTGATCTTGGTTGCTGTTGGGCAAAGAGTTTCCAAGACTAAGAAGACCAAGATGTAAGAGTTTTTTTTGTTCTCTTATTAAAGAATCACAAAAGGCATTAAAAGAGGGGGACTTGTAGTCTTGTCCTTGAGAAATAAAGGCTTCTTTAGTAGAATGGAAGGTAGAAACAAATACAAAGTAGGCTGGTCCCAACTTAATAAGAATGGAATAGATAAGGCTACCATCTTCTTTCTTAACCTTAACACCTTCCAAGAGAAGCCTAAGGGTCTTGAACTTGGACAAAAAATCTTCAATGGAAGAGAAATTATTGGGGTCCAACGTAAGCAATTCAATTTCGAGTTGATGGGCTCTAATTTTATTTTTAATTCCAAAAACTTTATTGAGTTGTTTCATTGCTTCATCAGGGGTATCAAGTTCTGTGATATGGAATCTAAGGTCTGGAGAAACAGACATCCCTATCAACCCACGTGCTTGATCTTGCCTATTTTCTCATTTGGCTTGCTTATCTTCATTTTTAGATTTAGACTTTTGGCCTGAGGCTATTCTATAAAGACCTTTACTTCTAAGTAAATCCTCTATGTAGGACACCCATTGCAAGTAGTTGGTGCTGTCGAGAATAACCTGGCATGGATTTTCCATTTTAACAGAAACTGAAGCTGTAGACGCTGAAGCTAAGTGCTCCAATGGAAAGATCTTGAAAAATTAGGCCGATTAAAAAAAACGGCTCGGAAAACGTTTTCCGGATGAAGAAGTTATGGCTTTTTGAAGAAAAATTGTTGAAGATGCCGACGAAGTGCGTGAATGTGTGGAAGTGAATGATAATGTTATATTTAAAAAAATTTCTCCCCCTTTCTAAACTTAATCTAATTAGCTCACTTTAAAAAGAAGATTTTATGTGACCCACTTTTATAAAAAAGTGAAAGTCACTTTTACAATGGTAGTTTATGAGCTACCCACTAAATTGTAACTTAAATAAAATATAAAGAGACTTTAGAATTATAAGTGACTCACTTTTTATAATGGGTGAGAACACTTTTACATAAAGTAACTTTAAAACTTAAGCTATATGTGCTTTTTGGAAAAGTAACTCAACAAAAAGAAAGACTTGAATCCAAGACCTCTATTCTCATAAAGTAACTTTGGACCAAGTGAGCTAGTTTAAAAGGTTAGTAATTTTTGGAAAAGAGGAAGGTTTTTTTTTTTTTTTGAAGTCACTGAAGCTTTGGGGTGCGTGTTTACTTGAAAAAACCCTTTTTTCCTACAAAACAAAAAACCACATAGCCCAACACGGACATGCAAAAAAAAACGAAACCTTATGGCTTGAAGTTAGCTTTCGCCGGAAACTAAATATTTTTCTCAATGTTTTTGATTTTCCGAGATCACACTAAGGCGGTGGAAAAGAGCATAGGCATGAGAAAAATCTTTCCTTTCTGTCTGATTTGCCTAGATCGAATAGAGTCGCGGGCAAAGAGCATATGCAGAAATGAAAGGTATAGATCCAGTAATAAAAAACAGAGAGATAAATAAACCGAAATAAACAGAGAGATAAATAACTAAAACTGCAAATAAAGACTATATACCTCTAGATCTTAAAAATGACGTAGCTAGGGCTATCAGAAACCTTTTCGCGTGAAACGAAAGGGGTTCCTCACTGGAACAGATGCTCCTAACACAATAGAGCAGTCCTCTCGGCCCGAAAGCGGTAAAAAACAATAGATCTAGGAAACGACAGTCAGATGTAGTTGTACTGGCTTCGGATTTGGATCACTAATGGATGCGGCCCTCAAATAGCTCTGATACCATGTAGGAATTTACAGGGTAAGTTCCTTAGATAGAACACCAAACGACACTGCTCACAAACAGATCACAGATCAATACACCAGCATTCTTGATGTGGTTAAAACTCTCAAAGAGGCAAACAGTCCACGGCTTGAGCCAACACGACCACTTCAGACAATTTATTAATAAAAGAAAGAAAATTTATATAAGCTTCTCTCATGAATGGTCACCCTACAAATGACCCTCCATGCTCTTTAAATAGAGATCATGGACCAATCAGGTGTTAAGCCATGGATCATGTGTTGGTAATACCGAGGAGAGAATGAACCATCGGATCACTTCATGTCTAGAACATATCATGACTATCGGATTGTAAGTTACAAAAGTACATAGTAAAGAAACACACTTTTCCTATCTCTATACTAGACCAAGTTATACTTAGCTATTTCCTATGTGTCGGGCTAGGACTACTGGAAAACCCTGGAAACCTCAATGTTGCAAGTACCATTTGGGTGAGTACATTGCCAAGGGTCTAGAAAGAAGCATATTGAAAATATCAGAAAATGTCAAAAAATGTTTACAAGTGTAAACTTGGACCAGAAAAACTTAGAAACATCAACAACCAATAAAACTTGGAAAAAATTGGAAAAATTGGGAAAAATCATTGCCTTGCGCAATCCATATGCAGTGAGTGAGTTAGTAAGTGGACAAACTCAACTTTTCCATTGAGTTTTTTCCAGTGAGGCAAAGTTTCTCTTTAATCCACTCATTTTGTTGAAATCCTTGAATCTCCTAATGATAACATTCCATGGTCAAATTTCCTAGTTTAATTTTTGTCCTAGTTTGAATGGACATACTTGTCAAATTTTGATGGGGTATTTTCAGTTGTTTCAGTCAGTTCACTGCTGCAACTTTGGTGGACTAGTAGTTTAGTTCCAATCACAAACATGGAATATCCTCACCAGTTTCTTCTGTGGCATCCACTATCATGTTCATGCCCTGTTGCTTGTTATAAGAAAAATTCAAAAATATCATAACTAATAGTGTGTGTTCACCTTTGAATTAGAATCAATGAAATGAAATGAAGCTATATAAATATCAACAAATGAACAAAAATAGGTCAATTGGACTGGAAAGCACAACTTGCCAACATGAGTAATAAGAGAAAATTGTCTCTGAAGAGCACAAAAGTAAACCCATAGGTAAAAGAACAAGAAGAAACCCAATATATTGTAGGGATCCAACTACAAGTACAATCTTAGAATAATATATAAGATAAGATAATTTTATCAATGTCCAAGGAATGACCACAATGATTAGATTGATGGGACCTGTTACCTATCCACATGCATGGGTAACTACAAGAGAATTTTTCTCCCACGATGCAGATTTCCAGCCAGCATCTACACATGTTCTTCATATTTCTCCACTGTACAGATGATTGATGATGCCTCCAATGCCTTGCTCAGCTCTCATTCAGGTCAAATGATTATGGTGCCACATACTTCTGAGGTACATTATTTCCATTCTTCATAATGTGTGCTATTTTCATATGTAAGGGTCGTCCTAGTGATCATTGGGAGATTTGTTGAATGGATCAAGGCATTCTTTATTTGTGCTTTTTACCTTGTTTTTAGTTTTTAGTCGGAGGTCATCACCCTCTTCTAGTAAAATTTGGCATTTCTTGGGGTTGGTTGTATTACTGGAGAATGCTTGAAAAATGGTATACCGTATAATGTCCATATCCCCACCATACAAAACATTTTCTATTTTCCCTCGTGTTTCATTTCATAATTATGGCCTCACATGAGGGGGCATTGGTCAATTTGCCTCAGCTTTTGTGGCATTATGTATCCTTTTATTACTCTTTTGCATTTTGACATTTATAATTGTTTTTAACATTCTTTTCATTAGCACCAACCTCGAGCTTACTAGCCCCTTCTCATGGGACTACTGAAAGGTGGACCTTTGATGGGGAAATGGACATTATACTACTTTTCAAGCATTCCCTAGTATTACAACCAACCCCAGGAAATGCCACACTTTACTAGAAGAGGGCGATGACCTCCAACTGAAAACTTCTCCCTTGTGACAATCATTATTTCATCAAAATTCATTTTCTTTTATTGTTTTACGGTATCTTAGGATTAAATTACAACAAAATCTTTCATTTTCAACATTAAATAGCTTTGGTGTCTTAGTTCTATGGTTAGTAAGTGTCCTGGAGTAATTTATAAAATTCAAACGGTCAATTTTAAACATTTTCAGCGATTTTCTAGGACTGATGTCTAGGGTTTATAGTGCTGTTATATGCTCTTTTACTGCAGAAATTTGTTGTAATTAAAACTCTATTTTACTCATGTTATAACCCTTTCTTTTTTCACTTTATCCATTTGTTGTTATAACAAATGGATCAATAGGAAATGAAGCTGCATGGGAACGAGGTTCTCAGAACATGCAAAATATATTCTTAGCCAATGGGCAGATCTTAGAATATGTACATGATTGATGAAAGTCCTCTTTGAAATGGAGGGGTTCATGAGCTCTCAAAGGTAGTGTCAAACTTAGCCATCACTGAGGACTTTGTGAATAATGCAAAAATGATTTTAATTTTAGTGCAGTGTTTGTGGATTCGAACAAGAACAATTTTCACGGGTCATGCGAATGTTACATTTGTTGGAATGTGCAACCAGATATGAAAGATAAGTATGAATTGCTTTATTATTCACAATAGTGATCATATAAATACATTGCGTGAACCTAAATACATTGTGTGACTCTTGGTTTCATATTCCAAGAGGTACTTTGGATTTCCGTGATTATTGGAGTTCTTACATGCCAACCCTTATGGATTAGGTGTCCCACATTCCCCCCCTTAATCTGAAGGGGTGCTTATGAGTCCAAGAAGAGGGATGAAATACAAAAATGGAAAAGATGCATGGAAGCAATTGGCTGAATGTTCTCTCTGAAATGGTGGTTTTTAAGGAAGACCACAGACCAAAAGGTGGGAGAACTCAAGGTCTCAACCGGTGGTGGTTGTTGAGAAATCAATAGGGCAACAAATGAGAGTTGACTTCTCTTACTTGATAATTGCTTGTGAATATGTGTTGGGTTCTTATTACTTTTATTATGTTCTCTTCATCAAACAATTACCCAAAACATAAACCATGAAGATCAGAAAATCCCACAAGTGGGAAAACCCAACCAATCTCCTCTTCTTATAGAATCAGATCAAAGTGAGAAATTCAAGACCCAAAAACCAAGACCAAGATCTCCCACAAGATCCAAGTCAACCCTCCTTCAAACCTTCCTTAACCAAGTCAAATCCAACCAAGTCAACAATGGTCAAAGATCTTCAAGTCTTGGTCAAACTCTGATTTTTGGACCTACAACAGTTTTGAATTTTTTGGCCCTGTTGACCACTATGTGTCAACAACCCATAGCAGTACACCCTCTTTTTTTTAACCCCAAGGAATAGCGCCTGATCAATGTGTCCGTGCCGTTCAACTATCATCATCAGCCTGATTTCCAAGATGTTATAATGTAAACCCATTCTGCATGTATATGATGTAAATAATCTCAGCAGATCCGTGTCATGTATGTAACAACCTAGGTAAACCTACTTTTCTAGTGATGATCTACATTCTGAGAGGTTTTTTGTCTCACCAATCCATTCTCGGATGGTCGACAGAGTTTTCCTCCAGTCTTACCCCAAAGCTGGAATGGATTTTGTCACTAGGATCTTAGGCGAGTCCTAGTGTTCTAGATCGAGTCTATGTAAAATTAATTTGGGAATAATCTTAACTATTTGGTTAGACTATTTTATTACAAATTGCTTGTTTTACTGGATTATATTTGTGTTGCAGAAATTGGTAGTCTGTGACGGTCTATTACAAGTGTGTTTTCCTCTTTATGATGTAAAAAATATGAAAATCATGATGTAAAGTGTCTTGAGGGTTGGAAAAATAATTTATCCCCTCATAGGTTAATTAATTAAATTTTCTGGCCAAAAAAATTAATTAAAATCCTAAACCAGAAATTTAATTAATTCTAGGTCTTAGGTAAATTTAAATTCTCCAAAGACAAAATTTGTCAGTCCTAAAAAATTAATTTTTTAAAGGTCCCGGGACTTAGGTAAATTAATTATTTTGCCAAATTTTAAACCTTTGATCCTTGGGGGTTAAGTCAAAGTCAAATTTTTGGGGAAATTAACTCAATTTTTTTTATTTTTGAGTTAATTAAAATGCATTTAATGAAAAAATTCGAATTTCCTCAAATATTTAAATATTTCGACAGATGAGATTAAAAGAAATTTAAATTTTCATCAACGGTCGAGATTGCTTTGACGATGATCACTCGAACTAGCCGTTGGAGGATTTATCTTTAAATAGGAAGTCATTTGTCAGTCGATGGATCCGATCTCTGAGTCGTGTGCTTAGCAAGAAGCTCTTGTGTAATCTTTTTTCTGGATAATAAAGAAAGACATTGGGGCTAAATTTTGCTAGTGTTACTCTTCATGGAAATACTGTAAGATGTGTTGTTTTTCATGCATAATTTTCTCTAAATCCATTGATGATAGCTTCTGAAGAGTGATTTGAATACAGGTATCTTGCTCAGTCACTGAGGTTTGAATAATAATTTAAATTTTGAACGTAATAGCAGGTATTTCTATTTGTTTGAATTTTATTATTATTTTCTCGCTCTATTTTGATGGCTGGATTGAGTTTTGCAGGGAAATCTTGATTTTAGATCCTCGAGAGTTAGGGGAAGCTTTTAGTTGGACCAGTTAACTCCTGATCTGTGTTTTCTGAAGAGCCCAACAAAATTAATCCCGGGCTTATCATAATATTTTTTTCTACTTTATTGATGCATGAGGGTTTCGAGTTAGCACCTTTAAAATTATTATTATTATTATTATTATTTTTTTTAAAATTTTTGTGCAACATAATGGTAGATTTGGGTGATTAGAGCCCGCAGTTTGTAAATTTTGTAATTATTTTTCTAACATGGGTTTTTCTGGGTTTTAGTTTTTATCATTGTATATATCGTTTGGGTGTTTTCTTGTTGTCGTGCAGCTACAGATCTGAGGAATAAATTTGTGTAGAGTCTAAATCTAGGCCCTCGAGGGTAAGATTTGGATCTTTGGGGTTTATTCACATAATTTTTCAGGGATGTTATTCAATTTTTTTTGCAGTCCAAGGGTTTAAAATTTCTTGGATTTGGAAATTTTCATAAGGGTGTCAAGGATAAATCTGAAGCAAGAGGATTCAACATTTTAATCAGGATTTCTGCATTTTTTTTAAAGGGGTTTCTGGCTACCATTTATCTGTTGACTGAGTTTTATGATCTGCTGACTGGGTTTTTCATTTCAAATTTTTTTGTAGAAAACCCTTATCCCTCCATTACTCCAACCCACAACCCTTCTTGTTCTTGCGTTTTTCCTTTTCCTCTACGTTTTTTGCTCCATTCCAAACCCTAGCCGTCATTCCATTCCCTTTGCTTTCGCTGGTTGCCAGCGTCCCCATTTCTGCATTCTCTCGCGCGGCTCCCGCCTTCGAAACCCTGCTCTCTTCGTCCGTTTTCCTGTCCGCAACTTCTTCTCCCTTCCTGCAAAAAATGCGTCATCTTCTCCACTCGCGTCCTCTTCCCCAGACTCCTCATCTCTGCTGTCTGCGTACTCCACAGCCCTGCACTCCCACTGCCATTGCTATCATCTGCGTCCTCCCTCAAGTTCCTCTCTTTATGCTACTCATCGATCTGCCTATCCCGTTGCTCCATTTCTGCACTCTCTCGCTGCTCGGCTCCCCTTCCTCATTCCGTCTTCCTCCTCCTCTGTTATAGCCGCTGTCGAAACCCTTCGAGCTTCCTTCCTTCCATCAACTTGCAAGCAAAACATTCGACCTCCTTTTTTTTGTTTTTTTGTTTTTTCTTATGTTTTCATGTTTAGTTAAGGTTAGACTTCTCATTCGAATGTTTTCTTAGTTGCTTTTATTTGTTTTTTGTTTTAATTTTTTGTAAATCGAATTTTATTTATTTATGACATTTGAGATAAAAAACAAAAATTGAAAAAACATTAAAAAATCGAAAATTTAAAAAAGTTTCATTTTATGTGACTTTGAAATTCCTAAAAGAATTAAATCAAAAGAGGACTTGTGCTTTCGCATTAAAATTTTTAATGTGGCCTATGGCCCATTAAAAATTTAATTTATTAACCGTTTTGATTTGTTTTACTTACGTCACATTAAAAACAAATCATCTCCTCATTTTCCTTTTTGAAATTGTTAATCTCTTCCATGGTAGCCATAAGTTTAGTGAGAAGATCTTCTTCAAAATCTTTTTCATTCTCTTCATCTTGTAGGTCTTCTTTAGCCTTGATGTTATCACTCTTATCTTCACTTTCCTTGATGGACTTTGGATTTCCTTCTTGTTTTCCATCATTTTCTTGACTAGAGATCATTGTCAATGCTCCTTTTGAGTGAAGATCATGAAGTTTATCCCATATGCCTTTTGCTGACGAACATTTTTCAAAATTGGCCTTCATAGAATCAGGTAGCCCATTCAAGATTGCTTTCATTGCTCTTGTATTATGTTCCTTGGATTCTCCATCCATCATGCTATCAACAATCATTGATTTCCAGACTTCAATGCCTTGAGTCTTTAAGAAATTCCTCATTCTTGCTTCCCATATATCAAAGTTTCCATTGAACAATGGAGCCTTCACAAATTGATTGACTTCAATTTCGGTGGTTGAGGGAGACACATCTTTAGGAGGATTGGAGATTTTCTTGCTTGGCTTCGCCATTTGTGTTCTAATGATCAACCTTCAAGCTGTTAGTCTTTGAGTGAAGGTACTGGCTTTGATTCCAATTGTTGGAAATACTGAGAGGGGGGTGAATCAATATTTTTTTTCAATTGTTACTTTTACCAGTTAGATCACTTATATTTAGAACACAAAAATGAACAATAGAAGTAAACGCTTTTATTAATATAATCTTTATAATGAATCAAGTACAATATGGGTAGGGCTCCAACCCTTGATGAAGACACCCAGGCTCCAACTTGGGATGTGCCAAGCACCTACTTGGACTTTAGTGAGGCTCCAACCTCTAGGGCTTCGACCCTATCTTATCTAAGGCACCAACCTTGAGTTTAGGAGCACCAACTCCAAGGACACCAATCCTTTAGCTTTGCTTTGTCAAGATATGTTAGGTTGTTCTTCACGGCTCCCAAAGTCTTCTTCAATGAGCCCTGTCAATCTTCAGCAATCCCTTCACTTAATCATCATGTCATATCATCAATGACAACCTTGTCTCATAGAAGGTGTCACCACTGCTCTTCATTATACCCAAGCAAAGATCTCTCCAAGTCACCTCATGATGACCAATGCATCATGGTCTCCAATGATCTCCACAAATCTTCAATGTGTCTACAATGTGCAGCACTAAGCTCTGCACCTGCTCTAAGCCTCTTCAAAGGTTGCTCCAAAAATGCTTCAGATATGCTACTCAAAGGTATGTGAGATAAGCTCCAAACAATACTTCACAGGTGCTCCAAAAGGTCTTCAACCAACTTCAACGATGATGGCTTCAATAGGTCTGCACACAGTGTCCTTGCTTAGTCTTCAATAACCCTTCATTACTTAATGACAACTTTGTCTATTGTAGAAAGGGTCTCCTAAACAATTCATATCTCCCCAAGATATTCTTCATAAGATTATTCCATCAGGACTTCAACAATGTCCTCAAGATATCCTCTTTTTCTACAAGTAGTACAAGAGAAGGCTGCTTCAAATGTATACAAATCCTCAAGGTCTACAACCTTGACTGTCCTCTTGTTCGGGTTGCCTTAAGTTTGTTTACTAGAGGTCTAATCTAGTTGATGATATTACACTGCAAGAGGTTTGTCCACTATCCGAGCTACCACAATCAGGCTTATACCCTGTCTGAGTTACCACAACAGTATATTCACTGCCACAGTTACGCTTATGAGCTACCACAATCACTGTATTAGATGAAACAGTCTGAAGGAGAGATCCGAGCTATGTTGCTGCACCTAATCATCACTTCTGCACCACAGTCAAGCTACCACTGTCAAGCTGAAGAATCCATGCCAAGTTAAGGCTACACCATAGTTCAATGTCAAGAATCTGAGCCCACAGTCTGAAGTCTAAAACACTATAATTTCCACAGTCAGTGAGCTGCTACAGATCCGACCCCTTAAACACCTAATCCAAAGTCCTGTAGCTGCAATAGAACAAGGTCTGAAATATGTATTTACTCCACAGGTCCGAGCTCCACCGAGGCTGCAACAGGTAAGGTCTGAAATATATATATACTCCACAGGTCCGAGCTGCTTCAGGTATTTAAACAACGATCTGATCTTAAAGAATTTCCGAAACAATGTTTTCCTATCCTCTTCGGCCTCCTTTATCCTTCTGTGATTATTCTCTGAAATCTTGACCGAATTCATGGTGAAAAATGAAGGTTTAGACATATATTTATAGTGATTTTCGACTAAACATGAAGGGACACGTCTCTGATGCTGGCCGACATGAGTAGGCCAAGTTAAGGTCGGCTCACTGTCCAGACTTAATAAATTAACTTCAAAAATTCATAACTTTCAAACTGCTTGGAGTTTCGGGCTGTGTAATAGCTCATTGGAAAGGCAAAATTATGCTCTAAAAGAT
Source organism: Pinus tabuliformis (assembly GCA_031772625.1). Taxonomy (NCBI): domain Eukaryota; kingdom Viridiplantae; phylum Streptophyta; class Pinopsida; order Pinales; family Pinaceae; genus Pinus; species Pinus tabuliformis. Next base: position 1,631,533,429 of record CM062804.1, on the reverse strand, counting down.
GGTGTAGGTCTCATGGAGAGATTATGCCTCTAAAGAGGTGAAAACTTTTACTTAATGTGACTGGTCGTTATTTAGTGCAGAAATATAGAATAGGAACATTTATCATGGATGGGCTTCTCATGGATGAGCTTACTTTTGTTTGGTTTCTTCATCAAGGCTCCTAGGCTCATAAATGTCATCATGTCCCCAAGATAGTGATGTGTCATCAATCATATGCAGCATGTAGTCTTTCATCATCATCGTATAGTCTTCCATTATCAAGATCATTGGAGGTAAGGACATCTAAGGTTATGGCTTCATAAGATCATCAAGACCATCAAAGGTAAGGACATTCATCACATAGGTCATCAAGAGCTCCTAGATCATCAAGGTACACTTGGCACTTCTTCATTAGTGACTTGGCATCTTCATCAATGACATTGTAGCATCTCAAGAATATTTTCCATCCCGGCTACTGCCATATTGACATCAATGACAACCTAGATTAACATAGACCCTATGGAAATGTGAAGGCGAAGGACAAGTTGGTATCCAACTAGTCCGAGAGACACATTTGAGTAGCCTAGCTACTTGGTTAAATTTAGTGAAGATCTTAAGGATTAGATTAAATTAAAATATGAGACCAGTGCTTTATGGAGTCAAAACTCTTGCTATTTTAAATTAAGACCAAGTAACTAGATGGACAACCACTGCTTAGAATCTAGATGCTTCACTAATCTATATGCTGTGCAAATCGTAAGACCTAGGTGTGATGCAAGAATCTTGGTTAATTAAGTTATAAGCCTATTTTAAGTGGAACCTCCCTCTTAACTGTTTTGAGACTAGTCTTTAGAGTAGGTTGTGGGATGGAAGCCAACGGAAGCAAGTAGAGGCTTGATTAATGATACCTCCCCCTGTGTTCCGACCACTCGATGCCTCCGCGCTGCACAGACTGTGGCTCTAACGACTGCAAGCTCACCGTTTTAACCACTGGAAATGTGTTGAATCCCTCAAGCTAAATTGAGAGAGGGTGGCCCTAGATGTCTATCAACCAAGCTTATGCTTGGGGGTAATTTATTAATGCAACTAGACTTTGCTTATGCAACAAGTATGAGTGATCTATTGAGTTAAGATTGCTTAATTGTTTAAGTACTTAAGTTATGATTAGCTTCTTTTGACAAGAGTACTTAATGATGAGTTATGAAACAATCTTATAACCAAGAATGTGCCAATTTATTTTGTGCCAATGTTAAATCCACAAGGTGCTTAAGCAATGATAACAACTAAGAGCAACAATTTGCCAATGATTATCAACACAAAATGCCAATTACTCAAGATATTCCAATGATGATTATCAACAATCTTACGCCAACGATAATTATCTAAGATAATGCCAAGATTATGCTCTTTTAGACAACATCGATTAGATGCTAAAATACAAAAGAGAAAGAGATACTTAAATGTCAATGCTCAAAGTGACTCAAACCATTCAACATGATTAGAGTATTAGAGATATGATGTGTGAGTGCTTATTTAGTGCAAATTTGTGAATGAGCTTACAAGGAACAAACAAGTGTTAGCTTTCAAATAACCAATGCTCAGACAAGCTTCTTCACAAGAGCACTTAGAATCATGAGCACTAATTAAACTTTAGGACAGCAGCAAGTATACCTTTAGATCCAAGAAAAATCAAGCATGTAAGAAATCAAAGTGATTAGTGAAACATTAAGTGACTTGCCAAGTGAAGAAACAAGTTAATTAACCCTCTAATGATGTGTTATCCACTGTTATATCAGATCTGAGATCACATATTACAACAGTAAAAAAGGTATGCAAATAGTGAGCAATCAATGTGAGAGTATGTGCCAAATTGTGCCCAACAATTGCCAAATGCTAGAACAAGCTTGTCAAATTGAAAAATTTGATTTTTTAGCCTTATGAGATGAAATCTTCAGATCTGATCTACTGATTATGCAGAGACATTTTAGTCACTAAACAAGTAGGTTTATGCTCAAGAAACAATGCCCAATTTGCCAAATAATTAGTAGAATTTTACCATGAAACTTTTAGTGTGTTTAGACTTCTTAGATGTGATTTTTAGGGCACTTAATCATGAATTTTGTCACTATTATGAAAGATTTATCACAGTTGTAGCAAAACAGTTGGAAGACAAGGGTTTAGAGATCACCCTAGGCCCAAGGCCTTATAGATCACTTGTACAAGTGGCCAAAATTCTTCCAATGTACTTGGCAACTGAAAACACCAATCTTGAGCCACTTTTGTCAGACCAGGAGGTAACTCCTCAAATGAAATTGTGTTATTCATTTAGGTTGTTCATTATTATATACAAGAGGGAGTGACTATTCAGTTCATCTCCCAATGACTCTCCATTTCCTCTATTATTTATTTACACTAATTACAGTTGTTCACCCAATCCCTATGATTAGGTGTCAACATTCCCCCCCTTAATCTGAAGGGATGTTGGTGAGTCCAAGCATCGTTTTGAATCTTTCAAGCTTTTCTCTTCCAAGCGCTTTGGTGAAGATGTCTGCAATCTGCTCATTAGTGGAACAATGGCAAAGATGGATTGTTTTGGCCTCAACATGATGTCGAATCAGATGATATTTTGTATTGATGTGCTTCGTTTGATCATGGAACTTTGGGTTCTTGGCCAACTTTATTGCCGAGGTATTGTCAATCATGAGTGGAGTCGATTGTACTTGTTTTACCTGCAAATCTTCTAGAATTTTCCTGAGCCACACAATTTCTTTTGTTGCCTCAGCTGCTGCCACATATTCTGCCTCTGTTGTGGAATCTGCTGGAACTGATTGTTTGCGTGATCTCCAGGAGACAGCTCCTGATCCAAGACTCATAGCATAACCTGAAGTAGATACCCTAGTTTCTTTGTCTCCATCGAAGTCTGAATCAGAGTATCCAATCAAGCTGAAGTCGCCCACCTGTGTATACTTGATTCCAAAGTCTTGAGTTCCCTTCAAGTACTTTATAACTCTTTTTGCAGCAGACCAATGTCTCTCACAAGGCTTTTGCATAAACCTGGAGAGGATTCCAACAGCAAACGAAATGTTTGGTCTGGTAATAGTCAGGTAGTTGAGACTTCCTACAAGCTGTCTATACTTTGTTGCATCCTCAAATTCTTTTCCTTCAATGGATGTGAGCTTTAAGTTTTGTTCCATTGGAGTAGTCAGAGGATTGCATTCACTCATGACAAACTTGTTCAACAGATCTCCAATGTATTTCTTTTGAGAAAGGAATATGGAATTCGGATGTTGAGTTACTTCAATACCAAGATAGTAATGAACATAGCCCAAATCAGTCATTTCAAAACCTTTCCTCAATTCCTTCTTTATGGATGCAATGTAGCTCTCATTGTTCTCTGTCATCAAAAGATCATCTACATATACCACAAGATATACAACTGTTTTGCCAACTTTCTTGACAAGCAAAGTTGCATCATCAAGATCATAATGTTTGAAATTGAGTTTCAAAAGATGCTCAGTTAGTTTTTCATACCAGGCTTGCGGTGCTTGTTTGAGGCCATACAAGGATTTCACAAGTTTGCATACTTTATGTTCATGTCCTTTTACAACAAATCCTTCAAGCTGGGACATAAAAACATTCTCTTTTAGATCTCCATTCAAGAAAGCAGTTTTTACATCCATTTGATGGACTTTCCAACCGTTCTGAGCTGCTAGGGCAAAAAGTGTCCAGATGGTAGCCCATTTTGCTGTGGGGGCAAAAGTATCCTCATAATCGACCCCTTCCTTTTGTGCAAAACCTTTTGCCACAACCCTGGCTTTGTGCTTGTCAAGTGAGCCATCAGCTTTATACTTGTTCTTGTAGACCCACTTGCAGCCAATTGGTTTGGTTCCCAATGGAGGATCAACCAGCTTCCAAGTGCCATTCTTTATCAAGGCATCATACTCCTTTTGCATTGTTTCTTTCCATTCATCATGAGAAGCAGATTCTTTGAAGGAAGTTGGTTCAAAATCTGTAGACAAATTCAACTCACAATCATAAGAAACATCCATATCAACAGGTGAATCAGAGTCATCTACATCACCTCCATTTTGTCAGGTTGAATTTCTAGTTCCTATCTTTCCAACCTCATCAGGATGAACACTTTCAAGTGTCTTTGTCAGCCACTTTGGGGGACCTTTTTGAGATGGTACAGGCTGCTCCGTTGATTGAGTTGGGACTGAATCAAGATTGAGTCTCCCAATTCTGTCAATCAAATCACTCAAAGTATCATCCATTGTTGGAGTTTCATACGGGGGAGAGAGTGGTTCAGAAGAAGATTCCACAGGTTGATCTAGTATAGGAATACCCCCTTCAAGATGTGGAATCTGATTATCAAATTCCTGAAATAATTTTGCATTTGCGGATCTATCCAAGCAATCAAGTTGCCGCTCAACAACATTGTCAGTTTTGGATGATTCAAGAAAGATTACATCTCTAGATACAACAAACTTTTTATTGAATTCATCATAGAGACGACATGCTTTGGAAGTGCTTGAATACGCCAGGAAGATGCACTTATGACTTCTTGCGCCAAGTTTGTTTCTATGTACCTTTGGTATCAAGGCATAACATGTGGAACCAAAGATTCTGAGATGCTTTACTGAAGGAATGTTCCTATACCACATTTCATAAGGAGTCTTGTTTTTAATAACATTAGATGGACATCTATTTTTACATATACAACACATAGAACTGCGTCAGCCCAAAACATCAATTTTATATTTTTGAAAAACATCATGGAGCGCACCATATTTAAGATTGTCCTATTTATTCTTTCAGCTACTCCGTTCTGTTGGGGATTATAGGGCACAGTTGTTTGATGTTTGATCCCATGTTGGCGAAGATAGTTTTCAAATTCATTTGAAGTGTATTCTTTTCCATTATTAGTGCAAATAGAGCCAATATGAGATTGTGCATCATTTTCAATCTATGTATGAAAGTTCTTGAATGTTTGAAAAGCATCACATTTGTTCTTCAATAAATAAACCCAACACATTCTAGTGTAGTCATCAATAAATGTCATCATATATTTATTTCCATTTGCAGAAGGAACAAGCATTGGACCACATAAATCTGAATGAATGAGTTCAAGTTTTATATGTGCTCTGGAATGTGAATCATGAAAAGACTGTTTGCTATGCTTTCCTAGAATGTAAGCATCACATTGCTTAAGTTTCCTAGGAATTGTAGGCAAACCAGTAACACCATTTTTCTTCAACAAGCGGAGGCTGTCATAGTTCAAGTGTCCAAATCTATCATGCCATAATAAACTTGATGGAAATGTACCTTCTTCATAATGAGAATTGTATGAGAAATTTTGTGCACGAGTAGAGGTACCTTGCAGCTTGAGAAGCCTTTCTTCTTCTATCCCCGTCATGACAAGTGAGTGGTCTGATGCTTTTCTCACCTCAAGCTTGCCATCAAACATATGAATGGAGTGTCCTTGCTGGCGGATGTGGACCAAGGACAACAAGTTTCTCCTCAGCTGTGGGAGATATAAAACATGATGCAGAAGAAAGTCTGGAAGACCAGGCAATTTAAGCCTGATTGTGCCAAGCCTTGATGGCTTGAGTTTTGATTTGTCTGCAAAGTATATTGCTCCATCAACATTGTCAGTAAATTCTTCAAAAAAATCTCTTTTAAAAGTCATGTGGCAAGTTGCTCCTGAATCAAGCAACCAATCATTTTTCCAAGAAGCAATTGAAGCATTAAATAAGTCTTCATTTACTCCAATATTACAGTGTGCCACAAGATAGTGAGGGGATTCAGGTGCTTTACCTTTCTCTTTGTCATTAGTTTTACCGTTGGGTTGGTTTCTTTCCTGCTCAATTCTGTCCTAAGGCAACTTGCATGTGGATGCATCATGTGATCCATCTCTTTTGCAGCGTATGCAGTGCAAATCTGACTTTTCTTGAGAGTGTCTGCCCCCCTTGCCTCTGAAATTTCTTCCTCTTCCTCTTTGACCACCTCTTCCTCTAGAAGAATCTTGAGCAAGATTCTTCTCTCTATGTGCAAGGCACACAACCTCTTCAGAAGACTGAGGAGCTGTCTTCTTCCCAAAAGCTCTCTCTTTCAGCAAATTTTTTCACAAGGGAGTCAAAGGTAATATATTTTAGGTTTCCATTTGCTTGCAATGACTCAAGATAATTTGAGTAAGTGGGATAAAGTGCCTTGAGAAAAGCTATCAGAGGAATGTCCAGTTCAACATTAGTGACTTTGATATCATGCATAATAGATTTTACTTCTGATGCAAGAGCAAGAGGATCATCATTTTGTAATTCAAGGGTGAACAATTTAATCATGAGTTGAACAACTTCAAGTGCAGAGTGTGAGTCATAGAGTTCCTTCAGTTTTTATAAGGCTTCGAAAGCATTTGAAAATGGCGAAATATGGTGACTCACCTCTTCATTTACTGATGCTGCAATCAATGCATAAGCCTTGCTGTTCTTATTTTCCCAAATGGCGAATTCCTTGTCTGAGGTAGGTTGTTCTGGCTCTTTGTCTCCGTCTCCAACACACACTCCTTTCCACAGCTTGTTAAAAATGAGAGTGTGTTTGATTTTTCGAGACCACTCAGGATAATTTTCCTTCCCATTGAGGACCACTCCCACAATAGATATTAATGAGTGCATTTAAAAAAATATATATACTTCTGCTGCCAATACGTTGTAAGAAATTGCACTTCTGCTTGTAAAAAAAAAACTACAATTTTAATGTATATAATAGAGATATGGACATGCTCGCAAAACCCAATAAGTGGTACATAATAGTACCCATTCCACACAGTGATATATAAAACAGGCTTGCGTTATATACAAAACACCTGTATTAAAAAAAAATGCGGAGAGAGCATAGACACCGTATATGATAATGTGTATACTTGGCAGATGCCCTAGCAAACCACGGAATCATCAACAAACTTGTAGATGAGCGTACTGACCAAATCTTTCAGCACTGCATTATTCCACTATACGGAAGGCTATTACACTGTTTCTTGCGCGGACATCATCATCATAGCAGCAAGGGATGCCGTCGTTCTGACTGGTGGACCTTCGTGGGAAGTGTTTCTGGGCAGAAGAGACAGCCTGACTGCCAGCCTTGAGGATTTAGACGAGATAATGCCCAGTCCTTGAGCCAACGCCACAGCTCTCATCCAACTATTCAAACGCTTCGGCCTCTCTGTCAAAGATTTGGTGGCTCTCTCGGGTTCTCACACGATTGGGAAAGCGCGGTGCTTTTCCATAGTCCACAGGCTTTATAACCAGAGCGGGACAGGCTAGGCCGACCCTACCATGGAGCTGACATACAAGGAGCAACGTATGTAAGGGAGCAGCTGTATGTATTGAAGCAGTTGTATGTATGAGGGAGCAGCGTATGTGTGAGCAGCGTAATATGCAGCGTGGAGATGGCAAGGGAGGGAGGGAGCGCTTAATGGAGCAAGGCATGTAACTGTTGGTTGCTCTAAAGAGTCAGGAATAGAAATGCATATGACAATGCACTATTCAGGCCTCTGGAGCATGACATAGGCCTGGAGGGAGTTACAAGGGCAAACTGTGATGCCAAAGATAGAGCTGGCTTTGATACCATGTCAGACCAGGAGGTAACTCCTCAAATGAAATTGTGTTATTCATTTAGGTTGTTTATTATTATATACAAGAGGGAGTGACTGTTCAGTTCATCTCCCAATGACTCTCCATTTCCTCTATTATTTATTTACACTAATTACAATTGTTCACCTAATTCCTATGATTAGGTGTCAACAAATTTCCTCCTGCAAAACTCACCAATATTCAGTCCAAAAATTTCAGAGGCCAACCAAGGATGAATAAGGGCAAGCTGGGCTAGGGAGATGGTCAAAGAGGAGAGGAAAACGCTGAAGGAGGCATCGGCTAGGGCCAAGAAGCCTTAGGAGGCTCACGACAGGCCCAAAAGGGTTGCCGCTAGGCTAAAAGGAGGGTCGAAAGGCCCTTAGGGGTTGTGGCCTAGAGTTTCTGAGGCCTTAAGGCCTGCGACACCCTAAGGGAGGCCTCTAAGAGGTAGCTGCAAGCCCTTTAGGACCGCGACCTAGGGAAACGAGGGGAGAGGAAGGGGGTCGAAGGCCCTAGGCCTTATGGCCAGGCCTAAAGGGCCCGAAAAACCCTGATGCTGGGAGAAAAAGGGAGGCTGAGGCCCTCTGGGGTTGACGGCTAGGCTCTGGAGGGCTTTTGGGGTTGACGTAGAGGGGGAGAAGGACGCTGAAGCTGGAGAACACTGGGCCTTAGAGCCCCAAAAAATTTTGAAACCCTTGTTCTAAATTAATTTTGCTTTAGATCTTCAGATTTACTGCAAATTTTCTTCAGTAGCTGGCCCTGCAAAATTTTTAGAGGCTAGATCTTATCCTCAAGGGCCTAGATCTAGCTCTAATCCAACTTCTCTCACTTGATCTCACCTACACAAATGAATTTACAATAACCCAAAAACCCCAATATATACAAAAATCCAGAAAATCTCAAAACCCTGAAAACCCCAGCTGCAAAACAAATGTTAGAAAATAAATTATTTACAAAACTCTATTTTACAAAATATACATGTGAAAAATGCTTGAAGAAATTTTGAGAGATTAAATTTTTATAAATATGTATTTCAAAAGATAAATGTAGAAACCATAGCCTTAGCAAAGTTAGAGAACCATAAAAATAATTGGGATCCAAACAAAGTCAACCTTTGTCCACTGTTCGTGAACTTGAAGTCCAAGGGCTGGGGAACCTACAAACACTATATATTTCTCAAAGATAACCGTTAGAACACAGTGAATTAGATCACCTAAGGTAAGCCCACAACTTACCAATAAAATGCTTCTATCAGCTACAATGAAATACCAATTAATAATAATTACAAAGCACAATATAGGAATGCCGGTACCCAACACATACCACACATCAATAGATCAGAGACACAATGAACTGCACCCCAACGTCTTTATTATGATTATTCCAACGTTCTTAGCGGGAAGGTAATTTACATCAACTTTTCAGAGTTACATTAGCCAAAATCAGATGGCTTGAGACACAAATGACCTCTAATTTGTAGATAAATCTTCCAAGGGGAAAATAGTGACTAGTTGGCTTGATCCCCGTCAAAATAATCTTGGCCATTGATAAATACTTGATGATCTTTTAATCTTTGCCGTTGAAATAATTATTTTTGAGTAATTTTCGAATTTCTCATTAAATCCATTTTTTATTAGCTCAAAATAATTATTCTGAGCTAATTTCCTAAAAAAAATGACTTTGACTTGACCACCAAGGCCCAAGGGTTCAATTTTCTTGAAATTTTCAATATTCGCTTGGTGGGGGACCTCCAAAAGTTAATTTCTTTAAGATCCACGAATTTTTCCACTTGGAGAATTTAATTTCTTAAGAAATTTAATTTTTTGACTCTAATTAATTAATTTTTTGGCTTAGGATTAATTTTATTTTTGCCAGAAAAATTAATTAATTGACACTTGAGGGGATTAATTCTTTTTCCCACCTTCAAATATCTTAGCCATGGTGTCTAAGTATGAGGGACCATACACTAAATTTTTTTTACATAAGATTGTACATAATTCAATCCTCAAAGGGGGAATACCTGTTCATTATAGACCTCAATTAATTACCCAATTTTGCGACACAATATGATCCAGTAGACCAAGTGATTTGTAATAAAATAGTTTAGCCAATTAGCTTAAATTATTCCCAAATCACTTTTACATAAGACTCGACTAAAACACTAAGACTCACCTAAGACTTTGACGATGAATTCCACTCTAGCTTTGGGGTGAGGTTGGAGGGAAAAATTCCGCGGATCATCCGCGTTTAGAAACACAAATGAATTAGTGAGACAAAAAATCTCCTAGGATGAAATTCGTCACCAAAATAATAGGCTTACCTAGGTTGTTACATACATATATGGTCTTACTAGCATCATTTACATTACAAATTTACAGAATGGGTTTACAATGACAAAATAGCTGATGGCTGATGATCTCGATCTTTGAAAAAAAATATGGTACATCTGCTTCCTTATGGGGACATGTTGCTTCCATGAAGTAACGTGAGAATCCCAGAATTCTGCATCCAAGAAAACAAAAGTCCATCAAATAGATATCCATTCAAAATCCAAATCATCATACATACATACAAAATTTGTCGGAATAAAAAATCCTACTCTAACAAACTGGAAAATATAAAGAACATGTAACTTAAATGCGTGAAATAAAACTATCTAACGACATAAATGAAAAAAGGAGTAGGGTTAGAGATACTATACAAAAGATGCCCCAAGGCATCAGATGTCATCGGTGTGGCACAATCTGGGTCATTTGCTTGCTGACAGGTAGATCAATAGGCTGCTTATCAAATGTCCCTTGACGAAACTTGACCCTTTTTGGTTGATGCAGATTTTGATCATTGTACTAATATATGTCATACTGAAGCCTTTTTCTTTTTCTGCTCGGAAAGGAGGGTGGGAGATGCGATGAAGAAAAGTGATACACTGACTGAATAAACTTTGACTCGAAATGTGGTGGATGACCTTGTGGCTTGACTTCTTCACCATTCTCCAGCCTCTTTGGCACCTCGACATGATACCTTCTTTCAACTTCCCTGTATAATTTGACCATACCACTTGCTGCAGCGGGAATAGTGGCATATGATAAGTCCATCTGAATAGACCCACCTAAGTCAGCTGCAAACTTCCTGGATAAGAGCATTCCCCATACATTTGGCACATCAATAATGGCTATGTCCATAGTGATGATCTTATATGGATAATCAACCAAGGAGACCTGTAGATCTTTGACTACACCAAGGACTTCAACTTTTCTAGAATCCATTGAGCAAATGTTGTGATATGGCCTAGAGATTCTTAAGTTCAACTGATCCATAACCTTTTTAGTCATAACATTTGTTGATGCACCGGAGTCAAGCATGCAATTATGAAGCAGTCGATCATTAATATCCAAAGTCAAGAAGAAAGGTTGATGATCTTCATTGGTCATGTAGCAATTCAAATCTTTTAATTTAATTTCTTCATCTTTAGGATTGTTATCGATATTACCCTGTTGGACCATACCTAAAGCTTTGAAGAATGATGCCCGCTGAGATGGAATCTTTAGAAGTTCAAGTACCAGGATAGACATTTTAATACTGTTAATCCAAGCGGCCCAATCAACTTTTAATCGTGACTTATACCTTTTTAGAGGCGACCTACTTACTTTGACCCTCCTCTTTACGCTTCCTTTGATAAGTGTAGCCCTGACTTTTAGCAATTTCCATAATTTGCACTTGGGACGAATTTTCACCATACATTTGCGTAATAGGATCCTTTTCATCACTGAAGTTATTGATGGTGAATGATGAAGGAATCATATCCGCACAACGACTTTCCCTAGATGAATCTCGACAGACATGATTTATTCGTTCATTTGCTGCTTCATACAAGATCTTTTTAAGGCACATGCACTTTCTTCATGGAAACTTTCATAAGGTCTACAGAAAGGGATAGGCTCATCAATAACATTAGCAAATTCAAGCAGAGTAGGAGGCCTTTGATCATTTGGAGGGTTCCTTCTTGGCCATGGATTATTGTTACCCCTGTTATTATTGTTATTTCTGGGCTGCATATTCTGCATTCGGCTTCTTTCCATCTCTATTAGCTGATTTTGCATATCACTTATTTGTCTGGCATGTTCAATTTTCATCTCCCTAATTACTCGAGTCAATTCTTTAACTGATTCTGGTTCTTCTTCCTTAATTTCTTTTTCTTAGATTTAACCAAACCTCTTTCAAAACCTGGGATCTCTGACTTACCTAAAGCTTTTCTATCCTTCTCTAACTCTTCAGCTGTATTCTGGGCAACGACTAAAGTAGCAGGCTTGGCATGCCTAATCTCATATTGAGTATCACCATTGAAAGCTTCCAGATACTATTCTAACACTGTCTTGTCAGGAGGCCTATAGTCTTGAGTCATGTCCTTTAGAAGACCATTAAATCTTTGGTTAAATTCTTCAACCGTTTCATTCTCCCTCTTTTTAATAGTATTAAGCTCTTTAACCAAATATTTTCCCTCTCTTTTATCCCCAAATTTATCTTTAAATGCATCAGTGAGGGGTTGTAGAGAATCAAAGGTATTGTCCGCTTTGTCATGAAACCATTCAAGTGCATTATCTTCTAATGAAAAAACAGATAACTTTGTTATGACATCTTCATGGTTATAAGCAGCGACATGAGCATATCTATGCACAAAAGTGTTGAACTTCTTTATGTGAGCTTCGACATTGATGGCATTGTTCCCTTGAAAGATCGAAAGTCTGTTCATGGTAGAGTCATCTGATAGATCTCCTTGGATGTTGGTGAATTTGCAAGGTCTGTAATAATCAACCATGAAGTCTTGATTGGGAGGACTAATGAAAAACAAATGGAGATCAGGGAGGACTACCTGTCTGAGAAATAATAAACGCTCTCTAGAATGTAATTTGTTTAACCGAGCTCTTAGGACCTTCTCAAGATCGGGAGCAGGGTTAACCAAGCTACTAGAATTCCTTCTAGAGTAAGCTCTTATGAATGGATGAATAAGTGGAGTCACCACCCAAATAAGAAACCAACCTAAATGTCTAGGTGCTAAAGGTGCAGAGAAACAAGATGAAAGGATTAGTGAGAGGAAAAAGGATGAGGTGATGAAAAAATGAAGAATGATGAAAGGAAAGTGCCATAAAATGTTGTGGTGTTGCTAGCTAAGATGAATGGATTATGAAGATTGTTGTTGAAGCGCCAAGAACAAGATAAACCTATTCCCGACAACGACGTTAGAAAATGTTGTCACTCAGATTGTACATGCACTGCGACAACGACTCAGGTCGGGGCTGTCACTCTGATTCCCGACCTCTCCGTTCTAGCTGTCTCCCAACAACAGGCTATGGGGGGTAGTCCCTATGGAAATGTGAAGGCGAAGGACAAGTTGGTATCCAACTAGTCCGGGAGACACAATTGAGTGGCCTAGCTACTTGGTTAAATATAGCAAGATCTCAAAGATTAAATTAAATTCAAATATGAGACCAGTGCCTTATGGAGTCAAAACTCTTGCTTATTATTAAATTAAGACCAAGTAACCAAATGGACAACTGTTGCTTAGATGCTTCACTAACCTATATGATGTGCAAATCCTAAGACCTAGGTGTGATGCAAGAATCTTGGTTAATTTTAAGTTATATGCCTATTCTAAGTGGAACCTCCCTCTTAACTATTTTGAGACTAGTTAGTAGAGTAGGTTATGGGATGGAAGCCAATGGGAAGCAAGCAGAGGCTTGATTAACGATACCTCCCTTTGTGTTCCAACCACCCGATGCTTCCTGCACTGCACATACTGTGGCTTTGACAACTGTAAGGTCACCGTTTTAACCACTAGAAAGGTGTTGAATCCCTCAAACTAAATTGAGAGAGGGCGGCCCTGGATGTCTATCAACCAAGCTTATGCTTGGAGGTAATTTATTAATGCAACTAGACTTAGGATGCTTATGCAAGAAGTATGAGTGATCTCTTGAGTTAAGATTGCTTAATTGTGTAAGTACTTAAGTTATGATTAGCTTCTTATGACAAGAGTACTTAATGATGAGTTATGAAACAATCTTATAACCAAGAATGTGCCAATTTATTTAGTGCCAATGTTAAATCCACAAGATGCTTAACCAATGATAACAATTAAGAGCAACAATTTGCCAATGATTATCAACACAAGATGCCAATTACTCAAAATATTCCAATGATGATTATCAACACTCTTACGCCAACGATAATTATCTAAGATAATGCCAAGATTATGCTCTTTCAGACAAAGCCAATTAGATGCCAAAATACAAAAGAGAAAGAGATACTTAAATGTCAATGAAATTTCAATGCCCAAAGTGACTCAAACCATTCAACAGGGTTAGAGTATTAGAGATATGATGTGTGAGTGCTTATTTAGTGCAAATTTGTGAATGAGCTTACAAGGAACAAACAAGTGTTAGATTTCAAATAACCAATGCTTAGACAAGCTTTTTCACAAGAGCACTTAGAATCATGAGCACTAATTAAACTTTAGGACAACAGCTAGTATACCCTCTAGATCCAAGAAAAATCAAGCATGTAAGAAACCAAAGTGATCAGTGAAACATTAAGTGACTTGCCAAGTGAAGAAACAAGTTAATTAACCCTCTAATGATGTGTTATCCACTGTTATGTCAGATTTGAAATCATTTATTACAATAGTAGAAAAAATATGCAAACAGTGAGCAATCATTGTGAGAGTATGTGCCAAATTGTGCCAAACAATTAACAAATTCTAGAACAAGCTTGCCAAATTGAAAAATTTGAATTTTTAGCCTTATGTGATGAAATATTCAGATCTAATCTACTGATTATGCAAAGATATTTTAGTCACTAAACAAGTAGATCTATGCTCAAGAAACAATGCCCAACTTGCCAAATAATTAGTAAATTTTACCATGAAACTTTTAGTGTGTTTAGACTTCTTAGATGTGATTTTTAGGGCATTTAATCATGAATTTTGTCACTGTTATGAAATATTTATCACAGCTGTAGCAAAACAGTGAGAAGACAAGGGTTTAGAGATCAAACCCTAGGCCCAAAGCTTTGCCCAAGTTGCCAAAATTCTTCCAATGTACTTGGCACTTAAAAACACCAATCCTGAGCCAATTTCTTCCTGCAAAACTCACCAATATTCAGTCCAAAAATTCCAGAGGCCAACCAAGGATGAATGAGGGCAAGCTGGGCTAGTGAGATGGCCAAAGAGGAGAGAAAAAGCTGAAGGAGGCAGTGGCTAGGGCCACGAAGCCTTAGGAAGCTCATGACAGGCCCAAAAGGGCTGCCGCTAGGCTAAAAGGAGGGTTGAATGACCCTTAGGGGCTGCGGCCTAGGGTGTTTGAGGCCCTAAGGCTTGTGACACCCTAAGAGAGGCCTCTAAGAGGTGTAGGAATTTACAGGGTAAGTTCCACAGAAAGAATACCAAAAGGACACCGCTCACAACCAGATCTCAAATCAATACACCAGTATTTTTGACGTGGTTAAAACCCTCAGAGTGCAAGGAGGGAAACAGTCCACGGCCTGTCCCAACGTGGGTACTACAGGCAATTTATTAATCAAAGAATGAAAATTTACATAAGCTTCTCTCATGCACGGATTACCCGAACAATGACCCTCCATGCGCTTTAAATAGAACTCATGGACCAATCGGGTGTCAAGCCACGGATCAAGTGTCGGTAATACCGAGGTGAGAGTGAACCGTCGGATCACTACATATTGTGACCGTCGGATTGTAAGTTACAAAATGTACAACGGTAAAGAAACACACTTTACCTAACTCTAACCTAACTCTATACTAGACCAAGTTGAACTTAACTATATCCTATGTGTCGGAATATCCTAACATCCCCCCTTAAGAACAACTTGGGATAGGATTGAAGGATTTACAAATATGACACAATAGGAGAAGGAAGGAGGCACTAGAGCCTATCCCCCCTTAGTGACAACTTCCTGAACTCCAAGCATATGTCGAAGTTTAGTGAACTTCGCCTCTGTGAGAGCCTTTGTGAAGATGTCTGCAACCTGATCATCTGTTGGACAATATTGCACTTCAAGAACATGGTCATGAATGAGCTTTCTGATGAAGTGCATGTGTAGTTCAATGTGTTTGCTGCGCTGATGCTGGACTGGATCTTTGCATAGCTGAATGGCACTTTGATTATCACACCAAAGTGTGGTTGGATGCTGCTGCTCAAAGCCAAACTCTGATAGGATCTGACGAAGCCACAAGGCTTCCTTACTAGCTTCCACGGCACCACGATACTCTGCTTCTGCTGACGAAAGAGAGATGGCGGCCTGTTTCTTACAAGCCCATGTAATAGGTCCTGAACCAAGAGTGAAGACATAACCGGCAGTAGACTTCCGATCATCAGGGTCACCAGCCCAATCAGAATCAGTGAAACCAACTAACAGAGGAGCTGCTTTGGCACTGTAATGAATCCCAAACTGTACTGTACCTCGAACATAACGAAGTATTCTTTTAGCTGCTTTCCAATGACTTTCACGGGGGTTTTGCATAAAACGAGCAACAAGGCCAACAGCAAAGGAAAGATTAGGACGAGTATGGGTTAAATACAAGAGTTTTCCGACAAGTTGACGGTATAAGGTAGCATCAACTTCAGGAGAAGTACAAGAGACTGAAAGTTTGACTCCAGACTGAAAGGGAGAAGGGGCTGGCTTACAGTCTTCCATGTGAAAATGACGAAGAATATCACAAGCATACTTGGACTGGGAAAGGAAAATACCCTCTTGGGATTGCAAGACTTGAAGACCGAGAAAATAGTGTAAATGTCCTAAGTCTGTCATTTCAAATTTATTTTTAAGGCTGGACTTCACATGGTTTATAAGGTTGGGATCACTACCAGTAAGAATAAGATCATCAACATAAAGAACAAGGATGATAAGAGAGTTGCCCACTTTCTTGGTGTAGACAGTATTGTCAGAATGACACCTAGAAAAGCCAGATTCTAAAAGAAAGTTATCCATTTTGGCATACCAAGCCCGAGGAGCTTGCTTGAGGCCATAAAGGGATTTCTTAAGTCGACAAACAAGGCTGGAGTCTGTTTGTATGAAGCCAATGGGTTGTTCCATATAGATTTCTTCCTGCAAGTCACGTGTACGTCGCTGATCTGTAAAGAAGAGGCTCTTTCAAACTGAGAACGTGTACGTCGCTGATCTGTAGGATCACCGGCAAGATCCCCTGCTGCATCCCGAGTAGCACGGACCCATCTTGGAAGTTGAGGATCCTGAGAAGGTGGGGGAGGATTATCATCCTCGCTTTCATCATCTGAAGAAGAAAGGTTTTCAAAGGTAGAAGAGATAGGAAGAGGTGGCACATCCGCCGGACTAGGCTCGCAGGCCGATTTATTTTCATCAAATTTTACATCTCTTCTA
Source organism: Pinus tabuliformis (assembly GCA_031772625.1). Taxonomy (NCBI): domain Eukaryota; kingdom Viridiplantae; phylum Streptophyta; class Pinopsida; order Pinales; family Pinaceae; genus Pinus; species Pinus tabuliformis. The sequence goes on along the minus strand of CM062804.1, from coordinate 1,631,516,417 downwards.
ATGATAACATTTTTGGACTTAAATGGAATAAGTCTATAACCTTTTACATCTTCAGAATATCCAACAAAAGTACATTTCTCACTCTTAGGTTCTAAAGCTTTATGCTTTTCATCTGGAATATGGGCCCATGCTTCACTTCCAAACACACGAAAGTGACTTACATCTGGTTTAATGGAACTCCAAGCTTCTTCTGGAGTGATATTCTCTAGAACCTTAGTAGGAGTGCGATTGATTATATAATTTGCACAATTAATTGCTTCGGCCCAAAAACTAAGACTGAGTCCTTTAGATTGCAGCATACAATTAGCCATTTCCTTTAAGGTGCGATTTTTCCTTTCAGCTACACCATTTTGTTGTGGAGTGTATGGAACAGTATGTTGCATTTGAATTCCATTTTCGGTGCAAAAGTTGATGAATGTGTTTTTAACATATTCTCCACCATTATCAGTTCTTAGCTTAAGAATTTGATGTCCAGATTGTTTTTCAACAAGGGCTTTGAAGGGCAAAAAGGTGTTAAATACTTCGCTCTTGAGTTTTAAGAAGTATACCCAAGTGCGTCTGGAGAAATCATCAATGAAAGTTAAGAAGTACTTGCAGCCAGAGAATGAAGCAACAGGAAGAGGACCACATAAATCACTGTGCACAAGCTGTAAAGGGGCTGAGGCGTGCCAAGAGGCACGTTTGTCAAAACTGTCCCGATGATGTTTTCCGAGTACACATCCGGAACAAACACCATCTCTGCAAGATACCATAGGAAGACCTGTCACCATATTTTCTTTACATAGATGCTGAAGGGAGCGATAGTTTAAGTGACCAAATCGCTCATGCCAAAGTTTGCTCACTTCATCATTATGAGCAACAAATACTGAGGGAAGAGTGGATGACCCAAAGTTGTGAAACTTATACAACCTTTTGGAATCATCAGCAAGACCAGTAGCTAGAATCTGTTTAGGATCTTTTAGATCCTTGATTACAACATCATGAGGTGAAAATTCAACAATTTTACCTTCACCTGAATGAGTTATCTGATAGACAGATAGAAGGTTGCAGGATAAGGTTGGAACACATAATACATCATTAAACTGACCATTGTCTAGATGAACAGTTCCAGTCCCTACAACATTAAGAGATCTATCATCACCAATATATATATTTTTGGTGTTACAATCATTTAAAGAAGAAAACATGGCTTGGTTTTTGGCCATGTGACAAGAGGCTCCAGAATCAATGAGCCACTCATGAGAATGAGAAGAAGAAGAAGATACATTTAATGCATAACCAGACTGAGATGATTGACAATGACATGCAGAAAGTGCCATTCCGGAAGTTGAAGTTGAAGTAGGCTCCACATGGATGTTATGTTTCTTCATTGCGGCTTCCAAGGCTTCCATCTTCTTAAAGCATTTAGATTCTAAGTGGCCATCTCGATTACAAAAGTTACAATGTCTATCAGTCTTCTTCCATTTGTTTTTATTAGTCTTATCATTTTGCTGAAATGATCTTTCATTTTGAGGCTGAGATGGTTTAGGACCATTCTTTTGAGGATATGACTTCTTAGGATTCTTTGAATTTGGTTGCTGTTGGGCGGCTAACGCTTTCGTGGAAGAGTTTCCAAGATTAAGAAGACCAAGGTGTAAGAGTTTTTCTTGTTCTCTTATTAAGGAATCACAAAAGGAGTCAAAGGAAGGGGCCTTGTAGTCTTGTCCTTGACAAATGAAAGCTTCCCTTGTAGAATGGAAAGTGGAAACAAATACAGAGTAGGCTGGTCCCAACTTAGTAAGGATGGAATAAATAAGGTTACCATCTTCTTTCTTAACTTTAACACCTTCCAAGAGATATCTAAGGGTCTTGAATTTGGACAAGAAATCTTCAATGCAAGAAAAATTATTAGGATCCAAAGTAAGCAGCTCATTTTCAAGTTGATGGGCTCTAATTACATTTTTAATCCCAAAAACTTTAGCAAGTTTTTCTAATGCTTCATGAGGAGTCTCAAGTCCTGCAATGTGGAATCTAAGATCAGGAGAAATAGACATCCTATCAAACCTCGTGCTTGATCTTGTCTATTTTCCCATTTTGCCGCCTTGTCTTCATCTTTTGGTTTCTTCTCTTGGTCTGTGGCTATTCTGAAGAGACCTTTACTTCTAAGTAAATCTTCCATGTAGCTACCCATTGGAAGTAGTTAGTGCTGTCAAGAATGACTTGGCATGGACTTTCCATTTTTTTTAAAAAAACTGAAGCTGAAGATGCTGAAAGTAAGTGTTCCAACGGATAGATCTCGAAAAAATAGGCGGTTTTAAAAAAAACGGCTCTGAAAAAGGCTTCCGGATGAAGAAGTTATGGCTTTTTGAAAAAAAATTGTTGACGTTGCCGACAAAGTGCGCGAATGTGCGGGAATGAAAAAATCCGCCCTCACAAAATGGAGACTTGAACCCAAGACCTCTACTCTCTTAAAATAGCTTTGAACCAATTGATCTATACAAAAAATTTGAGAGAGAGAGAGAGAGAGAGAGGGGGGGGGCCTTGGTTTGCGTGCTTGCCTTGAGAAAGCTCTTTTTCCCTATAAAACACAAAACACAAAACCCAACACGAACATGCAAAGAAAAACGAACCTTGCGGCTCGAAGTTAGCTTTAGCCAAAAAACTAGAATTTTTAAAAAAAAATCTCAAAGTTAGCTTTAGCCAAAAAACTAAATATTTTTCTCAATGTTTCTGATTTTCCGAGATCACACTAAGGTGCAGGGAAAAGAGCATACGCATGAGAAAAATCCTTCCTTTCTGTTTCTGATTTGCCCAGATCGCACAGAGTCGCAGGGCAAAGAGCATACGCAAAAATGAAAGGTATAGATCCGGTTAAAAAAAAAGGCTAAATAAACTGAGACCGAAATAAGCAGAGAGAAAATAACAGTAAACTGCAAAAAAAAACACTGTATACCTCCCGATCTGAAAAATGACGCAACTAGGGCTACCGGAAACCTTTTCGCGTGAAACGAAAGGGGTTCCTCACTGGAACAGATGCTCCGAACGCAACAGAGCAGTCCTCTCGACCCGAAAGCAGTCAGAAACAGCAGATCTAGGAAACGACAGCCGCATGCAGTTCTACCGGCTTCAGATTTGGATCACCAACGGACGCGGCCCTCAAATAGCTCTGATACCATGTAGGAATTTACAGGGTAAGTTCCACAGAAAGAATACCAAAAGGACACCGCTCACAACCAGATCTCAAATCAATACACCAGTATTTTTGACGTGGTTAAAACCCTCAGAGTGCAAGGAGGGAAACAGTCCACGGCCTGTCCCAACGTGGGTACTACAGGCAATTTATTAATCAAAGAATGAAAATTTACATAAGCTTCTCTCATGCACGGATTACCCGAACAATGACCCTCCATGCGCTTTAAATAGAACTCATGGACCAATCGGGTGTCAAGCCACGGATCAAGTGTCGATAATACCGAGGTGAGAGTGAACTGTCGGATCACTACATATCGTGACCGTCGGATTGTAAGTTACAAAATGTACAACGGTAAAGAAACACACTTTACCTAACTCTAACCTAACTCTATACTAGACCAAGTTGAACTTAACTATATCCTATGTGTCGGAATATCCTAACAAGAGGTAGACACAAGCCCTTTAGGGTTGCGGCCTAGGGAAACAAGGGGAGAGGAAGGGGGCCGAAGGCCCTAGGCCTTATGGCTAGGCCTAAAAGGCTCAAAAAACCCTGACGCTGGGAGAAAAAGAGAGGCCGAGGCCCTCTGGGGTTGATGACTAGGCTTTGGAGGGATTCTAGGGCTGACACAGGGCCTCAAATGGCTGACGCATGGGGGGAGAAGGAGGAAGCTGAGGCTGGAGGAGGACATTGGGTCTTAGAGCCCCCAAAAATTTCGAAACCCTTGCTCCAAAATAATTTTGCTACAGATCTTTAGATTTACTGCAAAATTTCTTTAGTAGCTGCCCCTGCAATTTTTTTTGAGGCTAGATTTACCCTCAAGGGCCTAGATCTAGCTCTAGAGTCTAATCCATCTCTTCTCATTTGATCTCACCTGCACAAATGAATTTACAAAACCCAGAACCCCAATATATACAAAAATCCAAAAAATATCAAAACCTCAAACACCCCAAATGCAAAACAAATGTTAGAAAATAAATTATTTACAAAACTTTATTTTACAAATATATTTACAAAATATACTTGTGAAAAATGCTTGAAGGAATTTTGAAAGACTAAATTTTTATAAATTTTTGATAATGGCTAAATGTATTTCGAAAGATAAATGTAGAAACCACAACCTTAGTGAAGTTAGAGAACAATAAAAATAATTGGGATCCAAACAAAGTCAGCCTTTGTCCACAGTTCGTGAACTTGGAGTCCAAGGGCTGGGGAACATGCAAACAATATATATTTCTCAAAGATAACCCTTAGAACAACACACAGTGAATCAGATCACTTAAGATAAGCCCACAACTTACCAATAAAATGCTCTTATCACCTACAATGAAATAACGATTAATAATAATTACAAAGCACAATATAGGAATGCTCGTACCCAACACATACCACAAAACAATAGATCAAAGACACAATGAACTGCACCCCAAAGTCTTTAGTATGATTATTCCAATGTTCCCAGCGGAACAATAATTTACATCAGCTTTTCAGAGTTACATTAGCCAAAATCAGATGGCTTGAGAGTCCCAATGTTGCAGGAAACGTCCCCCCCGGTTCCAAGGCCCGAAGCGCGTCTCGTGCGGATGCGTCCAAGTAGCGTCTCTAGAAGCGCACTTCCGCTTGTTTTGGACGGTTCGTGGATGCTTCTGCTTGTTTTGGACGCTTCCGCCTGTTTGGGATGTTTGTTTTGAGTATAAATGCAAATATATATATATATATATATATATATATCAGACGCTTCGCTTCCTAGATTTTTGGAAAATGACGCTTCCGCGTCCTTGCTTCCAAAAAACGTCCTCGCTTCGTGCAACATTGCTTGAGACATGAATGACCTCTAATTTATAGATAAATCCTCCAAGTGGAAAATAACGGATAATTGGCTCGATCCCTGTCAAAAATAATCTTGCTCGTTGATAAATCCTTGATGATTTTTTAATCTTTGCCGTTAAAATAATAATTTTTTAAGAATTTTCGAATTTCTCATTAAACCCATTCTTTATTAGCTCAAAAATAATTATTTTGAGCTAATTTTCTGAAAAATTGACTTTGATTTGACAACCAAGGCCCAAGGGTTCAATTTTTCTTGAAATTTCCAATATTTCCTTGGTGATGAACTTCCAAAATTTATTTTCTTTAAGACCCACGATTTTTTCCACTTGGAGAATTTAATTTCTCTAGCAATTTAATTTTTTGACTCTAATTAATTAATTTTTTGGTTTAGGATTAATTTTAGTTTTGCCAAAAAAATTAATTAATTGACATTTGAGAGGATTAATTATCTTTTCCACTCTCAAATATTTTAGCCATGGTGTCTAAGTATGAAGGACCATGCATTAAAATACTTTAAATAAGATTTTACATAATTCAATCCTCAAAGGGGGAATATCTGTTTGTTATAAACCCTCAATTAATTACCCAATTCTGTGACACAATATGATCTAGTAGATCAAGTGATTCGTAATAAAATAATTTAGTCATTTAGCTTAAATTATTCCCAAATCACTTTTACATAAGACTAAAAAACTAAAACTCACCTAAGACTTTGACGATAAATTCCACCCTAGCTTTGGGGTGAGGTTGGAGGGAAAAACTTTGCGGATCATCCACGTTTAGAAACACAAATGAATCAGTGAGACAAAAAACCTCCTAGGATGAAATTCGTCACCAAAATAATACGCTTACCTAGGTTGTTACATACATTCACGGTCTTATTAGCATCATTTACATTACAAATTTACAGAATGGGTTTACAATGAAAAAATCGCTAATTGCTGATGATCTCGTTCTTTGAAAAACAATATGGTACATCTGCTTCCTTGGAACTTCGACAAAATGTGTGCAACAAGCCCAAGGGCTGGTGTACCTGTAAATGTCTATATATTTCTTCAAGCAAACTTGTTAGACATATGGTGAATCAAATTACCTAAGATAGACCCAAAATCTACCAATAGAATGTTCTTATCACCGACAAATGAAATAACAAGCTTATATAAAAATTTAGCACAATATAGGAAAACACATAACCAACATGTACCATAGATCAATGGACAAAGAACACCATGAACTGACCTTCAAAGTCTTTTTATTACGATCTCAAAGTGGAAAATAATGGCTAGCTGGCTTGATCCCTGTCCAAATAATCTTGACTGTTGATAATCGCTTGATGATCGTTTAATCTCCACAACGAAAAATATTTATTTTGAGGAAATTTCGAATTTCTCATAAAACCTATTTTTTATTAATCCAAATATTATTTTTTTGAATAAATTTCCTCAAAATTTTGACTTTGACTTAACCACCAAGGTCCAAGGGCTTAATTTTTATTTAAAAATTCATTTTTGCCTTGATGGGAGACCTCTAAAAATTCACTTCTTTTTGACTCACGAATTTTTTGGTCATTTTCCACTTGGAGAAAATTAATTTATCTTAAAATTATATTGACTCTAAATTAATTAATTTTTTGTCTTAGGATTTAATATAATTATCAGTAGAAAAATTAATTAATTGACACCAGAGGATTAATTATTTTCCACCTTCAAATATTTTAGCCATCGTGTCTAAATATGAAGGACCATGTGTGAAAATTCCAAATTGAAATCCTATTGCAGCAACTGGAAATTATTCTCCTAATTGTTAATTTAATTTAACAATTTATTTGCTGTTTGCTACGGAAAATATTGAATAAATCACACTGCAATTTACACAAATAAAACTGCGGAAGAATAAACGCTGGAAGAAATGCTAACACACACACATAAAAATAACACAATTATTTTTGGACAAGTCCTTGGAAAAACCCAATTTGGGAAAACCGGTGCACCAACTGAGGGTTTTATTATTAAGCAACAGTGAAATAATCTGAGTACAATCTGGATGTCGAATATTAACAATCCTGTAGAGAAAATATTGGCAAAAATCTAGTGAGGATTTTTCCTCACTCCACAAGAAATCTCCTGGCACAACTTGCCTTTAGAATTTCGGCCCTCTGAGCCTTTGTGTTGCTTTGTGTAGCTGGCTATATATAGGAGTCTAAGGGGTCACAATATAATCAAAGTCGACATAACAATAATAATATAAGGGCACAAAAATAACAATAGTGGGTTTCTATGGGGCACAATAATAACAATATGGGGACAATAGGGGCACAACAATAACAATAAGGTCTACAATGACAATAGTAATGGGGGAATCACTAGTATTATAGGGACCTAACATGCCCATCTCCTTCAAAAAAGTGTTGTCCTCAACGCTTGAGTAGTTCTGGATGTTTTTGTATAAAATTCTCATCCTCCCATGTGGAATCTTCAGCGGGTAAGTTCTTCCACTTGATGAGATACTTTGAAATTGATCAATTTCGTAGCTGTCGAGTTCTTGTTTTTGTGCTTGCTTCAGGTTCCAATATGATTTTTCCTTCCTCATTAAGTTCTAGCAATATTGTTTGAACTGGGAGCTTCTCACCCATAACCTTCTTTAAGCATGAAACATGGAAAACTGGGTGCACTCGGGAAGCTGCAGGAAGCTCCAATTTGTATGCCATAGTACCTATCTTTTGCAACACCTTGTACGGACCATAATACTTTGGTGATAATTTATTATCCTTCTTAGCTTGCTTGAGGGACATTTGTTTATATGGTTGTAGTTGTAGGAATACCTAATCACCTACATCAAAACCTCTTTCGCTGCGATGTTGATATGCCTGTTGTTTCATTCTATTCTATGCCAAAGTGAGGTTATCCTTTAAGAGTTGGAGAACTTCTTGTTGATGCTCGATGTGATCTTCCATTGCTTGAACCTTAGAATTTTCTCTTAAATATAATGTGATGGATGGTGGATGATATCCATAAAGTGCCATAAATGGGGTCATTTTTGCTGCAGTATGGAAGTGTTATACCACCATTCAGCCAGAGGAAACCATTTGACCCATTGTGTCTGTTTATCAGACACAAAGCAACGAAGATATCCTTCCAGACATTTGTTTACTATCTCAGTTCGCCCATCAAATTGAGGATGATAAGATGAACTATGAGTTAATTGAGTACCAAGACAGGAAAATAATTCTGTCCAAAAATTTCCAGTGAAAATGGGATCTCTGTCGCTTACAATAATCTTTGGGTTTCCATGTAGCTTTTGAATTATTTCCATAGATGCAACAGAACTATACCCGCTTTAAATGGATGAGATAATGCACAAAAGTGTGCATACTTGGTAAGTCTGTCAACTACTGCCATGATAACACTCTTCCTTCGAACTTAGGTAAACCTGTGATAAAACATTGAAACCTCCTCCCAACGTTGGCTTGGAATGGATAAAGGTTGTAATAGACTTGGGGTCTTAATTGTTTCTGTTGGAAATAACACTGAGAGGGGGGGTGAATCAGTATTATTAAATCAATAAAACTTTTTCATTTCCATATTAAGATTCATATACGCTACTTCAGTTAAGGCAAACCGCGTGTATACGCAACCGTGTGTAATGCAACAAGTGTATATCCAGTGAACTTATGATTTAGTTAGTTGATCCTTAATGAGTGCATCAGAACATTATTAATCATATGAACAGTAAACAGGAGCAGTAAAATAGAACAGATCATCACACACAAGAAGCACACATGAACACCATGATGTAAGGTGGAAACCCAATGTGGGTGAAAACCACCTGCTGCAAGTCGTCTCAATCTTCTTTTTAATAAGAAACTTCTTTATACAATAGTTCTGTACTGGTGCAGTCTTATACCAGTACACAGGGTTCTACTTGCAGAAGGCTACAACCTTCTCTCGTTCTCTAGACTCTCCTAGAAGGGAGCTACAACCCCCTTAGCTCTTGTACCAGCCGATCCATTTACTAGTACGTAGGTGCCGGCCTATTGGATGCTCCAACCTTCACTCGTTTTCCAGCTGCTACTGGAAGGGAGCTGCCACCCCCTTAGCTCTTGTACTTGCTGATGTACTAGTACGTAGGTGCCAACCTACAGAAGGCTACAACCTTCTCTTTCTTCCTCTAGGTACAATGTTTCATAAATTTTCAGACTAGATACTCCTGAAGCACAACACCATAATCTGAAGGCCACGTTTCATCCAATTTTCATACTGGACCCATCAACAACATTGAAGCACAAAATCAATCACCACTGCAAAACACCCATCAACTACACTTGCATCATCATTCTCTGAATCACCCAATACCGAAACACTGAAACCCTGTCAACAACACAATCACCAGAACACAGAACAGACAACAGAACTCTGCAACAATAACCAGATCCAATTGCAACTTCAAATATCATGTCTCATAATGTATACACTACTATGATGAATCAAACCAGCGTACATACACGCTTTCACCAAAAGCCAACCCGCGTACAGATCCGCAAATATTTACTCATAACTTTGCAGCTGTTCTAGACATCAGTCATACCCAGATCATAACATTCATACAATAAAGCATGCGTCAATAATTCAGATTTAGTCTATCCATAATCAAACCATATAATGATAAAACATTCCAAGCCTTAAGATCTCGATCCATCGTTCATCATCATTCACATGGGTGCATCCTTGGTTCAAATCAATCACAGCATCACAAACCCATAACCAGCATACTAGAGCTCACACTTCATCAGATATTCATCACTTCTCAAAATTGCCTTTGCCTAAGGATCTTTTTTCTCCTTTTATAGTCTTAGGCTTTCTTCAATACCATGGTCCAAAACCATTTAGAACCAATACTAGGGACCCAATACCTGGGTTCAACACTTCGGACGCAATACCAAGGACCAAAACCATAGGTTTAAATACCATGGACCCAAAGATAAGCTTTCCCACATGTACGCGCTTTTCCGTGCATGAAAGTGCGTGCATACGCATACACGACTTTTGATCAGCAATCCCGCGTGTATACGCGCTTTTGTATATAGTGAACTTGCGTGTATACCCTACTTGGTATATAGCGAACCCGTGTATATACGCGACTTGGTACATAGTGAACCTGCATATAACCTGCATATGTACGCGATTTGGTATATAGTGAACCTGCGTATATATTCTTCTTTCTTCATTTTTTGTAGTCTGATCATCAATTCTTTGCTACTCTTTGCTACTGACCTGCTGCACTATAATCTGTCATCTTGCCATCAAGGACAACACTTGTATCATAATGCCAACAATCTCCCCCTTTGGACTTGATGGCAAAGCTAACTTGTCATACTGAGAACTGTCATCTGATTCCTTTGAGCTATCCTGCATCCCATGTATTCTGTCACATTTGATATCTCTTCTGTAGATTCATCTAGATATATATAAGTGAGTTGTTCTTCTACGAGTGTGTTGCCATCAAGTACAACACATGCATTATAATGCCAACAATCTCCCTCTTTGGACTTGATGGCAACAACACCAAATCACTCTCCCCCTTTGACATCAAGGGCAAAGGGCGGACCAAGATATTCTCTTTCCTTGATAAACATTCCGCTGTCCATACTCCCCCTGAGTACCCGCTGAAATCTCTGAATGAGCTCCCCCTTTGTATATGCCAAGGTGTACCAATCTGACCATGCTCCCTTTGAGTACATGTTGAAATCTCTGCTCTGTTGAAGTGTGCTGTTCATGCTCCCCCTGACTGTAAGCAAGGTCTGCAAAAAGATGTTCTACAAGAAGAACATGACTCTATCATAAATGACCTTCCTATCACCAAGGACTCACATCCATCTCCCAACCCAGTGGGGATATACCAATATTGACTCATCCACCCAACCAAGTGGGGATATGCCAGATACCAAATGTTTATACATGACTGAACTATTACATCATCCTTCCCATGCATAGTGGGGGTACAAACTACATCATATGACCAAAAGGGATTCATCAAATGACTACAATAGATAGAGACAAAGTATTACACCATGAGTCTTGATATGACCTTTACATGACATTTATAACAGAGAACAAACATCTAAATAAGATCATGATAGTCATCAGCAACTATCATACGCAATGTATGATCTGTTCCATAATCATCTGACAACAACATCTAGACCATCAACAAGGTATGTCTGCATCAACTCATCCTTTTGAACATAATTCTTATGACATACAAAATCATTCACATTATATCATATGTGAAAAACACCATAGCCATCTCATCAACATCAAGATCTACATGATCCAAGTATCATAACATGGGAACATTTGCATCAATCAACATATGTAAGTATCAACCTATCATCATATAGGTAAGAACTTATCATCATCATGTCTCCAACAATGCAACTTTGAGTAACATTCATGCATCCAGCACTATGTATCTTGATCTCAAGATCATTTGTCAAGACTTCTTGATATCATCAACAACAACAATCCTCATCCACACGAGCGCCAAGAACTATCGGAATCCTGCATCATAATTGTATTATATGATCTTTATGCCTATGACGACAACAACATATGAGTGACTCATCATCAAGTGTATTCAAGCTTTGTACCTCTCCTTATCCTTATGAAGATCACCATGTAAGCACCATATATGCATCCACAAATTTGATCAGAACACCAACTATGTAAACCCAAGAATCATATGAGATTTTGTCATGGACAACTCATAACCATATCATAGCAAGATGTATCATTTAGCCATATAAGCATCATCACTAAGGACTACTAACCATAATGCCAACAATGTATTATCAAAAGCATATGCTCCCCCTGAACCTGTGCCATCTTGCTTACTGTCAGATCTGATCATGCATATATCAGCAAGAAGTATCATCATCCACAAGTTAAGATCAAATCATTCCTAAACATCTTACAAGTATCAAGACATTTCCACACAACATCAACAGATTGTAACCATTATCAAACAGAGAAAATAATGGACTGAATCATATCAGACCCTTTTCCTGAGTCTGTCCCACTGCTTTTCCTCAAACTAACATATACGCGACTGTGCAGTGTCTAACTCGCGTATATACGCGACTTTTCTTCATGAAACTTGCGTATGAGATTTAGAACACTGAAGTTTCACACTTTCAGTTCCCTCTAAGTCTGTTATGTCTGTACATTGTGCTGTGCCACATTTTTCTGACTGTACTTCCTTCTTCTTCCATATCTTCAAGTGTGATGATGTTTTCTCCTTTCGGTATGGTGCCCGTACTTTGTTCCTGCATTCCTTAGCTATATGTCCAAGCTTGTTACATGCATAACATCTCATATATTTCATATTCCTTCTGTAGCAATCAACAACTTTGTGACCAAACATATTGCAAGAAAAACAATATCCCTTAAAGTACCTGGAACGTGATGAGCTTTCTGTGTGATGGTCTTGAACCATTCTACTTCTGCATCTGGCTGCAACATGTCCAAAATTATGACATACATAACATTCAACATTATTCTTTTGAGGAATTGACCGATTATCACTTCCATAGTTAGGAATAAAAGATTTTCTTTGAAGAATTTCTTTCCTTGGTTGTTGATGGAATTGACCTCTCATCTCCTTGTTGAGCATTTCAGATTTTGCATTAGAGTCCCTTGTCTTACTTTGTGAACTAGATTCTCCTTCAACAGATTCATGAAAACCAAGACCAATTTTGATAGCAGGAGACCTTTGACTACTAAGAATATCATCCAAGATCTTAGTACTATCTTGAAATCGTAAGAGCTTATCCTTTTCTTCTAAGTTATCTTTAAGAATATTTACCTCAACCTGATGTTGCTCCTTTTCATGATACTAATTCTTCATGTTTTCTTCAGCTTTTCTTCCTTCTTCCAACTGATGTCTTAGTTCAAGAACTTCGTTTTCTTGTTTTTCAAGAGCTTGGAGTAGTTCTTTATTCTGCCTTTTTGGTTCTTCAAGATCTTCTTTTAGCGAGAGGATTGTAGCTTCAAGACTTTCGTAGTAACTAGATCTATCTCTGAGTTTCTTGATTGTTGTGCTCCTTTCATTGACTTCATTTCTTAATGATGTCACTTCATCCTGCAACTTTTGACATTGATCTTCCTTGTTCTTGAATAACTTCCTTACCTTGTTTCCTTCCTCTAGTTGAGCTTTTACTTTGGTAGCTTCTTCTTTGAAGGCACATTCCCTTTTGTTCAATAGATCTTGTTGATCTCTAATTTTGTCTGTAAGCCTTTTAAATTCCGCCTCTATTTGATATCTTTCTTGCTCACCCATAAGAGCAAATTCAGTTGTTTCGCTATCACTTTCATCATCTTCAAATGGATGGATAAATGTATCACCAGAGTATAACAAATTCATACCTGCTAGTTCTTTTGCTTGTTCATCTTCATTCTGAAGTGATTCTGAATCTGAAGTGCTTCTTCCACATATTCCCCAATCGATTCTCCCACTGTCATAGCTCTTCTGAGATGTCTTCTTCTTCTTAGGCGCTTTCTTCTTAAGCTTCTTTCCCATTGATCTACGGATCTCCTTCAAGCGATCAAGCTTCTACCAAAGGACCTGCTCTGATACCAATTGTTGGAAATAATACTGAGAGGGGGGGTGAATCAGTATTATTAAATCAATAAAACTTTTTCATTTCCATATTAAGATTCATATACGCTACTTCAGTTAAGGCAAACCGCGTGTATACGCAACTGTGTGTAATGCAACAAGCGTATATCCAGTAAACTTATGATTCAGTTAGTTGATCCTTAATGAGTGCATCAGAACATTATTAACCATATGAACAGTAAACAGGAGCAGTAAAATAGAACAGATCATCACACACAAGAAGCACACATGAACACCATGATGTAAGGTGGAAACCCAATGTGGGTGAAAACCACCTGCTGCAAGTCGTCTCAATCTTCTTTTTAATAAGAAACTTCTTTATACAATAGTTCTGTATTGGTGCAGTCTTATACTAGTACACAGGCTTCTACCTGCAGAAGGCTACAACCTTCTCTCGTTCTCTAGACTCTCCTGGAAGGGAGCTACAACCCCCTTAGCTCTTGTACTAGCCGATCCATTTACTAGTACGTAGGTGCCAGCCTACTGAATGCTCCAACCTTCACTCGTTTTCCAGCTGCTACTGGAAGGGAGCTGCCACCCCCTTAGCTCTTGTACTAGCTGATGTACTAGTACGTAGGTGCCGACCTACAAAAGGCTACAACCTTCTCTTTTTTCCTCCAGGTACCACGTTTCATAAATTTTCAAACTGGATACTCTTGAAGCACAACACCATAATCTGAAGGCCTTGTTTCATCCAAATTTCATACTGGACCCATCAACAACATTGAAGCACAAAATCAATCACCACTGCAAAACACCCATCAACTACACTTGCATCATCATTCTCTGAATCACCCAATACTGAAACACTGAAACCCTGTCAACAACACAATCACCAGAACATGGAACACACAACAGAACTATGCAACGGTAACCATATCCAACTGCAACTTCAAATATCATGTCTCATAATGTATACGCTACTATGATGAATCAAACCAGCATACATACGCGCTTTCACCAAAGCCAACCCGCGTACAGATCTGCAAATATTTACTCATAACTTTGCAGCTGTTCTAGACATCAGTCATACCCAGATCATAACATTCATACAATAAAACATGCGTCAATAATTCAGATCTAGTCTATCCATAATCAAACCATATAATGATAAAACATTCCAAGCCTTAAGATCTCGATCCATCGTTCATCATCATTCACATGGGTGCATCCTTGGTTCAGATCAATCACAACATCACAAACCCATAACCAGCATACTAGATCTCACACTTCATCAGATATTCATCACTTCTCAAAATTGCCTTTACCTAATGATCTTCTTCTCCTTTTATAGTCTTAGGCCTTACTCAATACCATGGTCCAAAACCATTTAAAACCAATACTAGGGACCCAATACTTGGGTTCAACACTTCAGACGCAATACCAAGGACCATAACCATAGGTCTAAATACCACTGACCCAAAAATTAGCTTTCCCACATGTACACACTTTTCCGTGCATGAAAGTGCGTGCATACGCATACACGACTTTTGATCAGTGATCCCGCATGTATACGCGCCTTTGTATATAGTGAATCTGCGTGTATACCCTACTTGGTATATAGCGAACCTGTGTATATACGCGACTTGGTACATAGTGAACCTGCGTATAACCTGCATATGTACGCGACTTGGTATAAAGTGAACCTGCGTATATACTCTTCTTTCTTCATTTTTTGTAGTCTGATCATCAATTCTTTGCTACTGACCTGCTGCACTATAATCTGTCATCTTGCCATCAAGGACAACACTTGTATCATAATGCCAACAGTTTCAACTTTATTTTGTTGGCAAACCAAACATTCCACCACAAACTTTTGAATATCCGATTTAAGGCCATCCCAAAAAAATTCCTTCTTAACCCTGTGGTAAGTTTTTAGAAATCCTGAGTGCCCTTCTAAGGGAGAGGTGTGTAATTCCATAAGAATCTTTTGTTTGAGTTGGGAATTTTTACATAGGTATAAGTGATCTTTGTACCATAACGAATCATTTTTCCAGCTAAATGTATTAGATGTACTGAGATTTTGGTGTATGTTTTGAATGAGGGCCCACACTTCTTCGTCATTCTTCCATTCATCCCTTGCTTCGTTTATGCAATCTAGTTGGATAATAGAAATGGCGCAAAGAAATGCATCCACATCCTCATCCTTTCTTGAGAGCGCATATGCCACAACATTTTGCTTCCCTTTTTTGTAGATGATTTCAAAATATTAACCCAACATCTTTGTGACTCATTTTTGTTGCTCTTTTGAAGATAATCTTTGTCCTAAAAAGTATTTAAGACTATCATGATCTGTTTTTACCTTGAAGTGTCTTCCCATTAGGTAAGGTTGCCATTTCTTAAGTGCATGTAGTATTGCTAACATTTCCTTCTCATAAATAGCTTTGTGTAAATACTTTCCTTTGATTGGACGACATTTGAAAGCAATGGGTATTTCTTCTTGCATTAAAACAACACCAATTCCATTTCCTGATGCATCACATTCCACAATAAGGGTTTTTGTGAAGTTCGACGTAGCTAAGACTGGTGCTTGGCACATTGCCTCTTTAAGATGTTCAAAGGCCTTCGTTGCTTATGGAGTCCATGAAAATGCATCTTTCTTCAATAATGTTGTTAGAGGTGTTGCTATTCTTCCATAATTCTTAACAAACTTGTGATAATACCCTGTCAACTCGAGAAATCCTCGCAGATGCTTTATGGATGTGGGGATTTTCCATTCCTTAATGGTTTTAATTTTGCTAGGGTCTACCTTAACACCTTCATGAGATACAATATGATCCAGATATTCCACCTCTTGTACTCCAAAGAAACATTTGGAGCTTTTTGCATATAATTGTTTTTCTTCCAATAGTTTGAGCACCTTGTCAATATGTTGAACATGATCCTTCCAAGACTTGCTGTAGATTAGTGTATCATAAAAAAATACTAACACAAATTTTCCAAGGAAGTATTTGAAAATGGAATTCATTAAACCTTGAAATGTAGAAGGTGCATTGATAAGACCAAAAGGCATAACCAAAAATTCATAATGACCTCATGAGTTCTAAATGCTGTTTTTGGAATGTCTTCAATCTTCATTCTGATTTGATGATATCTCGAACAAAGATCCAACTTGGTGAAGTAAATAGATCCATGCAATTCATTCAATAATTCATCAAATGACAGGAATGGGAAATTTATCTTTAATAGTGAGCTTGTTGAACTCCCTATAATCCAGACACATGCGCCATGATCCATCCTTCTTGTGAACCACTACTACTAGAGCAGAGAAAGAACTTTGACTAGGTTGAATTATACCAGCTTCTAACATTTCTGCAACCATACGTTCAATCACTCTTTTGGGCATAGGGATATCGGTAAGGCTTGATGTTCGGAGGAACATTTCCTAGAATCAAATGAATAGCATGATCATGATCACGAATAGGTGGGAGGCCTTTGGGAGTCTCAAATACCTTGGAATGATTGTCCAAGACTTTTTGGAGATCTGGAGAAATAGATGATTTCGATGTGGGAACCTCTAGCGAACATAATTGTGCAATTATGTCTCGTTGTTCTTTCTTTAGAAGCTTTGTCATTCCGTTAGAGCTGATTATCTTTCCCGGTTTCCTCGCAATACCCCTTAATTCAACTTCCTTTCCTTCTGAAGAAAATTTCATGAAAAGTTCTTGAAAATTAAAAGCTATTGTACCCAAGGATTGTAGCCATTGGACTCCTAGTACAACATCAACACCACCCATTGGAATGGAAAGCATTGGGCTATTCAATACACAGTCTCCCATGGATAGCTTGATATTATGGCACTTTCGAAAGCAATTTATGGTTCCTCCACTTGCAACCATAACTAGACACTCTGGCGCTAGATATAGGAAGCAATTCAATTCCTTGGCTATCTTACAATGAATAAAATTATGGGTACTGGCCGAATCAATCAACACTATTACAAGATATGGTCATGACTCATATTCATTTCTTCTTTTTCTAGGGTTTGTTCCTGGTGTATATCCCCTTCTTTTGACGTTTCTTGTTCCTTTTCTTCCTCCTCTTCACAATCTATGTAAAATAATTTCTTCTCAGCACACTTATGACCTTTAGTGTATTTTCTATCACAACTGTAACAAAGCCCTTTTGCTCTTTTTCCTTTCAATTGTTGTGGTGTCAACCTTGTAGGTTGTGGAAGGCTAGAGGCAACGACACTTCCATCTTTATAATTGTAAGTGGTAGGCTTCCTTGTTGCCATAATTTTGCTTTCCATTTTTCTTTTCAACCTGAATGCCTTCTCCAATGAATCAAGTTTTCAAAGGCGAACCTCATGTTGGATGTTATCCTTTAAAGTCCTTATGAACGCATCAATCCTATGCTCCTTTGGAATATCTTTTACCCTTATATTCAATTTTTGGAAGTCTTCAATGTGCTCCATCATTGAACCCTTTTGTTTGAGATTTATCAATTGGCTAAAAAAATGTTGCTTTTTGTATTCTAATAAAGTGCTATCATTTCATCCATAAAAATTGCCCAAGTGACAATGTGTTTATGAGAGCAAAGCCATCAATACCATACAAATTGATTTGGTTCCAAATATAAAGTTGCAATGCGTACCTTTTGCGTGTTTTGCACATTATGGAGATCGAAATATTGCTCCATTTGTAGTATCCATGTTACGAGATCCTTGCCATCAAACTTCCTCATATCAATCTTTGGAACATGGTGGGTCTTCGATCCAACGTTAGAGTCTATGAAATCATGATTAACATTTATTTTGTTCTCATCATGTGTTACTTTTACTACCCTTTCGCCATTAGTAAGTATTTTTTTAGAAACTTTGTCAAATTTCTCTTGAATTCTTCCATGTTGCCTTTAAGTTTTTCTTCTAAACCATCCATCTTAGCTTCCATGCCTTTCTTTAAACCATCCATCTTAGCTTTCATGCCATCCATCTTAGCTTCCACGTCCTTCATCTTAGCTTCTACACCTTTCTTTAATCCATCCATCTTAGCTTCCGTTATTTTTTGTGAGAGTGAATTTTGTTGCACTTGGTCTCGTAATTTTCATATATCATGTTGCATTTCTTCCTCTTCTTCATGAGTCATGCTAGAGCTTTCATGTCGCTTACTAGGTGTTTCCATTTTCTTACTTTGGGGCATCAATTAATGATAATTATGCTTCAGTATGCCCTTTGAATTCCTGCAAACTAATTTTTCAAACCAAACTTATGCAAAATTTAAAAAAAGTTACACACCTTTTTGCACTTTGTAGGAGCTTGATATTGTCTCTGATGTATCTCTGAAATTTCGGATCTCCAAGGTCTGAAATTGCGAACTGTGGTAACCCTCTGAGTCCTCTTTCAAACGCCATCAGTCTAATCGAAATTGGATTCTCCAAGAAAGCGTTATGCCCAATCTCCCAAGATGGCCTGATTATACACTTTTTCAGTAGAGTGAACTTGTACGAAGTGGCACGTGTCACTATTTCAACATTCGGACCTGAAAATGATGCACAAAAAACTATAGCCCGTCTTCTTTCTGTAACTTCTTACGAAATTTCAATGTGATACTCAGCGAGAAAGTTATGATGATTTTCCTAAGGTCACCTGTTTGGGATGTAATTCAGGAGTTGACAAAAACCCTAATTTCCTTTGATCATATCTCCGAAAATATAACGAGACAAGATTTGAAATTCAAACCCGAGGATCATCAAGATTTCAGCTCAAATGGTTTTTTTTTTAGCGTCTAAAACGTCACAAAAAAATTATAGCGAAAATGCCACAATGACCTGTTTTGGAGCAACGAAACCCTAAAATCCTAAGTTTTGATACCAAATGTTATGAAACTAGTTCACAAAAAGATAGAAAAGATAGATCAACGACTTAGAAATTAGACTCTTCGAGGGGGGCAACCTCCTTTACATTACACAAATGAACAATTCTTCGATGATACAACTGACAAAACCCCCTTTCTATATATAGGAGCCTAAGGGGTCACAATATAATCAAAGCTGACATAACAATAATAATATAAGGGCACAAAAATAACGATAGTGGGCTTCTATGGGGCACAATAATAACAATATGGGGACAATAGGGGCACAACAATAACAATAAGGGATACAATGCCAATAGTAATGGGGGAATCACTGGTACTATAGGGAGCTAACAACATCTGATTGCATCAATTACCACTGATCCATCCTGCTATTGAATACTGTGGGCCCCCGTAGCAAGATATTGATCCAGGAGGTGCATTCCTCAAGGATCTTGCCCATCTGTAGCGCTCTGGGGCTACAACACCAAGTCACCCCACTTCACTCCTGGAGGTATGTCAACAAACATCGCGAACTCTTCCTCCAGCCTGGAGGAAAGCCTATTGATCTCTGCTGAAGCTGCCTACTGGTCCTTATTCTTGAGAGGAGACTGGGTACTGTAGTGACTGAGTTCACTACACCTGAAGCACTCGACCTTTGACAGGTCATTTTTCTTTCTCTGCTCCCCCTGTCCCTCACTGGGACCCTTTGATACTAGGGCCACATTGTCCTCCTTCACCTGCTTCGATCCGTCGCTGCTACCACTAATGGAGCTCTTTAGAAGATCTCGCCTCAATTCCTCTTGCTGTATGTTGGCCCACATCCTGTCCCACCTTGGTAAGGTATCTCTACCCAAGATGCTTTGGACGAATACCTGCCACTCCTCTGAGACACTGTTGAGTGCCAATCACACTAGCTCCGTGGGTTGAGCCGTTGCCCCAACAGCTGCAAGCTGGTCCCGGATCTCCTGAATCCTGGTGAGGAAGGGGTCTATGCCTTCCCCCTTCTGCATCCTGACACACCTCAGCTTCTCCTCTAGGTACATCTTCCGCTGCTCGGAAGTACCCTGGTACAATGTAGAGAGGGCATCCCACATCTCTTTGGCAGTATCTTTGCCAGCTATGTGTGAAACCACATGATCCCAGACTCCATCTAGGATCAAACGTTTTGCCCATGCCATCTCCTTTCTGTACTCCTTCAGCTGATCTGCGTCTTGGGGAACTGCTACCATTGCATCGATATACATTTTCAGGCCAAACTCATCTAGAAGGAAGGACATCCTTGCCTTCCAGATGACATGGTTGGAAGCTCCATCCAACCTGTCCTGATCACGAAGCCCAACAGTGGCCATCTCAATAAAATGTCGAAAATGTCCTCTTTCCTTCTACTCAGCGGCTGCGGCCATCTCAACAAAATGTCGAAAATGTCCTCTTTCCTTTTGCTCAGCTGCTGCTCTGCTATTCGCACTCCCTTCTGGAGTGAGAAGATCTGCTCACAATGACTGTTGATCTACAAAGAAAAATTGAACTTCTTGAGACTAGAAGTTCCCTGAGGAAATTTTTCCCTTTGTGTGTGTTCTTCTTCCTTCCACCCGACGCTGACTTTGCTCTAGCGAACTGCTGCAAAAACCACTACGTCCAGCTAGAGATCTGCCCAACGAAAAATCTGAGCTGCTCCCTCTACCTTTGGAATCACTCGATCTGGAAAGATCGAATTTTTCTGCCCCACTCAGAAAAATCAAACCTCCTCAAGCAACTCGACCTCCTGGCAAAATGACTGCGCTGCCCTTGGGAATTTCAGCTTGCTGCCCACAATGAGCAGCGAAATTCCTTCTCTCTTCGCCTCTGAGCTCTTTAGCTGATCAATTGCACTTTGATACCATGTGAAAATTCCAAATTGGAATCATATTGCAACAACTGGAAATTATTCTCTTAATTGTTAATTTAATTTAACATTTTATTTGCTGTTTGCTACGACAAATACTGAATAAATCACACTGCAATCTACACAAATAAAACGATGGAAGAATAAACGTTGGAAGAAATGCTAGCACACACACATAAAAATAACATAGTTATTTTTGGACAAAAGTCCCCGGAAAAACACAACTCGGGCAAACTAGTGCAGCAATTGAGGGTTTTATTATTAAGCAACAGCGGAATAATCTGAGTACAAACTGAATGTCGAATACTGGCAATCCTGCAGAGAAAACACTGGCAAAAATCTAGTGAGGAATTTTCCTCACCCCACAGGCAATCTCCCGACACAACTTGCCTTCAAAATTTCGACCATCTGAGCCTTTGCGTAGCTGGCTAGATGTCTAGCCTCGGACTGGACTCTGATGAAGTCGGTCTGCCTTTTGCTGACTGAAAGACGCTTCTCCGACACTCTGGGACTCCTTCTCGGCCTCTGGAACTGAAAACGTCAATCTCTCTCAGCAAATCGACTTTGCCTCTAGAGGCTACTACGTTGCCCCAATGTTAGCCTCTCTGTGGCTCTTCTGCGGATTATCCGTGTTTAGAAACACATAATTCGGTGAGGTTAAAAACCTCCTAGGATGAAATTCCTCGCCAAAATCAAAGGCTTACCTAGGTTGTTATTACAAAAATAAATGATCATACTAGCATCATTTACATTACAACTTTTAGAATTTGGGTTTACAATGATATATCAATGGACGGTCTGATGATTCTGAACTTTGAAAAATTTTGTACACTGCGTCCTTGCACTTGTGACAAACTAGGCGCAACATGCTCAAAAGAAGGTTTTTAAAGCAAAGCATTAGGCTTTGCAATGTTAAAAGAAGGATCCCTTTGAAATTTTGGAAATTCCTTGCTGATGTCACAAATGCTTTTTTTTGTTGTAAAGTAATGCAAACATTCAAAAATATTTTGAGAGAAAGGCTCAAACCAAGCCAAAACTATTCACAACTTTGGAAAGGATGTATCTTGTAAGAATGCGTGAAAATTGAAATAGCTACATTTTGGAACAATAACAATGTGATTTAGCAAGGTTTGGAGTGATGTGTGAATTCATATTCCGTTGCAAAGTTCCTTGCACACAATATGGCCATTTTTCCTTAACATGGTGCATCAAAGTCTGAGCTTGTCGACCATGATGAAAATCAGAGTTTGAGTCATCACATCTTTCTATTCCATCTTTTGTGTTTTTATTGCAACTTTGGTATAACCAATGAATAATACATTGCTTGCTGTACAGGCTTTTTGTTATTTTTGGTATGTTCTATGCTTAAGAGCAATTTACTTCAATTTCTTAATTAACCCAATATCAATATCCAGTTTAGCAATCACATCAGCATGATAGTAAAATGTAGATAGAACATAAACATAAACAGTAGAAGACAAGCCAAGACAAGAGGACACAAGATGTGGCACCAGCCACGGACAAACCCCAAAGTGGGGAAACCCTTGATCGATTCTTCTTATATTCTTCAATAGTTCAGTAGAGAGAGAGTACAAAATTTACAAATCTGATAATTTATGACAGCAACAGTAAAGTCTTGACCAGAAAAGTCAATGCTGGTCAAACTGTTGGAATATTTAAGTTAACCCGTTAGAAATTCTTCCTGTACTATCTGATTTATTTCTTCCTACTTGTTCAATTACTTAACAAGTTATTTACCATGTAAATACTGAAAACAAATACAAGTACAATATCAACACATACAAATCATCAACGGAAAGTAAACAAGCACACAAGTGACATCGTTATTTTTGGATTAATGTCCCCGGAAAAACCCAATGCGGGAAAACCAGTGCAGCTATTCAGAGGGTTTTATTATTATGCAGTTTCAGAATACAACCTGGGTGCCAGAAATGGCTCACCCAACAGAGAATGCCCTCGGTAGTAGTACCTTCCAGTCAGAGACAGATATTCCGGCTAAATCACCGGATGAACGATCCCAGAGCAACAATGCAACTTCTGCTGCTCTGCGTTACTCTGATAGGGACTGCGTCACCCTATCCGACTCTCCAACTCTCAGTCTGTCCCACGAAATGCTCCCGACACTGCCTCTAGACCTTGCGTCGGCCTCTATGGCCCGGCGTCAACCTCTTTAGTCTTTCCGTCAGCTTCTGGAGCCTCTGCATCAGCCCCTGGACCCTTTGCGTCTTACATGCTGGCCTTCTCTGGCTCTGCACAGCTCCTGGCTACCTCTGCATGGCCTCTAGTTGGCTCTGCGTCCCTCTCCCAGCTCTGCGCTGATCCTCTTGGTACTAACTCTGCCTCTCTGCTATGTATTCACTGCCCCTCAGCTGCAACTCAGATCACTCACTCAATTTCCTCAGCAAACCCTGCCCCAGAAAATCGAGTTCTTGATCTCTCTTGGTGTGTCCTCCAACTGACCCTCAAGCCTCCTCTTATACTTTTCTTGTTGGTCCATCAACGACCGAGATTAAATCTCTAATCAACGGTTAAGATTAGATTTGGCTTGATCCATGACTTTTGGACCCTTCTAACCAAGTTTTATATTAATACCCATTAATATTTTAATTTTCCTAAATTTAGACTTAGGAACTCCATTAAAAATATTAATTATTTTAATATCTCCCAAACCGGGTACAATCTGTCCAAACCATTTCTGGGTCTTGGAGATCTCATGTGCTTTAGCCTCTCCACCAATTTTCATGGCTAGAGCACATCCGATGCTACCCCAAATCAACACTCCCTCTTAGCGAGGACTGTGCTCTAGTAATACTCCACACTGAGTATCACACTGATTATTCGGCATCGGTCCCTATGTTGATGCTAGGCCTCCCCGCCCAACATCCTCTGCACTGCTGCATCCTGTACTGCTGCCCATGGCCCTGCCACTACCACTGCTACATCTGCATTGCATCCCCTCTCATCATGCTGCCCATAGCTCTGCCACTGCTAACTGCTGCACTGCAACTCAGTTACTAAGAAGTAAGTAACTGATCCTCCCAACTCTGACATCTCTGTCAGGCTAGAAACACTCCCAATGCTGAAACTCCCTCTGTCGCTGACAAGTGCTCCCTCTACTGACCTTTGTGTTGCTGCAACAACTCTATGCATCTCGCATTGTTGCCTCACGCTGTCCGGGGACTCCTGCACTGTAGCACTCTCTGTCGCTTCATCTGCATTCATCTCTACCTTCATTTGCCAGTCCTGCTACTCCTCTTCGGGGTTCCCGTAGCAAGGTATAATCCAAGAGGTTGGGTACCTCAAGGATTCTGCCCCTCACCGTCTGTAGTCTGTCTGACTACAGCTCGATGTCTCCCCACTTCCTCTCAAGTGGCGCATGAGCACCCATGGCATAGTCATCATCTGTCTCCACTTCTTTCTCCGCCCTCGCTGGCGCTGCCTTGGACTCAGAAGCCTCTCTCTTGCTCAGTTCCCCACAATGGAAGCATTTGACCTTGGAGAGGTCCTTCTTCTTTAATTTCTCCTGCTTTCCCGCAGATGCGAGAGCCGCATCTTCTTCTTCCTCCTTCTTGATTCTGACCCCTTTTCCGCTACTCCCTGCCTTGGTCACCCATCTGATCTCTTCTTGACGAAGAGTTGCTCGCAATTCCTCCCAATCTAGAAGGCTCGACCTGCCCAGTATGCTCTGGACTAATACCTCCCAATCCTTTGAGACTGTGTTCAATGCGGTCCTCACCATCAGTTCCTGATCCAGCGTGGCCCTTATGGAAGTTAGCTGATCACGGATCTCCTTCAATCCACCGAGGAAGACATCTATCTGCTCTCCCTTTTGCATCTGGTATGACTGCAGTTGATTTTCAAGTAACATCTTCCACTACACGGAGGTATGCTGGTACAATTTCTTTAGGGCCTCCCACATCTCATTTGCCGTGTCCTTCTCGTAAATATGCGGCACCACATGATCCTTGACCCCGTCAAGGATGATGCACTTTGCCCTGGCCATTGCCTCCTCGTACTTCTCATTTTCAGCTGGGTCAACTGAGATCGCTATTGTTTTCAAGGCGAAGTGCTTGATGCGATACTTGTCTAGAATGGACAAGATCCTGGCCTTCTAAACTACGAAGTTGGAAGCTCCGTCTAGTCTATCCTGATCTCTCAGCCCATTCACTGCCATCTTGTTGCTCTTCTTCCGACTCCTTTGAGTCTCTCTACTTCCCTCCTGGAAGTCCTTGGTTCGACTCCCTTTGAGTCTCAATTTCCCTTTTGGAAATCCATCCTCCTTGGTCTTGCCCTATTAGGTATTGTTCTGACCACAGTACC